>CM053793.1:198962606-200162606 GCA_028749045.1 Cupressus sempervirens | reverse complement strand
GTGGAGACACAGAAGGATAACAATGCAAGTCATTCAAAAGGCAAGGAGCCCTTGATAGCCAAGTATGTCAGAAAGCATCATGCACCAGATCAGATCATTGGTGATAAATCAGAAGGAACAATGACAAGAAGTAAGTTGAAAGGCACTTGTTTACTTGCTGATTTTAAACCTAGAAATGTTAGAGATGCACTAGACAATGAAAGTTGGATTGAAGCTATGAATGAAGAAATAGAATAGATAGAGAAAAAAAAAACATGGACTCTTGTACCAAGACCCAAAGACAAAAATGTGATTGGAACAAAGTGGGTATTCAGAAACAAACTAAATGAAGATGGTAAGGTATTAAGGAATAAAGCTAGACTAGTATGCAAAGGATACTCTCAAGAAGAAGGTGTAGAATATGGAGAAAAATTTTCTCCTATTGCAAGATTGGAAGGTTTTAGAACCTTACTTGCATATGTTGCATTCAAAGGATACAAAGTTTATCAGATGGATGTCAAGTCAGCATTTCTCAATGGCATATTGGATGAAGAGGTTTATATTGAACAACTTGAAAGTTTTGTTGATCTAGTCAAGAAGGACATGGTCTACAAATTGCATAAAGCATTATATGGTCTAAAACAAGCCCCTAGAGAATGGTATGAAAGATTGCATAACTATCTTATTCATATTGGTTTTCAAAGAACTAATGACAATAGCAGTTTGTACATAAAGGAAGGACTAGATAATAAGATTGTTTTGGCAAAAATATTTATAGATGATACTTTGTTCACAAGAAATGATGATCTTTGCAAAGAATTTTTAGAACAAATGAACAAAAAATTTGAAATGTCAATGTTTGGTGAAATAAAATTCTTTTTTGGTCTTCAAATTCAACAGAATAAGAATGGCATCTACATCACTCAATCTAAATACATCAAAGAGATACTGAAAAAGTTTGTTATGGAAGACTGCAAACCAGTTGGGACTCCTATGTGTACTGGATTAAAACTCACCAAGGATGATGAATCAAAGGAAGTGGATCAAACATTGTATAGATCTATGATTGGAAAGTTGCAATATGTAGTGCACACAAGACTAGACATTGCCCTCGCAATAGGAATTGCAGCAAGATTCTCAGCAAAACTAAAATAAAATCACATGATGGCAATCAAAAGGATCATGAGATACTTAAAATGAACTGAAAATTATGGATTATGGTATAAACTTGGAGGAAAACTGGATTTAAAGGTGTTCACTGATGTAGATTGGGCAAGAAATATTGATGACAGAAAAAGCACAAGTGGAGGAGCTTTCTTTCTTGAAAAAGGTTGGTTTCTTCGACAAGCAAAAAGCAGAATTGTACATCTCAATCCACAACAAAGGCTAAATATGTTGCACCAGCAATAAATTGCTCAAACATTGTGTGGTTTAAACAATTATTGGAAGGTATGAAGCAAGAAATCAAAGAACCAGTTGTTATGTTTTGTGATAACACAAGTGCAATTAACATCTCCAAGAATCCAGTGATGCATTCAAAAACCAAGCATATTGCCATAAAATATCACTTTGTTAGAGAATTGATACAAGAAAAGGAAATAAGATTGGAATATGTACATACAAAGGAACAAATTGCTGACATATTCACAAAGCCTTTACCTAAGGATGCATTCTTGTATCTAAGAGGTAAGCTAGGGGTCATTCCCCTATCTGAAGCTCACTAAAATATAGTTTTAGTGATGCATCAACAGGAACAGAATTGAAGATCTATCAGTTGATGTAGCAAACCAATGAAGACATTGCATATGAATCTGTACATCAAGTACAATGCTATTTAGTTGTTTTGAATTGTCTTTGGCATGTGTTGTCAAAGAGGGAGAATATACTGTCATATCTTTCTATAATTTGCAAAATAATAAGAGTTTGTGTAAGAGGGAGAGATTATTATGAAAGAGGGAGTTTTGTATTTTGTCATTAAAAGACTTGTTTTCAAATTTCATTCTACTATGACATGTTGTGTTGCCATCAATGCCAAAGAGGGATATTGTTGGATACAATTTTTCAATTGTGTGTTGTCTTTGATGTCACACAAATGTCATATCAGTCATCAGATAGTGTCTACTGAGCTCAGAAGGTCAGCAAGGAAAAGGACAGTGTCTACCGAGCTTCGAGGAACATAGATCTCATACAAACTATTGGTCATAATTAATTAGAATAGTGAATAGAGAGTGAATTAAAAAATCAAACAAACTAGTAACTTTCTCAACTTTTAAAGCTCTAATTGATAATCAACTTAAATGTAACAAATAAAAGCATCCATCACATGAATCATTCACACATTTGACACATATGTCTTGGTTTCATAGAAACCCAACTTGGATCAAAATGATGGTAGTAATCAGTACCCACAAATAATTTGTACTCTTATGAAGTACACCATGTTAGGAGCTTAACCGTATTAGGAGTTTACATGTGCATTCTTAGGTGCCACCCTATTAGGGGATTTACTTATAACTCTACTAGGAGCTTTACCTTGTTAGGACTAGCCTTGTTAAAGGAATTTTTAAAATATCTAAAGTATGACCTATTAAAGGATTTATAATAATAAACTATTAAGATCCACTCAATTAAGTAATCTTAACTATTGCAACTATTAGGGAATTGATAAAAGATTGATCTATAAAATAGAACTACCTTCACCTAATCAAATCCACTTAATCTCTCTAACTCTTCTCAACTTAACTCTCTTGAGTCTAGCTAGACTTCATGTTACAATTATTCTCTTGTACAAACTAGATCACAATCAACAACATCAAACTTGTCCTCTTTCACTTGTATATACCATTTTTTTTCTTTCACTTACTTGACAAAACTCTAAATGTGTCACTATTGGGAAATTCAATTAAAATGCTCATATTTAACTAAGATAAGATGATATCTTATGATGAAAATAACTTTTCATGACCACACCAACTAACTCATAGTATTTTGTGCTAGAGGTCAAACACGTTTTGACCTATCATGATCTTCCTCTAGAATCTTCTCCAAAATCTCAATCTTGGTCATTGTTATGCTAGATTATCACCTCCACATGCATGTACACATAATTAGATTATAGTTGAATCAACCTAATTCATTACAACCTTGTCACCTATCACTAATTCCATTTAACCAATTATCACTCAAGAACTCATTCTTCATTAACTTGTCTATTAGTTCTTTAAAATGCTTGTCCTGACTTTACCTATCACATGTCTAACCTAAAAATGTTCAACATGTCACCTTTCCATCCTAGAAATTTTTTACCTTTCATTACAATGATTTTCTATCATAACTAAATTGGTGTTACTTTATTTTGAATGTCATATTATAATTATTTCACTTCATTCATCATGGGTTTGATTAACCAATTAAATCACATATTGATTGTCACTAATTTGTCTAGTAGTTGCATTGTTAACTCACGATTCATCATACTCTTCTCTTCACCAAAATTAATCAACTTATACATCTCAAGAGATATTTCCAATTATCTATTGATGATCATACACTCAATTCTTTATAATTATGATTAGAAACATATTAAGAACAACAGGTCAAATTTTGACATCGATCACGACACAGTAAGTGATCATCATGTAAAAATCACCAATATTCACACAATAATCACATTATTGATTATGTAAATAGTTATAACATATCATACCATCATGTGATCTTCGTTGATTTACCCTGATACCACCTCTTTGATCATTCTTGCTCATCTTGTACTCAGAAGGTCCCATGCATTTTATAGCTATATGAGTGTCTATTGAAAGATGTAGCATATTTTTGAAACTTTTCATGTATGGATTCACTCCCTTTTTTATTCTCCACTTAGTTACAACATGTCCACACTCATTGCAAAAAATAAAAATAAAAAATTTAATTGACTTCTAACCTAACTTTAATGAAAACCAGCTTTATGACCCCTACTTGTTGCACAAAAAATATTTACTTTAAAATTTCATAAATACTTGGTTAGCATTGAAGACAAGAAACTTGTGAAATATTTTTTGTTTTGATCTCAATTAAGATGTTTTTTTAAAAACATTTTTCTTCATTAATCTATTTGTGTATCTAGCTATTTCTTAGTCTTTGTTGTCATTTTTAATTCTATCATCATCTTTGTGGTTTTTGATGGTTTGTCATTTTGAAATTTTAAATACATCCTACTGCTTCACTATAATTGATTTAATAAATCTTCCCCAAATTGATCTCTCCTTATTACAATTCTCTACAATTAATTTAGTTAGCTTTACTATTCGACTATCTTTTGTCTATTTTTTGTATCAGTTTAAACATGCTTTAATACTTTTCTTTCTAATGTTTGTTCTTTTTCTTCTTCACCATCTAGCTTTGCACATCTCTTTTCTTATCTTTCTTCTTTCTTAGAATTATTTTTGTACTCTTTTGGTAACAAAATATCATTTTGATTGTAACGCATGTAAATAAAATTTCCATTTATTCAAAAACTAATTTTTCAATATTTTTCTTTCTAATTGTACATAAGATTCTACTAATAATAAAATCATAATGATTACTACACATCTAAACAACACTTAAAAATTTGTGTTTTGGTCCTTTAACATAATATACATCACCATTTTATGCCTATTGTTAATTAAGTTTCTTCCTATTCTATAGATAGAGGTTTCTTCTTCCCCAACAAATCTTACGGATCCTCCATCATATTTCTCAAGATTTATAAATCTATCCTTGTCATAGATCATATGATTTGACCATCTAGAATAAATAATCCATAAAGTAGGTTCTAATTTGGCATTAAAGATAGTCATCTTTACTTTTAGTTTACCATTTCTTCTCTTTCCCTTTATAGTCACAAATAGGGCTTCTTCATTTCTATCACCTTCATCTTTATATTAATGTTCTTTTATAGAACATAGACTCCTCTTTCCATTGTCATGTCTATTAAGCCTCTTTATTTTATCATAATAACTTATTTTATTTTATCATTACATTATTTTAAATCTTCTTAAAAAGGGAACTTAGAAGAAAAAATGACCAATTTAACCATGATTGAAACATTTTAAAGGTAACTTGCCTTATTATTTTCTTGTTCCTCTTTCTAATATCCCTGCAAAGTTTGCTTCAATTTTATCCATGGATACTTCAATTTATTGTTTAATTTTGATTAGGTATTTGAATAAAACTTCTTATATTTTCTTCTTGATTTCATCCATTTTAGTGTTCTTAAGTGAATGAAGTAGTTGATCCAAGGTGTATTTGTTTGAATCTTGGACTTCTTCAATTGCATACTTTTTCACTGCATAGGATTTAGGTAGACATATCAATACCTTTCTAATTACCACCTCTTTTTATTTAATGGTTTAACTAAATCCTCTAATGGAACTCATAATCATATTCATTTTATGAATATATACTTCAATATACTCATCATTGCCAATTTTTAGTTTCTTAAACTTATGTTGAGAATTTTCCACTTTAGCTTCCTCTAATTTTAAATCTCATTCATTCACATTGCTATGTTTCTACCAAATCTCTTTAAACATTTTAATCCTTGATATGTTTCTAACAAATCTTTTTAAACATTTTAATCCCATGACCTTTCTCAAAACTTTATCACTTAGATAACTGAGAATGGTAACCTTAGATTTTGATTTTTCCTCTTCTCCTTTTATCTTAGTTGAAGTTTATGGTCCAACCATGATTTTCCAAAATTCTTTAGTAAGAAAATCAAAATGAAGTATCATTCATTAGTTCTAGTCTAATAATTCGGTACCTTTATATTTTAGATCTTTGAAACTCAAGTCTTATGGCATACTAGGTCTCCCTTAAGAAGTTAAGCTACTTTAAAAGGGACATTATTTTAAACACATTTTTTTGATAGATGGAAAGATTGAGGAGGGGGGTGAATCACTTTAGTCACCAATCAAAAGTTTAATTCAAATCATTACATTTTATATTTTAATGGAAATGATTAACTTAAAAGAAATTATATACATGAATCAATGATAGAAAATAACTAGATTTATGTGGAGAACCCAAGGATGGGAATGGATGGGAAAAAGCACTATGAGAATTTAACTCACTCTATGAATAGTTTAAATTAAAATGACCAGGTCAATAGTACCTAGTGAATTTGCACAAATAAGACTCACTTTCATAGGGAAAGAATGCAAATTAATTATGCCAAAACTTTCTAGCTCAAAAAAATACAAAAAGTTTTCAATGAACATACTCATCTAACAAACATAATAATATCTAAGTAGAACCTTTTGATCATGAACCATATTGAGTGACTAATCTCATGATGTTGAAAAAAATGACACAATACATTGTCTCTAATGATAATTTATTGAAGTTCTAATCTCTATATAGTTTACTTTTCTTACAAATTTTTTATTTTCTTTCACCGCTCCCTTCCACACTATTTTCTATCATGGTTAAATTAATTAAATATAGTATGGATCATTAAAATATTTACCACAACTCATTATAAATAAATAGAAATAAATATTACACAACATAGGCTATCCATACCCAAAGTAAATGAGGTGGTTTACTCCAAAAGAGAGAGGGGACCCAAATACACTCAACATACCATGGTCTTCCCAACAACAACACCATTAACTGAAACATAATGTATGAATTGGTAATTGTATCACCTTTAAATGGAAGCACCCATGATTTAAGACCTTTTATCACACATCCCATAATGACCTCTTGGACCATGGATGGACCTATTTTCAATGTGCCCATCCTCCTATTTTTTCGTCCCTTTTCCCAATTTTGTTTGCACCTCCTCTAGCACATTCTAGATTTCTCCCTAAGCCAAATAGGTTAACCTGGTCCTATTCCCCATGGACTTTAGAGCATAGGGCCTAAAGTGCATTAGGATTTCCAATCATTTAATTTTGTTCCCCAATCAGCTTGTATTCTTTTCTTGTCTAAAATCTAGTACAAAAGAAGGATTGGTATCTTTATTTTCACACCTTGCATTCATGAGATCTAGACATTATCAAGATAACCACATGAAATCTCGAAGAGTTCAAGATAGTAACTTTTCACCAAGAATTCAAGGCTTTCAAGGTTCCAAGGATCCTTTGTGGGCATTTCCTTTTCAAAATATCACATTTTGCTGTCCATCAAGGGAGGAGATGTGCATTGAAAAATTTTCCATCTTCTTCATTGTTGCACATTTATATCCATGGCTCCATGATGTGGTTTTACTAGATCAATTACAATTGTGGAGACATCCTACATAGAAAATTCAACACCTTCAACACACATATAACACAAATCTTTATTGACAAGGGTTTTTACAAGAAAGGAAAACCTGTACATTTTTTTGGAAGTCTATTGGGAAAATAAGATACTGAAGGGTTTGGCCGGGGGGGGGGTGGAGGGTGAATTAGGATCTTTAAACTTTTACCCTTTCAAATAATTATTCTATCTAATATCTTTTACCTTAAACCCTTATCTCAATAATATCATAAATGACATAAATATTTACTGCAATGATGTATTGGATCTAACAACTAATCACATCAATGAAATATGTAAGTAAATTATCAACACATAACACAAAGATTTTGGTTACCCAAAAACCCTCCATGGTGAAGGTAAAATTGGGTTGGGGATGACACCCACAAATATTCACCACTACAATAATAAATTTCACTTGTTAGGGCTGCAATTTTGATCAATTATGATTACCTACCCTATGAGGGGTCTTCCCTCTTAAGAGCTTACAATACTTATATAGTCTACCTTGATTAAATGATTTAAAACTTATAACAAAGTAAGCACTCTGTTAAAATATTTACAAAGGTTTGTTAGGAACACTTCGTTAAGAGATTTACCCTAAAAAACTTGCTAGAATGTATCAACACCTTATCCTTTAGTTTTCACTTTAAATCTTGATAAAAAATCCCCTCTTTAAAATCTCATATATATATATATATATATATATATCTGTGTGTGTGTGTGTGTGTGTGTATTCTACCCTTTACTACTCTTCTCAGTCACTTTATTTGGTTTTCCTTCACACTTCTCCTCTAGCATCCAAACTAGCAACCTCTCTCACATGCATTATGAAATTAGGGTTTGGATGCTCTTCTTATAACCATTTATTAGAAGTTTCTAGATTAAAATCAATGATCTAGATCCTTCACTTTTACTGCTAAGTCCTTCCATTTTCCTAATTAGTTGATCACCTTGCATAGGGATCAATGATCCATAATAGAATGTGTGATCACCTACATAATTGAGTCCTTGAACAAAAATATACATCTCTAGTTCATAAAAAATGGTTTACCTTTGCTATTTTTTCCCTTTCAAATAATTATGTAAAAATTGGTTTACTTGGCACTTGAACATTCTGATAATCAAGCATAACTATTCTACATGTTGCCACTTGACATTCACTTTCTTGGTTTATATTGTGTGACTTGGTATCTATATGCTTGGCATGAAAAATCATTTGGATGACTCAACATATATTAGAGTAGTCGATGACCATAGACTTTCTCAACAATCACCACTGGTTAGTTCATACATGAAATATATACAAGTCTAGTTATAATTCTTGGCCTATATAGGATGGCTCAATCGCAGTGATGACCAATTGACTCTAACAAACATATGACTAAGTGTTTGACACTAATAGGCAACATGACTTAGGGATCAATAATCTTCCCCTCTGACATTAGTAGAAAAAATACTTTGTCATGATCAAACATTACATATCAATACAAAAGATACTCCTCCTTAGACTATAATCCAGAAATCTTTTCATAGTTCTGACTTCTTATGATTCCAAAAATAATATATACAAATCTCAAAATTTACAAACATGATCAGATGTTTATACAAACTTTTACACCATCATATCTTTGATCACACATCTCAACTAATTCCCCCTTGTTTTTGTCACAGATGTTTTGACATGTAGCAAGGGTCCAAATATTACTCCATATTTCTCCAAAAATTATTTTTGAGAGTAAGAATCATATCCATTGTATTCTCCCAATTCTTCTTCAATTCATCAAGAATGTGACTTTGAATCTCCTATGTGGGTGCAAGATGAACCATATTATCTCCAATAGATAATTGTTGATTGCTATAAATTAAATATTTAGAATTATTGATGTGCTTTAGCATGATTTCCAAACGTGGAGTTAGAAAAGATTGGATTTTTAGTAGCTTTTCTCATATCATGCACTCTTCATGTAATAATGTAGACTACTTAGTCTACAAAAATCCTAGTTTGGAAAAATGAAAAGAATTGGTACTACTAGAGGTCAAGGTACCTACACTTTATTGCATATCTACATCAATCTTATCCATCTATTCTCTTACCTCCTTGATAAATGTTGGTAAATAAAAAAGTGTTTTGAATAAAAAGTTAATGTCAGATGTTATCTTCTCAACATTAGTAACTTTTTTAGATAGCTCAACAATTTTTATAGCTATCTCTGCAAAGACTTTCTCCATCACTTTATTATCATATCTCTTCTTAGCTCTCTTTACCAACTTCTATTGAATACCAATATTTGGCTCATTTATTTTATCTACAATATGTACCAATTGATCAAGAATGGGGTCATATTCATCTAAATCATTAATAACAATTATATCTTAAACAATGTATTTTATTTCTTAAAAAACTTGTTTCTTCTAATGCTCCCTTCTAAGCTCAGCTTGCTTAGATATTCTTATAAATAATTCGCTCAACACTATCATTTTATCCTCTCTTAAAGTAGACTTATCCTAGTCAGGTATGAAAATATCCTCATCTAAGGTAACTACTTTACCTCTAATTCCCTTGGGTGAGTGTTTAACCTTTTTCTTCAACTTCTTTCCTTTGGAATCAAGACCACTGGAACTTAGCAATGCTATCAGTAAAGTATGTGATGACACATCCATACTCGGTCTCTAAATGGTCATAGGAGTGATGTTTTCTTCCTTTGGCTCTTGTCTTTGTTCCTCAACTTCTTCATGCATGTTTCAAGAATACACTCTAGTTCCAAAATTATTCTTCCTATTTTATAAAGTTCTGGTAGTACTATTTGAGTAGGAATATTCTACCCAATTACCTTCTTCAAATAAGAAACATGAAAAATTGGATGTATCTTTGTTGTTGGTGGCAACTCAATCTTGTAGGAAACACTACCAATCTTTTGCATGATTTGGTATGGTCCATAATATCTTGGAGACAACTCGTTATTCTTTTTTTGTTGCTTCATTGAGATTTATTTATAAGGTTGTAATCTCAAGATGACCTAGTCCCCAACTTCAAAATTTCTTTCACTATGATGTTTGTTTGCTTGTTTTTCATTCAATTTTGTGCAATAGCTAAATTCTCCTTAAGTCCTAAAAGTACATATTGCTGATGAAGCAAGTGTTCCTCTACTACCTGAACTCTTGGTGACACCTTTAATGATGATGTGATGGAAGGAGGATAATATCCATAAAGTGCCAAAAATGGAGACATTTTTGATGAGCTATGAAAAGAAGTATTGTACTACCATTTTTAAAGAGGTAGCCAATCTACCCATCGAGATTTTTTTCTAAAGTGCAAAAATGTAGATATCCTTCCAAACATTTATTAACAACCTCAGTTTGCCCATCTAGTTGAGGATGGTATGAAGAACTATGAGCTAATTGAGTACCCAAATATGAGAATAAATCTTTCCAAAAGTGACTAGTAAAGATAGGATAATTTTCACTAACAATAACCTTAGGTTTACCATGTAGCTTTTGGATATTCTCTAAGAAGACCTTTCCCACTATACTTGCTATAAAAGGATCTGATAATGCAATGGAATGTGCATATTTTGTGAGTTGATTAACTACTACCATGATGACATTATGAAATTTAGATTTGTGAAGCCCTATGATGGAAGTCCATGGACACCTCTTCCCAACATTGGCTAGGAATAGATAAAGGCTGCAAGAGATCTGGTGTCTTATTTGTTTCCCCCTTATTTCTTTGGCAAACCAAACATTCAACCATAAATTTTTGAACATCACCTTTTAGCCCTTTCCAAAAATAACCTTGCTTGACCCGATGATATGTCGTCAAAAATCCTAAATGACCACCAATTGGGGACTCTTGTAGTTCTTTGAGAATCTTGTGTTTAAGAGTGGAATTCTCATAGAGATATAAGTGTTCTTTATACCAAAGAATATCCCCCTTTAAACAAAACATATTTGAAGCACTAGGGTCACTTTTTATTTGCTAGATGAGATTACTCATTGTGCAACATCATTTTTCCACTCTTCTTTGGCTTCTACCCCCCAATTTTCTTGTAATATTGAAAGGGCACACAATAAGGCTTCATCTTTTTCATCCTTCCTAGAAAATGCTTTGGCCACAATATTTTTCTTCCCTTTCTTGTATACAATTTCAAAGTCATATCCCAACATCTAAGTGACCCATTTTTTGTTTCTCTTCTAATGATAGTCTTTGTTCCAAAAAATATTTTAGCCTATCATGATCTGTCTTGACCTTGAAGTGTCAACCGAATAAATAAAGCTTCCATTTTTCAACTGCATGAAGTATTGCTATCATTTCATTCTTGTAGATAGATTTGAGTTTGTTTTTACCTTTTAATTGATGACTCTCAAAATTAATTGGTCAACCTTCTTGCATGAGAATTGCTCCTATCCCATTTCTAGAAGCATCATGTTCCATAATGAATTCCTTGGTGAATTCTAGAGTGGCAAGCATTGGAGTTGTACACATAGCCTTCTTCAATTTCTCAAATGATACATTACCATATTCATTCCAATGAAAAGAATCCCTCTTCAATAGAGTGGTAAGGGGTGCTACTATACCACCATAATTCTTCACAAATCTTCTATAGTATCCTATCAATCCCAAGAAACCCCTCAGCTTCTTAATAGTTTTTGGAATAGGACATTCCATCATAACCTTAATTTTGTTAGGGTCCACCTTTACTCCTTCATGTGAAACTATGTGTCTCAAATACTCCACCTCCTTAAGACCAAAAGCACACTTGGATGGCTTGGCATAAATTTGATGATCTTTGAGTAATTGTAATGCTTGATCTACATGCTACAAATATTCTTCCCAAGTCTTGTTATAAATTAATCTATCATCAAAAAAATCTAAGACAAGCTTTCTCAATAACTTAAAAATGAAATTCATCAAACTTTGGAATGTAGATGGTGCATTGGTAAGATCGAATGGCATCACCAAAAATTCATAATGACCCTCATGAGTTTGAAATTTTGTCTTACAAATATCTTCCTCCTTAATCCAAATTTGGCGATAACCCAATCTAAGATCTAACTTGGTAAAATACATAGCTCCATTTAATTCATCTAGAAAATCATCGATGACTACAATAGGAAACTTATCTTTAATGGTGTACTTGTTAAACACTCTATAATCTAGACACATGCACCAAGTTTCATCCTTCTTACACACCATCACAACAAGTTAGGAGTAAGCACTTTGGCTATGCCTGATAATTCTTGCCTCTAGCATTTCCTCAAAAAAAAATTCTATCTCACTTTTTTGTACGTGTGGGTACCTATAAGGCCTGATGTTTCGTGATTGGATCCCTAGAACTATTTGTATGGCATGGTCATGATCCCTCTTAGGAGGAAGTCCTTTAGGTATATCTCTAAGAATCACTGAGTGGCAATCAATTATTACTTGTAAATCTGGATGAGTAAGAGCATTAGATTGAGAGACTTCTAATGAACATAGTTGGGCCACAAATCCATTCAGACCTTTCTTAAGAAACTTTTTCATTTGATGAAAGCTTACCATCTATGGAGATTTTTCCTTCAATCCCCTTAACTCCATCTTTCCTTTTGATTGAAATTGCATGAATAGTTCTTTGAAGTTCATCTCAATTGTTCCCAATGTAGTAAGCCATTGTACTCCCAAAACAATATCCACTGCACCCTTGGATATCACATACATTAAGGTATCAAGTTGATAATCTTCCATGGATAATTTGATGCTATGACACTTCCCTGAACAATTAAATATGCCCCCATTTGCAATCAAAACCTAAAACTCTGGGGCTGGATATATAAAGCAATTTAGAAGAGTTTCCAACTTTTTATTGATTAAATTATGAGTACTACCTAAGTCGATCAACACTGTTACTTTCTACTTCTTTAAGAAACCCACTACCTTGAGAGTTTGTGGTGCACTAAAACCTAAAAGTACATGACAAGAAATGATTGGTTAAGGATCATGTGATTCCTCACCTAAATCCCTATCCTCCTCTAATATGGGCTCATCCACTTCTTCCTCACTTGGACCTTCAATATAGAACAATTTCTTTTCACTACATTTATGTTATTGACTATATTTGTTATCATAATTGAAACACAACCCTTTTTCTCTTTTCCCCTCAATTTGTTGTTGAGTCAACCTAGTAGGTTGAGGAAGAGAAGGTTTTGAATAACCTTTTTCTCTTATCACATTAGCCCCTTTCTTTCTAGGAATCAAGAACTTCTCCTCTACCCTATGTGCCAATATAAAAGACTCATTTACTGAGCTGAGACAAAACATGCGTACCTCATGTTGAATGTGATCCTTGAGACCACCCAAGAATAAATCATTCAAGTTCTCCTCTATAATTGTATCCACTATTAAGGATAGATTTTGGAATTTTTGAATATACTCCTTAATTTATCATATTTTTTGACACTTAGTAACTTGGCTAAAGAAGTTTTATGTCACACTATTGCTATATTGTGCTTGGAGTTCTTCTGTAAAAATTGACCATGATACAGTGAGACCCTTTTTCCTCTTATGAGTACAAATTCAATGATACCAAATGAATAGATATGGTTCTAGATATAAGGAAGCCATCGTGGCCTTTTTTCCATATGGGATTTGATATACTTCAAAAAAATTATCCATTTGATTTATCCATGTTAGAGGATTCTTTCCATCAAATTTGTGCATATCCACCTTTAGAAAAAAATTCCTAGATCTCATAGGATTAATAAAATTTGTGTCATTATTAGTCTACTTGAAGGTTTCACCTTGATTGCTTGAGAGCTCCTTCCTTATAGACATTTGATTTCCACGATCCATCAATACAGTGTTCTAGAGTTTTTCTGGAATTTGATTGTGTAAAATTTTTTAGCATCAACGTTTTGGATCACACACAATGATCCATAATACTTATTATTTTTTCCATTCTCTTGCTATTCATCCTAATGTTGGATCACTATGTGTGATTCGAAAATTTGATGCTAAAAAAATTCACACAATCAAATTCCAGAAAAACTCTAGAACACAGCTCCTTCCTTGTTTCATTTGCATAGGTTCTTAACATGCTTCGTATATATGATATATCTCCTCATAGGTCACACAGATCCCTCTTAACCTCTTCCTTGAACTCACTAAGTTCCTCATGGGGATTACTATCCTCTATTGCTTCCCAATCTTTATTAGAGGATTTCCTCGGTGTGGTAGCATTCTTTTTTCCTCTTGTTGAAGGCCTCGTCATGATGGAAACTAATATTTCTAAAATAAATCAAAAAAATGAAATGTAAATTCTCTATTTTATTTATTTATTTTTTACTATAACTTACTAGGGCCAAGATACCCTTGGAAAAAATCCCAAAAAAGTTAGCAAATTTGCTACCTTGAGAGAGAATTTTCCTAATTTTGCAATGTCTTGCTTTTTTTTTTCAATTTCTCCAAGCTTTTGAATTTAATCTCCTCCACTATGTATTCAAAAAATCAATACAAGTTATACTCCAATTCAGTAGGATGTGAGAGATATGGAGATCTTAATAAATTGTGTAGAAGTAGTAATATTGAAATAATTTTCTCAAATTTTCTTCAATTCCTCCAAATTTTGGACTATACCTTCTTTAATATGGTCTTCAAAAACCCTTTAAAAATCTTTAAATTTTTTTCTAAAATATGAAAGTCATGCTCTTTCCAAACTCGCCCTAGTGTTGAGAAAAAATCTTGCCTCTATGGTGCCAAGATCATGCTTTGATACCATTTGTAATGAAATAACCTGCACAATAGAAGAAATAATATGAAATATTATATAAATACTTTATAATAATTGAGAGTAATAGGCCACTTCATGGGTGCAACCTCCAAATATCTCCAATGAGAACACACTTCACAATATGATGTTGAAATAAGACTCACAACCTCCTACATATACCTTATTATGCTTAGGTTGAATAGACACAACCCTACATAACATCTAGGCTGACCTACCTACCTAAATAATAATATAATAATGATAACATGATTTATTAAGGATTAAGATAGCCACAAGTTGACTATTCATAACCCTATATACACCAATATTAAGGGTATAGCATGGTTGCATTATCTTATTCATTTCCTCACTAAGAGGTCCTCATATTGGTGGTCTAACTTTACCTATGGTAGATTGTTCTGCTTGAGCGTTCTGGCTCTTTTTCTTTCACTTTGTCCTCTTTAATGTTATCTTTTTTAGTTTGATCTATCTTAACATGATCTTCTTCTATTCTGTCTTCAAATTTTGGTACACTCTACTATTTGACATCTATTACAGTTGACTTTTATTGTAAGAGTGCATTATAATCAATAGTAACTGTAGATTTTTTGTGATGGTAACCATTACCTATTGTGCCTTATCTTTATCTCCACTTTTGGGATATTCTTTTATTTGTAGAATTATAGGATTGGCTTTGGTCAATATATCATTGATAGATTTTAAAGCATGTTCTTTCTCTTTCTCGATCTTCCTAATCTTTTCCAACTTCTCTTCAAAAGTAGTCACTGTCATGCCCAAAAAATCTAGGACACACACAAAAAAAAAAAAAAAAAAATTAATAATGATAATCAAGTTCACTACGGTTTAAGTGTTGATTCAAAAATTGCAAGAATAGGTTCACTACCAATCATCTAGAGTTTACAACCATGAGGAATAGTTTGTTAAATTAGACTCGCATTATAAATTGATAATGACACTTGTTCATTAATATAATAACAATACACTGAACATTATCCAAAACTGATTCCCAAAGAACTTACTAACTAATGTGATGATACATTAATAATTAAAATTTATTTAAAGCTTATATAGTTCAAATCAAAATTTTATTTAATCTATAATTCTAGTACAATATTCCTAAGGACAATTACAATAAAAGTTAATTCATACATGATTTGATAATAAAATAAAACAAACTATCACCATCTACCAGTCTAACATTAAATTTGATAGAATTGTTAACATCACTAAATAACTTATATTTACAACATAGATTAACCTTTAACCAATATTCAAACACCTACTTAAATTAACACTAACTAACACTAACACCAAATCTAACTAAATAAAAAAAACAAGGTCATAGCTAACACTAAGTACACTAAAAATTTTAAATATATTAATTAAATTTACTATTTAGTTTAAAACTAATTTCCAAATTCACTTTGCAATCTAAACACTTATAATGAATACTATTGATTAATTCAACTATCTTAGATTTTTAAAAACTTTACACAAATAAAGCATACTAATACTAATATATTAACAAAAATCTAAATTAACTACATACTTAATACTTAATAAATCATAACTAAACTAAAACTATCCTTACTAAAACTAAATACATTTAAAATTTAAGATTTATTCTAAAATAACAATAACGTTAATAATATAACTAAAATTGAATAAATCAAAATCTAAACTAAATTCCATTAGTAAAACTTTACTAACTTAAACTAAAACTACTAAATATATTTTAAAATTTGAAACCTTTAAACAAATAACAGCTAAACTAACATTAAATTTCTACTAACTTAAAACTAAACAAATCTAATACTAATTTAAATTAAAACTAAATCTAAACTATCTTAAATTTAAAATTATCATAATACTAAACTAAACTAACAATCTTTAAACTAAACAAAACTTACTAACTTAAAACATATTAACCTACACTAACTTAATAATATAAATTTAATTATATTCATAAACCTAATATCAACCTATCACTAAAACTAACTACCATCCAATCAAAACACTTAATACTAACCTAGGACATCTACTTGCCAAGTGACCTAGCCACCAACTTGGCTTCCCCCTCATGAAGCCCACACATCCCCATGAGGCATCATGCTGCCCAAAGACTGCTTAGTGTACAACTTGCCTCCCCTTGCGTGTAGTGGGTGTTTGAAGAAAACCCAGTGCATGAAGAAGGTTAAGGGGCGGGGGGGGGGGGTGTGTGGGGAGTTAACAAGGAAAAAGCCTAAGTCTTCCCCCTTGATTGGACCTGCCTTGTACCACATGTACAGAGGCAGTTGAGAAGTATGATTTCTCCTTATTGAGCATGAGACGCCTCCCAATGTGAGCGCTAGGTGGAAGGGGTTAAAAGGTTAAGTTTATTTGAGTACATGGGAGTTGACTTCCCATCTTTTCACACCCATCTGCACTTCTAGCTAGGCGTATCATTGGGGATATTAATTGTGGCAGGGGTTGGGTTCCAAGCATGCACTAGGATTTAGGATTAGGTAAAAGAACAAGGGTTTTAGGTGGGATTTTTGTTAGAGATGGGTATGGGTAGCAATGGCATAAAGTTTATTAGGTGAACTTTTGATAGAAAGTGTTAAACAAGAATAACTATTGCTATCAAAATTCAATATTATATATGTATATTTGCATCAACGAAATTGGTAAAAGAAGTTTTTTTTTTTTTTTGAAAGGAATCAAGCAAAGGATATTGTCAATTGTCTTTGGGACAAATTTTTTTTGCAACACTCATACAAACTCTAGAGAGCAAATTTGCTCCTGGGGGTGTTTTTTTTTTCTAAGTATAAATTTTCTTATTAAGCTACCCCTTTTTTTTGTTGTTATGCAATTAGTGTTTTTCTTTCCTTGTGACAACATTGTTTTCTCTTAACAAACATGCTAATACAAGGAGATATGAATAAGGTTATATTTTTATTTTTCTATAATTTATTTTTTATAATTCATCATATAACAAAGGTATATGTACATTTTATTTAGAATTCAAGGAGATGCATAATTTCTTAATCAATTTTGATTTATTTTTTTTCACTTATATAATTTATCAAGAAGAGATGAATTTGCTATCCACAATGCAAGATTGTTTGTTTCCTCTTAATACATATAACATTGAATTGAAAACTTCAACATATCCAATTAATTTTCCTTAACATATTTGAAAACTTGAGAATTCATAATTCAATAACATTATCCATTAATCTATTTTCTCACACACATATGCATAAGTTGAAATCACATAAGAGAAATGCAAGGAGCTTTTCACAATCTTTTCTCTCTATTAATCAACCTAGTTCAAGGCTCCATCAGTAAAGAAACAGTAAGAAAACTCGATGTCTTTGCTAAAGACATCATAATTTAAAATACATCTTTACAAAATGTTACAATTCAATTGAATTCCCTTCTAGGGCTTTCACAAGAGATCTTTTCCAATGTCTTCAATGCATCAAGGAAACCATGGGGAGACAAGAACCAACATGGAGGTAAAACAACATAAAATGATGAACAATTCAAGCATGCATTCCCAATCTGGTTTTGCACAATAGGTTCAACATTGAACCAAAATAGGGGGGAGGTAGATTTTATCAGTAGGAGATGTCAATCACCATACCATAACATAGCCCTTTCGGGGCTAAAAATTCAAGAACTTCCATTCTTCTACAAATGCCCTTTTGAGGCCAATGCAACAAGGATTTTCATTCCTTCCCTTCTTCAAGAATTCAAATTTTCATACAAGGTATGTGATGACAAGTAGGGGCCCATATGCCCTACCCTCTTTCCCTCTTCTCACCATGAGAGGAGACTCTGTACTATTGAGGTCCAACTAAGACCCTTCCCCCATACTTGGCCACTTCTTCCCTATCCAAGGGTGAGTAATGCCAAAAAAATCCCCATGAAGTCCCCTCAAAATTTTAAAGCAAAGCATTAAAAAAAAAATCCAAAAACAAGTTAAGATTACTCCCAAAACACCCTCAACACACATAAGAAGAAAAAGAGTGAAGAACCCTACCTTCACAAAAAGTTATGGTAAAATGACAAGTTGAGAAGAGCTTATCCTCCCTTTCCTTCAATCTTTGACTTCTCTCTAAAAACTAGAGATTGGATAACAAAACCAAAACTACTCCAAATTGTCTCTAAGTATGATCCTTAACTCAACTAGGCTTCAAGTAACCTCAAGATGGAGTTTTGAGTCACCAACTCAAGTAGGAGATAATCAATTTTCGCAATCAACCAAAAATAGAGTTTTTGAGTGACTTTAAAAGTCAAACAAAGAGGCTAAGGGGGTGAAAAGTACTCACCACCCATACCCTTACCCCTAGGGCACTTAAATTTAATGTTTTTAAACCTTAAAGACTTAATAGGAACAAACAAAGGCTAGGAGAATAGTAAGACCAATTAACAACCTTCAAAGAAAGACAATGCAAAGATAACACAAATTAACAAGGGGTTTAGTTTCGTCTTTCCATTGGGTTTCCCAACTAAATCTCCTGCACACTCATTGCACACATCAGTAGTTCAAAAAACACATGTATATATATAAATTACGTATCAAGAAATTCATGTAAATTAAAACATCCATTTTCTACAAATCAATTGTTTATCTCATTCTATTCATTAAAATTGGAAAAATCAAAGTGTTAGTTCTACATTCATTTACTTCATCATCATACATGTTCATAAAGCATTAAATGACAAATCAAATATCAAAAAGTAAAGCATCACACATCATAAATAGCATAATAATGTTCAGTGCATCAAATAATGTTCTAACATATTGATTCATGAGTATAAAAATAATAATGTATCACTATGCTACAATGGGTCGGGGCGAGGCCTCACAATCACATTTGACACTGTATCTTTTGGTGACTCATCTTCAAGACTTAGTTGGCTTCACAACTTCTTGTGACATTTTTTGCATAGTTTCTACAAGCTTCTCGGTGTCAGAGTAGATATCTTCTGTATTAGCTAGTTCAACCCTATCAGCTTCCTTTTTTGCTTCCTCTTTAGTTGTAGCTATCAATCCAAAAAAAATCTTCCAAATTAACTTACCCTCCTATACTAAATCCTCAATTTTTTTTCTCAAAATTTTATATGCCCTTGTCTTCGGCACAAATTTCTTTGTGTAATCTCTCAAAGCTATAGTCATATATGTTTTGCCTAAATCAAGCATAGTTTGGACCAATGTAGCTTCCCTCATTTTCCTCTCAGTGGTCAAAGACCATTTTCACTTTGCATATATTTTATTTTACATCTCATCAGGAAATTCTTTTCCTAACTCTATTGGTGTATAGTTGAAATTCACCATCATATCAACTACTAGCTGATCTACTTTTTATTTATCAACTTTATCTAAAGTTTCATATTTTACACATTTAAAACCAATTAAGCTAGCTAAACTTCTTATATTTTCACATAAATTTTCAATGTCTTGAGGTACTCTTCGTGGTACTATATTCTACTCACTCAAGTCATATAACTTGGTCCTCTCAGCCTCATCATCTGGCTTAACAACTAATTTTCTTCTGGGTCTCTTCTTCTCTTGACTTTGATCAATCTCAGTAGCCTCTGACATCTAGTTCTTAGGAAACTTACCTTTGATTGGATTTTTTATTTTCACTAATCCATTTCTTACTGGCTTGACATCTATAAGGATTGTTTCTTTAGATCTCTATCTTGTCACCCTCTGTGGTTTAGATGTGGGTGGGGTTGCCACTTTCTTTAAGCTATTTTCACCTTAGGATCTACCATCATAATATTTTTAGCTTGTTTTCTTTTGTTTTGGAAACAAAAAGTTCTTTGCCTTTTCCTTTTCCTTCTTGTTCTTCTTCATCTTCATCTTAATCACTACTTCTATCCTCTCCTAGATCTTGATTGATTTTTAGGGGAGCTTCAATTTCATCTTCTTGACCCAATTTTCCTTCCAAATCCTCAATCATATTCTTTCTCCTCTTGTTCATAGGAGCATTTTTTACTTCCAATGTGATCTTGACCTTATTGATCTTTGAATCAACTTTTTTCTGCTAACAATGCAGTGATGGTGGCAGTCACTTCATCTATATTGATCTCATAAGCCAATGGTCTCAACCATGTTACCCTAGGTGTTACTTCCTGAATATATATATTATCAATATCAACTAGAAAACATACGTCATCATAATACTTGTCAACTAGTGACTTGGGGATACCTGTCCTCTTTTTCATCTTCTATTTGAAATCTTCAAAAATAATTGTCCATTACACTCTCAAAATTCTCACCAATCTGACTTGTCACAATTTTTCCTTGTTCCCATACCACATCATCAATTGTGGGAATTCGAAACATAAAAGAATATACATATAATAAGTGATCCAAACTTACACATAGAAGTATTTTCCTTGTGAATAGAAACCAAGTTCTCAGCTAATTGTGTCCATTGTAGCTCGGCATGGTCGTATTCATGAACCTTCTTGACAAATTTCCATGCTTGGTCAACTGCTACGTAGGACATGTTATTCAGTCATCTCAAATGATAAAATGTGTGTGCAATCTATTGAATGAAAAACTCAACAAGGGGGTCTTCAATGTTTGTAATAGTCAATCCTCTTCCATTCCATACTACCTTTGTGTTTTTCTCTATTACCTCTTTTTTTTTGCATCACATTATCTTCATTTGATCACACATGGGGTATCTAGTAATGGCATGAATCATTTCCTTTGTAATATTGACTAGTCTATTCTCCAACCACAACTACATATCATGAACATAACTAAAAACAACTTTGATCCACTCAACTTTGAAGTTCTTTGAGAAATCTAGGGAAAAAGTTAACCCTTTCTCAAAAATGATTTTGAATTCTTCCTTCAAAATATCTTCTTCACACAAATTCTCATAAGCCATTCTTATCTCATAATCTCCCACTTCACCAATTTTCCATGTATAAAAAGATCACACATCATGTATCATTATACCTTGGGTGGAATCAATGATAAGGCTCTCATAAAGTCTCCCTTCATCATGATATTAGGTACACCATTATACTCTAGAAGTGGACAAGCATTTTTCTTAACTAACTTCACATTACTAACCTCAATTCATTACTTCTTTGTGCTTACAGATGAACTGGTTTCCATTTTTCATTTTAGGCTTTGAATGCAAGCTTGTGCGAAACTCAAAAACTATAATCTTTCACACTTCAATTCACTTTTTTGATGATACACACTTAGATCTTTACAAACTTTGCACAAATCTCTCTACAATCACCTTAGTATCACTCTAAAAGTTCTTAATTGTTGGTTAAACTAAAAAATAAACCACAAAATCCACTTTATAGGTTCAAATGGTCAAATTACTTCTTTCATTAATGCTCTATACTCAGTAGGTGTAATACAGTTGTTTTGGAAATTACTATACAACTAGGGCATTATTCTCCATTTTACTCATTCAATCAATACCTTGACTCGGTCACAACTACACTCCTATTCTCAATCTTAACTCTATCAATCATATTAGCTCAGTTGATACAGGGATTTGGTCTATACTATAATTTGGTCACAACTAACATTAATACTATTGCTAGGCACCAATTGTGCTCTAACTCTATTCAAGTATCTTTCGCTTGATTCACACTTTAGATCTGTCCTAATTCATCTCATCTCATGTAATATGGAATTCAATAAATCAAATGTTAGGAACTAATATAAGATATATCATTAAAATTATATTTTCTTACATACCTTCTTTACTTAGTTTGAAGTGGTGTGATCACCTAATCCATTGGATTGGGTGATCTCGATATCATTAGCTCCATTGTTGTTACCTTCTTCCTTCTTCCTCCAAGTTTTATTCATCTAGTTTCTTATTTTTTCTACATCAATAGTACATTTACCTCTCTTTTTTCATTTCTAGGTGTTGGTGCTCAAGTTCTATAGTTTCTTCTCAAATGACCAATCTTATGACAATTATAACAAACTAAACTGCATTTATCCAATTTGTTGCAAACATGACCATATATGCCACATAAATAACAATTGTACCATGTATTGTAGTCTCAATTATATGAGTTACCTTTCTTAGATGCATTTCCTTTCTTCTTGGGTGTCTAGATAGGTTTTTCCTTTGATTTTTATTCTTGTTCTCTATGTCCACAATTCTGACATTTATAGCAGTATCCTTCAAATCTAGGTGCAACTGGTCTATTACTAGATTGTTATCTATACTCCATGTTCTTTATTTCCTTCTTATAATTTTAACAATATCCATCAAATTTGGTCTTAGGATTTCTCTTACCAATTTTGCTTCTACAAATATTTGTTGTGTGACCTATTTTTCCATAATGATAACATGTAGGTTTGTTATTCTTTGTTTTTTTATTCCTTTGTTCTCCACTCTTTGATGATTCCTCTTCCTCGATAGATGTTAGGTGATCTGTATAGCCTATTTCAAAGGTTTCATGGGGTCTTCTTTGTGATCTCATCAGCTCTTCATAGTATCTCATAGCTTCTTTGGGTTTATTTATCCTTTCAATGAATTCCTTTTTAGACCTCAATTCATTCCTCAGATGCTCATTCTCAAACTTCAAATTTGCAATCTCTGCATCCTTCCTATTAGGTTCTTGATTTACACTTAGCCATTGGTTGAGCATATCAAATTGCTCGTGTGTGAGTTTGTGCACATCATATGTCCTTTCATCAAGTCTTGTCATCATTAGTTGTTATCTTATCTTCCTTGGATTTTTTTTTCTATTCAATCACTTCACACAGTCCTACTAATTTAATTTAATCTTCTTTATTTTGTCCACTTATCTCTTCATTCGGTATATTGTTCCTCCTTGATAAATCCACTATTGTTGCATCACTTTTACTAGATTTTCCATCATCAAATAGACCTTAAATTTCATCTTCTTGATATTGTGTGTCATTCTGTAGGATTTTCATCTCCTTCCTTTTCTTTAAGGATTTTTTTTATTCCCTTCTTGCTTCATGAAGTTGTTGCAGTGCAAGTCGTATAACAAGCTTCTAGTTCTCAATGATGTTTCCCAATTTATAAACCTCCATCTCCAAGATCTTAACTCTAAAGTGATTAGACTTATTCTAAGAGAGATAGGATTTGATAAAAAAATTTGGAAATCTAATTGGAAAGTAGGATATTGAGAGAGACGGGGGTGAATCAGGATCTTTAAACTTTTACCCTTTCAAACAATTATCCATTCTAATATCTTTCACCTTAAAACCTTGTCTCGACAACATCATAAACCGCATAAATATTTACTAAAATGATGTATTGGATCTAATAACTAATCACATCAATGAAATATGAAAGAAAATAATAAACACATAACACAAAGATTTTGGTTACCCATAAACCCTCCAAAGTGAAGGTAAAACTAGGGTGGGAATGACACCCACAAATCTTCACTACTGCCTCAATAAAGCTCACCTATTAGGTCTACAATTTTTATCACTTCTAATGATCTACCCTATGAGGGGTCTTCCTTGTTATGATATTACAAGGCTCATGTAGTCTACCTTGATTAAAATATTTAAAACTTACAACTAAGTAGGAACTATGTCAAGAAATTTACAAAGGTCTGTTAGGACCACTCTGTTAAAAGATTTACAATCAAATACTTGCTAGCATGTATTAGTACATGATCCTTCAGTTTGTACTTCAAATTTTGAGAATGGATATCCTCTTTACAATATTTGATATGATCTCCAATATGATATATATGTATTCCACACATCACTATTATGCTCAATCACTCTGTCTAATTTTCCTTCACTCTCTGCCTCTAGCATCCAAACTAGAAACCTCTCTCACACGTATTATGAAATTATTGTTTGGATCCTCTTCTTATAACTATCTATATAAGTTTCTAGATCCAAATAAATTATCCACATCCTTCACTTTTTTCTTTTAGTCCTTCTAGTTTCCTAATTGGCTAATCACCTTGCATAGGGATAATGATCCATAACGGAACACGTGATCACCTCTATAATTGACTCATTGAATAAAAACGTACATCTCTAGATATAAATTTTTTTTACCATGGTATTTGTGTCATTCCAAATGATTATGACAAAACTGGTTTACTCGACACTTGAACATTATGATGCTCAGTCACAACTATTATGCATGTTGCCACTCGGTATTCACTTAGTCAGCTTATACAATGTGACTCAACATCTTTATGCTCGACATGAATTATCTTCTAGCTGACTCAACATGTATTAGAGTACCTGGTGACCATAGACTTTCTTGACATTCACTACTTCTCAATTCATACATGAAATATATACAAGTCTAGTTACAATGATCAGCCTATATAGGATGGCTCACTCATAATGATGACCAACCAACTATGCCAAATATATGACTAAGTATTTGACACTAATAGGAAATATGACTTAGGTATCAACATAATTATCTTATTTCCTTTACATACATGCATGTTTTAATTCCAAGGTTTATTCCTCAATCTAGGAGACCAAGGCAAGCCCTCATCCACCCAAAAACAAAATTCAAATTTACTATGTGCAAGAACAATTTAGCAAATGTATGGTTGTAGATCTAGACATAACTTCCTAAAAACTTCCACGAAAATATGGTTTGACCTAATTTTAGGGTCTCATGAAGACAATGACTTTTTGGAATGGTGTTTGGACACTCCTCCTCCAAGTCAACCTGTTCCCTAAGCCTTGATGGGAAAAATGTTTTCTAGGTTTGTCTAGGTTTTCTATTTTGTTCAAGGATTTGCAAATAGAATTTCAAAATTAGGCCTCAATTAGTAATTTTTAGAGAAAAAAGTCACTTTACAAATTTCAAGATGAGTCCCCTATCTTTCATTTCAATTTTCATTTTAAACATAATTTCATATTGTAATTGGGTTGTTTGCATATATCTAGTATCTAGATTTCCATTTCACATCTTACTTCATCAATTAGTTCAATTTTTCATTTACATTTATACACATGACAAAGAGCACTTCTTTGAATCATATTCCTTTTAGTAATTCAAATTCACTGTTGGCATCCCTTCCTCTATTTGGGTCTTGCTAATCTAATTTGAATTTAAAAGGGATTGTGCCTAAAAATTCTCCTTCTCCCCAAACACATTTCTAATACTTTAGTGTGTAAACTAGAAGATATAGCTCTATCTCCTCACTTCCATTTCACCACTAATATTATTGGTGAACCTGACTTCTACCCCCTCCTATTTGGTGTTAGATTATTTCTTTGCATTTGGTATTAGATCTCTTGATCTTCCTTATTTCCTTATTTTCATTTATGTGGTTAGATATTTATTTTTATTCTCTTTATTACATTTTTGTGGTTGGATCTCATTATATTTTTCTTTTGTGAGATCCTCTTTTATGAGATTGATTATATTAATTCCAACATATAGCATTCTTGTTATTAGAAGTCATATACTTATGGGCTCCTTTGATCATAGTTCCTCTTTTCCTCCTAGGACCCATGATCATACCAACATATTTTATCAAGATATAAATCCTATCATGGATAATTACTCTTCTCACTCTTCCCATGATGAAGATGAAGCCTTAATAGTCCCTCCATCTCAAGTTGAGAAGATCTCTCATGAGTTTGAAATTTCTGAAAATTGGCTTGTGCAAGAGAAATAAAACCCTGATAGTGTTTCTATTATTGAGGTTACTAAGAAAAATATTAATCATGGTGATAATAATATTTATATATTTCATATTATATATTAGCTTATTAATACTCATTCTAATCCTTTGACAAGATGTGCTCAAGAATTAGGATACACTCCTCCTTCCATAACTGTTGAATCTTCCATTCCCATTCCCACTACTTTTCCTAGAATTCCTACCCATGCACTACCTCTTATGATGATATCTATACAAGTCTCCACTCCTCTAATTTTTTTTCTTCCTAACTCTTTGCTTCCAATAAGTGTTCCTCCTACTTCCATACCTTCTTCATTGATGTAGGAGAATCTTGGATTGTATTTTTATTTTTCTCAATAGATGTGTGCATAGTTATATTTGTGGACCTGCTTGGTGAATTTTTTGTTGATTGGCTCAATAGATATGTACATTTATCTTCACTGAGTGGCTCGGGTTCTTCTTTTACTAAGTGTTTCTATTTTTTATTCACCAAGTAACTTGGTGACCTTTTTTGTTGTTGTCCAGTGATGTCTTCCTCTAAGTTGTATTTGAGAGACAACTTATGTATTTTAATTTAGGTTTATCATTAAATGTATTGCATTGATCATTAAGATGTGTTTAGATTGTTATGTGGTCAGCCTTCTCCATATGATGATCTAGAATCTTCTGTAAGATGTTTTGGCAAGTATAAATAGAGTGGTATAGGAGCACATATTCCTCCACTCTCTAGGGAATCCACTACATCAAACTCCTCATTATTTTTACTCAAGGGAATTCTTGCCTAATAGTCATTTTTTATTAGTAGAAGTAGTTTTCTAGTTTGAAATTAGAATACTTGTAAGGCATAGTCGCCATTGGTGTTCTATAAACCATGGGTTTTGACCTTGGTCATTGGACACATCTAGCCACTAGGATAGGTTAGATGTTTTTCTAGGCTTCTTAACATTTTTTAGGCTACTAGGGAACTAGAGGAAGGTCCTAGTGTGGTCATAATGTGCATTTTGTAAAAATTACAAAAAGTTGCACTTTACAACAAAAGTTGCTTAACAACTTTGCATAATTGCCCCCCAATGGTCACAAAATTTGAAAACTAGTTGGATTAAATGGGGGAGGTCTTCAAATATCCCTTTCAAGTAGGTGGAATATAGGATATATAATTTTTCATTTGAAATTAATAAAAATCTCCCATTTTTCCTTGTAATTGTGCTACAACACGTGTGTGTATGGGCTATTATGGATTGGCAAGAGAAAATGATTGTCTGAATCATGATCTAGGATGTTATAGGATAATAATTCAATTGGTTTGAAGTATTGAATTGATCAGCATCAAAATTTATTTAGCATTCTTCCTCGGGTGCACCAAAATCCTTGTTTCATTGACAAGCTTTGCAAAAATGCCCTAACTTTCTTTTCCACCATGGAAATTTTATGCGACGCGGGAAAATGAAATTTAGGAGGGTGTAAAATAAGATTCCATAAGGATGGGATATGGGTATTAAGTTTCCTAATTTTGTAACCTGGCCCTAGAGCAAACATCTCTATGTGTTTGGTTCAGGACAGCAGGCATTGAAGTGTTAGAGGCACTTTGCGGATGGATAAAACCTAGCTGAGGATAGATCATGATATCTCATATATCCTTCCTAGTTTCTTATTTGGTGGCTAAGCTTAATCAATGCCCTACTTCGTACTTCCTTCACAAACCCAATCAATTAGGCCTAATAGGACTAATTGCTACATTTTTGGTTTGGTGGTCATTTGATCATTTGGGAGTCTGAAACTTTGGATTCTTGAGAATCTTCCAAAAGAGTGTCTGGATATCAACTTTTTTTTCTAGTTCTTTTGTAGTAATTTCAAACCAAGTTCTCATTTCCTCTTTGGTAGGGTTAATTGGGGCTACTAGGCCTAAAAGCAAGTTTTTCTATTTGGGCCATTGGGCATAGGTTGGGTTGTCTTAATCTATCAATTTGAGCTTGTTAGATGTTTAGGAAAATTTTGTTTCCCATTTTAACATAAAGGTTCCCATTTCAATAAAATTCCTAGTATTTAGCGGTGTTTTGCTAAAAGACCTAGTTGTGCTCTTTTGAGTGCCTAGTTCATATTTTTGTGCAAGTTCATACAAGGTGTAGAGCCCTATCTTGGTCCCATTTTGGGGTATTGAAGAAGCCATAAGGCCACACCACAACATAGTTTCCTACATAAGGGAGAGCTTTGCATCAAGTGGTATCAAAGCAACCTAAGATCCCTTAGGGTAAAAGAGCTATTAACACCATGAAGTGAGAAGATGATGGAGGGTTTTCTATAAGAATGACCAATGCAAAGATAGTGAAATACCTTAGAGACCAAAAACTAAGGCAAGATGAACAAAGGAACAAGGAAATGCAGTTGATGAGGCAAGAGAGGGAAAACCTTAGGAAGAGCTTCATAATAGAAGTAGAAAAATCTCTGAAGAAGTCAAACATGGGAGTGATGAAGAACCCCTTGAGTAGGAAGAAGAAGAATGGCCTACTAACCAAAGTTTTCTTGTGTAGACTTTAAAATCTATGGAGAGGAGAACCATTGATGCTAAGCTTGATTTTCTTATGTACAATGGGAATATGGATCCATATGCTATAATGGATTGGGTAGATGCCCTAACTAGTTTCTATGATTGTGAAGACATCCCTAAGAACCAAAGGGTGAAGATTTCCAAGACTAGTCTCAAGGGCTTTGCACTCACATCGTTGAACTTCACTCAAGATGATAAGGTGAAGAATAATAAGAATCCAATAAACATGGAAGAAGATGGTGGCTCTACTAAGAGAGACTTATGTCCCTGAGGAATAAGAAGGTTTGAGATGAAAAGAGATGGACATCTCTACCTATATCTAAGAATTTCATAAATTAGTAATGAAATCTAAGCTTGTTGAACTTGAAAGTGTGAAACTTGCTAGATATATGCAAGGACTAAGGATTTCCATTCAAGATTAACTTAGTTTGACAAGTTCTACCACAGTAAATGAGTACTACCAATTAGCACTCAAGGTTGAAGAGAATTTCAAAAGAAGGAAAGAACAAAGTGGTAAAAACAAATGAAAGAATGACAAAGGAAGAGGAAACTATGGAGGAAAAGAAACACAAAGCAATAGACCATAGGAGATTCCAATAAGGAGAACACCCAAGGAGAAAGTAGTTCAAGAGCTGGATATAGAGGAAAGAGAGGTAATGGAAGAGGCAAAAATGGTGGAAGAAACAATGGACAGATCAAATGCTACAATTGTAACCAGATGAGTCACTATACTAACAAGTGTCCTGAGAAGGAAAAAAAAATGGGAAAGAGAAGAGAAAATCTTCTCCAAGAAGATGATGTTGAAGGTGTAAGAGATTTTACTGGTGAAGAAGGGTCTACTCTCATGATGAAGAGGATATTGATTCAACCACCCATGGAAGTGGAGCCTCCTCAGAGAAAGACTCTCTTTAGGATCGATTACAAAAGTCATGGAAAGGTATGAAAATTAATCACTAATTCTAGTTCTACTAAAAATATTGTATCTAAGGAAATGGTAGATAAACTAAATTTGGAGAAAATATAACACCCAAATCCCTCCCATATATCTTGGTTGAAAAAAGGGCAACAAACACTTATAAATGAACAGGCTTGGGTAAAAATTTTATTCAAAGACTACAAGGATAGAGTTCTTTGTGATGTTGTGGACATGGATGTATGTCAACTTTTTCTAGAGCATCCATGGCAATATGACCTTAAAGCCAAGCATTATGGTGTCACAAATAATTATCAAATTAATCAAAATGGTCACAAGCATAACCTACTCCATCTCCCTGATCATCACCAAGAGAAGAATAAAGAAAAATTAGTCATAATGGTAGGAGAGAAAGAAATGATAGAAACTATTTGAGACTCTCAGATAGGGTATGATCTAGTCCTCAAACCAAATATGAAGGTAGTCTCTAAAGAAGTGCTAGAGGAAATAGATGGTCTACTATAGAAGTAGAAAGGAATAATTGTAGGGGATACACCAGATAAACTCCCACCATTAAGGGACATCTTGCATCAGATAGACTTCATACCAGGTGCTTCTCTCCCCAATAAGGCTACTTACAAACTCACTCTTGATCAAAATGTAGAGGTGTCTAGACAAGTTAGTGATTTTTTAGAAAAAGGACTCATACAAAAGAGTCTCAATCCTTGTGTAGTCCCTAGTGTATTAGCCCCTAAAAAGGATGGAAAATGGAGACTTTTCACTGACTCTAGGGCAATAAACAAAATAACTATAAGGTATAGGTTCCCTATACCCAGAATTGAAGATCTATTAGACTAACTTGGTGGAGCATGCTACTTTTCAAAAATAGACCTTAAATCAGGCTATCGTCAAATAAGGATCAGGCCTGGAGATGAGTGGAAAACAACATTTAAAAATAGTGAAGGATTTTATGAATGACTTATCATGCCATTTGGTCTTAGCAATGCCCCTAGCACATTCATGAGATTGATGAATGAAGTGCTTCATGACTTCATAGGTAAGTTTGTAGTGGTCAATGTAGATGACATACTAATCATAAATAGCACCAAGGAAGAACATATGAAACACTTGGAACAATTCTTTCAAAGGCTACATGAAAAGAAGTTAGCAATCAATCTTGAAAAATGTGCATTTATGCAAACAAAGTTGACATTCTTGGGGTTTTTCATCTCAAAGGGCACTTTGAAAATGGATCCTGAAAAGGTAGAGGCTATGACCAACACCTAAGACAACAGAGGAAGTTAGGAGCTTCTATGGATTGGCAACATTCTATAGAAAATTTGTCAAGAATTTCAACCATGTTTGTGCACCTTTACTAAATACAATTAAACAAGGTAAGAAGACAAAGTTTCAATGGACTACACAAGTAGATAAAGCTTTTGACTATTTGAAGGAAAGAGTAGCACAATACCCAATCTTGGCACTACCTACCTTCAAAAAAAATTCACAGTGGAGACTGATGCTAGCAACCTCTACATAGGTGTAGTCCTTAGTCAAGAGGAAAGAAGACCAATGACCTTCTTCTCTGAAAAACTCAATGATGCCAAGAAAAAGTACAGTATGTTGGAAATATAGGAGTAACTGAGAGGGGGGGTGAACACTAAAATAAATCCTAGATCACTTACATGTCAACAATAAAATTTAGATGGATAAAACTGATTGCTATTGTTATTCAGTAAACACACAGAAAATGTTGTAACTCGGTAAATATAGAGTGTGATTTACTTTAGTTGATCTTAAAACATTAATAGTGATAACTTTGCAAGCATAAGAGAAATAACATGAAAACATGAGACACCAAAATTTAATGTGGAAACCCAATATAGGAAAAACCACCAATGTAAACAGTTACTATTTTCACTCTTCTGAAGTGAGCCCTGATAGGAGCCAACCCTATTAAAGGTTACAAAACACACTGTTAGGTGTGACCTTGCTAGAGGATTTAATCACCCTATTAGGAGTGGCCTTGCAAGAGGTCTTAAAATAATTCAATGGAACTATCACTATGTTAGGGGATTTACAAATAGCTATTAAACCAACTCATTCAAGAGATTTTAGATCACTACTACAAAGGTTAAAGAGTAACAATGAAATGACCTGATTGTGATGCAACTGAATTGCTAATTATAGATCTCTATTCTGCTTCATAATTTATCCTTCCTAATCAAATAACACTTTTTTGCTCCACAAGGAGATCTACTTATCCTTCAAGTTCGTTCTCACTCTTTTCTTCTCAATTCAATCAACACACTTGCACACACTAAAAATCTCAACCTGACCTTTTATTTATACCATCTAGATTATCAAGTCAACTCAGATTCAAATTGCAATAACCAATAATCATCACCACAGTCAGCTAGAAACAATACTTAAAATAATTAAGCTTCTTATGCCAAAACAACAAAATCCTTCATTGGTTGACCCTACTTGGTAAACATTGGTTCTAAGATGATTTCCTGTGTTAACCAACAGAAGCTTGGTTAACACTGCAAACTTACAAAAATCCTTTGGTAACCAAGTGAACTCGATGAACACTAACTCTATCCAACTTTCCTTTGCTAACCATGTGAACTCAGTTAACACTATTTACTACCTAAATTCCTTCAATGCCCGAGTGAACTTGATAGACAAGGAAAACTTTCTTCACAGAGTAATCTTTAGGAATGCTCAATAGATAAGGAAAACTGTCTTGTTAACCAAGTGAGCTTAGTAAGAATTGACTGACAACTGATATGGCATTTGTTTAACATCAAAGACAACACATAATTAGACAATTGTATCCAAAATCCTCCCTCTTTGGCATTGATGGCAACACAACATGTCATAACACAATGAAATTTGAGAACAAGACTTTCTCTCATAGAAAGTTTCTCCCTCTTAGATTTTCACCAAAAACTTATTCTCTTTCATGTAGTAATCTCCCTTTGTGAAGGAATTACATAAATTTTATGGCATAATACTTTTCCCTTAGAAAGATATAAACAAATTTTAGAAAGATATGACAGTAATCTTCTCCCTCTTTGACAACACATGCTAAAGACAACACATACCAAATGAGTATCAATTTACCTTGAGTACCAATTCATATGCAATATTTTCTTTGACTATGCTACATCAACTGATTGATCTTCAACTTAATTCCTATTGATGCATCACTAGAAAAAAATTTAGTGAGTTTTAGATAGGGGAATGACCCCTAAATTACCTCCTAGATATAAGAATGCATCCTTAGGTAATGACTTGGTGAATATATCTACTCTTTATTCTTTTGTGTGAACATATTCCAATCTAATTTCTTTGTCCTGTACCAATTCTCTGAAAAAATGATATTTTATAGCAATGTGCTTAGTTTTGGAATTCATCATTGGGTTCTTTGATATGTTAATTGTGCCAGTGTTATCACAATACATGATGACTAGTTTTTTGATTTCAACCTTCATACCTTTCAACAACTGTTTAAACCAAACAATGTTAGAACAATTCATTGCTGCTACAACATATTCTACTTCTGTTGTAGATTGGGATGTGTCGTTTTGCTTCTTGCTCATCCAAGATACCAATCTTTTACCAAGAAAGAATGCTCCACCATTTTGTACTTTTTCTATCATCAAGATTTCCTACCCAATCAGCATTAGTGAATACCTTTAGATCTAGGTTTCCTCCAAGTTTGTACCATAAACCATAGTCTTTAGTACCTTTCAAATATCTCAAAATTCTTTTTATTTTCATCATATGATTTTCTCTAGGTTTAGCTGAGAATATTGCCACTATCCCACCTACTAAAGCAATATCAAGCCTTGTATGAACTACATACTGTGATTTTCCAATCATTGATCTATATAAGGTCTAATCTACCTCTTTTGAATCATCATCTTTGGTAAGCTTTAGTCCAGTACACATGGGGGTTCCAACTAGTATAGAATCTTCCATTCCAAACTTCTTGAGTATCTCCTTGATATACTTAGATTGAGTAATGTAGATACCATTCTTGCTTTGTTGCATCTATAGTCCAAAAAAGAATTTTATCTCACCAAACATGGACATTTCAAACTCTTTGCTCATTTTTTTCTAAAATTCTTTGCATGGATCATCATTCCCTATAAATAGAGTGTCATCCACAAATATCTCTGCCAATACAATCTTGTTATCTAGTCCTTACTTGATATGCAAACTATTGTTATCATTAGTTCTTTGAAAACCAATTTGTATAAGGTAGTCGTGCAACCTTTCAAACCATACAATTCTTTAAGTAATTTTCAGACCATGTCCATTTTGTTTGGATCAACAAAACCTTATGGTTGCTCAACGTAGACTTCTTCATCAAGAATACTATTGAGAAATGCAGATTTAACATCCATCTGATATACTTTGAATCCTCTATGAGTAGCATATGCAAGTATAGTCCTAACACCTTCTAATCTTGCAACAAGAGAAAAAGTCTCATCATAATCAATTCCTTCTTCTTGAGAGTAGCCTTTACACACCAGTCTTGATTTGCTTCTTGGTACTTGTCCATCTTCATTCAGCATATTTTTGAATACCCATTTTGTTCCAATCACATTTTTATCTTTAGGCCTAGGAACAAGGGTCCAAGTTTTGTTCTTCTCTATTTGTTCTATTTCTTTATACATAGCCTCAATCCAACTTTCATTTTTTGATGCATCTTTAACATTTCTAGGTTCAAAATCAGTAAGTAAACATGTACCTTTTAGCTTACTTCTTATCATAGTACTTTTTGATTTGTCTCCAATAATCTGCTCAGGTGCATGATGCCTTCTGACATACTTGGCCAATACAGATTCTTTGCTTTTTGAATGAATTGTACTGTCTTCATTTTGAGTTTCAACTTCTTGCTTGGGTCACTTAGATTTGGTAGGCATTAGCTTAGTAGCTTTAGAATGTGACTCGGGTCCTTGTGACTCAGTTTGAACTTCTTACAACTCAGTAACTGAGGAAGACTCGGGAGGTGAAGTCTCCTTATTGATAGATGTGTCTAGCAATGTATTAGGTTTGAAGTAAACAAATCTCCTATAATCTTTTGGTTCCTTTTTGCTTCCTTCTTCAGTCTTTTCTACAAACTCATCAATTCTCGCATGTGCACTTTCTATGATTTTATGAGTAGACAAATTCAAACATCTATATGCCTTACTTTTGCAAGAATATTCTAAGAATATACCTTCATCAACTTTTACATCAAATTTTCCTTTTCTAGACTCTTTCAAGATATAACATTTACTTCCAAATACTTTCAGGTAACTTACATTGGGTTTTTAGCCATACCATAATTCATAGGGAGTTTTATATGAGTCTGTCTTCAACTATACATGGTTCAAAGTATGAATTGTAGTGTTGATGGCTTCCTTCCAGTATTTGATAACAACATTCTTTTCAATCATTAGAGTCCTTGCACAATCCATGATGGATCTATTTCTTCTTTTAGCTATTCCATTTGTCTTAGGAGTACCAAGCGCTGATACCTATCTTTTAATTCCTCTTTCAATACAAAAGTTATTGAATTCATTGGAGATGAATTCACCACCTCTATATGATCTTAAGCATTTCAATCTTTTCCATGTTTCCTTCTCTATTCTTGCTAGATACAATTTGAATTTCTCAAATGCTTCTGACTTTTCTCTAAGATACATAATAGTCATCATTCTGGAATAGTCATTAACAAAAAGAATAAAGAATTTTTCTCCACTATAGATTTCTATTCCAATGGGTTCACATAGGTTAGTATGCACAATTTCCAAGACATCTTTAGACTGATAGTTTTTGCTCTTAAAACTAGTCTTTCCCATTTTGCCAATCTAACAATTTTTGCATAAACCAACATTTGGTTTCTTCAAACTAGGAATACCTCTTACTTTTTTGAATTTTCTTATCTTGACCATATTATCAAAGTTAACATGACATAATCTTCTATGTCATAACCAACTTTCTTCCATTTGAGCAATAAAATATGAGCAATCACCAAGATCAAGATAAAATAGGTTACCTCTTGTTTGTTTGCCTGATCTAATCAAATTCCCTTTGTCATCTAGCAGGTTTGCCTTGCCATGCATGAATTCTATCTCAAATCCATTGTTGATTAGTTGTACCACACTCAGCAGATTATGTTTTAGTCCTTCAACCCAACAGGCATTATCACATACAAGTTCTTTGGTTAAAGAGATTTAGCCTTTCCCTTTTGTGCAACAAGGTTCATTGTTTCCAAACCTTACACTACCTCCATCATAGTGTTTAAAGTGTTCAAACTTTGTTTTTTCTCTAGTCATATGATATGAAAATCCACTGTCTATGATCCACATGTCATTTTTACTAACATGAGAGATAAGTGCCATCTTTTCTTCTTCTCCAACAAATTCATCTTTCATAGCAATATATACTATTTCAGCTTCACTGTTATCAAAATCCTTAGCCATAAAACAAGTCTTCTTACCTTTATCCTTGAATGATTTGTGATTTTTGAAATCCTTCTTGCCATTGTTCTTGTTACTCTTCTTCTCATCCTTTCTTTCTTTGTTTGGGCATCTAGCAGCAATATGACCAATTTCTTCAAATGAAAAACAAATTAGGGGAACTTTACCTTTGTATTTTCCTCTTCTTCTAGAATATTTCTTTACAAGTAAAGCTTCAACAACATCAAGATCACTATAAAAACTTTCCTCTGATTCCTCTTCACTTTATGATTGAATGTCCTTTATTTTCTTACCTTTCTCTTTGAGTGAAATTTTGGCCTCAAATGTAGATTCAATATTTTTGGAAGCTAGAACATAATTGTCATAGTTGTCTAGCTCAAAAGTTGTCAATCTTTCTACTAAGGTATCCAAACTTTTTTTTTGATTTGGCTCACACCTCTTTTCTTGAATAGTAGATACTATAATTGCATAGATAGGAAGAAATTTTCTAAGAACTTTACTTACAATGGTTTCATCCTTGATTTCTCCTCCAGAGGCTTTTATTGCACTGACACTAGCTTTGATTCTTTCCACATATTTGGCAACATTTTCATCTTCTCTCATTCTCATCTATTCAAACTGTCCTCTATGGCTTTCTGCTTTGGCTCTCCTCACATTTTCATCACCACCATAGATTTCCTTTAGCTTGTTCCACATATCAAAAGTAGTTTTACAGTCTTTGATCTCATCAAATTCATAATAGCTAAGAGCAGATGCAATATCAATCATCATTATGTTATGTTTCTTTTTCTCAATAATATCTCCAATAGATAATTTACCAGTGGGGGTTGTGTATTCTTCATCAAGGTATTTCAAGCCTAAATCACTATTGGAGGCCAGATGAAGTCTCATGAGTCCCTACCATGCTGAAAATTTGTCTCTATTTAGCTTTAGAATCTCTCTCTTGTAGGACATCCTGATCTTTAGCTTAGATCCTTGAAACCTTTCCTACAAGCACCAAAAGCTCTAATACCAATTGTTGGAAATATAGGAGTATTTGAGAGGGGGTGTGAATCACTTACCACTAAAATAAATCTTAGATTCCTTAGATGTCAACAATAAAATTTAGATTGATAAAACTAATTGCTACTATTATTTGGTAAACACACAGAAAATGTTGTAACTCGATAAATACAGAGTGTGATTTACTTTAGTTGATCTTAAAACATTAACAGTGATAACTTTGCAAGCATAAGAGAAATAACATGAACACATGAGACACTAGGATTTAACGTGGATATCCAATATGGAAAAAACCACCAATCTAACTAGTTACTATTTTTCACTCTTCTTAAGGGAGCCCTATTAGGAGCCAACCCTATTAAAGGTTACAAAACACACTGTTAGGTATGACCTTGTTAGAGGATTTAATCACCTTGTTAGGAGTGGCCTTGCAAGAGGTCTTAAAACAATTCAATGGAACTATCACCTTGTTAGAGGATTTACAATTGGTTATTAAACCAACTCTATCAAGAGATTTTAGATCATTGCTATAATGGTTAAAAAGTAACAACGAAATGATCTAATTGTGATGCAACTAAATTGCTGATTACAGATCTCTATTCTGCTTCATATTTGATCCTTCCTGATTGAATAACACTTTTTTGCTCCACAAGGATACCTACTTATCCTTCAGGTTCATTCTCACTCTTTTCTTCTCAATTCAATCAACACACTTGCACACACTAAAAATCTCAACTTGACCTATCATTTATACCATGCAGATTGTCAAGTCAACTCAGATTCAAATTACAATAAACAATAATCATCAACATAGTCGGCTAGAAATAATACTTAAAATAACTAAGCTTCTTATGCCAAAACAAAAAAATCCTTCATTGGCCACCCCTACTCAATAAAAACTAGTTCTAAGACAATTTCCTATGTTAACCAAAAGAAGCTTGGTTAACACTGTGAACTTACAAAAATATTTTGGTAACCAAGTGAACTCAGTGAACAGTAACTCTGTCCAACTTTTCTTCGCTAACCATGTGAACTTGGTTAACACTATTTACTGCTTGAATTCCTTCGATGCCTAAGTGAGCTTGGTAGGTAAGGAAAACTATCTTCATAGATTAATCTTTAGGAACACTTAGTAGACAAGAAAAAATGTCTTTCTAATCAAGTGAGCTCGATAAGCACTGACAGACAATTGATATGACATTTGTGTAACATCAAAGACAATACACAATTAGACAATTGTATCCAATATAGTACCTATGACCTAGAACTATATGCTATGGTTCAAGCTCTCAAGAAATGGAGGCACTAATTACTTCCTAAGGAATTCATTTTCTATACAAACAATCATGCACTAAGATTCCTAAATAGCCAAGACAAGTTGAGTTGCAGGCACATGAAGTGGGTTGAGAAACTCCAAGCCTTCACATTCTCTATCAAGCATAAGAAAGGCATTGCAAACAAGGTAGAAGATGCTCTTAGTAGGAGAGTCACTTTGGTTGAAGAAATACAAGTCTAAAGCATGGGAATTGATGCCCTCAAACACCTATACAAAGATGATCCAAATTTTGGTGACAACCATAAATTTTTCTCTACCTTATCTGATGCTTATAATAGTACATATTCAAAATATTTATTGTAGAATGGCCTCTTGTTCAAAGGAGGAAATCTTTGCATTCCAAGATGCTCCTTGAGGGAAAATATGATCAAAGAGAAGCATTGTGACACATTAGGAGGTCACTTTGGGATTTTCATGACACTAGAACTCCTAAGAGAAACTACCATTGATCTAGAAAACCTATTGATGTTAGAAAGTTTGTTGAAACATGCACTATTTGCCAAAGAGCCAAAGGAGTTAGGAAAAACCAAGGTCTTTACCATCCCTTACCAATTCCATCAAATCCATGGGACAATGTGAGTATGGATTTTTTCTTTGGTCTCCCAAGAACTAAATATGGTTTTGATAGCGTTTTTTGTGATTGTGGACAGATTTAGTAAAATGGCTCATTTTGTTCCTTGTAAAAGCTTTAATGATACTTCACATATTACTAACCTATTTTTCAAAAAAGTGGTTAGGATTCATGGATTTCCAACATCCATTATTTCACACATGGATATGAAATTCTAAGGTCATTTTTGGAGGACCCTATGGAAAAAGTTGGGCACAAACCTATCTTTTAGTTATGCCTACCATCCACAAATAGATGGGAAGACTAAAGTAGTAAACATATCTTTAGGTAACCTTTTAAGGTGTCTAACCAATCAACATGGATAGACATGGGATGATATCCTCCCTCAAGCATAATTTTCCTTCAATGACTCAATAAATAGGTCAATAGGGAAGACAACATTCCAAGTAAACTATTGACTTCGTCCTAGAGGAGTCATGGAATTGAGAGATTTACCAAATGACTTCAAACTTAATGTACAAGGTGAAGAAATCTTGGCATGTATCAAGAAGATTCATGATCAATTCAAAGAAATTCTAAATAAGAATACTGCAAGGTATAAAGAACAAGAAGAAAAGATGAAAAAACATGTTGCTTTCAAACAAGGAAATCAAGTGTGGGCATATATGAACAAAGCAAGGCTACCCAAGGGACATACCAAGTTGTAGATGAGAAATATTGGACCCTGTCAGATATTGCATAAATTTGGGGAAAATGCATATGAAATCTCATTACCCCCAACCATTTCAATTTCTTTAATTTTTAATGTTTTTGATCTTGCCCCTTTCAAAGGTAATGTAGGAACTAATTATGTAATGCATAATACTAATGATGTGTAGGCATAATGGATCAAAGAATTTCCACCTAGCCAACCATTATAGTTGGAGAAGATTTTGGATTCCAAGGTGGTCAATAAAACATGAAAGAAGAGCTACACAAAATACTTGGTCAAATGGAAGGGTCTTCCTAATATAGATGCTACATGGATGAGTGAAGAATGCATTGCCAAACATGGCATTTATGTTCAGCAACTACTCTCAAGTGGGACTTCAATTTTCAAAACAAGGGAGTATGGTGTAGGAGCACCTATTCCTCCACTCTCTAGGGCATCCACTACATAAAACTACTCATGAGTTTTACTCAAGGGAATTTTTTCCTAAGAGTCATTTGTAATTAGTAGAGGTAGTTTTTTGGTTTGAAACAAGCCTACTTATAAGGCCTAGTCACCATTGGTGTTCTATAAACCATGTGTTTTGACTATGGTCATTGGGCACATCTGAGTCCTAGGATTGGTAAGTGTATTTCTAGGCTTCTTAACATTTTTTAGGCCCCTAGGGCACTAGAGGAAGGTCCTAGTGTGGTCATAATGTGCATTTTGTAAAAATTGCAAAAAGTTGCACTTTACAACAAAAGTTGCTTAACAACTTTTGCATAATTTCCTCCCAATAGTCACATCCTTTCAAAATAAGTTGGATTAGTTAGGGGAGGTCTTCAAATAGCCCTTTTAGGTAGGTGGAAGATGGGATATTTAATTTTACATTTGAAATCAATAAAATCTCCCGTTTTTCCTTGTAATTGTACTGTAATACTTCTGTGTATGGATTGGTATGGATTGGAAAGAGAAAATGATTGTCTAAATCATGATATAAGATGTTCTAGGATAATAATGCAATTTTTTTGAATTATTGAAGTGATCAGCATCAAAATTTATTTGACATTCTTCCTTGGGTGCACCAAAATCCTTGTTTCATTGACAAGTTTTTGCAAAAATGCCCTAATTTGCTTTTCCAATGTGGGAATTTCATGCCACTTAGGAAAATAAAATTAAAGAGGGTGTAAAATAATATTCCATAAGGATGCGATATGGGGATTGAGTTTCCTAATTTTGCAACCTAGCCCTAGACCAAACATCTCTATGTGTTTGGTTCAGGACAACGGGCATTGAAGTGTTAGAGGCACTTTAGGCATGGATAAAACCTATCTAAGGGTAGGTCATGATCTCTAATAGATCCCTCCTAGTTTCTTATTTGGTGGCTAAGCCTAATCAATAGCTTATTTTGCACTTCCTTCACAAACCAAATCAATTAGGCCTAATAGGACTAATTGTTGCATTTTTGGTTTGGTGGTCATTTGATCATTTGGGAGTCTAAAACTTTGGAGTTTGGAGCATCTTCCAAAAGGGTGTCTAGATATAAATGTTTTTTTCTATCTTTTGGAGTTATTTCAAACCAAGTTCTCATTTCCTCTTTGGTAGGGTTAATTAGGGCTACTAGGCTTGAAAGCCATTTTTTCTATTTGGACCATTGGGCATAGGCTGGACTATCTTAATCCATCAAATTGAGTTTGTTAGATGTTCATAACTCAGAAGGCCTCATGGTCAAGCATTTATGATGAAATTTTTATTAATCAATGAAAGATTTATGGTTCTCTCTCCCTTTTGGTGTTGTCTCTTCATGATTTACTTCTGTTGTGATAAATTTGAAAAGTTAGTTTATTGTTAAGTGTGCCTTTGGCCCTAGTTATTGTCCCTCCTTAGATCATTAATTACCTTCATATAATACGGTTCTTTTCACATAATCCCATCCTCTTCCCATTTCATTCAATCCTCCACCAACATATTTTTATCTTCCTTCCACTTCCTAAAACTTTCCTAACACATCCAATATATCTATGCCTAGTATCATATCTATAGATCCCATTGTTAGTGTCTTACTCCAAACTGTCATTGCTTTGCAACAACAAGTGGCTAAATTCATTCAATATAATTACAACATCCCTACATGTAACATTTCTAATTACCTTTCCTTATACATCCTTCATGTTTTCATAACACAATATGTTGAGATACCTCATCTTGAGACTTATAGTTGTAAGGGTGATCTCGTGATACATGTTAGGACTTTTCAAACTATATGTAGTGATTTTTCTCATGACTATAGGCTCATGGATAATTTTCTCACATGTACCTTTAGAGACAAGACCTTGAAATGGTATTTCTCTTTACCTTCTTACTCCATTGATTCCTTTCAAACACTTTCCAATGATTTCATTCAACAATTTCAAACTAATATTGGTCCTCAAATTTCCGTGACTGATTTAATGCATTGTAAAAAAAAATGTTAAAGAAAAATTTAGATTTTATTGGTAGATTCAAGTACTTGTATGTTCAAACATATTATCTTATGTCTTATCATGATATTCAATGCATATTTATTTCTAATTTTCAAAAATCCATTAGAGATAAGATCTTCCTTATTGAGTATACCTTTTTTTCACATCTTTGTGCAATGCCTCACAATTACCATTTATAAAATCAAGTCAACTAACATAGTTGTTGATTAAGTGGATACTATATCCAAAGTTATGGCTACTTTTTCCTCTATGTATCATCCTAATCATAAGTACAATCCCTTATTTGAACCTTTACCTCAGGTGATGACAAAGTTGATTCATGTTATAATTCTTAAGCTTGTTCATATCTATCCTATTGACACTAGCAAACCAATGTCTAAATTCATTTGAGCCAAATGTTTTTTGTCAATACCATTGTCAAACGGGTCATGATACTCAAAGGTGGTATGCTTTGAAAAATCTTTTCCAAGAATTTTTTATTGTAATGCCATATCTATTTATGGTGAGTTAATAGTACAAATAAATATGTTTCACCTCTTAATCTAAACTTAATCTACACTAATCCTTTTCCTTCACTTTCAAAAAGTGTCATTAGTCGATCTTCTTCTCCTAATACTAAGATTAGTTATGTTGATGATGTAGAAGAAACTAAAAATGTGGTTAATAATATTGAGCATCTACCTGAACCTCCAACTTTACCTCCACCTTAATCTAACCATTCACCTCCTATCACTTTAGTTAGTCTAGTATGTTAAATCACTTAATGGTCCTCTTTATATTACTTCTAGGGTTGCTCATTTCCCTTCCTGTGGAATTTTAGTTGATCCTTCTTCCTTTGTAAATTGCATCACTTAAGAGATTATTTTTAACAAATGGTTACAAAAATATATGTATGATACATATACTATGTGGATCCAACCTTGTAATTATTTTCTTTACTAACCTTAAGGTTCTATCCATCTTACTATCACTCTTTCTAGTAGGATTGTTCATACTACCTTCATTGCCATTCCTAATTTTGATCAATTTCAAGTTAAGCTCGATATTTTGTGGCTTTAATCCATGCAATTTGTAGCTTCTCTCATGTATAATTACATAAAATTTATCCATAATGGATAAATTATCACTGTTGACTATTTTAATTATAAACCCATGTGTCCTTGAGATTGTGTTGAGATCAATTGTTATTGACTATCTCTCCCTCAAACACCACCTACTCATCCTAATAATCTTTATTGATATTATCAAAGATATAAGGTAAAAAATATTCTTAGGCTTAGCCTTCCTAAGGTTGATCCTTTTGTTTCTATCTTACCTACCTAATATATTCCTCTAACTACTATTTGTGAACCCATCTTACCTGCCCCATCTATTCCTCCAACTACTATTTTTGAACTCATACTTGTTCCTACTTCATAACCTATGAAAGTTTACCCTAATCCTTCAATTTTATCTTGTAAAACCATTTTTAAGCCAACATTCTCATGAGAATTACAAGAATCATCAAGCTAAGACCAAGGCCCATGCTCTTCTCAAACTGACTCTTCATCTCAACCTTTACCTTCCTTTGATCAATCCACGGTTGAACATTTGGTAAATGTTAATCAAAGTAAAATTATTCAAATTGATAAGCATGATAATTATATTTTTATTTTAGATTCTATTAATCTTGAGATGGAATATTCTCTTTATTGTGATGATGAATATATTAACATGGATTATGATTTTCCTAACATGTCTTCTATGCATCTTACAATCACTTCTAGTGATGAGCACAATAACTCCTACTAGTCTTTTTTTTGGATCTGTTTGTGGTTCCTACTATGTTATGTCTTCTTCTTATCATGATTTTTCATCCTTCCCCTAACATTATAGATTGAGATGGGGGGGAACCAAAAAAATTTGAAGATGGCTTCTTTAGCATGGTATTAATTGTGTTGGCATGTTATGTTTCATCTATGTTGTATTATTTTTTATATGTTTTGTGTAGATTAATGTAGACAATCCTTGTTTCTCCATCGGAATAAGAGGATAAAGTAATCAAACACACCATACACATTCTTCTATTTTTGTTACTCTTCCTCTATATGTTGTTACACTTTATGTTGTATATGTGATATTATTCATGCATTTTCCCTTGCATAGTCTTCTTGGTTTCTTATGACATGGTAGTAGTGATTCATTTTGGTTCTATATAGTCAACCCAAAAATACTCATCTTTGTCTCTCGTATATAAGTTTCCTCCATTGTGTTATAGTTCTGCTTCCTTTGGGAAATGATAAAATTTCATACTTGAGATGATATTATATTATAATATGATCATACTAACCTTGATGTTGGTAGATCCCTTCATGTTCCTTTTTCATGTATTTATTTCCCTTAATGTGTTATCTCCTAGGGGCATCTCATGATGGATACATTCTTAGTGGATGCATGCACGCTTCAATTAAAAATAGTTCTCCCATTAAGAAATTTGAAATTTATTTAACATGGGTTCATACACTCTTCTCATCTATCCACACACACACTTTGTCAGTTTGATCTCCTTTGAACTACTAACTATTCGTAGGGGATTGATCTTTATTTCTTTCTTTGGATCTCTCTCTAGAATACTAATAGTCTAGGAGGATTAATCCTTTCTTTTAGTCCTTCTTTGGACTATTGATGATCTAGAAAGCTTGGCCTTTTTTATCCCTTAAGGAAACACATTCTTATGTTTGGATCATTTATTGGATCTTTTTAGAACATTGAGTTTCTTTGAAGATGGATCTTCTTGATCGATTGACTAGCATGCCACACACACTTTCTAGACCATTTAATTCATCTTCAATGCATTGACTAGCATGTTGAACACACTTGCTAGACCATTCAACACCATAATCCCCCACCCCCACCCCACTTCTATAGTTCACAATAAGGCACACAAACCTTATTGGGTGAGTTGACTACATTTTCTTGTAGTGATATCTCTCTTATTATGATTTTGGATATGATAAATACTTAAGTCTCTTGGGGGCTTGATGGTTTCTTTGTCTCCTTAGTCATGATAAGAGAAGTGGGGGATGATAACAATCTCTTAGACCATTGATGGACATGTTCTCAATGTGCCCTATTCTTCTACTTATTTATGTGTTTCTCAATTCTTCATGCACCTCCTTCAAGGCCTTCTAGATCTATCCCTAAGCCCTACTTGAGGAACAGGTCAACCTCTTATAGGAAGAGATTAACTAGGTTGACCTCTTCCCCATGGATTTGGGAGTGCATAGCCCAAAGTGCCTTAGGGTTTCCAATCATTTTATCTTGATTCCAAGTCATCTTATATTATTTTCCCACAAAAAAATTAGTATAAAAGAAGGATTGGGATCTTTATTTTCACACCTTACATTTATGATATCTAGACATTATCAAGATAACCATGTGCAATCTCAAAGAATTCAACCAAGAAAGTTTCATTAAGCAATAAAGGATCTCAATGTTCCAAGGATCCTTTATTGACATTTCCTCTTCAATGCCTAATATTTTTTCATCTATCAAGGGAGGTGTGCATTGAGGCATTTTTCATCTTCTTTATTGATGCACATTTACATCCATGGCTCCATGATGTGGTTTTAGTAGATCAATTTCAATTGTGAAGACATTCTACATATTGAGTTCAACATCTCCAACAAACATACAATGCAAGTCCTTATTGACAAGGATTTTTACAATAAATTTGGATTTGTACATTTATCTTATTTCCTTTACATACATTTATGTTTCAATTATAAGTTTGATTCCTCAATCTCAGGCTTGACCAAGGAAAGCCCTCATCTACCCAAAAACAAAACCAAAAATATTGTGCGTAGAAATAGGTTAGTGAGTTTATGGTTGTAGCTTTGGAAATAACTTCCCAAAAGATTTTAGAAAAAATATGGGCTAACCTAGTTTAAAGATCTCGAGAAGATATTGATTTTGTAGAATGGTGTCTAAACACTTTTCCTCCAAGTTGACCTGATCCCTGAGTCTTGACAGGAAAAATATTTTCTGGATTTTTTTGGATTTTCTATTTTTTCCAAGGATCCACAAATGGGATTTCAAAATGAAGCCCAAATTCATAATTTTTAAAGCAAAAATTCACTTTCCTCTACACATTTCAAGGTGAGTCTCCTATCTTTCATTTCAATTTAAAGTTTAACCATAATTGCATATCTTAATTGGGTTGTTTTCATATATCTATCATCTAGATTTACATTTCACATCTTACTTAATCAATTAGTTCAATTTTTCATTTATATTTACACACGTCACATGCGAGACAAAGAGCATTTCTTTGCATCATATTCCTTGTAGTGATTCAAATTTAGTATTGGTGTCCCTTCCTCTATTTGGGTCTTTCTAATATAATTCAAATTCAAAAGGGATTGTTATTAGAGATTCTCTCTTCTCCCTACACACATTTCTAATGCTTTAGTGTGTAAAGTGAATAACCTAGCACTATCTCTCCTCTTTCATTTCAAACTAAATAATAACTAAAACTTTTAGATAAGTTAGCCAAGTGAACATTTTTTTGAAGAAATTTCGATTCATGTGGATCCTCATGTACCAAGGGGAGGCCCTAATAGGAATTCTAAACATTAGCTAAGAAGTGTAAGTGGATGAAAGAATGATCCCAAATGAGGTAATGCATATGGATATACTAAACCATAGAGTGATTGAAACAAATTGCAAATAGAACATTAAATCTCATGGTTTATCAACAAGTGCCATGACAAACCATGTCTAGTAAGAATTTGAATACTTCAAGTATAATAAGACAATTTGTCAAGTCTTGCTAAATCTAGTGATATACAAGCATCTTGGGTCAACGAGCAACCTTGCATCAATCAAAAATATTGTTTTATTTTCTGTACTAGTTTTTTATTCAAGGAATAGTCATTATTGCTCATGGTTTTAAGTTGTGTGTGGTTGGCATCTTAATGTGGACCCATTGTTGATCCTTACCCTAAGTACATGAAATTTAATGTTATTTATGCTTAGAGTTTTATGTATCTTTCTCTGATCACTTTTCACTACTTGTTTCATCTAGTATTGTGTAGTTTCTATATGTGTAATTTCCTATGATAATGTAGCATCTTGTGTGGTTGAGGAATCTCTCTTGGATCATGTGTAGACCTATCCTTAAGAGCATGGATTCTCTTTTGGTAATTTTTTTATTTATTTGTTTTCTCCTCCAAGGCACGACCTATTTTGTAAGTTACTATCTAACATGCTAACATGTGGTCTTGCTGGCTATATAAGGACTTGGATTAGATTTAAGAAAGTAATTTGGTAGATAGAAAGTAAGAAGAAAGTCTCAAGCTAGAAAGATTCAAGCTCTAATTTTGTGATTCATTGTACTAGCCTCAACAAGGAAGGCCCTACATCCTAGCATAAATATTTTATCATGCAAATTTTCTAATTAATCACTATCTATTCCTAGATAAAGTCAGTTCTTTGTTTCTTGATATACAATTTTCTTCTATGTGTACTCTTGGTGAGGTGTTAATAGACTAGAATTTGTCCCTTTCCTCCTACCTACCTTGCATCAAGTATTATCAAAGAAAGGTTTACTTTCCTAATGAGTTTGGGATCTTGGAAAATGTTAATTAGATTAGTTTTAAGGTGGAAGATTTGAATTCTAACCTATAAATTCAAAAGGTTTTTATCTTGCAAGAACTATTGTCAAGATGGTTTAAGGTAGAGGAAATGTAGATAATGCTATTATGGATATGTTTAGATAGATTATATAAATACTTTAAGTTGTTATGATGGCCCAGAGAAGAGATGTACATCTTGAGAATGTTAGTAATGATGAGGAAGTAGTATGTAATCCAAATCCTAAACCTAAAGTGGAACAATATAAGGAGAGCCTTCCAAGATTTTTGTCTAGGGAAAACTCTAGACTTGTTGTTGGAGTTTCTTGCTATCATAGAAGGCTTGAGACTTATAATGTGTTGGATTGGATCTCTAAAATGGATAAATCATTGAATATGAAAGTACCCCTAAGAATAGAAAGGTAAAAATAGAAGTCTCCAAGTTGAAGGGTCATGCTTCATCTTGGTAGGATCATTTGTAGATTGACAGGTAGAAAAGAGGGGGGGGAAATATGAAGACATGGGAAAAGATGATTGGGAAGATGAAGAAGAAGTTCAAATATATAGATTACTAGGTTAATCTATTTAGGAGAATACAAAATTTGAGACAAAAGGATATGACTGTAAAATAATTGTTGGAAACTACAATTGGAAAATCTTTTGTATTGTCATTAATGTCAAATCTATTGATAAGACAATTTTCTATCTGATCTAAATCTCATATCTATTTGATTGATGAAGAGGATTTGAGAAGTTTCTCATAACAAAAGCACCTAGAGGAAAGGTTGAGTTATGAAAAGGAAGACACAATGAACATGTGATTAGTTAGATCTTGCCAAGACAAAGTGATTATGTTAATCATTGATAAAGGGGAAGACAGTAATGTTCAAGTCTTGATAAAGAAAGACAAAGTAGATCAATTTTGTAAGGCTTGACCGAGCAACGAAGTAAAAGACCAAGGAATTTGGAAGTTTATGTCAAGTGATGCCAATGTCAACCGAGCCATAGTACGTACTGAGAAAATTTTGTGTTGACTGAGCATCATTATCGATTGAGTGACAATGTTGATGTCAAGCAAGAAGTTCTATAGCAACTAAGAAGTTTAGTAATGATCAAGTGTTAGAACTTAGCGTTGGTCGAGGAACAACATTTCAACTATTTGTGGGAAAGCATTATTTCTAGATGACCAGTTTCTTAGGATATGGAAAACATGTTGAAGATAAGGGTTGATGAGATGGATTATTTAATTCTAGGAGAGGATTAGGTGAACAATCTAAGAGATAAATTCAAGGATAAATTTATAGAAAAGAAGAGATCAATAGAATGGTGATTACATACATTGTATCTAATGAATTGAATTGAAAAACTATAAGATCTATGATGTTGATTAAGCAAAAAAAGATCAGAACTACCTATTTAAGGAGGCACAAATGAAAAAATTTAGAATGTATTCAAAGAAGAGAAGGGAGTAGAGAAGTTGTGTATGTCTAAAAGAGTTCCTGAGAGTTTGAGCTATTACTGATTTTTTTATTGGAAAATCTAAGTAGAAAGCTTAATTGAGTTGAGAAAAAGTGTAGGGTGATTTCTTGAAGAGTTTGCAAGAAAATCTAAAATTGAGATGATAGTGGAGGCCAAACAATGAATCAGTGTGAGGAGCAGAATAGAAATCAAAAATTGCAAAAGTGAGTTGTATTCATATAGATCAAAACCTAATATTTATCTCTAATTACTGTAAATAATATATATTGAAATTTTTTAATCAAAGTTGACCTAACAGTCATAAGGACCTAACTGTCTATATAAATCCTTTAACTAGGTGACATTCTAATGGAATGTTCTAAAGTCCTCTAACAATTCCACTCCTAACAGGGTAATTAAATCATTTAACAAGGTTACATTTAATAGTGTGTATTGTAACCTTTAATAGGGTTGGCTCCTAACATGAATCACTTTAGAAGAGTGAAAAAAGTGGTGACATGTTGCTATTGGTTTTTTCCAAATTGTGTTTCCACATTAAATCATAGTGTCAAACTTGTGTTGAATTTTATTATGTTTCTTTACATTTTAATGTTTACATTATGCAAATTTTTTATATTAGGATGGTGAACTACTAGCTAATATTTTTATTGAGATCATAGTAGAAACCAAGTAGTGGGATAAAGAAAATAGAAAATGGTTCAAGTTTTGTTTTTTGTTCAATTGGTACATAATTGACCTTGGATAATGGATTCACCCCTACCACTCACCCTCTAAGTTATTCTAAACATTCGAACAATTGGTATTAGAGAATTGGTCATTATAAAGAGAAGTTTGAAGGTACTTAGAGCCAAAGATCATGACTCACAAAAGGACAGTACCAAAGATGAACAAAGAGAACTTTCCTGCATGGAAAATAATGATGAGGCTTCATATTTCTAGTATTGGTGATGTTGTAATAAACTTTATGGACAATGAATATGTAAAGATAACAATCGTTCCTCTGACTTCTCGACAACTAAAAGAAAATAATGAACATAATCAAGCAATGTTGGAGATTGCTTCATCCTTAAGATATATTGAGTTTGATGGTATATAAGAATTTGATAGTGCAAAACAAATGTGGAATAAACTAAAGACCATATATCAAGGAAATGACAATGTATTAAGAGCCAAATTAGAGAACTTGAGAGGAAATTTTGATGAAATGATAATGATAGAAGGTGAGAACATAGTAAAATATTTCACAAGAATCAAGGAAGTTGTCAATCTCTACTTCCTATATATGCCATTAGAGTTTCTACAATACAAGAGATAAGATGTACTCCAGGAAAAAAATTGACTTTGGAAGGTGTAGTTGATAGACTTACTACTTTTGAGATGTCTAATTTTGATAATCACACACCTGGTACCATTGAAACTGCTTTTATGTCACAAATAGTTCATAGCAAAAGAAAGGGAAAACATGTGAAAAGTGATAGTGATACTTTGGATGATGAACTTGATGAACTTGAAGCACTTATTGCAAAAAAAAATGGAACAGACAAAGTTAAATATAAAGGTAAACTACCTATTATTTATTTTTCATGCAATAAGATTGGTCATATGGCTGCAAGGTGTCCTTTTAGAGAAGACAAGGATGAGAGAAACGAAAGAAAGTACAAAGGAAGGAGAGTTGACCAAGACTAGAAGATGAACAAGGATGATAAAGGTAAGAAATCTTGTTATATTGTTGAGGAAGACACTAACACTGAATCTAAAAAAATGACGATGAATTTGTTTATGTTTCTATGAAAGAAGATTCATATGAAGATGAGAAAACTACTTTAATTTCTTATGTGAATAAAAGTGGCAGATGGATAATTGATAGTAGTTTCTCTAATCATATGACTAGTGATATAATTAAATTTGAGTATACTGGACCATACAAGGGTGGTTCTGTTAAATTTGGTAATCATATTCCATGTCTTGTGAAAGGTAAACTTACAATTCAATTGACTGACAAAATCAAGTGTGACAATTTTTATTAGGTTAAAGGACTTAACTAAAATCTGTTGAGTATTTCAAAGTTAAAAAAATTAGGTTATAGAGTTGAATTTGATCATAGAAAGGCCAAGATTTATGGTCCGAGTGGAAAGTTGATTGGAAGTGGTGATCAAATGAGAGGTAACTTGTTCTATCTAGAATTATCTGATGAGACATATTTGTTTTCACAACATGAAAAATTTTTCTTGTGGCATAAAAGGTTATGTCATGTAAGATTTGAAAATTTGTTAAGCATTAGCAAAATGAAGAAAGTAAGAGGGTTTCCAAAACTAAAGAAACCTAACAATGCAATGTGTAAAAAATGTCAATTGCGAAAAATGACAAAGGCTAGTTTCAAGAGAAAAATAGACACATCTAGTGATATTTTGGAATTGGTTCATACTAACCTTTGTGGACCTATTGATGTTCAAAGCTATTTTGGAGATAAGTATTTTATTCTATTTGTTGATGATTACTCTAGGATGATGACTGTGATGTTTCTCAAAGATAAATCTGATGCTTTTTAGTTATTTAAGTGGTACTTGGCCAGAGTTGAAAAAGAAATAGGGAAGAGTTTGAAGTGTTGAGATCTAACAGAGGTGGTGACTTCATTTCCAATGACTTCAACATATTCTACAATGACAAAGGAATCAAAAGTATGATGTCTACACCTAGGACCCCTCCTCAGAATGGAATAGCTAAAAGAAGAAACAGATCAATAATTGGTTGTGCTAGAACATTGATGATGGAGAAGAACATGTCACAAAATATTGGAGAGAAGTCATCACTACCATTGTCTATACCTTGAATAAAGTATAGCTCAAGAAAGGTACAAATACTACACGTTTTGAACTATGGTAGGGTTATGCTCCTAATGTGAAATATTTTAAAATATTTGGAAGCAAATGTTACATATTCAAAGATAATAGGAATGGAAAAATTGATGCCAAGAGTGATGAAGGTATATTCCTAGGATATTCCACTAAGAGTAAACCTTACAAGTATTTAAACTCTAGCAATAATAAAGTTGTCGAAAGTGAAAATATGAAAGTTTATGAATTTGAAGAAATAAATGAGTTCATTGTAAGAAAGAATTTGAAGGTTGTAGTGCATTCACATGTGTGGGTGATAGTGTTGGAATATTCAAATAGGAATAATACTTATGAGAGGGGGGAGGGGGGGGTGAATCAGAAGTATCACACTTTAACCAATAAAACTTTTAACTGAAAGTAAATTGCATGCATGTAAATACATCAAGTAAACATGAAATTAAGACATGCATCAACAACACATAACACTAGAATTTGGTAACCCAGAAACCCTCTAGGAATAAGAAGGTAAAACTGGGGTGGGGATGATACCCACAAAAATTACTACAGCAATATTGTTCAACCACTTCTGATGGTCTACCTTGTTAAAGGCCTACCCTGTTAAAGGCTTTACATTGTATTAATAGTGACCTAGTTAGAGGATTTGCAAACACTTTACATGAAGTGTCACCCTGTTAAAGGATTTAATCACCTATTTAAAGGATCTACGAAATAGTTGTTAAGCCAACCTATCACCATAGGATTTTCATTCTAATACAATTGCTAGAAAGTATTAGGTACAATGAACCTAACAGATTACAATCCTTGATTGATGAATGCAGGTACTTGTTCTACTTTCTCTGATCTTGATCCTTTGTGATCTGATAACCCTTGTTCTGAAAGTCGATTTCCTCATGCAACCTTGTATATCCACTCATATATTTTACAATAAAATTTCATCTTCCTTATAAAGAAATTTGAGGATTTAGGGTTAGGTATGGATCTACGGTCCATATTCAATCTCTATTTTTTGCTTATTGTTTTGTACTTCTTCCATTGGTTGCATGCCTTCATCATTTTTCTTATTGGCTGCATAGGAAAGATAAAAGATTTGATCTTATCATTTAATGCTTCGTGATTTACCTTATGTCGGCTACAAAAACTATTTGCATCATAGTTTGTGCAATTAAAAACTCTTATGCTGATATTCTAAGTTACTCGGCTCCTGAAGCATTGCTGACGCTCGGCACATGTTGTTTCTTGGATAACTTGGCATCTAAACAAAACTGGCTTACTCGGCACTAGATTCATTTCTATAATACTCGGCATCATCTATGACTCGGCACTTGAATATCACTCAGCCCTTTATTCTGCTCGGTACTTAAAGTCACTTGGCATCTGTTCTTCACTCGGCACCTAATCTTCACTCGGCATAGAAAAACTACTCGGCACATGAAGATCACTTGGCACCAGAAGTCTTTCCTGACTCAGTGTTTGTTGTGGCTTGGCATACATGGTGTACTTGGCTTCAATATAGAAAGTAGTTAAGTGTATTGGCACTCAAGTGTCAAAAACCATTATGAAGTTAACAATCTCCCCCTTTGACATGAGTGACAAAAACACTTAATTGACCTTATGAGTACATTTACTAATATGTTTGGTATATATAGAGTTTAAAGAAAACTTGATCAAAATTTGTAACTTACAATATATACCTCAAAAAAATTTGTAACTCCCCCGGAGTTGATTGTGCCAATTATGTGCCATTATCTGTATATGCTCCTCCTTTTATCTTTTCTCTCCCATTAATTCATCTCATAATATCTGTATCTCCCCCTATTATGTCTCTTTTCTTCTCCACCTTTTTTGACACTTATGTCAAAGAATGTTTAAGGGTTAAGACCATATTTAGCCCAAAATTTGTTGTTTACCTCCATAATCATCCTGAGAGCTACATCCCAATTGTTTAAGGCAATTTCTAGTGACTTATGCTGGATGGAAGTCTCTACAGCAAGATGAATAAGTCCATCTGATGTAGAAAGATTAGGGTCTTTCTTGAGAACAATTTCAGCATAGACTTGCTCTTTATGGAGTATTCCTAAATGTGGGGTAATGGAGGACTGGAGCTGTATTAATTTTTCCTTGATATTGGCTTCTTCTGCTGTTAACACAACTATTTCCTTTTGAGTGTGAAGCGTCTGGGTAAAATGCTTCTAACTTTGAGCTGGATCTTTAGGTAGGTACATGCTAGAAATATTTAAATTTCTTTCCAAGCTCATTATCTTTTTTCTTGTCTCCTGTGTGAAGTATGAAAAGTCACACAACTTTTTGTACAATGAGAATATATTCTCAAGTACCTTTTTCACTTTGTCAATTAGCTTTGCCAATTCAACCTGGGAAAGGGCAATTTGACTTGATATTTGCTCGTTTACTTTTCCCTAGAATTTTCTTTTAGACCATTCCATAAGTTTTGCATTTGTCTCTTGGTCTTCATTTGTCACCTGGTCAATAATATCTATCAATTGCTCTGTAATATGCTTTGACTCATCTGGTGATTGCAAACTGAAGGCATCCATAAAGATGTCCTTAATCTCATGTAGTGTTTGCTTTTGTTTATACTCCTTCCTGAGTATCTCTTATCTCTTTCTCCTATTCAATGCTTCCTGCACCTCATTTATTTTATCAATGGTTATAGTTTTTGAGTCATAACTTGGTATGACTATCTCCTCATCTAATTTAGAGTCTCCATAGTGAAGTACCCTTGCAACCTTTGTAGTACTAGATGTTGGTACAGATATTTTCAATGGCTAGTGTGAAGGAGTTCCCGAGGTAGGCAAACTTATTAATGTTTGTATTGCCTCCTACTCTTTAGGGGTTTCCACTGTTTCCTCCTCCTACTATCTTCTATCTTGATCAATTATGGTAATCTTAGGAAGTGCACCTTGTGTTTGTGCTGTATGATCAGATGTAATAGTTTGTCCTATTTGTTCTGTTTGTTCTGCTTGTTTTTCTATAGTTGCACTTGACTTCTGTATTGTAGTATCAACTATGCATGTTGAAATAATTGTTGGCATCTGAAGTTTACCACTAGTAGCTATAGAGATGATGGAAGGTGGTTCTTGTGGATTCACCTTATCTCTAACTATGCTTTCTACTAGTTTTTGCAATTCATCCATACTGACCAATACTGTATCTGCACATAATATTGCTTGTTGTGTAGATTGGTCAAGGATTCTTTTGAGATCTTCTACAGTTAATGGATTGATATTCTAACTAGAAGTGTCAAGAACATCAATAATAGTTATAGTCTCTGCAGGTGTGATGGATACATGAGGAGGGCTAGAGGGTGGCATTTGTGTTTCTTGCACACTCTGATCTAGTTGCTGCTCTTGCTTAGCTGTTGCCATTATATCTTGTTTCTGTGTCTCTTCCTCCTCTCCATCTTTCTTTCCTTCTTCCTTCTTCTCTTCTTCTACCTTGTTTTCTTCTTCTACCTTCTTTTCTTCTTCTACCTTGTCTTCTTCTTCTACCTTCTTTTCTTCTTCTACCTTGTCTACTACTATCTTCTCTTTTCTCCTTTTTCTCCTCTCTTCTGGTGGAGCAGTAGCTTCTTCCTTGTATTCTTCTTCAAGAAAATCTTCAATCTTCTTGTACAAGTTTTTCCATGATTTCATTGTTCTTTGAACAATTTGTTAGGATAAACCACAGACAGAAATAAAAACTACATGCAAATATAACCAATAACAAAAAATAATAGAACACACAGAAATGAACACAAGGCACCAAGATTTAACGTGGTTCACCCAATCCCTGGGCTACATCCACCAAACAGCAAGTCCGATCTTATTACAATCCAGTGATTACAACCTGATTACAATCTGTAATCCCTTACAGCTCAATACCGCCGCAAGAACCAATTTCGTATCACCACACAAAAAAAATACCCAACCCTAAGCCCTTTTTATACAAGTATTAAACCACTTTAGGGTTATAACATTTCGGCCATATGTCGACCATAATATGTCGGCTACCATGTCAGCTACCATGTCGGCTACTTCCAAAAAAAAAATACCCCACTATTTATGAAGTATGTACAGTACTTTCCTGATCAGTCACCACAATCTAACACAATTTATTCCATCCTATTTTGGAGTATGAAGAATGCCCTGTATTTAGGTGTAAACCTATTATTATGCCTTTTGACTGCATTCTTTACTTGTTCCCTAGTCAAATCTGGCAATACGCTTGCTAGGGTTGATTCCCTCATCTCCTTCTCCATTTTAAAACAAAAATGCCATCTGTCTTCTACAATTTTAGACAGTTCTTTTGGCAATTGTCCATCTAGTTCAAGTGGAGTGTACTTGAACTGTGCCATCATTCCATAAACTGTTTCTTCTATCCTATTTTGTTCTTCTTTGGTAAACTTATTAAAATCAACTTTATTTAAGTTTCTTAAATCACCATTTCCAATCTTTTTACATAAAATATCAACTGAAGAATGGCTTACCTTTTCAGATTGATCTTCTTCATTAGTATCAAGTTGAGCCACATATCTTCTTCTTTTCCTTGGCTCTTCCTGTGTTTCCTTGATTTGTTTTTTCTTTGTAACTTCCTCTTTAGCCTTTCGAGTGGAAGCCCTTGTTGCAGCTCGTGTTGTACACTTTTGAGGTGATGGCATGGAAGATTTCTTTGGTTTCTGCTGAGCTGGAGGCTATTCTATTGCCTTTATTTTCTTTGACTCAGCTTCAGCCAATGCTTCCTTGGCTTCTTTATCTTTTGCACCTTCTTCCTTGTCTTCACCTAGGCCTTGAGTTAATTCCATTGGACCTTGTTCTTGCTCATCTTCATCATCATTGTCATCTTCTTCTTCTTCTACTTCAACCTCAATTTATTCACCAAAATTCTTCTTAATCTTCTTTAACAATTTGTCTTTCTTCTTTAATGTGGAAGCAGTCTTTAATTCCATGTTTATTTTAGACCTTACTACATCATAAGTGCCAAAATGTGGAGCACTTTTATCTGTTTCTTCTGCCAATAATGCAGTTATTGCTGCAGATGCCTCATCAACATTAATTTCATATCCAAATGGCCTTAGCCATCTCACTCTTGGAATTGCTTCTTGGATGTATGTGAAGTCAATATCAACCAAGAAACATATATCATTAACATATTCTTGTACCAAAGAAACTGGTATTCTCACCCTTTGTTTCATGGATTTCTTGAAATCTTTGAAATAGCTTGTCATCAGGGTATCAAAATTTTCTCCCATTTGTTCTATATATTCATTGATTTGGGCAATGATTGTTCTATCATTCCTCCATGTCACTTTTCCAAAAGAGGGAAACTCATTCTGAACATAAAAGAATACACAAACTAGAATTGCTCCAAATTTGCATTAAGTACCCTTTTTCCTTCTTATGGCAGCTAGGTTTTCATTAATATGTTGTAGTTGCAGTTCTGCACGATCATAAGTATGATCCTTTGTCACCAATTTGTAGCCTACATCTACTGTAATACATGGTACACTGTTGAATCTACTAGATTGGTAGAACTTATGGGCAATGACTCTAATAGCAAATTCAACAAGAGGATCTTGTATGGTGTGAATTGTCATTCCTCTTTTGTTCCACTGGGCACCAATGTTCTTTTCAATAACCTCCTTCGATTCACTTCTCAAGGTTTTGAACCAATCTAGGGTTGGGTACCCTGTTACTATATGTATGATTTCTTTGGTTAGTTTGATGGAATATCTTCTAACCACAGATTACCACCATGAATTTTGCTCAGCACAAGTCTAACCCATTCTATCTTGAATACGGTGGGAAAGCTCAAAACTCGGGTCAAACCCTTTCTTTCTACAATTTTGAATTCATCTTTCAAGACTCCATCTACACACAATTTCTCATAGGCTTGCCTTATTTCCATATCTCCTAGAGCACCTATCTTACAATTGTAGCATTTCCTCACGTCTTGAACCATTACAACTTTTGGGGGTATTTGGGAGAGAGCTCCGGCTGGGTCATTTTTGTATGCAACTTTAGGTATGGGATGAAATTCAGGTTACTTGACCTCATTTGACACTAACTGAACTTCAAATGACTTCTTTGTCCTCAATTTTCTTGGAACTTGACGCCATTTATGCAAACTAGGGTTTTCATTTTACGAAATATAAAATTGCGTAGCTCACCACAAATGAAAATACCTCAAGATCGATGAAAAATGTGTTGAGTGAGGTTGCAATTTTCTTGAAGTGTTGAATTCTTGTTGTGAAGTGACTCTGCTCTTTTTCCTCTTCTTTTCTCTTTGATCGCAATGAGAAAAATTGATTGAAATCATGATAATATACCCTATTTTCATCACATTAAATGCTCAACTGCCAACTCAGTTTCTAAAAAATTTTAACCTAACTTGGCTTGTACTACATCTCCATTTTACTCGGCTTCCATTGGAGTTGACCAACTCGACATCAGTTATCAGCTCGGTTGCTGTTAGGAGCTTGGCATGTGTTGGAGTTTTACTTGGTATCAAAGATATCTTGGCAATATCATTCAGATTTTGTCTTGACATCTTGTTTTATGTAGATTTATACTTTGCATAGCTTCTTTGTCTTGGGACTAATGTGTGATATAGCTTTGTACATCAGTCCCGTATACTTCTCATGCTTAATTTGATGAAGTGTGATCACTTGACCCATTGGGTGAAGTGATCCCTCCACTTGATGTGTTACACTCATCTTTCTTTTTCCAAGTTTTATTCATTTTCCCTCTTATCTTTTCGACATCAATCTTTTCTTTGCCCTTATTTTCTTCAGTATTGGGTGCCTTTGACCTTGTAGGACAGTTTCTGCTAGTATGACCAATTTTCAGACAACTGAAACATGTGGTTTGGTTCGACCATCTCTTGTAGTTCCCTTTGAAATGTGTTCTTATGCAGTTCTAGGGTATATGTCCATATTCTTGACAATAGTGACATCTATGTCTGGTGTTGTAATCCCAATGATAATGAATTTCATTCCCTTTTGATTTTGTTGGGATTTGATGTCCATATAGGCTTTGATCTACATTCAAATGCTCTATGTCCATACTTTTTGCAATTGTAGCAATGTCCATTAAATCTTTGAGTCCTTAAAACATTGGATTTGCAATCTTGTGTCATATGTCCTTGCATGTTGCACTTGTGACAGAAACTCTTACTCTTGGGTGTGTTTGATTGAATGAATCTTCTACTCCTACAAACATTAGTAGTATGCCCCTTCTTATTACAGTAATGAGAAGTGGGTTTTGAATTCTTACCTTTTTCACTTCTTTGTTTAGCACTCTTTGATGATTCTTCAACTTTAGTGTTGTTGTATCCAAGTCCTGATGTATTATGGGTGGATCTTGGGATTTTCATCAATTGTTCAAAATACTTGATGGCTTCACTTGACTTGTTGAGATTCTCTGCTACCTCTTTTTCTCTGTTCAATTCATTCTGCATTTTTTCTTTCTGCATCTTCAAAGCAGAGATCTCAATATCTTTCACATTGAGTTCATGATGAAGGTTCATCATTTGGGCAAGTGTATCCATCTGAATGTTTGAGATCCTTGTCAATTCAGTACATTTTTCTTCAAGTCTATTTGCAAGATTTCTTTTGTCATTTTCCATCATGACTTTATCCTCAACTGCTCTTTTCTTTTGTTCAGTGATTTCACATAATATTATGGCCTGTGATTCATGTTTCATCTTGAGAGATCTTATCTCCTCTGCTTGAACTTTGTTTTTCTCCATCAGTTCTGCTATTGCTGCATCAAATTCTTTAGTGTCTCCATTGGCAAACACTTTTGTGGTATCAACCTCTTTGTAGTGTATATCATTTTCAGCTATGGCTATCTCCTTTCTTCTCTTTAAGGATTTTCTTAATTCCACTCTTGCTTCCTCTACTTTTTGTAGAGCAAGATGCACATCAATCACCTGGTTTTCAATGATCTTTCCAAGTTTGAAAACTTCCATCTTTAGATCTTTTTCTCCAAGCTGTCAAACTTTTCCTTGTGAGAACTTGAACGCTCTAATACCAATTGTTGGAATATTCAAATAGGAATAATACTTATGAGAGGGGGGGGGGGGTGAATCAGAAGTATCACACTTTAACCAATAAAAATTTTAACTGAAAGTAAATTGCATGCATGTAAATACATCAGGTAAACATGAAATTAAGACATGCATCAATGACACATAACACTGGAATTTGGTAACCTAGAAACCCTCTAGGAATAAGAAGGTAAAACTGGGGTGGGGATGATACCCACAAAAATTACTATAGCAATATTGTTCAACCACTTCTGATGGTCTGCCCTGTTAAAGGCTTTACATTGTATTAATAGTGACCTGGTTAGAGGATTTGCAAACACTTTACATGAAGTTTCACCCTGTTAAAGGATTTAATCACCTATTTAAAGGATCTATGAAATAGCTGTTAAGCCAACCTATCACCATAGGATTTTCATTCTAATACAATTGCTAGAAAGTATTAGGTACAATGAACCTGATAGATTACAATCCTTGATTGATGAATGCAGGTACTTGTTCTACTTTCTCTGATCTTGATCCTTTGTGATCTGATAACCCTTGTTCTGAAAGTCAATTTCCTCATACAACCTTGTATATCCACTCGTATATTTTACAATAAAATTTTGTCTTCTTTATAAAGACATTTGAGGATTTAGGGTTAGGTATGGATCTACAGTCCATATTCAATCTCTATTTTCTACTTATTATTTTGTACTTCTTCCATTGGTTGCATGCCTTCATCATTTTTCTTATTGGATGCATGTAGATTACATAGGAAAGATAAAAGATTTGATCTTATCATTTAATCCTTCATGATTTACCTTATGTCGGCTACAAAAACTATTTGCATCATAGTTTGTGCAATTACAAACTCTTATGTTGATATTCTGAGTTACTTGGCTCCTGAAGCATTGCTAATGCTTGACACATGTTGTTTCCTAGATAAATTGACATCTAAACAAAATTGGCTTACTCGGTACTAGATTCATTTCTATAATACTCGACATCATCTATGACTCAACACTTGAATATCACTCGGCCCTTTATTCTACTCGGTACTTAAAGTCACTCAGCATCTGTTCTTCACTCGGTACCTAATCTTCACTCGGCACATGAAGATCACTTGGCACCAAAAGTCTTTCTTGACTCGGCATTTGTTGTGGCTTGACATACATGGTGTACTCGACTTCAATATAGAAAGTAGTTAAGTGTATTGTCACTCAAGTGTCAAAAACCATTATGAAGTTAACAGATAGTGCTCCTAGCACTCCAAATCAACAAGAAATCAAAGCTATAGTTTCCTAATAGATAGGGAATACCAAGGTGCAACAATAGGTTATCGAGCAGTAGACAATGGGTGTTGAGCAATAGGAAGATGATTTTGTGTCATAGAAAGATAATGTCAACCATTAGATAGACAATGCCAACCATGTAGAACCTGAACCTAAACAAGTCAGAGATAATGAGTCTGCAATTATTTTTCAAGATGAACCTGTTGAAGAACATAGAAGGAGACCACCTCTAATAGCTAAGTATGTAAGAAGGCATCATAAACCAAAAAAAATTATTGGATATGTAGAATCTAGTGTTATGAAAAGGAAGAGACTTAGAAGTGATACATGCTTACTTTGTAAATTTGAGCCAAAATTAGTGAAAGATGCTTTGGATAATGAAGATTGGATTTAGGAAATGAATGAAAAAATTGAACAAATTGAAAAGAACAACATACCAAAGGACAAAAATGTAATTGGAACAAAGTTGATTTTTAGGAAAAAGCTAAATAAAAAAGGTGAAGTTACAAGGAACAAGACATTATTGGTATGCAAAGGATATGCTCAAGAAGGAGTTGACTATGGAGAAACATTCACTCCTATAGCTAGACTGGAAGGAGTCAAAAATCTTCTTGCATATATAGCTTACAAAAACATTAAGGTATATCATATGGATGTCAAATCTGCATTTCTAAATGGGATACTTGAGGAAGAAGTGTACATAGAATAGCCTAAAGGATTTGTAGATCCAGACTAGAAGAATATAGTATGTAAAATGCACAAAGCTCTTTATGGATTTAAACAAGCTCCAAGAGAATGGTTTGAAAGACTACACAATTACTTGGTGAAGATTGGTTTTGAAAAGATAAATGACAATAGTAATCTATACTTAAAGAGTGGTAAGAACAATGGGGTATTAGTATCTAAAATCTTTATTGATGACATAATATTTGGAGGAAAATAAGTATTATGCAAATCATTTTCTAATGAAATGAAGACAGAATTGAAAATGTCAATGTTTGGTGAAATCAAATTATTTTTTGGCTTATAAGTATATCAAATAAAATTTGGTATTTTATTACTCAGTCCAAATATATCAAGGAGATACTAAAAGATTTTGGAATGGAAGAATGAATACTAGTGAGAAGACCTATGTCTATAGGACATAAGTTATCGAAAAATGATGAATCTTCTGATGTGAACCAAATACAATACAATTCAATAATTGGTAAACTACAATATTTTGTTCATAGAAGACCTAATATTGCATTAGCTATTGGGATAGTTGCTAGATTTTTAGCAAATCCTAAGGAGAACCACATGATGGTAGTAAAGAGGATATTGAGATATTTGAAGGGGACATAAGACTATGGACTATATTACAAGAAGAGTGATAGATTTGAATTGAAGGTATTCACTAACTCTGATTGGGCAGGAAATATTGATGGTAGAAAAAGAATTAGTGGTGGTGCATTCTTTCTAGAAAAGATATTGGTTTCATGGAAAATCAAGAAACATAATTATATTTCCTAATCAGCAGTCAAGGTCAAGTATGTGGTAGTTGTAGTTAACTTCTCTAATATTATGTGGATTGAAGAATTACTGAAATTATGAAGGAAGAGATTATAGATCTAGTGATTATCTATTGTGATAAAACAATTGCTATCAACATATCAAAGAATAATGTGATGCACATAAAAACTAAGAATATTTCTATCAAGTATCATTACTTGAGAGAACAAGTTCAAGAAAAATAAGTAAAGTTAGAATATGTGCACACAAAAGAGAAAATTTCTGACATATTCACTAAAGCTTTACCTAAAGATTCTTAAGAATATCTTAGAGGTAAACTAAGGGTGATTCCCCTAAACAAATATACTTAAGCTATAGAGAAGCACTGCATCAAATGTGTTGAACAACATATCTTACACATTGATACAAACAATTCTACTTTAGGAATTGCCTAAGGTAGTAGTGAAGATGAAGAACAGATTAGTCATATATTACTGATAGATGAAGAATTCAAAACTCACATTCCATTATTTACATAATCAAGATGTATTAAAGTGTTGGTATCTCTAGTTGTTATTTTATATTAGTTTCAAACACATAGTCATATACTAGGAAGAGTTAGTAGGTCATCACTATGATCGAGCTACTCTATATGGGTTGAGTCATAAAAAGATTTGTATATAAACATGTATATATTGAGCTCTATAGGAGATGAGCAAGTATTTGGTCACTGAGTAAATTTAGTATAAGTTGAGCCTAATGAATGGTGATTTGTTTGGATACATTGAAGCCTAATTACATAGAATGTGTCAAGAATAGTAGAGACCAAGCATTAGCAATGTAAACAATGAATTTTGAGTAACAGAGATAGTAAGTGTTGAGTAACACAAAAATGACATTCAAGCTAGGAATATTGCAAACTTTCAGGTAAACTATTTCATACTAACATGGACAACATATTTAATATTTGTAGAGGTTTTTACAGAGGCTATTACACATTTTATGACATGGATCACAGATCCCTATGAGTTGTGATCAACTAATTAGATGGAGACAAAAAAAGGAAGCATCTAGAAAACTCTTTAAGAAATATTTAAATAGAACAAATCTAAACCCTATTTGATATGTGATTGTGACAAGAAGTGAGCAAGCTCTTTGTGTGATCATAGAGTAGATCAAGTGTGATAGTGTGAACATTATAGACAAGGCAAAAGAGTTCAATTATTATAGAATAGAGGAACCAACCTTATCAAGTAGTGAAGGACAATAAAGTTATATCATATTAGAGATCAGATCAGATTGAAGAGAGAAGATCCAAAACTAGCTTTCCAGAGAAGACCGAGGCTTAGGTACTAAATCATTTTTAACTGATTGAGTCAAGGATAATCTCTTAACAAAGTGGTCTTAACATATCTTTTTAAATCTCTTAATTGAGTCCTTACTTTTTTGTAAGTGTAAAATACTCTCATAAGGTAAGATCTAACATTCTTAATGACCTTTAATAGGGAAGATCATCAAAAGTGATCAACATTGTAACCCTAACAGGTTAACTTTATTTCTATTGTAGTTAAGATTTATGGTTGTCATACCCACCCCAATTTTCCCTTCACCTTTGAGGGTTTTTGGGTAACCAAATCTTGGTGTTATGTTCTTAAAAATGTTATGCATGTGATTGATAGATTAGATATATATGTTACAATAGTTTGATTTTACATGTTATGTTATGCATGCATTAGATATGAGATGGTAAATATGGTAAATGCACTAAAGTTGTGTGAAAATATAAATCTTGATTCATCCCCCCCCCCCCCCCTAGTATCTTAGTTTCCCAATTAAGACTTACAACAATTGGTATTAGAGTAAAGGTTCTCTTGAAAAAGTCTAACATCTTGGGATTTCAGATCTTGAAAATGGAGGCTTATAAATTGGGAAAAGTTGTAGATAATCAAGTGGTTGGCATCCAACTCATACTTTACAAACTTGAGGTAGCAAGATAGGAATTGAAGAAATCCCAAAAATAAAGAAAGGAGATGCCCATTTAGCTAAATGAGTTGAATTATAAAAAAGTTAATACTCAAGGACTATTTGAAACTAGAACTTCAAGTGAGAGTGATGTAATAGTTATAGATCTACTAGAAAAGAACAGTATCATGAATGAAAAAGTTAGAAGATTAAAAAGGGAACATGAGATCTAGTCAATTAGGCTATGTGAAATGACCAAACAAAAGAAGAAAGATGAAGAAGATATGGATGTTGCTAAGAAAGGAAAAAGACAAATGAAAATTAGACTTGAAGAAAGGACATTTGACTTGAAAAAGATTACAAATAATTAACTAGACATGATGAAACAACTAATGCTTGAAAATCAAGAATAGAAAGGACAAGGAAATAGAAAATCTCAGATAACAGAATCACTTATTGAGGAATGAGCTAAAGACTGAGAAAGAACTTGTGGAAAAATTTAGCAAGCTTAATGAAGCAATGAAATACTTTGATGAACTAATGAAATCATCTAGCAGCACCTCTGAATCAAGTCATACAAAGAAACATTCATCTACCAAGCAAGGAGAATCATCCAAGAGTGGAGAACTAACAAATGCAAAGTCAAGAGGCAAGCCAACATGTTATCATTATGGAAAACTTGGTCATATGCAATAGGAAAAATGGTATGCAAAACCGCAAACCTAAGTTTATGGTTATTATTTTTATTACAAAAAGAAAGGACATCAATTACACAAGTGTAGATCAAGAATGAAGAATTCATCTTCCACACCTAGACTTGAAGGCTAATATTACAATAGTCAAAGTTTTGGACATAAAGCATATGAATGTAGATCATAGACAAGGCCCTATTGGACTTAAAAAAGGCATATTTATGCACCTAACAATGTATGTTCCAAATGTCACAAGTTTGGACATTCAAGAAAAAACTCTAGGACCCAAGTACTAGCATCAAATCATAATCACACAAAGGGTAAAGGAAAAGTAGGCATTGAACAAACAAAGAAGGAGATTAACCAAAGCTAGAAGAAGAAGGTAGAAGATGGAAACATTGGAATGAATGGAATTGAGATCGCCCAATCCAATAGAGAAGGTGATCACATCATCTCAAACTGATCAAGAAAGATATGTAAAGAATTGGATATATAAATGATACATCTTACATCAGTTCTTAACAAAAAATGTGCTAAAGTTCACATCTAGATAAGAAAAGATACAATAGAACATATCTATGAAGATTATAGGTACAAGCAAAGCTCTATATGATGAGTGTCAAATATCAATAAAATTGTCTATATTGACCAAACATTACAATATGGAATGAGTACTTTGGATGCAAAAATGGTGTACAAACTAAGTTAAAGGGAATTGACCAAGACATATAGTGGAAATTGAGTTCAAAAGGGTCAATATCAATCAAGACAGATGGCTTCCACCAACTAGAGTACACGGCATTAATGGAGACCCTAATTTGAGAAAATGAGAGTATATAGTGGAAAATTGAAAACATTTTTTGCATCTTACATATAGAATTTGAGAGCACAAAGTGATTTGAGCGGTTAAGAGATTTCAAGGAGATCTACAACAAATTCAAGATAGAAGTTTGATCAAGTGTAGATTTAAGTAGTGTTGAATTGTTCAAATGAAGAAAAAAAATCAAGCCCTAGCAAAGAAAGATGGTAGCTTCATTATCATCAGGAAAGAGAAAGGAATAGAGGTAAGAAAAATTCAACTAGTGAAGAGTGACACATATCCTCCACCTAAATTTTTTGTTATTCTTGAGATCACAATGAAGGGAAACTCAATGGGTGTGTTATCCTTGATAACACTTAAAGTAACACGATCTATGATGTACAAATTTGTTACATGTGTAAGATTGGAGAAGTTAGTGATATGAGATTCAAGAGGCATATGAAAAGTTGTGTGACAAAGGAATTCTAAAGGATGAATTCAAAATTTTTGAGAGGAAAGGGTTAACTCATGCCCTAGATTTTTAGAGGAACTTCAAGATAGAAAGGATCAAGTCAGTGCTAAGTAGGATTCATGACATGAAACTATGGCTAGAAAATGGACCTACAAAGATTACAAAGAAGATAATTCACAAGGTCACAAGGTATCCAACCTTAGATAAGAAGAAGACCATGTGATGCTTGAGTCATGAAGAAATTGAGGCAAACACAAAGGTCAAGTGGAATGGATGAGGAATGTCCATCTCAACCATAATGGATCCATTGATTAAATTCACAGTGAGAGTAATTTCTCACAAATTCTATCAATCAAGTAGATTGAACAATGTGCCATGTATGGTAGTCAACCAAGCATAGAAAATTATTATGAAAGATCATGAATATGATCTTGCCAAGTTGTAGAAATCACAATTGGCAAAAAACTTGATATTGATCAGGAAGGCAAAGAATTCTATGTGTAAGTTTTGATCACTTATCATTTACATTTTCATTTATGTTCAGAAATATTTTTTTGGTATTGCCAATATTTTTTGGGAGAAAGGCAAACCATTGATAAGACAAATCAATGAATACATAACTCAGTTAGGAGAAAACTTTAAAAATTTCATGGAAACATATTTTGAAGAATTCAAATAGAGAATGAAGATGACGATGAGAATACCAGAAGAGTTGGTAATGAAATACTATAATGATGTATGCTTGTTAGTGGACAGAGATAACACATTTGTGCAGGCAGTGAAGCCAAGGAAGGCATGGCTAAAATAATTTGACTATGAAATTGATAGTGATACAATAACTAAAAATATTTTTACATTACTCAAAGAGGAGATTGATCATGAACAAGAACCTTTTGTAAAGTATGAAGACGCTAAAGCAAGAATCACTATTGGGGTGTGTGCACCAAGATTGTGTACAATTTAGTGGACACCACACAAAAAAACCAACAATTTCAATAACTACCTCGGGTTTTATGAAATTTCAAAAAGTGGCTAGGCTTGGTTACCAAGCCTAGAAAAAATATATTAGAAAAAAATGATTAGGTTTTGAACAAATAAAAATAAGCTCCACTCCAGAAGCCATAACTTTCACATCCAAACTCTGATTGACTCTGTTCAAAATGTGTTGGAAATATATTGAAGAGATCTACAACATAATCCAAATAAAATAATAGTAGTAAATTAATATTTTATTTTCCATCCATTATAATCAATCATGGTATAAAATAAGCAGTCATTATTTTCCAAACATGGAGTAGATAGGTAGGTAAGAGTATTATCATAGTTTTTATCTTTCTCTCACCTCTCTCCCTCTCTCACTCCCTCTATCTCTTTATCACACACAAACTCACTCACCATTCACTCACTAAATCCTAATCTCTCTCTTATTAACTCTTAACCTCTCTCATTCTCACACCAACTCCTAATCTCTCTCTATATAAGTCATTATCCTTAACCTCTCTCTCACACACACACACATATGTATTCACTCTTTAACTCATGATATTTTTCTCTCTTACAAACTCCTAACCTCTATCTAACTCATAATCCTTAAACCTCTCTCTCTCACACACACACGCACATATTCACTCTTTAAGTCATGATATTTGTATCTCTTACAAACTCCTAGCCTCTATCTAACACATAATCCTTAAACCTCTCTCTCTCTCTCTCTCTCTCTCTCTCACACACACACACACACACACACACACACACACTCATGCTCATTAGTTCCTAAAATATCTCTCTTACTAACTCATAATCTCTCTCTTAACAACTCCTAACCTCTCTAACTATATCACTAACTCCTAACCCCTCTCTCTATATAACATTAAATCCATAACCTTTTTCCCTCTAAATATAACCTACCTCCTCTCTAACTAAGCCCTACCCCCTCCTTCACTAACCACTAAACTCTCTCTCTCTCTCTCTCTCTCTCTCTCTCTCTCTCTCTCTCTCTCTCTCTCTCTCTCTCACACACACACACACACACACACACACACACACACACACATACACACACACACACACACACACACACACACACACACACACACACACACACACACACACACACACACACACACAATAAATATTTAAAAATTCCTAAGATCTCTCTCTTACTAACTCTTAAAGCCTCTCTCTTCCATACACCCACATACTCATTAAATTCCAATATTTCTCTTTTACTAATTCTTTACCTCTCTAAATATATTACTAACTCCTAACCCTCTCTCTAAGAGAATATGAGAGGTTATTTTTTAGCAAAAGATGAAGACTAGGAGTGAGTGTGTGTGTGTGTGTGTGTGTGTGTGTGTGTGTGTGTGTGTGTGTGTGTGTGTGTGTGTGTGTGTGTGTGTGTGTGTGTGTGTGTGAGAGAGAGAGAGAGAGAGAGAGAGAGGTTTAGGGGTTACTCAAGGAGAGACAAAGGTTAAGGGTTAAATGTTAGAGAAAGAGAGAAATTAGGAGTTAGTAAGAGAATGGGAGAAGTTAAGAGTTAGTAAGAGAGATATTTTTGAAGTGAGTGAGTGATTGTGTGTGTGTATGAGAGAGAGAGAGAGAGAGAGGTTTGGGGGTTACTCAAGGAGAGACAAAGGTTAAGAGTTAAATGTTAGAGAGAGAGAGAGAGAGAGAGGTTAGGAGTTAGTAAGAGAATGAGAGAAGTTAAGAGTTAGTAAGAGATATATTTTTGGAGTAGGTGAGTGATTATGTGTGTATATGTGTGTGTGTGTGTGAGAGAGAGAGAGAGAGCACTTAGGGATTACTCAAAGATAGACAACACTTAAGGATAAAAAGTTAGATATATATATATATATATATATAGAGAGAGAGAGAGAGCTTAAGAGTTAGTTAAAGAATGTGAGAGGTTAGGAGTTATTCAGTTAGAGAGTGAGTGTGTGTATGTGTGTTTGAGAGAGAGATAATTAAAAATATGTTAGCATTCATGTTTACCTATTGATTATGCATTTGGAAAATAATGACTACCTATTTTAGATTATGCTTAATTCAAATCGATGAAAAATAAAAAAATTATGACATAGGATTGATTTACCACATCATGTTGTAGAGCTCTTCAATATCTTTCCAACCCATTTTGAATAGATTCAAACGGACTCTATATGTGAAAGTATGGCTCAAAGTAAAGCCTACATTTAGTTCTTCAAAACCTAATTAGGTTTTGAATGCACTTTTTCATTTTCATAACCCGATTGGATTATGGATTCATGATAGCATAGGGAAATGACCCAAAGGCTTGGGAGACTATTTTCCCTCCAAATTTTTTTCCTTTAGACATTTTTTCATCTTCTAAGATGAATTCTCATCTTTTTCTTTATCAAGTTTTCTAATGGTGAAGTGGGTATCTCTAAAATTGCCACCATAATCTTACACGTCTTCTTAGATTTCTAACAATATTTTTTTTCTATTTTGGACAGCATTAACATGGTAAACTTTAATTACTTTTACCAATGTTTTGACATTCCTCACAGACATTTTTCTACCATTTTTTTAATAACTTTTGATATACTTAAAACAAATCAAAATAAACTATATATTATTGTTCTACACTTGATTCTATACACATTAATAAAAAAAGGTTTCCATTTTTTATTGTTTTGGTGTAAGTTATGCTTAGCACACGAAAAGGTACCAAAATTTCAGGATGTAGTAAGTTCAATAATTCATAAAATTAAAATCCTCATCAGAAAATTGCAAAAAAATATACAAATTCTAGATATGACTCTTAACTATCATCCTAACCAAGGGATGTGGAAAATAATATAACTATGTCTTTTGTGCTGCACACTAAAATAGCTATGTTATATTTTCTTTAAAAAATTAGGAACTATTTTTTGTGTGCATAGAGTTTGACCCACCTAAGCTTATACATTTTTAAAAAAATCTAGTAGTTTAAAAGGTAGATTCAGAGTACTACAATTTATATGTTTTACACATCTTGTCATTTTGAGTGGATGACCCTCAAATGTCTCATCCAAATTCAAGTTTACTTGATTTCAAAAAAAAAGGTGTCCACTTATACCCCCCTTTTGTACATCATCTTGGTGCATTCACCCATTGATATCAAAGTAGCTTCTAAGGAGAAGAAAAGAAAGAAGATGATTGAAGACCTAGAGTAAAAACTAGGCACACAAGGTAAAGGCAAAGAACCTTTGCAACTCACACAAGGCCTTGGAGAAGATGAAGAAAAAGAAAGTGGTGATGAGGAAAAGAAAGAAGTAGAAGAAGATCAAGGTAAAGCACTAGTTGTTGTTACCCCATCCACCAAGAAGGCTAAAACTATTAATCCTAAAGTAAAGGAAGTTGCAAAGAAGATAGCAATGGTACCTCTCTCTCCTCCACCAAAAACCACACTAAGGATTAGGGTAGTAGTAGCACATGTCAAGCCATCAACAAAGAAAGGAGTAGTAAAGACTACTAAATTGAGTGGCTCTAGTGAAAAGGAGAAGAAATCACAAGCCCATGTGAGCCATCCAAAGAGGAGAAGGTTGGTAAAGAAGAAAGTGAGTGAAGAAGATGATGTAGAGAGAATAGTCTGAGATGAACCAACCATAGTACCTAGAAGATAAATGGCCATTGATGAGGTATGTGCTGACCTACAAAGCTCTTTAGTCTTATCCAATTTCATATTTGTAAAATATGATATATTGGATAATGTTGATAGAATTAAAGTTGAGGAGGCCATGATAGACATGATGGAAACTAATAAATTAATTCCTAAAGAAGTATAGGAGAATATTCCTATTGATTTGTACATTAGATAAGAGAAAAGATGGCAACAGGCATCGATAGTAGAGAAAGACATTAGAGAAGGCAGATTAGCCAAGGTTATGCCTACTTTATCAAAGGAGAAAAAGGCAACATTTTTGGAGAAGTGTAGGAACCAATTTATTCCTAAATTCAAAAAAGAAAAATTATGAAATAAGATTGAAGTTATAGTTCAGAAAAATGAGGTGCTATGGAAGAGCATTTTTGGTATGTCCTCTAAAGGAGTGGAATTAGAGAGAGAAATTGAGATAGTGAAAATTCAAGATGACTAAAGTGATGAAGTGAGTTTAGGTGTGCTAAGTCTACATGACATCATTTCATCTATTCATGTCGCCACCCCTTACACTCTAGTTGTCGAGCAATAGAAGCCCTCAGATGCAGATAAATAAAAGCAAGAGGAAGAGGAATCAAATAAAGACACAAGTGTAGACATTTCTACCAAAGGTCAAGAAAGACCAAATTTGCAAGGACCTCACATTGAGGATAGTAAGGAGGAAAATAAATTAGTGTTGAGTGCTACTTTTTGTTGTCTTAAGCACTGATATTCAAGCTAGATTGTGGTGATACCCACTCACCAACTCCAAAAGTAGAGCTGAGCAACAACACTCCCTCACTGAGTAAAGGAAAAGAAATAAATGAGAGTTCTTTAGATATTCAATTTAGTCTACATGAAGTTATTGAGATGCCAAAATGAGATTTGGCAAATCTCACTCTTGAGAAAAAAAAATTTGTTGCAAGAAATTTTGGTGAAAAGGAAGAAACAAGAAGAGATGAGAAGAGAGCATCAATAGAGGTAGGTATTGCATGACATAAAGGACATTTTTTCTGATGCATTTGATATACAAAATTTTGATGGGCAAGCCCCTATTAGTTTCTAGTTTGTACATACAATTGAACAAAAAAATGCTGGAGATATAGAAGAAAATAAAAAGTTGATGGCTTAGGCAGCCAAAAAATATGAGAATAAGGTTTTGGAGAAAGTTTCAACAACCATTGCTGAGAAAAAAGTTGAATTATTAGGGACATGTACACAATATAGAGGAACTTATACAAAAGGCACAACACTTTTGTGATGTGCCAAGATTCATCAGTGATCTTCAGGCAAACATCCAATGGATTCAAGATGACATGCAACAAACAAGTAGCATCATAGTCAGATGAACCAAGCTCAAGACATTACAATAAGTTATTATTTGCCCAAGGAAAATTGGCCAAGCTTTTGATAACTGATAACAATATTAGTTCAAAACTTATCTCTATCCAATCTATGTTGATACCTCTTGTGGAGGTTATGTAGCATGAATTGAAGTCGACACAAGATCGTATTCAAGAAGATCATAACCTTTCAGTAGGTGATAGTTTGATAGATTTGGTAGCTAGATTGGAGTTGTAGAATCACATTTTGGAATCAACCAAAATCACTTAGGATCATCCACTTTCTATAATTCAATAGGTTCATAAACCATTCATTAAGAAATATGGAAGAAATACGGTTTGATTTCACCCATTCAACCCCAACAACAACATTGAGTGACAAAAACAAGGGGGGCATGAAATGATGAAATGAAATTATGGAATTTTTCAATGATGATTACATATTTTGCATGGAAAATAACTACAAAAGGAAATAGAAGATTAGAAGAGTCAGAATTAGAATTCATAGATTAGAGTTTAGAAGACAAACAAGGTATGACATTTCAATAGTTAGACTACTTAGAGTCATGTACACATATGTATTGTTATATTGATTCACTGTTCATTATTTATTTGTTCAAAATAAGTTGTGTTGTTTTATAAGAACTAAGTCATAGGCTTAGTAGGAGTACTCATATTATCATTGTAATGATGTAATCATGACAAAGTATTTTTCCACTAATTTCAAAGGGGGAGATTGTTGGTATCTCTAACTATTATTGTCTATTAGTGTCAAACACTTAGTCATATACTAGGAAGAGTCAATAGGTTGTCACTGTGAGCAAGCTACTCTATATAGTCTGAGTCATATAAAGACTTGCATATAAACATGTATATTTTGAGCTCTATAGGATCTGAACAAGTCTTTGGTCACCAAGTATTTTTAGTATAATCCAAGCCTAATGAATGTTGAGTAGTTCAAACTGATTGAAGCATAATTACAAAGAAGATATCAAGTGTAAGAGAGATTGGGCATCAACAACGTGAACAATGAATGCCAGTAATAGAGACAGTAAGTGTCGAATAACATAGAATTGGAAATCAAGTCAGGAATGATGCTTTAAGGTAAATCATTTGAGGCTCACATGGACAATATATTTAATATTTGTAGATTTTTTTACAAAGGCTATTATATGTTTTATGACATGGATCATAGATCCCTATGACTTCTAATCAACCAATCGGATGGAGAGGCAAAATAAGGAAGCATCTAGAAAACTCTTTAAGAAATCTTTAAATAGAGAAAATATAAACCATATTTGAGATGTGATGGTTAGAATAAGTAAGCAAGTTGTTCATGAAATCATAGAGTAGATCAAGTGTGATAGTGTGAACATTGCAAAGAAGGCAAAAGAGTTTAGTTATTGCAAAATAGATGAAGTGACCTTATCAAGCAGTGAAGGACAGTAAAGCTATATCAGATCAGAGATCATATCAGATTGAAGAGAGGAGATCCAAAATCATGTTTTTAGAGTAGACCAAGGGTTAGGTATTAAATCAATTTTAATAGATTAAGTCAGGGATAATCTCTTAATAGATTGGTCTTAACATATATTTGTAAATATCTTAACTGAGTCCTTACTTTGTTGTAAGTGTAAAATCTCCTCTCAGGGTAAGACCTAATAGTCTTAACAACCTTTAACAAGGAAAACCCCTTACATGGTAGATCATCAAAAGTGATCAACATTGTAACCCTAACAGGTTAAATTTATTACTATAGTAGTGAAGATTTATGGGTGTTGTCCCCATCCTAGTTTTACCTTCACCTTCAAGGGTTTCTAGGTAACCAAATCTTTTTGTTATGTTCTTACATTTTATGCTTTTAATTGATAGATTAGATCTACATGATGCAAAAATTTGGTTTTACAAGTTATGTTATGCATTAATTAGATATGAAATGGTAAATGTGGTAAATGAACTAAAGTTGTGTGAAAAGATTTAGATCTACATAATGCAACAATTTGATTTTACAAGTTATGTTATGCATTCATTAGATATGAGATGGTAAATATGATAAATGAACTAAATTTGTGTGAAAAGATAAAAGTGTTACAAATAATGTTCACCCTCCCCTCTCAGTATCTTAGTTTTCCAATTAAAAATTCCAAAATTAAGTATAGAGATAGTGTCTTTGGCACTATTGTCAAAGAGGGAGAGATTGATTGCACAAAATTCTAGATGGAAAGATTGCAATATGGAGAGATTATCTTCAAAGAGGGAGATCATTCAAAAAAGAGAAATTTATTACTTAGATAGAGTTTAAAATGAAACTAAGGATATTAATCAAAATCTCTGATACATTGATATTGTTACTTGAAGTCTATACAAATTTGGATTGTATGGTAACCTAAAGTATTTTTGCAAATATTCTTGTTGAGATGTTATGTATTTCCATCTATTTGATTGATGAAGAGGATTTTAGAAGTTTCTCATAAAAAATCACTTAGAGGAAAGGTTGAGTTATGAAAAGGAAGCTACAATGGACATTTTATTATTTAGACCTTGACAAGACAAAGTGATTTTTTAAATCATATTGATAAAGGAGAAGAAATTAATTGTCAATTCTTGATAGTGCAAGCCAAGATAGATCACTTATGTAAGGCTTGACCAAAAAAAAGGGTAAAAGACCAAGGAATTTTGAAGTTTTTGCTGAGTGATTAGTGTCAACTAAGCTATAGGTAAGTGCCAAGAAAATTCAATATTAACTAGGCATCAATATCAACTGAGTGATAGTGTTGATGTTGAGCAAGAAGTTCTATAGAGGCTGAGCAATTCAGTGATGATAGAGTGTCAGAACTTAGTATTGGCCGATGAAAAACATTTCAAATATTTCCAAGAAATCATAATTTTTGGCTGATTAAGTTGATTTCTTGGGATACTAAAAACGTGTTGAAGATAAGGATTGATGAGTTTGATCATTTAATTCTAGGATAGGATTAGGTAAATGATCTAAGAGATAAATTCAAGGAGTTTCTAGAATATAAGAGATAAACATTATGGTGATTAGATACATTGTATTTAATGAATTGAATTATAAAATTCTAAGATCTATGGTATTGATTAAGTGGGGAAAGATCAGAACTGCCTATTTAAGGAGGCACAAATGCAAACTTATAGAATGTATGCGAAGAAGAGATGAGAACAGAGAAGTTGTGTGTTTCTGAAAGAGTTCCAAATATTTGGAGCTATTACTGATTTGTTCTCTAGTGAATATAAGAAAAAGGTTTCATTGAGTTGAGAAGAAGTGTAGGGTGATTTCTTGAAGAGTTTTCGAGTAAATTTGAAATTGAGATGAAAATGGAGGTCAGACAATGAATCACTATGAGGACAAGAACATAGATATGAAACTATGAAAGTGAGTTGTATTAATATAGATCAAACCCTATTGTTTCTTTCTAATCATTGTAAACAGTATATATTGAAATCCTTTAATCAAGGTTGACCTAACAGTCATAAGGACCTAACAGTTTGTGTAAATCCTTTAACCAAGTGACATTCTAATGAAATGTTCTAAAGTCCTCTAACAAGGCCACTCCTAATAAGGTGATTAAATCCTTTAACAAGGTCACATTTAACAGTGTGTATTGTAACCTTTAACAAGGTTAAATCCTAGTGTCAAAAATGTGTTCAATTTTATTATGTTGTTTTACATTTTAATGTTTTAATTTTGCAAGATTTTTATATTAGGACAATGAACTACTAGTTAATATTGATATTGAGATTACAGTAGAGACCAAGCAATAGGATAAAGAAGACAAAAAATTGTTCAAGAGTTTTGTTTGTTCAGTTGGTACATAATGGACCTTAGATAACTGATTCACCCTCCCTCTAAGTTATTATAAATATTATAACAATAATATACCAAGGAACTCTACAAATTGGACATTAGATTTGGACACGTGAATGATGAGGTTGATACAATGACTAGATACCTAAATGGTTTGAGGATGTCAATTCAAGATGAGATTAGCTTTGTCAAGTTGGGTAGTGTGGAAGAAGCATATTAGTATGCCTTAAAGTCTGAGGAATTTTTGCCAAAGAAACATGATCAAAGACAAGGAGGAAGAGGTGGAAGATTTCAAAGAAGTAGAGGTATGACCTATGGAGAAACTAGCAGATTTGGCAATAAAATAAAAGACAAGGGTAAGATAGGATGGAAAGAGGAACATATTGGTAAGAGTGGTAATTACATTAGAGGTAACTATATTGGTTACTCTAGGATTAATAATAATGGTAAGAGAGAAGAGATATCTTGGTTTAAGGGCACACAATATGATAGGCAAACTTTGCATGATGGTAGATTGAATCAATATACTATTTGGGTTGATGAGAAGAAACAAGTATTGTTTCCTTTAGTAGAGTAACCTAATGAGAACCATTGTACCATAGTAAGATTATTTTTGGTTGAAGGAAAAAAAAAATTTAAGGATGTGAAGGAACAAAATGTTTGTTTTGTTTTGATTCCTAGGTAGACAAAAAAACAAGATGAACTTGAGTATGCACCTGAGATTGGATCTTTGTAGACTGAATTTAAAGATATTATTTCTGATAAAGTACCTGATAAATTTTCCTCTAGTAATAAGCATTAGTCATTGTATGGATTTTATACCTCAATCTAGTTTTCCTAAAAAGGCACCACATAGATTGACACCAACTAAAAATGAAGAACTGAATAGACAAGTACAAGAATTGCTTGATAAGACTCTGATCAAAGAAATTTTGAGTCATTGTGTTGTACATATAGTACCACCTAAAAATAATGGAGAATGGAGAATGTGCATTGACTCTAGCGGTATAAACAAGATACTATTAAAGAATATAATTCCATTGCCTAGGATAGATGACATAATGAATTGTTTGAGTGGAGCTAGATATTTCACAAAGATTGATTTGAAAAGTGGGTATCGTCATATTAGAATCAAAGAATGAGATAAATGGAAAACTTCTTTCAAGAAAAATGAAAATTTATATGAAGGGTTGGTTATGCCTTTTGGTTTAACTAATTCACCTAGTGATTTTAGGAGGCTGATGAATGAGGTTTTGAAGAACTAATTTGATAAGTTTGTGATTGTATATCTTGATGACATCCTAGTATTCAATAAGACAAAGGAAGAACACCTTGAGTGTATTAGACAATTGTTAAAGAGATTGAAAGAAGAAATTTGATTAATTTGAAGAAATGTTCATTTGTGAAGGAAGATATTATGTACCTTCACTTTTTTATTTCTACTAATAGTTTGAAGATGGATTCTAAAAAGGTAAAAGTTATTCTTGTTTGGCCTACACCTAAGAATGTTGGGGAATTTAGGTCATTTTACTATGTAATTTCATGACAAAGACTATGAGAGGGGATAAAATGGATATCAAATTTTGAAACATTAAAACAAAAGGTTGTTTAATTACCTACACTTGCTTTGTCAAATTTTACTAAGTTTTTTAGGTTGATTTTGATGCTAGTGGAAGTCCCATTTGAGATTTTTTGAGTCAAGAAGAGAGACATGTAGCTTTCTTTAGTGAGAATTTGAATGATGCAAAGAAAGGGTATTCAGTTTATAATAAAAAATTTATGCTATTGTTCAAGCTTTGGAGAATTGAAGACATTATGTGATTTCTAAGGATTTTGTGTTGTACACTGAACATAAAGCTTTATAGTATTTGAGAAGTCAAAATAAGTTGAATTAGAGACAAATGAAGTGGCTAGAGTATTTGCAAAACTTTTATTTTGTATTGAAACATAAAAATGGACAGTCAAACAAAATAGTTGTTGCTTTGAGCACCAGATGGAATTTGTTGATAAAATTAAGAGTTGAGGTACTTGGTTTTGATGATTTGAAGAATTTGTAAGAAACTAATCCTTATTTTGTAGAACCTTGGAAGTCTTGTAAGAATCACACAATAAGTGAATAAGATAAGTAGACTAATTATCTCGTTTAAGAAGACATGTTGTTTAAAGGAATTCAATTGTGCATACCTAGAGGATCTATTAGGGATAGCATCATCAAGGAGAAATATAATGGAGGACTTTCTGGACATTTTAGAATGAAAATGATAGTGAAGATGATCTCTAAGACATACTATTAGCCTCAGATATAAAAACATGTTTAGAAGATGATTAGAAGTTGTAGAACTCATCAAACAACAAAATGAACTAGTCAAAATTTGGTTTTGCATTCACCATTACCTGTTCCAAATAAACCTTGGGAAGATATCAATATGAACTTTATGCTTGGCCTACCAAGAAATTAGAGAGGTAATGATTCTATTCTACTAATGGTTGATATATTTTCTAAAATGGATCACTTAAATCCTTTTAAGAAGATATATGATGCAATACATGTGGCTAAATTATTATTTAAGGAAGTGGTAAGATTGCATGGGTTGCCAAAGACTATTGTTTCTGATAGGGTTACTAAATTTAGTAGTTGTTTCTGGAGGACACTTTGGAAGTGTATACCAAAAATAACGTACACTTCTATAAACCATTACACTTGATAGAACCCATGGAAGGGAGAGTTTTAAGAACTGGCTTATAAATTCCTATCTATGGCATGTAATGGTTATGATATGGTGGCTCTCAAATTAACCTTGCTATGAAAACCCTTGCAAGGTGCAATATAGAATGGAAGATTCAAAGCGTAGAGGCAAGAATGCCAATATCTAAGAATTAATGAAGTTCAATGCAAATCTAAGCTATTATAAATGAAATGCAAGAGTAATCTAACAAGTATGAAGAGTTAGCCAGCCCCTAGTTAAGATATGTGATCTAAGCTAGCACATAAAGTGAATCTAAGCTAATGAAAGTAGAAGAATGAAGATGCAAGATCAGTGCAAAGTGGGTGCTCCAAGTGCTCCAAAATATCTAAATAAACCTGCAACATAACATTAGCATAATATAGAATGAATTAGAGAGTGAGGAGAGAGCCTCCTTTTTAAGAAAAATAGACATTAGAGAATATGAGGCAAAATCAAGGGTGGAGAATGAGTCCCATGTTGACTTTGTGTAGAAAGATATCACATAAGAAGGATCAAGGGATATGTCTTAGAGGTAGAAGATGTGTGGAGGATAATGAAGATTCCACCCACCTTGGAAAGTGTGCCCCTCATGTGAGACAAAAATGCCTTTTCATTTAATTTTCAAATAGGAATAATGGTTTTCATGTACACACTTAGGATAAATGGGTCTTTAGGGATTTTATTTAATTAAAACGGAGAAAGTTCTTTCAATTAAGTAAAAGACTTAGGATAATGTGGTCAAACCATAGGTTATAATTGAAAAAATAGGAAAGTGATAATTTGATCAAGAATAAGCAACAAATAAATTAAAGAAAAATGCTAGAAAGGGGGCTCATAGTCGAGATGACCATTTTAGGTGATTACTTTTGCCCCTCTTTGAATAATGTGTGATCGATCTGAGAACACATTAAGTTAAAGAATGAAGATGTCAAGACAGCAACTAATAGACAAATTAGACTCCAAAGAATGAAGCACAAAGAGATAGCTAATCCTGAATGTATAGTCAATAAGAAATGAGATTGAACATTAAGAGGTATGGCTCTAGAGAAAATGGAAAGGTAAAGCATACGCCCTAGAGAGATAGGTATATCAAGAGAAAATGGATAGGTCAAGCATATGCTCCTAAGAAATAGATAGATATAGTAAAGTTAATTTGTAGTGATGAAAAAGCAAAGATAAAGTATTTCTACCCCCTCAGGGTCGAAATTGAAATGAGGTAGAGGAGATGAAAAAATGAGATAGATTTGATCAAATTGAGATAAATAAAAGTCCATGATGAAAGATAAGATGTTAAGACCATAGAATGGTCACCATGCAATGAAGTTATGCCCCAATTTGACTAAGTTTGACCAAGAAAGGTAAAGCATTAGAATTAGGTCAAAACATGAACAAAGATCAAACGAAATTAAATGAATAAGAAGAGTGGAGGAGAGTATAAATGGTGAACAAATGAAGAGATGAATATTTCCTCAAAAGGATTTGAAGACTAAACCTCAAAAGGTTAAATAAATGTATAGAAGAAATATAAATTTTAAATATGATTTTGACCAGCAAGATGAGCCCAAATTTTGATTTTGATCCCAAAAATTGATCTAGGATGTTGAAATTAGGCAAGGGTGCAATTTTCATGCAAATTTGAGACTTCAAAAATTAGGACAAAACTAGGTCAAAAGAGTATATAAGGGATCCAAAAGGTTAGATAGATGTGATGATAAGATAAGCCCTTTTGATGATAGAAAAAGAAAAGAAGATGAGATCAAAAGATCAAAAGAAGATGAAGACATGATTCAGAAGAATCAAGAAATGAATGCAATTGACCAACACATCCACAAAAGATAAGGAAGACTATCTCGACACACAAATGTAAAATAAGCTAGAATGAACCCTAAAATAAAAGCTAGTATGCAAAGGTGCAATCACAAGTGTTATATAAGTAGGTCCTAGTTTTTATCATTGAGCCTTATGAGGGACATCGAAAGATCATACAATCATCACTAGTATTAACTATGAGGATATGAATATGATTCATATCGGATAGGAATGTGGAAACCCAACCTATGCATCAAAAACATAGAGGTCAAGATGACAATGCAGTTAAATTCCCTAGGTTTAATATAACAAGTTTATGCTTGCATCAAGACACAAAATTTCAAGATGGCCATAACCACGTACTTGCAAAATAGACAAGGATGTAACTTTTAACATCCAAAGTGTCAAGTGGGTCAACCAAAATGGTCAAGACACCTAAGATCTTAAAAAGTACAAAGAGACATGTTGATAGACATAAGTGCAAGGATCTCAAGTAGAACCTGATTCCAAGTTTTCACCACTTGGTGGGATTGACTAGCTCTTAAGAAAGATCGCATCAGTTTTTCCTAATTTCTATCAAGGTATAATACATGGTGGATTATCTAGGTAGTTAAGATGGATAAGTAAGGATGAATAAAGCAATTGAAGGTGACACTCAAAGATTGACTCCTTAAGAGTACCTAAGATAGGGAAATGTCCATATGAAGCATGTTTTGGATAAGAAATGGAAGTAATGAGAAAGATAGCATATAGGATAATGACACAATTTCATGAAATTATATAGCCCAAAAAGAGTGGACATGTCAAGAGGGTAATGAGAACCATGTTTTAATCTTTTCTTTTGATCAAGACCAAGGAGTTGAATGGATAGGATATAATGGTAAGTTTAAGGCTCATTATGGAGGCTATAAGTGAATAGGAGGATGGATAGTAGGTAAGTGTAGGCTTGAAAGGATTTTTTAAGTGTAAGTGAGAAAGTAGGCAAGATCAACACTGATACATACCTTAAAGGGTGAGGGAATCATGGAGGAATCATGGATGAATTAGCTTAAGTTTTTGATGTATGAAGTACTAGAGTATTTTTGGAGAGAGATGGAGTGGAAAGGTCTAGAAGCTTTTGAGGAAGTTGTTTGGAAGAAGATGGAGTAGAAGCCTTTGGAAGCTTGAATGTCAACTCTAATTTTTTTTCAATATTCAAGTCTTTTAAGATAAACTTGGAAATCAATATAGCTTTTGATTTTATTTTTCCTTTCGACACTTTAAAATGCATTTCTTCAATAGTGGATTTACAAACCCATATTTTCTTTGATTTAGCTTTTTGAATAATGGGTAGTTTTGGTCTCTTAAATAGTTCATGTTTCCTTGTATCTGCATGTCTATTAGATAGGACATAGTTTTATTTATTTATGAATAGATTATTGTCTTTAATATTTTGTTGATCATTCAATTTTTCTTCCAAAAGAATTAAGAATTTTTGATGGATAAGGATGATATGGAAAGTTTAGACGAAAAGGTAGATGAAGATTTGTCGAGGGAAAGTGTCTTTATTGATCTTTAGGTATAATGGGAGAAGTAGGTGATGCGATAGGAGTGGAAAATTTAGGAGATGAAGGGCCATAAGGTCATGTTGAGCTATCATTTTGTACAATGCTGAACAAAAGAGATCCTTTTGTCTCTCTTGAAAACCTCATTAATGACCAAATCCAAGGTTTTGGATGGCTATTTTTTAACCTACTGGGTAACTCAATTGAAGATAAATGTGTATGTTCATTAAGAGACGCAACCAATCTTGCACAACCTATTGTTGAATTATAACCACAAAAGAGATATATTTTTGTATTTTATATTTTATGATGAATGCAATTTATTGATGCAACTATATGAATCCCTATTTAACCAAGTATTTTGAAAAGAAAATACAAAGATAGGGTAATGAGAGACTAAAGAAAATAACTGAAAGGGAAATTCTTAATGCACATAAGTCAAAGCAACAACATGTCTACTAATTAAATTATCAAAAGGATCTAGTAGATAACCAATGAAATTAGGAGTAGCACTTCCTCAACTCTACTGATACAATCGTCAATGGGAACTTCAATAATAATCAAAAGATGTTTCACATTTCATCAAAGTGTGAGGCCATGGAAAGTGCACTCACTTGAGATAAAACATTATGCAAGAACAAAGATTGTCCTTTCTCCAATTCATCACAATAGTGGAATTTGTTAACACAAGCAAAACACCATAACTGAAAGACCACACAATTATAACAACACAATAAAACCATTGGCTTCATTATTAGTCATGAACATGCATTCACAAAAATAACACACTCTGGCAAGAATAACTACACTTAGAATGAGAGCACCAATAGCATATATTATTGCATCAAATTAATGGCCTAGTGTACATATTTCATCCATATATTTAAAAGAAATCTTCTCCTCCTTTTTTTTTGGGAGTGAGAACCCTTTAAATGCATACTTATGCTAAATAATAATAAAACAAAGCTGATTATATAGAAACTGACACTATAAATGGTGCTAAGTGGGTCTCCACCCTTGTTTATATCTATTAATAGGTGCATGAACCTTTTACATAACTTAAAAGAATAAAAGAATAAGTTGACAAGAAGAAGGAAGTCATGAGATGATCTAGAAGTCTCTTGGAGCTCTAAAAATGGAAGCTCAACCTTCTTTAGGCATTTTTGGAAGTTGAATTGTCATCAAAATATGTTTGCACTGCATGGAATGCTCTAAAATAACAAGTAGCAATTAACTATTGGCACACCACTTCTTCTTCAAAATTGTTAGTGCACCTCTGATAAAAGCACACCTATACGCCTTGGTAATAGGACCCAAAAATCCAAAAAAATAATCTAAGTGTCAAAACTAAATTTCCAACATCTGGGTTTTCTTCCCCTTTATACTAAAATGATGTTTGGATGCTTACCCTTGAACTTTTTAATTATCTCTACAACTTCACTAGCCTTTGATAAATCTAATGCATCATAATTTTTCTTTACTATTTGTCAATAGTTACTTATTTCTATTCTCGTCTCTGCAAAATCCTCAAGCTTGGTGTCTAGTTCCAACAATGCTTCTTCAATTTTGAATGCTTTTCGTACATCACCTTCTAATGAAGCATTTTTTAATGTATCCATAAATTTTTGAACAATTGATTGCACTAAAAAAATCTTGGTCTTTGACTCATCTTCAAAAATCTCAAGGCTAGCAGCCCCCATGGGTTAGATGAGTTGGTCTGAGGTTTGTGGGTGATCCCCATGGTCTGAGGTTTGACTCCCCTACCCGTCATTACCTGGCCACAGACACTTGGGGGGAGTGCTAGTTATCCCGTGGCCAAAGGGACTAGTATCACTCCAAGCTCACCCCATAAAGGGAACCCACTAGGCTTGGATCACTAGGACACCCTCTGAAACCAAAAATTAAATAAATAAATCTCAAGGCTAGTGGTGTTATAGTACCTTTCTGCTTCCAAAAATAGATCTTGAGCTTTATTCTTTATTTTTTGGATTCCCTCATGCAATCCCACCATGTCTTTATTTCCCAAGCATTTCTTCTCTATCAAATCATCTATCTTATAAAGCTCCTCCATTAAGTATTCTTCCATAAGCATCAAGTACCTTTGTCCATTAATAGATCTGAGTGATTGTAGATCATTGGCCCAAGTAGGCACTTCATCCATTAGCCTAAATCTTGGTTTACATTAGAAACCAACTTCTTGATATTAGTCTAGATATGGTGCAATAGGTTCAAACTTCCATGTATTATTTGCACTCCTCTCTCTTCAAAATTGTCATGCCATTCCTAACATGCTTCCAAAAATGAATTCATCTACAGCCCTACCTACTTCCTTCCAAGTGCATCACCAAGAGTGATCTCATGATTTTACATGTCAATGGGTACCACCACCTCATTAAATATCATCTTAACATCTCATTCTTCTTTTTCAGTGTTATCAACTTTGATTCATCCTTATCCAAGTGCTTAAACACTTCCTTAAGGCTTGTAGTGACCAATACTTTATTTGTATACACCATGGACTTTCCCAATATGATCTCCTTTATTTGGTAATCCTTAGGAGTCAATTCTTCAATGTCTCCATGAGGAAGAGGAATGGAAATATAGGCTAGAAGGTCATGATCTTGATTCTTCATAATGAAGGCAAGTATTCTAGCATCACCCTTAGGTGGCTTAGGCTTCTTTATTATTTTTATTAATTCATTCATTCCTTCCTCTTCTATTAGCTCCATTTTCTTCTTTATTCAAACTATGGACTCCTTCTTCATCCGTGATGGTGTGGTCCCCATTTGTAACTTATATTTGGTTGAAGAAGTTGGTTCTAAAGTGGGCTCCTTTCCTTGATTACTCCTCTCTAAAGTCTTCGCATGTCAAGGAAGATCTTTAGAAGGAGTTTATGTGCTTTGTTGGGCTAAGGATCTAGCTCTGTATCATTGGGAACTTGTTGAGTTTCCTTATTATTTTCCCCTCTTCAGATACTTCATTAGCATGAAGCTGTTGATATTCTCTTTCCTTAGTGTCCTAGTTTTCTACTTCTAGTTGGACTATTGGAGGAGGTGGGGCTACTAACCCTTTATCTAGTATTGTCGCCATATCCTATGGTGGTGGTGGTGGAATGCCAAGAGGTCCTTGAGGCAAAGGAGGAAATTGATTCCAATCCTCTCCTAATGGTTCATTCATTAGAGTGTCTCTTATCTTCTCACCCACCATCTCAATGCCTATAGGCATGAAGTCAAAATCTAAGAGGTCAAAAACATAAGCTCCTTCGCCCTCCAGCTTAGCTATCCACTTAAATTGTTCATCTTCTAAAGTTTCTACCTGGATAGGCTCCCTTGGAGCAGATGGAGGTGTTTGAATTGAGCTTCTTCTCCTCTCTTTCTCTACTTCCTTTGCTGAGAGGGTTCTCTTATTTAAGGGGAAAAATTCAATTTTTTCCCCTTCTTCCTCATATTCCATTTCTAGAATGGTTTCTAGAACCTATGGAGAGGGAGTACTCTTCTTTTTTCAATTCCTCCTCTTGACACCTACCACCTTTGTTTTAGTTTTGGCTCTCTTTGACACTAATAGGGAGGCTTCTTCCTCTAAGGTTCTTGGTGGTGGGACCCCTTTCTCTTTTGGTGCTTCCAGCTCTTGTTTCTCTATTGGCTACTCTTGATCTTATTCTTGCTCAACTTGTTCTGGCTCTTCATCTGGCTCAGCTTGTTGGGATCCTACTATTTGGGCCTCAGTCACTTGACCTTAGCACCTTTTCCTTTTTGAGGCTTGGTTGTAGATTTTAAAGGTATGGCTTGGGGAACTAGAACAATTTTAAATTGCTTCCAAATATATTCCCTTGTTAGCTCCACTACATGTCTAGCCTAATAATCTATGTCATCATTCTCCTCACACCCTATTTATTCATTCATAATGGGCTTGTCATAGATTTTATCCCTATTATACAAGTGAACCATTACCTCTAGGATATCCTTTTCTATGGCTTTCAGGGGGATCTTTATCTTCAGCACATTTTCTACTAGATGTAGACTCATCCTACAATAGTCCCTAATACAAACATCATAGTCATCTATCGCATTCATCCAATGATCTTTGAGGGATTCTTCATGCACAAACTGCTTCCCCACTAGATGTTGAACCATCCCAATATTATGAAAATATGAGCAAGGATCCTAATAGTCATCTAAGTGATACTAATCCCATTCTAAATCAAAGGTATCAATGTATTGCTTCTATTTTACCTCAAATTCTCCATTGGTGAATTGGCTAGACCTAGGTCTTTTTGTGTTGTTTCCTCACTTTGACATATGCAGAAGTGATTTGGCAAGCTATCTCCAAAAGTTTAAGTCAATTTGAGGGGTACCTTGGGAGCTTCTTTTAGTACAAAAGAGTACCAACTACCTAGAGATATGTAAATGTCTTAAACTAAATGTAGTAGGCTCCTACTTTAGTTATTCTCATTGTTGCCTCTACTAACATCTATTTTTCATTGTCTCCTCAATAAGCCTAATTATGGTGAAGATAAATCCATCATTGGCTACACTATATTACACACTATGTAGTGGGAGCTTCTTTTTTACCAGATATGGGTAAACCACATAGGGACAAACATTGGCATCATGTATGGTTCCCTTCCTATATAGTCCTAGGTAGTCTGTGGTTATGGTTGCTAGTAGATACACCATATATGATGTCATGTAGAAGTGTGGGTCTGTCTTGACCATGATCAACTACACATCCAAATTGTTGCTCAAGATGGTGGCCCAATCAATAGGCATTTTTATAGTCGTGATAGTCTCTATGAAGTGAACCATCCATGTTTGTAAGTGACCTATTTTAGGGAGCCCATTGCTCTACTAAGGAAAATTATTAAATACCTAATGTCATCCTTTATGTACCCTCAATTCATGTTCATCCTTCCCAGTCTTCGATCTAGAGGTGTCTTGTCGATCAAGAATGTGGATTGTACTAATTCCTTGGCCTCTTTTTCATTTTCTCTGTACCACCTGTCTACTCCATCATAAGATATTTGGAGGTATTGATATACCCTCAAAAGGTGGAACACTTTTCTCTATGTTGTGTGGTTAGAGTTTGGGGACTATCTCTCATGTGGCACCCTTCACAACCTTCTCCTTTGGCATGTAGTGTTCAGCCAATGTCATGATCAGTTCTAAGGACTAAACTAATGTAAGGAGTAATGTGGTGTTCATCAACCCACTTTGGATCAATTTTGATATCATTTCTGAGCTCTCCTTAGGTTTGCTATAGATTGTTAGGAAAGTGTTCCAATTGATGTGGCCAAGTACAGTATCCAGAACTCTGCACGTCCACCTTGGAATCTAGACTTTTTGGGAGCTCCTTGGTATTTGAATGCTATGGGTTTAGGTTTCATTTTTTTTGCCATGGAGGATGATAATAATGTCATTATATCTACACAAAAGAGGAAAACATTAGTAATTTTATGTCAAAAAACTCTGATGGGACTCAGACAGTATCCAGATTGGGGAAAAAACTAGCTAAACTAACAAATTATGAATCCATCCCCCCCAAAAAGCTAGTTTTGCATACTAGCACACCTGCATAGGTGCGCATGGTCCACTAGTTCACTATGTTTTACCTTTTGTTTGGAAAAGTTTGTAGTTGTGTACATAGTGCACCTATACAAGGTGTGTAGGGTGCACATGTGCACAATTGTGCACATGTGTATCAGGGCTTATCAGGGCTTTGTGTTATGTGTGGGGTGGGGGAACTTAGTCTCCTTCATGTTTTCCTTTTAGGTATGCACATGCACACCTATAGAAGATATGTACCTTGGTTGGAGTATGGAGAGGGGGTCAAGATAACACAACTACATAGTAGTAGTGGGTGTGGATGTGCATTTTCATAGGGGAGGTAGAGAGAAGTGAGGATAGATAGCAGCACCAAGGTCTATTTATAGACACTGAGATGAATGTGCACCTCTAGATTTTCACAACTATGCTTCTGTCAAATAAAAATCCACCCCCCCCCCGCCCCCCTCAAACTAATTTTAGCCTTCAAATTTGATTGATAGTGCCTGATTGAGGATTGATTTTAGACCTATATCTAGAGGAGGGTCCAAAATGACCAAGGCTTTGGGCTAGATGCCTCATAGAGAATTTTGAAACTATGGGGTCCCCATTTTGTGACTCAAAATGGGGTGTGCATTATGGGAGCACAATAGGTCCCAATATGGAAGGGAGGTTTGAAGGCTTTAGCTTTGATGGATTAGGACCAAGGATAGACTTAGGAGATGAAAATAGATAGTGGATAGTGATATCAACATCTTTAGAGTAACATGTCTATTGACACAAAAGTTTGCAACCTTGCCCGACGTGTTATCCCTGGGCAACCTTGTGTAACATGGAAACAATCTCAAAAGTGTGGGACTTGAAATTAAAGATTGGATCACTAGAGAAGGTTAGCTTCCTCACTATTAGGGTACACTTAAACTTAGACTTGGAAGGAAAAGGGAGAAGGAGAACTGAAATTTAAAGGCTGAAAGGGAAATATGGTGATGCACCAAAATAGATTGTTTGATTCTTCCCTATCTGTAGGTATAGATAACAATAATAAGTGCTCAAACTTATATAAATCTCAATCTAATCTATCCTTTAAGGACTCACATTTAAGTTAAATCCAACAGATGTTGCAAGGAAACAAGATTCACAATACAACATTCATAGACTAGATTAACACAACACATAAACTTAAAGAACAATAAAAGAAACATGCAAGAAAACATGCAAGAAATATGCTAGATAATTAAATGGGAGAAAGATTTAAAAAATAATATTTTATTGATGCATGGCAAGAGAAAATTATAGTTGCAGAAAAAATATTTCTACAAAAGAACTAAGAATAATAACCTAGAAAAGATATTTACAACTTATTTTTAAAGAGTTTAGGCATAACTCAAATCTAAACTTGAAGTTCAAGCCCCATCAAGACTAGAGTTGAGGTTGTAGAGAGAAATAACTGAATATCAAAATAAAATATGATCTTGAAATGCAACTTGTTATTGGAAGTTACTAGAAGAACAAAACAAATGTACCTAGCCATAAAAGATCAAATACAAATATCTAGTCATTTCAAGTAATGAATAGGCATGGAATACATTAGCATCATGCAAACAAGGCCAAAAATGTTGCTTAGTATTAAATGAACAGTCCTTGTAATGTGTCATGGCCGCATGAGATCAAATCATGTCACTATCAAAAAATGTAGGATGGGATAACGTGCACATTAACCCACCCACGTACACCTATATAGTTGACCCACGTGGAAAAGATCTGATCTTCCCCAAAAGAAATATGGACCATCAATTAAGATCTCCAATTTGAAATGAACAACCTAGATGTTGCAAAAGTCTCCCCAATAAATGATTAAAACATAGTTGTCAATGTAGATTTTTTCATTTCAAATGGACAACTAAGATGCAGCAAAGAATCTCCAATGAGTGATTAAGACACCACTGCTAATGAAGATGTGATTAAATCCAACGATTGTTGCATTTTTGCAAAAGGCAAAAGCTATTAATGCAAAAATTTGAAATGCGAATAACACACAACTTGAGCTAGTTCAGTTTATGAAGAAACTAAGTCAACTTGGAAAAAGAAGGAACCGAGCCAACAAGAAATGTTAACCACTAACTTTGGCATCTTAACCCACTACAAAGAATCTATTCCATTGAAGATCTCTTAGATCAGATATCAATGATGAATTTAATGGGGAGAAAAAGAGCCAACATTCTTGGTGACTCAATGGGATGCTTTCTTGCTAAGCATAGATCACTGGCCTTGAGAATTCCATTGATCATAGAGTCACCAGTAGAGAATGATGCATTATCCCACCTACAACTTCACAAAATTATATAACTAACAAAAAAACAAAATTGGAAAGGTAAAAACTCCTACTCTACTACATACAAGTATTTACAAGAAAAATAAATTAAACAAAGCCATTAACTGGCTTGTTGAAATAGATGCCCCTCCTTACAAGTTGATTTCTTCTCCCATACGCATGGGTAGCTAGATAGATTAGCAAGTATGATAAGCATACTACTGCATGGAGCTCCTTCCCAATGCTAAAAAAAATGAATCTTTCCACCATTGGGGCATTACCTTCTTGAGCAAGACATACTTTCTCCTTTTGAAACTCACCCTCATTCTCAAAAGTAAATATGATCAGTGGAAACATGTTGATTTATTGTAGAGCTAGATGCCTTATGGGGCATCCTCTTGATGGTTTCAGGTCTAAGCAATCAACCTTGACCTCACTATTGTGCTCTACAATGGTGGTATCTAAATAGTTTGGAAGTGGATCCTCCCCTTGTAGAGAAATAATCTCCACCTCATCTTGATTGTGTTCATGAGCTACACCCTTGGGAACTACTAGTATAATGTCAATACTTGAGTAAAAATCTATTATGATGATGGAAAATTCATCCTCTAGATCATAACTTGCATCTGTCTTTTCTTCCTCCTTCTACACATGCATGTCTTCCTACTACAAGTCATGGTTTTTCTCTTCTTATTCTTGTAGTAATTCTAATCTTTCTACCCCATTTGAATCTTGTTCATTTATCTTTGGTTCCTTAAGGGTAGGAACCACCTCATCCTCTTTTATCTCTTTCCTCTCCCTTGGTAGTTGCTCAATATTAAGCTAAGGTAGTGTAGGTTATTGATTATTACAACATGGAATGGAAATATGTGGAGGCTCACTCCTTCTAAAAATAAAAAACTTGTGTTGGGGTGGCTCTTCTTCAAATGGATTTGGTGATGTTTCTTATGAGTGGGTCTTTGGCTCTTGTGTGGAGCCTTATAGATTACAAGGTCTTCTCTATCTAAAGCTAGAAAATTTCATCCTTGGGGACTCTTGTGTTTCATCTACTTGCACTTGAGAAAGCTTGAGCCTTGTCTCTTCTTCTACTATAATCAATCCCCCTTCAAGGTCCTCCTCAAACTAGGCCTTTCTCATCTCACACCTTGGAGAGTGAATGAGAGTATGATAATCAAGTTCTTGTTGTTAAGGAGAAGCTTGAAAATTGTATCCTTTCTCATATTTCCCCTATTAGACCTCCATTTTTTGCTACAAATAAATTTCTTTCTACCTTTTTAGAGTCCTAATATTATATTCTTAGTCCTATAACTTCTTAGCATGTTCACCCACTCGACCTTTCAAAGTTAGCAACTACTTAGTGCGTTCACCCACCTAGCTTTTGAAATCCCACAACTGCTCACTTTGTTCCTCAAACTTCAAGTCAATACACTTTTGGAACTTTAGCATCATATCTTCAATCCTTTTATATGGAGATGTTGGGGCTGGAGGAGTAGGTGTGGGAGGATGATATAAATTTCGTACATATTGGCCATTTGATCTAGCAAAGGAATCTTAGCCATAACCCACTTGGGGTTGGGATTGATATTGATAGAAAGAGGGCTGAGGAATAGAATTATCATGATATGGGGGGAATAATATGGATTTACATGAAATGAGTCCATAGTTAGGCATTCAAATAAATAATCTAATATAAAAACCTAGAAAACATAAAAGATCAGAGATTATCTTTACACATACTAGCACTTGGTCTTCTTGAAACTAGAAGATGTGCACTTAGATTTGCCTTGGTGTTTGATGAAATGCCTCCAAAGGTTGATGGTATTGAGAATAACACCCAAATTCTCAATGATTAAAGATTTCAATGGCTATAGCAAATTTATGTAGCTAAATTTGTGTGTCCCATTGGGCATGCCAAAAACTATTGACACAAAAGTTTTTACCCCTACCCTGTTAGAAACAATAGTCCACCAACATAATTGGGGGTTGGGGGGAAGGGGGGCGGGAGGTGGGGGGTGGGGGGCGATGGGGGTGAATCAATTATCCAACAATAAAAACATTTATCTTCTTTAAACAAACTTAACCATTCAACCAAAGTAAATAGCAACCATAATGAAATGCACATGGACAATTACACCAAATATGTTGACTAGGGAAACCCTTGATCAAAGGAAAAACTCCAGTGGGAATGATGCCCACAAGATGATTTACTAATATAAATATTCCTTGTTAGAGTATGGACCCTATTAGGACTCTATTATAACATTTAGTATATAGAGTCCCTATTAGGAGACTTTGAATCCCTGTTAGGAGATTCCAAACCTATTAGGAGTTGTAGTACAATGTATGCAAGAAGATCCCATTGCTCAAACATGCAATTTCAACTACAAGAAGAGCTCACTTCTCAAACAAGTAATTTACTATTATCTTATCCTTTTCTTTATTCTATAAAACAAACTAATAAATGTCAAACCTTGTAAATCAAGTCACAAATCTCAGATCCAAATATCAAACCTCGGCAATGAAGTTTCCTTCACTTCCACACTGCTTTTCTCAACTTCGCATTCTGCACTTGTTTCTTCTTATCATCAATTCAAATCCACACTTATGATAAAGGAAAATGTCCTTAATTTATACCAAGTCCATGAAACAATTCCCTGAGTTGGTTGTTGGATCTTCTCAATTAATTATTATAGGACCACATTAAGAACACATTACACTTAGCAATAACATAAATCTTTCACCTTGCAACTTGAATAACTTTCACTATATGAAATATTATGATGAGTGAACTTACCCACATCATCCTCAACATGTATTCTTCATGTCCTCAACATCAATCCTTAGAATATCAACTCTACTAATAGATATAACAAGTTTACCAAAACATGCCTCTATAAACTCTATCTCAGAAAAAAAAACATCACTAAAACTTGCATAACTTCTTCTAGACTTGTCATTTCTTCTTTTGATTTTAACTAAATATACCTAATACTCAAAATTATCTACCATAACCTTGGATAGTGTAAACACTCAACTATCCATCCATACCAACTTGATCTTTTTGCTATTCTTCTGTCAGATACCACAAAAAACTACTATGTTGACATCAATAAAAAAATCAGTCATGAATGTAACATATCATCATAGTAACATGTCAATAGTACTCCCCCATAGGAATATTATTAGCATTCATGCTTCCAACCAATCTTCTAACAATCCCCCCCTTTTTCATTGATAGCAACATAGATGAAAAACATCTAGTTCCAAGAATACCAACAAAAAATTGTTCATCTTCAAATCCTCTTCATTAATCATTCTCCCCCATTGATATACCTCAATGTGCTCTATACCAAAAAAAATTTCATGACATATTCTCCCCCATTGATATCAATATCAAAGGTTTCAGCAACCAACATCTCTGCATCAAACTTTGCAACACTTAATACTTACTAGCTTGAGTGTCAAAAGACACTATTCAAAACAACATCCAACAAGAGTCCTAGATGACTCATCATTTGGTCCAGAAAAACAATGGTTCTCTGTTACCCTAGATTGATGCACTTTTACATCTTCTACTCTGATGTAGGAAGGGGCATAACCCCAAGCATACCTCACAAATACTCAAAAGTCTTATTAGGAAGAGGCTTAGTGAATATATCTGCAATATGCTCTTTAGTGCTCACATACTCCAATCTGATTTCCTTTTCTACAACTTTTTCTCTTAACAAGTGATACTTAATATAAATGTGCTTAGTACTTGAATGCAATATTGGATTCTAAGACATATTTATCGTGCTTGTGTTTTCACAATGTATAACAATGTGTTCATTGATTTTTATCCTTATATCTTTTAGCATCTACTTCATCCAAATGACTTGATTGCAATTATTTGCTGCTGCAACATACTCTAATTTTTCTATACTTTGAGATGTACAATCCTGCTTCTTGCTTAACTAAGAAACCAATCTTCCTCCAAGAAAGAAAGCTCCTCCACTGGTGCTCTTTCTACCATCCATACTGTCTACCCAATCTACAATAGTATAAGAACTTAGAGTGAAATCAAAAGATATGTCATACTATAATCCAAACTCATATGTTCCCTTCAGATATCTAAATATCTTTTTCACTGCTACATAATGTGCTTCTCTTGGATCACATTGGAATCTTGTAACAATTCCAACTACATTTGCTATATCCTACCTTGTGTCGGTCAGATATTGCAATCCTCTAATCATAGATCAGTACTTTTTCTGCTCAACAATAGGTGTCTCATCCTTTGTAGATAGCTTGTGTCTAGTTACCATAGGTGTTCCAATGGGTTTGCATGTTTCTAAACCAAGCCTTTTTAGTAAATCTTTCCAGTACTTAGTCTAAGAAATAAAGATTCCTTCTTTATTTTGTACAATCTACAATCCTATGAAATATTCCATCTCTCCTATCATACTCATTTCAAATTCTTTCTTTATCTCTTCTGCAAACTTCTCACTTTCTTCATCATTTCCTCCAAATATGATGTCATCAAAAAATACTACCAAAATCATCAAACCATCATCAATTTCATTCCAATACAAATCACTATCTTCCATACCTTTTCTATATCCAAGTTTTGTCAAATGTTTGTCCAACCTTGCATACCAAGTTTTGGGTGCTTGCTTCAATCCATACAATGCTTTCCTTAATCTATATACTATGTCCTTGTCATCTATCAAATGACATCCTTCAGACTACTCAATGTATACCTCTTCTTCAAGTTCTTCATTTAGAAGTGTCGACTTGACATCCATTTGATATACATTGAATTTCTTCTATGTTGCATAGGCTAACAATAATCTTACTACTTCTATTCTAGCTACTGGAGCATAAGCCTCCTCATAATCTATCCCTTCTTGCTATGAGTAACCTATACATACCAATATTTCTTTGTTCCTTAAAACTTCTCCTTTTTCATTCATCTTATTTCTAAATACCCACTTAGTTCTATCACATTCTTGTCTGCTAGTCTGGGGACTGATTCCTATGTCTCATTCTTTACTATTTGATCCAACTCTTCTTTCATAGCTTTTTTCCAATAATCATCATTACACGCTTCATCTGCATTCTTAGGCTTAACTTGAGATATCAAGCATAGTTCTTCATTTACTATTCTTCTTTTCATAACACCTTTTTCTTTGCTTCCAATGATCTACTTAGATGGGTGATTCTTTATCATATTCTTTCTTGACATGGGAGTTCCTATCTCAACTCTTAGCTCTACTAAAGGTTCTGAGCTTTGTTCCTTCCTTGGCTCTCCTTCATTCTACAAATCATTATTAGTCTCAAGAAATACCTCATCATTCCTTGGCTTAGTAACAACATCATCATCTAAATTGTAATCAACTATTCCCTCTTGTATTCTAAATTTCTAATCAATTCTCACATTTGCACTTTCCATAATAGTCTTGGTTCTCTGATTATAACATCTATAAGCCTTTTTTTTTCAATAAAAAACCAAGAAACATACCTTCATCACTTCTAGCATCAAACTTACCAATATCATCATCTCTTTTTATATAAAACTTACTCCCAAAAATTCTAAAATACTTAACTGTAGGTGAGTGACCAAACCACAATTCATAAGATGTCTTGTTTATGTCCTTCCTGACTTGTACTCTATTCATAGTGTAGACTATTTGTATTCACATCTTCTCTCCAAAATTTCTTGGATAAATCATTCTCTGCTAACATAGCTCTTGCAGCTTCTGTAACTAACCTGATCCTTCTCTCAATAATGACATTATGTTCGGGAGTCTTCAATTCAACTCTTTCTTCTACTCTAGGATCACATCTCTTCTCTTCAATTTGATTCCCATTCTACAAATCATTGCTAATGATAACTTCCACATTTTCATGGTTAGCCTTTGGATTAACAATAGTTACCAAAGCTATCTCTTCGAATACTTCCTCTTTCTTAACCAAATTATCCTTACCACAATCATTCAAGAATGTTACCATACTTGCTTTAAATTCTTTATCAATATCATAAAGCAAGCTCTTCCTAGATTTCCTTATTCTCTTAGGGCATGTACATGCATAATGACCAAACTCATTACATATCCAACAAGAAAAAAAGTCCATACCTTATTTTTCTCTTTTTATAACCAGATCAATACCTTCCTTGATCTTCATGTCTTCTTCGGATAACTCACCAAGATTTTTTATCTTCTGTGTCAAAATTTCCACTATTTGAATCAGGACTATCTTCTCTCACCATGATCTCCCAAAGTTGTTAAACTTTATCTTCAAGGACTTGATGCTCTGATACCAATTGTTAGAAATAATAGTCCACTAAGATAACTAAGAGGGGGGGTGAATAAGTTATCCAAAAATTAAAACAATTATCTTCTTTAAAAAAAAATTAACCATTCAAGCAATGTAAATAGAAACCATAATAAAATGTACATAGACAATTACACCAAATATGTTGACTAGGGAAACCCTTGATCAAATGGAAAACCCCTATGGGAATGATGCCCACAAGATGATGTACTAATATAAATATTCCTTGTTAGTGGATGGACCTTGTTAGGAGTCTATTACAAAATTTACTACATAGAGTCCCTATTAGGAGACTTTGAATCACTGTTAGGAGTTGTAGTACAATGCATGCAAGAAGAGCCCACTACCCAAACATACAATTTCAACTACAAGAAGAGTTCACCGCTCAAACAAGTATTTTACTATTATCTTCTCCTTTCCTTTTTTTCTATCAACTAAACCAATCATTGTCAAACCTTGTAGACTAGGTCATGAACCTTGGATCTAGATATCAAACCTCAAATCACTCAGCAAAACCTCAACAATGAAGTTTCCTTCACTTTCACACTGCTTTGTTGAACTTTGCAATCTGCACTTGCTACTACTTATCATCAATTAAAATCCACACTTATGATAAAGGAAATGTTTTTCCTTTATACAAAGTCCATAAAAAAATTCCCTAAGTTGGCTGTTAGAACTTCTCAATTAATTATTATAGGACACATTAAGAACATGTTACACTTAGTGATAACATAAATCTTCTGCCTTGCAACTTGAATAACTTTCCATACACACAATATTATGATGAGAAAACTTACCCACATCATCCTCAACATGTCTTCAACCCCAATACTTAGAATATCAACTCTACTAAGAGATATAATAAGTTTACCAGAACATGCCTCTGTAAACTTTACTTCAGAATAGACATCACCAAAACTTGTATAACTTCTTCTAGAATTATCCTTTCCTCTTCCAACATTAACTAAATGTACTAGACACTTAGAAGTATTCCCATAACCTTGGATAGTGTAAAAACTGAACTAGTCATCCATACCAACTTGATCTTTTCGCTATTCTTTTGTCAGATATCATAGAAAACTGCTATGTTGACATCAATGACAAACTTAGTCATGAATGTAACATATCATCATAGTAATATATCTACAGTACTCCCCCATAGGAATATCATCAGAATTTATGCTTCTAACCAATCTTCCAACATGCCTGATATGTTGCCCTCAGGTGCAATTGTGTAACATGGAAAAAATGTCAAAAGTGTGAGACTTGAAATTAGAGATTGAATCTTCAGAGATCAACTTCCTCACTATCAGGGTGCACCTCAACTAAGACTTGGAAAGAAAAGGGAGAAGGAGAGCTAAAATTTAAATGTTGAAAAGGAAATATGGTGATGTACCAAAATAGATTGTTTGCTTCTTCCTTTTCTATAGGTGCACATAACAATAATAAGCACTCAAACTTATACAGATCTCACTCTAATCTATTCTTTAAGGGCTTATATGTGCCAATGAGATGTTGCAAGGAAACAAGATTCACAATACATTATTCATAGACTGGATTGAAACAACATATAAACTTAAAGAACATAAGAGAAACTTTTATAAAAGGGCAAAAAATATGCACAAATAACTAAATGGGAGAAAAGATTTAAAAAACAATATTTTATTGATGCATGGAAAGACAAAGTTACAGTTGTAGAATAAATATTTCCACAAAAGAACTAAGAAGAAGAACCCAGAAAAGATCTTTACAACTTATTTTTAAAGAGTTAAGGCATAACTCAAATATGAACTTGAAGTTTGAACCCATAAAGATTGGAGTAGAGGTTGCAGAGAGAAATAATTGAATATTAGAATAAAATTTGATCTAAAAATGCAATTTGTTGCTGGAAGTGATAGGAAGAACAAAACAAATACACCTATCCATAAAAGATCAAATCCAAAGATCTAATCATTTCAAGTAATGAATAGGCATGGAATACATTGGCATCATGTAAGCAAGGCCAAAAAATGTTGATTGACATTAAATGAATAGTCCTTATAACATGTCATGGCCACAACAAATCAAATCACATAGCTATCAAAAAATGTAGGATGGGATAACATAGACATTAACCCACTCGCATACACCTATATAGTTGACCCATGTGGAAAAGATCTAATCTTCCCCAAAAAAAGGTGGACCATCGATTAAGATATCACATTTGAAATGGATAGCCTAGATGATACAAAAATCTCCCCAACAAATGATTAAAACACAATCATTGATGTAGATTCTTCCATTTCTAATGGATGGTTTAGATGCAATAAAGAATCTCCCAATGAGTGATAAAGACGTCATCATTGATGAATATGTGAGTAAATCCAACAGTTGATTCATTTTTTCAAAATTCAAACAACAATAATGAAAAAATAAAAAAATGTCAAATGTGGATAACATGCAACTTGGTCAACACTAGAGATCGAGCTACTCAATCAAAGAACAAACTGAGCCTACTCAAATTATGAAGAAACTGAGTCAAATCGGAAAAAGAAGGAACCAATCCAACATGAAATGTTAACCACCAACTTTGGTGAGTTAACCCACTACAAAGAATCTAGTCCATTGAAGATTTCTCTGATCTATTATCAATAATGGGTTGAATGGGGGTAAAAATAGCCAAAAATGTCCAAGGCCATCAATGGACTCATAAGTAGCTTTGATAAGAGAAATAACTTTGATAGGAGAATTTTAATATTGAGCATAGTTTATAAATGGATATGGATAAGTAGAACAAGAGGGGATACTTTGATCTTGACAAGTTTCTTTGGGTAGCATAAGTGTAGTGAGTTTTTCTTGATCTTCAATAAGCTCAATAGAAGTATTAGAAGTGGTTTCTTCATCATACTTGGGAGATTGGTATCTATTCCTAGATAAAATTGGATATTTGTTGCTTGATATGTGTTTTCTTCGATGTGTACTCTTGATGAGGTGTTAGGAGATTGGAATTGGTTTCTTTTCTCTGACCTACCTTGTGTCATCTAGAACATCTCATTACACAACCAATTTATATCTTCAAGCAAAGTATTACCATATATGGTAGTAAAAATTCTTTTGAAAATATTAATTAATAGAAAAATAGGAGAAATCCAGATTATAAAGTAATTTCAAATCTTATCCATAAATCAATAGCTTGGTCTATTGTGATCATTGTAACTAGTTCAGAATGGATAATGTCTCAAGATATGAGGTTGTCAATCCTAAAAAATAATGGAATAACTATCATCTTCCAAATCAAACCTTATTAGATAAGAAATGATGTTATCATGACAAATACAATAAACCAAGACTATAATAGTATACAGTCTTATCAACAACATCCAAAATAAGCAAAAGTGAATACCATCCAAACAACTTCCAAACCCAAGGACAAGTAAAATTGGTAATCTAAATGTTACTATCATGTATATAAACATATTCTAACCTAAGAACAACTCATAACTAATTAATTTAAAAATCACTTTTAGTTGTATGAGCATATTTTGACTCATAGATGAATAAATTCCTAACTTGAGAGCAATTAAATTGAATTTTTATTGTTATATGAGTCAATAATCATATGAAACAACTTTTGGGTAAAATTTATATCATGATTACCCAAAATAAATATCTCCAAATATAATCATCAATATAGTAGCAGTACCACATCACACTTCAACAAGTTTGATATCAATGATAATCAAACCCATATATTCAACAGTACACATGACCTTGTACACTCCTAACACATAAAATCCATATTTTGGAATCCTTGAGAGGGGGGATATAGCCTTTCAAGGTGGAAAATGGTTTTAAGACACAATCGATATAGAGAAATATAGGGCTCTAAGGTTTCTATGACAAACTTGTCAAATGCACAAAATGTAGTGTTGTTTCATTGCTTCCCAAATGCAAAAAAAAGTTCAAATAACCTAAATTATGGACCAAAATCTTCTAATGACCCATATAGGCTCTAAGGGAATCTACATATCTAATCCAACCAAAAAAATCAACTCGCAAAGTTTCAAGTGCATATCTCCTAGGCAAATCCAAAATATTGTCCTAATAGGCCTAGTAACCAATTAGGCCTCCAATGACTATTTTTCCCACTTTTCTCACAACTTTCCCAAAGGATACTCAAAAAAATTATATATTCTGACATCCATTTGATCATATTTCAAAATATCAAAAAATTACTAAATGGTGTTTTGGATAAACTCACCCATCTGACCAACTAAGATAGTTTGAAGGGCTAATTTACCCCACTTTTACAAAGGAGACCTCTCTCAAACTTGAAACCTAATCTTGTAACTTGGTAGAAATTTTTCTTTTAACCCCAATTATAGTAATATACAATCAATTTGGTTCTACAAGCTTTTCAAACATAAAATCTCCAAATCACCCTCTAAAACCCTAAAAACTAGGGCAATCTCAATGTAGGCCTTCCCAATTCAAATGAAATGAAGAAAAACTTGTTTAACCTTCTCCTCAACATATAAAGATAAGTTATATCATAAAAATGTTCCCTCCTTCAACTTGATCTCTTACTGCAATAACTTATCCTCAATTTTGGTGTTCTTTCTCTCAAACATTCATGGTGATCACTAGCAAATTTTACTTTTTTGCACATCATATGGTTAGACATCTATCATAAATGTTAGTTTGATATAAATCCATTAGAATTAGACATTTGGAATTCATGGAATGGCCATATAGCCTTAGGAATAATCAGAACTTCTATTAATGACTCAAATTCCTGAGTCTGTGAGCAGTTACAATGTGAAACTGGACTGCAATGAATCTTCAAATCATGCACAATAATTCTAAGGATATGCAATGGTGTTCCTCAATAATTATAATTTTATAATACAAGAATGAGCAATAAATTTCACAAGGAAATATGCAAAAGTCAATTACATCATTTTCTTTAAGTATCACAATCTATACAGAGTGATGTCTCCTCCATACCACTGTCTCCCAATGCCTTGGCCAAGCTACATAGGATGGATTAAAATTGTACCAATTGATTCTAATTGATTTTCTTTGTTTTCAAATGAATTAAGACCCTTAAATAATATTTCCCTTCAAAATGGCACTAGTTATTGGAGTTTACAAATTCAAATTATGAACCTCTAATTTTCTAATATCATATGAGCTTATAACTTAAAACTTATTCATTTTGGTCCCCTAAGGACCAAATTACATTATTATGAACTCATATACCCCTATTGAATCTATTGGGTAGGTATTGGCTATTTTTACATCTTTTAGGTCCTAAAGTCCTTATTAGGAGCTTTAGGACTTTTAATCATTATATTAGTTTTAAAATCACAAAAGGCCATTATTGGAATTAAAACATTTCAATTAACTTTCTTTCTTGCATTATCATCTCCCAAGGTACATGATGTCCTCATGTGCCCAAGTGCTTTCTTAGGTGCCCCTTCTCCATACTCCCCTCCAACAGAAGAGATCATGCCCCAAGAGATAAGGGGCCTTGTCTTCACACCTCCAAGTCTCTTTGATGGAAACTTGTAGCTTTTTCCTCTTCTACCAAGCATTTTTTGCAATCACAACTCCTCATCCTTTCTCTTTGAACTTGCAACAACATTGTTAGCAACATTAAAAGAAAACTTGTCATAAATACCACTATTTGACTATGGTTTGGGATAGTCATCATCAAATAGTTTGAATTACTCTTCTTTTTGTATCCTAGGATCCAAATGACTCCTGATACTACCTTCCATGGATAGACCTTTTCCACCTTGTATTGGTGAAATATATGACACCACTGTGTTCCCACAACTACACCATCTTGAACCACTTTACTATGAAATTATGCCACCTTCCCCTCTCTATCATTTTCATTGGTTTTTAACACCAACAATGATTCTCTAACCTACTAATCCTTTCTCACAGACATGTCCTCTTTGTAACCATGGAATTTAATGTACTCCTTTCCAAAATAAATCATCCTTGAATCAAATGAAGAATAATTCTTAAAAGGTTTAGAATAAATTATCTGCCATCTTTATGAACAAGGTATGTGTTTATATACCCATCATGAATTTTCCTTCCCATGGACTTCCAAGGTCTCCCTAAATGAATATGATAGCATGTTATTAGTACTACATCACATAACACTCTCTCCTTGTACTCTCCAATAGAAAACTCTACATAGGCTTTCTCCCTAATTTTAATACTGTGTTCATCACTCACCTAAGAGATTCTATAGGGTCTAAGATGTGAAAAATTCTCCAATTGAAACTTATTAATCATTTTAGAAGAAACCAATTTATCAAATGAACCTAAATATATAATCATTTTGCATAATTTACCTTGGCTTACGCAATGAGTGTTTAAGATGGATACCTCTTGTTTGTTTGGTTGTTGCATTATTTCTCCCTTTCTCACCATGAGAAAGTCTCCTTCAATCTATGGATCCAACTCAACAAAAAATTGCCTTCTCTTTTTTTTCTCAGACTTCTTAATGTCTTTCTCTAGACACTTGTAGAAAGGATGCTCTTTTCCTCTGTAGATATCACATTTCCCTATGAAAGTATCGGTTCCTCTACCTGCACCAAATATTCCACCACCCCTTTGTTCATTCATTTTTTCATACAAAGGCTCATTTCCTTTACCACTATTTTTTCCCCTAAATTTTTTTTTTTAATACCTCTTCCTTTTTTTTTTGGCCTCTTCCATTTCCTTGTATTTCTTTCCTTCTCTTCAACTTGTCCTTATCCCTAATGGCCAATTTGTAGTATTGTTCCATAGTGTTAGGCACTTTAATATTGATTCCATATTATATTTTTAATCACAATCAACCTAATTATCTTCCTACTTTCTCTTCCTTCATTTCATCCTTTGCAACCCTAACATCTATTTTGTGAAATTCCTTTGTATACTTTTGGACATCTACATCCTTTTGTCTCAAGCTCTGCAACTTCTTGTACAAATAAACCTTTCAATCCTTAGGAATGAATTTACCTCTCATTTTTTCCATCATCCTTGGCTGTGAGGTAATTCTATTAGAAATAGGTAATATAGAGAGGGGGGTTAAAATCAATATTCTACAAAAAATTTCCCATAACTAAGTATTATTAACTACTTTATAACATGCATATAAAATTAAACCAACAATGTTGAATGGTATATATAACCATACACAAGAAGAGCTCTTAACACCATATTTTGTTAACTAGGGAAATCGTGGCCAAGGGAAAATCCCGATGGGGATGGTACCCACAAAATGATCGACTAGAAATAAGAGTTTAGTTAAGGATGTTGACCCTGTTAGGAGTCTGTGAAATACATATAGTGTCTTGGTCCTTGTTAGAGGACTAGGCCCTGTTAAAAGCCTCAACCTTGTTACGAGTTTCTTTAACCCTATTAGGAGTTAGTATTACAAATACAAAATGTATGCAAGATGATCTCACTACCCAAACATGCAATTATACAATGCAGTTCTTATATACAAAAGAGATAGATACAAAAAATATCTTTACTATTGTCTATTCTACTTTGCATATCTCTAATCATACCTCATAGTTCACATAATATATTCCTTGAATATCCTTCACATAAGTTTGCATATCATATTCAACACATTCACATATTACACATATTGCCACACTACTTTGCATATCTTGATCTTTTGCTTATACCTTTCCTTTTTACAAAACTTTACCTATTGGCCTTCAAGAATTCCCACACTTGGCATAATACAAAATTAATCATTGGTCACTTAGGGTTAATATCTAGGATGTAATCCCTAATTAGTTAATTAATTATTTTGTCACTAAAATAATTCCTTAACCTGTAAATACCAAATTACTAATGTGCTATGTTTTTCTCTATGTGTTTCCTTTACTGGTGAAATGTTATATCTAATGTCATACTATATGTACCATACTACAATCTTTCACATGTCATCATAACACTATGTACTAATTTTCTTCAAGTTTGCATGTTCCAAACATTACTCTATAGACTATGCATACTAAAATTGTCTTTGTATTGTGAGTAAAACTATCTAATACTTAGACAATTTTCTATATCAAATTGTGAGACCTTTATCTGTACACTGTGCCTTCTATTCCTGAGATGTATGTTTCTATAAATGATAACTCTAACTTTTCATACTTAGCCATATTGTCAAAAAATTATAGGCAGTTTCTTCTTCCACCTGTCTATTCACAAATAATCCCACCATAGCAATGCATGCCACTTCAACCTTGACTTGGCAATCTTAATTTTTTGACCATCCTCTATACCCTTAAAATCAAAGAAACTTTCAACTATACTAAATTGGTTAATTAATTATTCATTATTAAATTTTCCATCATACATCAGTATATTTGACTTACCTTTGTAATCATTTTCTTTAATGTCCTTAACCAACTTGACCACCCTTGCATCATCAAGATCCAATTCTTCCCTTGATGCTCCCTCCTTCTTCCTCTTCAACTTCTTCTTCATCAGGGTATTCTTGTTCATTGTCTCATTTCTTCTTATTATTCTCTCTCCTCAATTTTTCTAACTCTTTTTCATCTTCTTATTATCTTCTTCCTATTTTTCATAATCTTTGCAAGTTTGGCATTTTTCATCCTTAGAGGCATCTCTTCAGCCTCTTCTCCAAATGTCTCAAACTCTTCCTCTACAGATATATACTCCTATCCTTCTCCCAAAGGATACTACTTTGATGCAGAGAAATATAGGGCTTCAATGTTTCTATGACAAACTGATCAAATGCACAAAATGTAATGTTATTTCGATTGCTTCCCAAATGCAACAAAAGTTTCAAATAATCTAAGGTGTGGACAAAAATCTTCTAATGACCCAAAAATTCTCTAAGGGAATATAATTACTCAATCCAACCAACAAAATTAATTCACAAATTTTCAAGTGTCTATCTCCTAGGTAAACCCAAAATGTTGTCCTATTAAGCCTAGTAACCAATTAGGCCTCCAATGTCTATTTTTCCTACTTTTCTCATAAATTTCACAAAGGACCCTAAAATTTACATATTATGATACCCATTTGGACATATTTAAACATATCAAAATATTACTACTTAATACTTTGGACCAACTCGCCCATTGGACCAACTATGATAGTTTTAAAAGTTAATTTACCCCATTTTTACAAAGGAACCCTTTCCCAAAATTTATACCCAACCTTGTAACTTGGTGAAGAATTTTATTTTAACTCCAATTAGAGGAATATACAATTAGTTTGGTTCTATAGATTTTCCACACATAAAAGCCCCAAACTGCCCTCTAAAATCCTTAAAAACTAGGGCCTTCTTAATGTAGGCCTTCCCAATTCAATTTAAATCAAACAAAACTTGTTTCAACTTCTCCTCAACATGCAGTAATAGGTTCAGTCATAAACCTCCTTCAACTAGATATCTTATTGTAGTTCCTTAGCCTCAATTTTAGTGTTCTTGCATTCAAACACTCATGGTGATCATCAACAAATTTTACTTTTCTTGTAAATAAAATAGTTATACATATATCATACATGTTAGTTTAATGGTATTACATGAGAATTATATATATGGAATGATCACTAATCCTTAGGAACAATCAAGACTATTATCAATGACTTAAATTACTAAGTCTATTAGCAGTTACAATTTGAAATTAGAATACAATGAATCTTCAAATCATCCACAATACTTCTAAAGATGTCTAGTGGAATTACTAAAGAATTATAAGTTCATAAGAAACTAATGAACATTCAAACTCATAAGGAATAATGCAAAAATCAATTACTTTTGTCTTTAAGTATGACGATCTGTACAAAGTGATGTCACGTCCATACTACTATGCCTCCTCATGCCTTGACCAAGGTATATAGGATGGATTACAACTATATTAATTGATTCCAATTATTTTCCTTTATTTACAAATGCATTAGACCATTAGATAGTATTCCCCTCCAAAACGATGTTGGAAGGAGATTGTTGGAGGTTGTTGGCATATGTATGGAGTTGCATGGACACTATTAGTTATGAGTGATGATTTAGTATTTGTCATTAATGTCAAAATATATAAGGTAAATTAATTATCCCCATAAGCATACTCATTATTAGTTTTACTAAGGAAAATTTACTATTGGAGTCTATAAGGGTTACTAGCAGAGAAGATTATCAGATGAGTCTATGAGTGGTATTATCAAAGGCTTCCAATAGACATTTTGTAGTTAACAAAAAAGATAGAGAATGGTTTAACCCTAATAGGTATGGTCAAGATTATGTTTATGGATATAAAAAGAATGAGATTATTAAAGGGGTTATGATAGAAAAAGCGAGAGAGAGACACACACACAAAAAACTATGAACGAGAGAGAGAAATAGTAAAAGAGGTTATCACAAAGAGAGGAAAGAGGAATAAAGAGATATGATAATATGAATGGAGAAACATTAAACTGATCAAGTTGTCTTATACAAATACTTAATCAATTTTCTATAAGATTTGGAAAGTCTTTTACAGGACTAGTTAAGTTCGTGTATGAACTTGTATCGAATCCTTTAACAAGGTGAATGCCTAGATAGGAAGTATAAAATATATTAGCCAAGTAGTCTTAATAGGCTAATGATATAATTATATTGTATCAATCACTCCTTATAGGGTGAGTTTCTTAGAAGGAAGCACTATTGTCTGCCTAATTAGCAAACCTTTTTTACTGTAGTAAAAAGGTTGTGGGTTCCATCCCCACCAAAAATTTTCCCTTTGGCCAAGGGTTTTCTATGATATAGAATCCATGTTTTATTTATGTTTTAATGATGTAGGAGCATCTTGGGTCTTTGGGAAATCTTGCATCACCCAAAAGTATTTATTGGTTTATGTACTAGTCTGTTGTTCATGAAGTAGCCATTTTTGGTATTGGTTTTGTGTTATGTGTGGTTAACATGATGATAAGGACCTATCCTTGATCCTCCTCCTAAGTTTTCAAGAATTAATCATTTGTATTTCTTGAGTTATGAACCATTCTTTGCAGTCCCTACTTTCCTGTATTTTCCTTCTAGCATAGCATGTTATTTCATTTGGCATGGTTTCTTATGTTAACATGACATGTTGTGAATTTACAAGCTAACTCCTTGGACATGTGTGAATATTCCTTCAAGTGTGCAATGTTGTATATTTCATTTAGCATTGGTTTTGATTTACTCTTTCTAGGTTAGACCTATAATATAATTAAATGCTTGACTAGCCGACTTGTGGCTTAGTTGGCTATATAAAAAGCTTAGGTAGAGATAGAAGAGGTAGCAAAGGATAATAGATATATAAAGAAGAAGGATATAATTTTAATTGGGATTATAAATTCATAAATTCATTGTAAAAGGGTGAAACTCAGAAGGCCTCATAGTTAGGAATGTTGATAGATTTCTTTTAATCATTACATCAATCTAGCTTCCAATTTCCTTGCTTTATATGGATCTTATTTCTAGTGTTTCATGAGATATTTATATTACTTCCATGCATAATTATGAGTAGGGCTTGTTGTATATCCTTAAGTATTTTAATATGTTGGCATTGATGAAGAGGTTGCACCTAAGCCTAATCCTAAACCTAAAGTTGAACAAGATGAAGAAAGGTTTCTAAAAGTTTTGTCTAGAGAAAATGCTAGACCATTTGTTGAATTTTTTTGTTATGATGGAAAAATTGAGACTAATGTGGTATTGGATTGGATCTTTGAAATGGGAAAGTGTTTTCAGTATGAAGTTGCTCTTGATAATAAAAAGGTTAAGATAGTAATTACAAAGTTGAAAGGTTGTGCATCTCTTTGGTGGGACCATTTGCAAACTGATAAATAGAAGAGAGGAAAGGAAAAGATCAAGACATGGATGAAAATGCTTGGAAAGATGAAAAATAATTTTCTCCCTATAGACTACCAAGTTATTTTTCTAGAGAAGATGCAAAATTTGAGACAAAAAGACATGAGTGTGAAGGAATATACTGAGGAATTCTCCAAATTAGATATCAGATCTAGACATGTGGATGATAAAGTTGAAAAGGTGGCTAGATACCTGAATGGCCTGAGTATGTTAATTCAAGATGAGATCAACTATGTTAAAATGGATAGGGTGGAGGAATCATATCAAATTAATTTAAAGGCTAAAGAAAGATTTACAAAGAAACAAGATCAAAGACAAAGAGGAAGAGGTGGTAGATTTCAAAGAAGTAGAGGCAAAACTTATGGAAAAATTAGTAGATCTAAAAATATAGTGCAAGATAAAGAATGGAAGGATGAACCTGATGATAAAAGAGGAAATTACTCTAGAGGGAACTATACTAGTTACTCTAGGAATAACAATAATGGAAAAAGGGAAGAAAGATCTTGATTTAAGGGAGCTTGTTACAAATGTGGAGAAGAAGGTCACAAAGCTTTTGAATGCACTTCCTCTGAAGGTCAAAGAGCTTTTGAATGTACTAACTCTGGAAAGAGGATAGGAGATAATTGCATAAATACTTTGGCTTGTGTAGAAATTGATGAAACATCTAATGAACCTGAGAATGGTGAGAACTTGATGGTGAGAAGAGACTTGTGGAATGAGGAAATTGATGAAGAATCTATTCTAAGGAGAAGTTTATTCAAGACCATATGTAAGATCATTGGAAAATATTGCAAAGTAATCATTGATAGTGGAAGTTATGATAATTTGGCATCTGAAGAGTTGGTTAACAAATTGAAGTTGCAAAGGTTGAGACACCCTTAGCTATACCATGTTTATTGGATCTAAAAGGAGCATAAACTTTGTGTAAGTGAACAATGCCTTGTCAATTTTAAAATTGGAATTATCATGATGAAGTCTTCTATATATTATGCCTATGGATTGTTGTCATATTCTTTTTAGTAGACCTTGGTGGTATGATAAACAAGCTTTGCATGAATGTAGATTGAATCAATATACTATTTGGGTGAATGGAAAGAAACAAATATCCTTACCTTTGGTATAGAAGTTGAGTGAAAGTCACTATACTATAGTCAAAGTATGTATGGTTGATGGTAATAAGTTTACAAGAGAAATGAGAGAATAGAATTTTTTCTATGCCTCGATTCCAAGGAAAACTAAGAAATGAGATGAATTAGAATATGCACCTAAGATTGAACCTTTGCTGACAGAGTTTCATAACATCATTTATGATAATGTACCTGATGGTTTTCCTCCTATGAGGAATATAAGTCATTGTATGTATTTGATACTTGGAGAAAGCTTTCCTAATAAGTAACCACATAGGTTAACACCTTATGAGAAGATTGACTTGAATAGACAAGTAAAGGAATTGTTGGAGAAAGGGTTGATTAGAGAAATTTTGAGTATGTGTGTTGTACTTGCGATATTGGCACCTAAGAAAAATGGAGAATGGAGAATGTGCACTAATCCTAGAGGTATAAATAAGATAAAAATTAAATAAAGATATCCTTTATCTAGGATGGATGACATAATGAATAGTTTGAGTGAAGGAAAATATTTTACAAATATTAATTTAAAAAGTGAATATCACCAAATTAGAATCAAAGAAGGAGATGAACAAAAGATTTATTTTACGACTAACAAAGGTTTGTATGAATGGTTGGTTATGTCCTTTTCTTTAACTAATGCACCTAGTAGTTTCTTGAGTCAATTTTTGATTGTATACCTTGATGACATTCTAATATGCAGCAAAAGAAAGAAAGAGCACCTTGAACATATTAGACAAGTATTGCAGAAATTGAAAGATGAAAAGTTGTTGATTAACCTGAAGAAATGTTTGTTTATGAAAGAGGAGATTGTGTACCTTGGCTTTGTAATTTTAGCTTATGGTTTGAAGATGGACCTTGAAAAGGTGAGAGTAATTCTTGATTGGCCTACACCTAAGAATATTGGAGAGGTAAGATCATTTCATGGAATGGCAAGTTTTTATAGGAAGATTATCAAGAACTTTAGTTATATGTGTAATGCTATGACTGAGACTATGAGAGGAAATAAAAGGTATTTAAAATGGACATATGGAGCACAAAAGAGTTTTGAAACATTGAAACAAAAGATTACAGAATTGCCTACACTTGCTTTGCCTGATTTTAGTAAAAAAAATCAAGTTGAATGTAATGCTAGTGGAATTTCAATTGGAGCCATTTTGAGTCAAGACTCATAGATTTATTTACTAAGAATTTGAATGATTCTAAGAGAAAATATTTAGTTTATGATCAGGAATTCTATGCTATTTTTTAAGCTTTGAAGAAATGGAAACATTATCTGATGCCTAAGTATTTTATAATGTACACTAACCATAAAGCCTTGCAATATTTGGGAATTCAGAATAAGTTGAATCAGAGACATATGAAGTGGGTTGAGATCTTACATAATTTTTTCTTTTAATTAAAGCATAAAAGTGGATAGTTAAACAAAGTTGTTGATGCATTGAGCTGAAGAAGACATTTGTTGATAGAGATGAGAGTTGAGGTACTTGGTTTTGATGACTTGAAGTGTTTGTATGAGACTAATATAGACTTTTCAAAACCTTAGAAAGTTTGCCACGAATAGACAATGAGCAAGAAGTGGATTGATTATTTCATTCAAGAGGATATGTTGTTCAGAGAGATTCAGTTATGCATAACTAGAGGATCTATAAGAGAGAACATAATAAAAGAGAAACATAGTGGTGGACTTGTTGAACATTTTGGGATTGATAAGATTGTTTATCTAATTTTTTAGAGATACTTTTGGTGATAGATTTATAGGGATGTGTAGTGAATGTTTAGAGGTTATAGAATTTTTCAGGTAGCAAAAGGAACTAGTTAGAATGTGGGATTGTATTCACCTTTACCTGTACCTAGTAGACCTTAGGAAGATGTGAGCATGGATTATGTTCTTTGATTTCCTAGAACTTAGAGAGGTAATGATTATATTTTGGTATTGGTTGACAGATTTTTAAAGATGGCTCATTACATACCTTATAAGAAGACCTCTAATGCATTGCATGTAGCTGAGTTATTTTTCAAGGAAATAATGAGATTGCATGGTTTTCCTAAGACCATTATTTTAGATGGAGACACTAAGTTTGCTAGTTATTTTTGGAAAACACTTTGGAAAAAGATGAATTCAAATTTGAATTTTAGTTCTACATTTCACCCTCAGACAAATGGACAAACTAAAGTAGTGAATAGAATTTTGGATAACTTACTGAGATGTTTAGTTAGAGATAATCGTGCTAATTGGGATTTCATTTTGGCACAAGCAAATTTTGCATACAATAATTTTATGAATAGAAGCACTAGGAAGATGCCATTTGATATTTTAATGGATTTCATCCTAGAGGAACCATAGAGTTGAGAGAATTACCTACTGAGACAAGGAGGAGTGTTGAAGCTGAGGACTTTACAGTTTTCATAAAAACTTTACATGAGGAAGTTAAATGAACTTTGGAAGACAATAATTAGAACTATAAATAGAGAGATGATAAAAGGAAGAGAGACAAATATTTTGAAGTTGGTGATGAGGAATTGATTCATTTGAAGAAAAATAGATTTCTAATTGATACCTACAATAAGCTAAAAATGAAGAAGTTTGGACCTTGTAATGTTTTGAAGAAGTTTAATAGTGGGAATTTCTATGAAGTGGAATTACCAGAAGATATGGATATATTTCCTATATTCAACATTGTAGATATATTTCCTATATTCAACATTGTAGATATATTTAAGTACTATGAATTAAAAGATGAGAATGACAATAACCCAAATTATCCTAGAAATTAGAAAGAAAGAAAGAATTGAAAAGATTCTGAATAGCAGAGTAAGCAAGAGTACCCAAGGAAAGGACTACATGGAATATCTAGTTCAGTGGAAAGAAAATCTAGTTGAAGATAGTTCATGGATTACACAAGTTCAGTTAGATCTTCTTAATTCAGATCATAATACAAGAAATGCCTAATGTGACATCGGTTCTTTATTAACCCTAGGTTTCTGATGCAGGAGGATCTTAGGTCTTTGGGAAATCTTGCATCAACCAAAAACATTTATTATTTTTTGTACCAGTTTGTTGTTCATAAAGTATTCATTGTTATTGTTGGTTTTTTGTTATGGAAGGTTAACATGATGATGAGGACCTGCCCTTGATCCTCCTCCTAAGTGCACAAGCATTAATTGTTTGTATTTCTCGAGTTGTGAATTATTCTTTGCGATTCTTGTTTTCCTCTATTTTCCTTCTAGCGTGGCGTGTTGCTTTAATTTGCATGATTTCTTATGTTAACATGATGTATTGTGAAGTTAGGAAATGACTCCTTTGACATGTGTGAATCCACCTTCAAGTGCACAATTCTTTATGTTTCATTTAGCTTTGGTTTTGGTTTACTCTTCCTAGGTTGGAGATAAAAGAGGTACTAGAGGATAATAGATATATGAAGAAGAAGGATAAGATATGAATTGGGATTCTAAATTTATAAATTCATTGTAAAAGTATGAAACCTGAAATGCTTCACACCTGGGCATATTGACATATTTCTTTTAATTATTACATTAGTATGGCTGCCAATTTCCTAGTCTTATATGGATATTGTTTACATTGTTTCACGAGATATTTATATTATTTTCGTGTGTAATTCTGAGCAGGGCTTGTTGTATATTTTAAGTGTTTTTAGCCTGAATCTACCATGTCTTTGCATCAATTAATTTATTTCATGTATTGTTATTTACTTTCATGCATCTGAACTGTTAGTGGTTAATGATTACACCATTGGTTAGAACTATGGTTATCAGATTGATGTTGGAATTGGCTATTAGTTAAAACATTGATTGAAAAAAGAAAATTTTCTTAAGTATTGATTCACCACCCCCCCACACCCCTAGCCCTCTATCAATACTTAACCTTTCCTACCTATAATTAACAATTGGTATTAGAGCTCAATTCTCTTGAAAGAAGTTTGACAACTTGAGAGTAGATCTAGGAAAATGGAAAGGTACAAGAAGGAAAAGAAACTTGAAGAAGCCCTAAATGAAGCCAAACCCCAAAATTATGAACTAAAGAGGAAATTGAAGGTATAATTCACAAAGAGGAAGGAACTATTAGAAAGATTACAAATAAGTATTAAGGATCTTGAAGAACTTTCCCAAAATAGTACAAGTTTTGAAGAAACTGATGTTGTAGTTGTAAGTGCTAAATGTGGGCCTCTGATTTGACAACACACTTCAACATAGTCATTATTTGTTGGATTCACCCAAGAATGAACATGAGATTATTCATCTTGAATGTCCAAACAACATGACTTGTTTCCTTCTATCTAGACAGGGTTTGAATGTGCTCTTAGAATTGAGACTTCAGTAACCATAAACCAATATAAGATCAAAGGATTTAATGAATGCAATGCAAGATTAAGCTAAGAAAGTAAATATGATCAAGTTATATGAATACATATTTAAGCTATGAAAGTAAAGAATAATTAATCTAAATGTATGCAGTGTAATCTAAATGGGTGTAATCTAAGAACAAAGTGCAATAGAAATCTTGTTGAATGCAAGAAAGTTGAGTTCTCAAATCGATAGTATTTCATACTCATCAATTTCATCCTCCCAAAATCTAGGGCAGAAGGACTCTTTTATAGAATCCATGAACCAATTGATGGTTGAGAATGACTCAAATGAAAGGTTCAAATTAGAGGAGAGTTCAGTCAAAATGGAAAGTTTCTTTGATTGCAAGAGTTAACTAATTGCTTTTGGAGTAAATGATGTAGTTAACTAATTTACTTCTTTTTCTAATTTTAGTTGACTCATTGTTTCCAATTTGAACTTAAAAGAGAATATTGGAGAGGGTATTTTATTTAATTTAATTTAATATGACCTCATAAGTGGATTTTCTCAATTATTTGAGTGATTAAAGTCAATAATTTAAGATGGGGATATTTAATTTAATCAACCATATGTAATTCCTTTTTCATGTATATCTAGCTAAAGGGGGTCATTTAATTTAATTAAAGTGCTAGGACTTATAATAAAATTAATTTGATCAAATGGGTTATTTAACCAAATTGAGCTAATTATCAGAAATTAAATAAAGTGTGAGATTAAAGCATATTAATGGTTTTCTTCACTTGACACCTAGGTCAAATAAAGACAATCAGAATTTAAAAATGCCTAGTAATATAAGACTTAGATGATTAAGGGACTTGATGTTGTAAGATTGATGCACTGAAATTGGTTCAGAATGGCAACGTGCCAATTTTGGGGTATTACAATAGTAATTGATCTATTAAACAATAATATTTTCCTAGAGAGAGATCTACAACAAGAAAAAAGGGAACTTGAAATTCAATATGACTAAACTGTTAGAAAGAATGAAGATTTTTAAAGATGAAAAAGGAAAAATAGAAGTTGATAAGAAGAATTTGGAAAATAAAATTAAAGATAAGGACAATTTCATCCTACAACTTCAACATGAAAACAATACACCAATGGTTACATGAGTGATACAAATGAGGAAAAGTGACAAATCCTTGCTGAGAATGGAAATTGAGAAAGGAAGTAGAAGATCTAACAAACTAACTAAAGATAAAATAAGAGGTGAATGAAAAACTTGCCAAGTTTAATCTAAGCATGAAGAAGATTGGTGAACAATTAAAATGGAAAAGGAAATCAGGTGATACAAGTGGACTTGGCTATACTAGTAATAGAAAATTTGAAATTGGTGAATCATCCAAAACAATCACATAAAAGACATCTCAACCAAATAAATACTAGTATAAGAAACCTACACATTACAACTATGGAAAACCATGACATGCAGTAAATGTGAGTAGAATTAGATCATCAACTGTCTTAACAAAAGCATGCTTTAATGGTTATTGCTAAAACTATTACAAATTTTGACACAAAATAAGAGACTACAAAATGAGAGAATCAAGAACTTCAATTGAAAGAAGATTTATAGGTCACTTCTATACTTGCAACATTTTTGGTCACAAAGTTGAACATTGCAGGAATGGAATGTAACCAACAAGGAAACCAAGAAACATACAATGCAATAATCATGGAAAACATGGGCATATAGAAAGAGAGTGTAGGTTTACACATGGAAACATGAGTATACAATCAAATGGTACACCATGTTATGTCTATCATAAATATGGCCATACATCATAACCCTACAAATACCAGCAAACTATAGATAGGAACTTTATGGGTAGAACACTGAAGAATGATGTTAAACAAGCATGGATGAAAAGGGTAAATAGGAGTAGTGTATCTGATAACAATTCACAAAATTTAAGTCAAGAAGGAACGTACTCAAACCAAGATAGCAAGAGTACTCCTTAGGGACTATTACTAGCAAAAAATTTCTATTGTATCCCCTACAAGAAAAAGAAGTGTGATGAGGATGAAAGTACAATGCTATTGATAAGAAAAAGGTAAATTCTATCAATTTGAAGAGTATCAGAGAATAGTTACTATTGTAAATGCATTAATTACATAATTAACCATTTAGTTACTTTTTGGATTATAAGTACATGCAAAGGGTAATTCAGTCGACACCTTTCTTTCTAAAAGTTACTACATGTAAAAGATTTTGAAGAAATTATCTACAAGCATTATAAGACAAGAAACTACATAGAGCAATTTGTACCTTAACATTTATAGTATAAAAAATACTTTTTTTTATGTATACATTAAAGAAATCAAGTTTTTTGAAGAAATGGTAGTTGTAGTTAAGTCACCTTTTATTATGAGCTTCAACAAGAGACCAGAGCCAGAATACAAAGTCTATCTAGTAGATTTGAGCATACAAGATGATGTTGGAGCTCTATCATCTCTGCTACTAAAAGCAATATTGACTAATAATATTACTAGTTTCATTCATAGCAAGATTATTGTATTGGGTAATGCAAGAATTGAAGAGATGTATAACAAGGTATTATGTGTAGGTGGAACATTGAAAGATGACTACAAGTATCTAATAGCTCAAGGCCTTGCGTGTATGGTGCACATGCCTAAGGTTTTCAATAGTAAATGGATTAGATTTATATTAAGCTAAGTACATGACAAAGAACTTTGGTTGGACAAGAGAAAACCAATAAATATTACAAAAGAAATTGTCAATAAAGTCACATGCCTATCAGCACAAGGAAAGGAATGTCCATTAAGAGTAACTAATATGAATGATTTGAGGCAAATAAAAAAGACTACATTACACAAGAGATCCATGAAGGTAGACAAGGTAAAACATGATGGTACAAGATTTCTTATGATGATAATCGAGTATAAGATATATCAATCGAACCGCCCCAAAAGTGTGTTAGGAATAGCTATTTGGACAGCACATGAGATCACCACATAAGGTAAATAATATAATTTATTATGTATGTTTTTTAATCAATTAATCATACATATGGAATTTTTGTAGAAGGATTGACAACCAAATATAAAATATAGAGCTCTACTTGAGTGCTGTCAGATTCTAGTTGCCATAGTACAAAGGTATAAAGACACTTTATTTTTTTTGTTAATATTGATAGTTGCATGATTCAATTATTGGGGGTAAGAACTTCTTAGATTCCTTATTTGGACTATGAGGTATCAAAAGAGGATTTGGTCAGCTATGTTGACTATATACTAAGCTTGCCAAAGAATACCTCGACAACACAATTTGGGACTTATGAGAAGTTTTCAATAGAAAATCTTCAGAGGCCCCAATTGTCAAGAAAGAAAAGAGGATGAAGAAAACATATGATATAGCACATAAGGCATCTAGAACCCTATTGGTGCAAGAGGTCACACAAGCAACATTGGCACTTCACCTATCTACATTGGTAAGGAAGGAAAAAGACACAAACACTCAACCTACTGGAGAGGCTATTGTTACTATTTTAGAACATGAGGAAGAAGATAGTGGAGAATAAATTGAGATGAGAACATCTAGTCAACCAAAAGAGGAAAGAGTTATAAAGACTAACAAGGAACAAGTGTTCAAGAGAAGAAGAACTTAACCTATTTCTATTGATAGAAGGATTACTCAGAGTCAAGTCAAGACTCCACTAGCATCAAAGAAAGAACGGGTTGAACTAGAAAAAGAAATGAGTTCATGAGGTAGGAAATTTGGTCAGAGAATGTATAATATTCCTTATAACCCCAAGGAATTAGAAAATTATATAATAGAAACAAGTTTAGTTGGCAAGATGGATCCTGGTGCATTTGCCAATATAATTAAAATGGAAAATAAAATGATTGAAGATTCAATAATTAAGCATTGTAGAGAAGCTTGCAAGTATCCTAGAGATGTGAAGGATAAGGTACCACATGAATTATACACTATGTTTCTAGCAAGATGGTATTTTGCAAGTCAGAGAGTAGAAGAACTAAGAAAGAATACACTACAAGAACTACATCATGATCTATCGGTCAATGATACAAAAGTTTGGATGGAAAAATATCAAAAGGACTTTAGAAAAAAGGTATTGACTTCTATGGTGTTACTTGATGAGGAATCTATTTTGATTCAAAATATTAGAAAGGTGTGGACTGAGGAGTTGCAAAATAAATAAAATCAAGCCTATGAAGAGGCAAAATCGTAGAATGTTAATAGTATATTCACCGTTAGTGAGTTAATAAGAGTTTTCACTATAGAAACTGAGAAGAAATCTAAAGAGAAATAGGTTATTATTGAAGATATTACAAATAGACATGGAGAATTTGATTCTAAGAGTGATAACCAGAAAGATTTTATACAAGTATAGATGATTACATAGGGAACAAGAATAGAGATTATGGCTAATATTGAATGAAGTGGAGTAGGTATAATTGATAAGGTGTCAACAAGCTAGCATGCAATAGTACCAAATTGTATGTTTGTCTCCCATCACTTGAGCTAACTACTCAATCACTAATATCTATACAAGAAGTATTGGATGCTATGAGTAGGCAAGAAGAGAAGAATCCTATACATGTTGAACAACAAAACTTGACACTGACAATAGAGACACTAAAAACTAAAGGAAATACTATTGAATAGAAAGATATTAGTGATATAGCAAGTCAATCTAAAGAATCTATAACTCAATAAGACCAAGGGAAGAGTGATAATAGTCAAACCCAAGGTCCCAACATATCAAATCTGACATTTATCAGAGCATAAGACAACTAATAAAGGAAAATATGGTGATGATGATGATGATGATGATAAGGAAAAAGACAAATATGGGAAGAAGTGTCATGGAAAAGGATTACAACAAATTGATGCTTAAGGAAAGAGGAAATGTGGAGGAGGATAAGATGGGTAAAATGACCCGCCTAGCAATGACCCCCAATTTGATATATTGAACAAAATTGTGTTAACTTTGGAGAAGAAGAATATAGTAGAATTCAAGAAATCTAAGATATGAAGACTAAGATTGATCAAAGGATATAAAAGAGAATTAAGAGATAGGTATTAAACAAGAACTTACGTGTGTTTGAATGACTTATGCCAAATATTACTCTAGATAAGAAGAAACTAGTCCAAATACAATTGAAATTTTATTTGACACCATGGAAGCAACAAGATAAAATATTGAAGGATAATTAGCTAAGGAATTTTCATGCAAGTTAAAAGGGAAAGCAAAGAAAAATTTGTCGACCAAGATTAAAAATTTAAAAGGGGAATTGCAGAAAGATATTGTTGCAATACAAGAGATTGTAAATATAATAATGAGGAAATATACCACTTTGTGTAATCATGACACATTTACTACAAAGATGGACAAACAAATTATCAAAGTTTAGAATGAGAGATTGAATCATATTGGAGGATTGGACCAATCGATTAATGTTGTATAGCATTTATTGAGAATTAAGGAGTTGGATACACAAGAACGAGATCTCACATCATAACAAGATAAAGTAATTGCAAGAATTTTGGAATTTCAAGGTATGTTAAGTTTTCATATTAATGTTATGAAGAAAAACCTATTGGAAGCACATAATATTGCACAAGCAGCATAGGAAATTACAATGAGTAGAATGGAGAATACAACCACAGAATATCAAAAGCATATTCTCACTCTTCAAGCATTGAAGAAGACATGGGAAACAGTGTTGCAACTCATTGATTCTAAATATTCAACCATAGTGAGAGAATTGTACATAGTTATGAACTTCTCAGTGCATATATTTATTTTTATTTTTGGTCATGTTTATTGGCTTTCATTGTCATAAAAAAGGGGGAGATGATGTAGATATCTCATATCTCAAGAGAAAACAAAATCATCAAAAAAGGAAAGAGACAAAGTATAGAGTACAACATGGAACAAAGGATATCAACGATGATATGAATGAGGGGTATAGTCTACAAGAAGTTTTTATTTTGTCATCAATGCCGAAGGGGGAGATTGTTGGCATTTGCATGGAGTTGCATGGACATTGTTAGTTAAAAATGATGATGCAGTATTTTTCATTGATGCCAAAATGTCTAAGGTAAATTCATTATCCTGATAAGCATAATTATTATCAATATTACTAAGGTAAAGTTACTATCGAAGTGTATAATGGCTACTATTAGAGAATATTATTAGAGGAGTGTATGAGTGATAATATTGGAAGCTTGCGAGAGAAGTTTTGAAGTTAACAAACAAGATGGAGAATGGGTTTAATCCTAAGATCTATGGTCAAGTTTGTGCTTAGAGTTAGCAAGAAATCATGATATCATAAGAGGGGTTAAGACACATGGATAAAGAGAGAGATATGTGAAAAATGCAAAACAAGATAGAGATACAAAAAATAGCGAACAAGAGAGAGATATGAAAAAATGGTGAACAAGAGAGAATAGAAAAAGAGGTTATCACAAAGAGAGGATAGAGGGAAAAATAGATTGAATAACCTTAAGGGAGAAACATTAAATAGGTCAATTTATCTTTTACAAATACTGAATTTGTTTTCTACAAAATTTGTAGAGTCTTTTATAGGACTAGTTAAGTCTATGTATGAACTTTTATCCAATCCTCTAACAAGGTGCATGTCTACATTAGTTGAATAGTCTTAACAGGCTAACAATACAATTAACATTATATCAATCACCCCTCACAGGGTGAGTTTCTCAAAAGGAAACATTATTCTATGCCTAATCGACAAACCTTTTTTACTATAGCGAAAAGGTTGTGGGTTCCATCCCCAAAAAAAATTTTCCCTTTGACCAAGGGTTTTTTGTGATACCAAATGCATGTGTTATGTGAGTTTTAATTTATTTCATGTGCTATTATTTACTTTCATGCATCTAAACTATTAATGGTTAATGATTACATTGTCAAATATAACTATGGCTTATCCAATTAATGTCAAAATTGGCTATCGGTTAAAACATTGATTGAAAAAATAAAAATTTCCTTAATTACTAATTCACCTCTCCCCCCTTAGTACTTAACCTTTCCTACATGTGATTAACAAATGATACTAGCTATTGGAGTTTTAAAATTCAAATTATGAACATCTAATTTTTTAATAGCCTATGAGCTTACAAACTTCAAGGTTATTCATTTTGATCCCCAAAGAACCAAATTACATTACTATGGATGTATATACCCCTAATAAATCTATTGGGCACATATTGGCCATTACATCTTTAGGTACTAAGGTCCTTATCAAGGCCTTTTGGTCATTATATTAGGTTTATTATCACAAAAAGTCGATATTGGCATTAAAACATTCAAATTGAGTTCCTTTCTTTCATTATCATCTCCCAACGTGCTTGATGTCCTCATGTGTCCAAGTTAATTCTTAGGTTCTCCTACACCAACAATGAATTCATTTTTGAGAAGGAATTTGAAGATCTTGTGTGATATGTCATCAACAAAAGGAAGGAAAGAAATAGGGGGTGTCAAAGTTTGGGAATATATGGACTTAGGGATAGAATGAAAATGAGACTTAGCTTGCTAAAATGATATAGAGATATGGCTATTGGAATACACATTAAGCCTCAAGACAAGATAAGGATGGAACAGCCCTTGGTTTAAGTTGTATTTAATGTTGGTACAAAGGGTTCTCAAAGCTAATTTTTTGATAATGCCAACCTTTTGGCTAGGTGGTGATGAGAAGAATGTGAAAGTTTAATCACCAACTTAGATTTGAAATCTCTAATCAAAGGTTGATAAGGTGAGGAAAGATGGTAGTGCAACACATGAGGAGAAGGGATATAATTAAAGGGAAGAGATCTATGGATTTTACCAAGAGAACAAATATAATAAGAAGGGGAAAGGACTAACACATCATTTGTACATAGATGAGAGTGGGGATATTATTGTATAGGTAAATGTGTAGAAGCCCCTAAGAGCTTATTTATTGCCCCTATAACCGAACATGCTAACTTTTTCAAAATCAAAATATTAAAAAAAAAAGTCAGTTTTGTGATTTTTCTATTAGTGTAGATTATTTTCACAAATTTTATAATATGAGAATAATAATTATTGATTAAAGTTAGATCTTGTTTTGACACAATACAAAAATTATAAAGGAGTTCTATCTATCCATCCATGTACTTAGGTGGGGTGACAAGAAAGAAATAACATCGAATTGTTGATGCCCCCACAATGGTATCAAAATAATAATTGAGCATAAAAATGAAAAAGTGTCAAGGTTGATTTTAGATGTGGACTAGGAAGTCACATTCAATCACTCAAGCCCCAGGTGAAGAAGGAAAAATAAAGGCAGAGAAATAAATCTACATCATCTCAACCCTCTTAGTTATCGCATGGCAAGGGATGTGGATGCCCAAGGATTCAAGGCTAGTTTTGATGGAGAGAAAGGGAATAGGATTACTTTGTGTCGGTGTAAAAAAGTATTTACTATTTACACTTTACTTAAGTTTACTTAGGTTAATGCATTATTTTTTTATTTTGTATTATTTTTTTATTTTTTTAGGTGAGACACTTAGGAGTTTGTGTGCTCTCATGAGTTGTCATGTTGACAACATAGAAGTATGCAACTCTAATTCAACACATGGTCTCTACAACACTGGAGTTTGCATCATTCACTAAGTTGTCATGTAGAAAACACAGTTATTTGCACTCCCTTTTTAATACATGTTGTCTACAACACTGATTTGCAGCTCACCCTCTCATCATCGCACTTATTTCCATGCTTAATGGAGGATTACCCATATCTGGTGGACATATGTCTGGTTGTATGACTTATCATGTTGCTGACTTCTATGCATTCTAGAAGCTCTCTAGAGGCCTTTATAAATAGGCACTCCTAGTGTACTTTCATATGGCATATTGGATGAATATATCATCAGTCTGATCATACTCTCTCTTTGGTCTACTATTTTGCTTGTGTTTGAGTTCCTTGGTCTTGGGTGAATTCTACCCTAAGAAAAATTCTTACATGGTATCAAAGCTCGAGGAGATTCTCTACACATAGTCATTCAAGACCATTCATGCTTCAGCACCTTGAGCCAAATCCAGAGAATCTGCAAAAATTGGGAGTGTCTAGAGCCAGATCTGACCTCACCATTGCATCTGAAATGTCGATTCAGTGAAGATCGACCATAAATTTTCATATATTGGACTAAAGTTGATTGTGAGGCAAATTTTTTTGCAAATCGAGTATGATCTAATTTGATCTACAAATTTATTTCATATCTAAATTTAATTTTAATCTCTGTAATTTATTTTCGAATTGGGTATTTTTAGATTTTTTACCTAGGTAGAGAAAAAAAAATTTGCAGAACTGGGCAATCACACCCCAACCCTGCAAGTACGGATATCTATCTTATATTGTAGGGAATATTCTAATTTTATGTTGACTCATTAATCAATTTTCCAGGCATCAATCAAATTTTGCAAGCGACAATCCAAATCCAACAGGACGAGAATATTCCAAATTTGATCTACAATATTCCACCACCGAACGGCCAAGTACCAAATCTGGCGACCAGTTCACATAACAAAGGAGCCTACAACAATTTTTTTGCAAAGGAAGGAATTGTGTTTTTAAACACTGTAGCCCTTCCTTTCCCCACCAATGTGGGATAAACTTTGATAACTCTGATGGCCGCTAATTGACCTTCAGCTCATGTCCCACAAATTTGGCACCCGTGAAAATGAAAACCAGCCTGCTACATCTCACTAACATGTGGCACAATCCTCATACACCTCATCTACAACCCTCTACACCAGCTTAACCCCCTGCATACACAGCAACAGTACAATCACCTGCACAGTCAAATCTGACTCATCCAATCGTACCTCTGACTCACCAATACAGTTAGCAACAAGCCACCAGCCATACAACATATGTGGCATATGTACCCTTTCTATATCGGACACATCAACCTAGTTTGTATTGTCTATACAATGCTGACATCATCACAGGCTTGAAGGTCATTAATATCATCCAATCTACAAGCCTAAATTTGATGGTTGTCTGACTGTCATTCTAGAGAAAATTAGAACTGTTGTGATGGTTGTATGACTGTCAAATTTAACCCCATCTTTTACTGATCCAACCCCTCTCCGGATTGATTTTTGATTTTGTAGTCCAACTTTGGGAGGCCATATCTCATTCATCCAGACTCCAAATCAGGTGCGATTTTTTTTGAAATTGGATAAAATTTCCTAAACTTTTTAGTGGTCAACTCTTTCCTAGTTTTGGTGCAAGGATTTGTCTGAAATTGTGTCTTTTGGTGATTGTACCTACTTAATCTTGCATTTTGCAATTTCAAATGCTCTGTGCGGGCTTATCTAGACACAAAAATAGGTTTTGTTTATTCTTAAAGTACATTATTTTTTGTCTACTTTCTAGATCTACAATCAAATTGTAGGTTTTTGTTGACAAAAGTGTCACTTTTAAAAATAGGGCCTTTCTTTGCATTGTATTGCTTCAAATTGTTGTACATTGTAAAGTTCCACATTTATAATCTTTCAAGATGTTGTAACAAGCAAAATCAAAAGTCTACATAGGCCAAAATTAGCAAGTTGCCATTATAATCACACTACTTATAAAGTGCCAAAACCATCTATTTTGGGGGGTTTTCTTCATTTAGTGAAAAGGAGGGGTGTTCTTGGTGTTGTCTTCCTTCTATTCTGCAATTTTCGTTCATTTTCTACATTATGGGAAATTTGAAGTTTCCAAAATTAACTCCACATAACTATGCTACATGGTCCATCAAAATGTGGTATCACTTAATGCATAATGGAGTTTCTCAATATGTAGATGGTACCCTTCCTAAACCAGCAGGTGATAATGTATCAGCAAGTGATATTTCAACTTGGGTGGCAATGGATAAGAAATCCCTAGGTGATATATGTTTGGGGGTTGATGACAAGATCATGTATCAAATTAAGAAGTTTTCTACATCCAAGGAAGCTTGGGATACCCTCAAAAATCTATATGGTAAAGTGTCTAAAGAGGATGTTTTCAAAATTGAAGATGAGCTTGTCTCCTTAGATCCTAAGTCATTTGATTATATACAGGATTTCATCATTAAGGTGAATGAACTAAGGACAAAGCTTACTGATTGTGGGAATCCTATTAAAGATGATAAATTGATCTCTCTTATTCATAACAAGCTGCCATCAGAGCATTCAACATTTGTTTCTTCTTATAACACCTCAAAGACTACATTAGGGTCTACCTATAAGATAGTCTCTTTTGATGAATATGTTGATCTATTGGATATAGAAGAAAAGAAGTTAAAATCAATGGGGATTCTCAATTCACCTAAGTCTAAAGCATTGGTAGCCAACAATAAGGATTCTCAAAATTCAACTAGACAGTCTTCAAATAAAGGAAAGGATAAGAATAAGAAGTGGAAGAAAAAATCAGAGGATGTAGAAAAAAAAACATCACAATCCAATCAACAAGGCAAGTCTTCCTCAAATTCCAACAAGAAGGGGGACAACAATAAGGAGAAGAAAAAGTGTGCCTATTGTAATAAAATGGGTCATGAAGAACATGAGTGTTATCATAAAAAGATTGATGAGTTGACCAATATCATGAAGAAACATAATGTTCCATTGCCTAATGCTTATAAGGATAAAGGGTCTTCTTCAAATTCAAAGGGAAAAGGGCAAGCACTTGTGGAAAATTCAAATTCTTCAAAGGAATGGATTCTTGACTCCGGTGCCTCCTATCACATGGGTTCTTCAAAGGAGGATTTTTCTTCATTGAAGCAGTCAAAGGTACTACACATCTTTGTGGGAGATGATACCAAAATGGAAGTTGAAGGAAAAAGAAATGTGGAAATGGAAAATGGAGATTTTCAAGATGTTCTCTATGTTCCAAACCTAAGTTCAAATCTCCTCTTGATCTACCAAATCACTCACCTTGGAGATGGACATAGAGTTGAGTTCCTTCCTGACTCCGTACAGGTGCACAATCTAAAAGATGACTCATTGGTTGCAGTGGGGAAAGTTAATAATGAAAAAAGGTTGTACTCTTTCTCCCATTATGTGCCCAAGTCTCCTTCAAAGGCCTTGTTATCTCAATCAAATTGTCAAATGCAATTATGGCATGAGCAGTTTGGTCATCTTACCTTCTGCTACATTTAGCAACTTTGCACAAATAAAATGGTCAAAGGTCTACCTCAAATTAACTTTTCCCATGGTGAATGTTCAATAGATTTAGTGGATATGCATCTAGAAGGGAAGTTACAGAAAAGGCAGTCTTCAAGAGCACCAATTGTTCTATAGATGGTTCACATGGTATTAGCAAGACCTTTTGCAGTGACATCAGTCAGCCAAGGATGCTATATACTTACTTTTGTTGATGACTTTTCAAGATACACTTGGGTCTACTTTCTTCATCATAAGAATGAAGTGTTGGACAAGTTTCTAGCCTTCAAGACTCATGTTGAATAGATATAGATAAAAGCCATCAAAGTTATAAGAATGGATAATGGAAGCATGTATGTGAATAAAAGACTTAAAGAGTTTTGCAAACTTGAGGGCTTGATCTTCATAATTCACTAGCATTTAGTTTGCATAAGATAGATTTTGCAGCTTTGAGGATCCACACTCTTAAGTCCATGGCAAGTTGCATGATACAAGCCAAGTCTCTAGATCCATCACTTGAAGTTGAAGCCATTAGTAATGTCACTCACATTCTTAAAAGGTCTCCTCATCCAGCCTTAGATGGAAAGACTCCTTTTGAGGCATGGTACGGTAGAACACCTATTGTGACACACTTCAAAGTCTTTGGTTGTCCTACATGGGCAAAGATATCTTCCAATGGATGCAAAGCACAGTCACCTTGGTCTTGTACTTTCATTGGTTATGAAGACCATGTGAAGGCATATAGACTATTGGATCTAGAGACACATCATATCTTTGTGGAGAACGATGTACACTTTGAGGAAAGTTCACCAAGCTTGTCCTCTAATCCTCTCCACACATCATACCATGTGGAAACTGATAGTGACACTAGTGATAGTGCTTCAAAAGATTTAGACACATGAGGTTCTATCAAAAGTTGTAGCAAGAGGTAACTACATCAGTCTAGTCCACATGCATATATTGCCACAGTGATAGGTCTAGCACAACAGGGTACATCCAGTCTTCTAGGTCTAGCTTTAGTGACAAATTTGGGAGATAGTATTGATGATCTGCCTCTTCTTCTTGATGAAGCAACACCTTTTTCAATTGTCATGAGGGCTCCATTCGACCCTCTTGTTCATTCTCTACATGATCGATCATTACAAGTTGAAGTGATTATGGATACTTATGATCAATAGTTGCAGAAGGGTTCTTCATCAACTAAGGAGACAGACAGGTTCTTTAGTTAGTAGAGTAGGTTTCAAAGACATCACTTACCTATGGGATTTTTTCCATGCACAACAAAAGTGTCTCATTTGTACCCATGGCCTTATTTCTTCCTAAGGGGAGGAACACCATTCTGCAGTCTTGGATCAGCTTCTTCATAGTCACTAGTAGGCATTCTTCTTTGTGGGGGGGGGGGGGGAGCCTATCATGTCTCTCTTCCTCTTCTCATAATTCTCTTATGTATATACTGGATGTATGTCGTAATGGGGGGGTCTTGATTACTCCATCCATCCATACATCGTGTGTTTTTCATCTCTCTTTTTTGGGGGAGGGTTTTTCCCATGAGGTTTTCCCTCTTTCTCTACTTTATGAGAGATTGCATTTCATTATGTACATGGGTACCTAACATGGCCTAGTAACCAGGACCCGTCATAAATTTCATCCTAGATTTCGTAAGCTTAAGGGCATTCCCCTAAGTTGCACTTAAGGGGGGGTGTTGGTGTAAATAAGTATTTACTATTTACACTTTACTTAAGTTTACTTAGGTTAATGCATTATTTTATTATTTATTTAGGTGAAACACTTAGGAGTTTGTGTACTCTCATGAGTTGTCATGTTGACAACACAGAAATATGCAACTCTAATTTAGCACATGGTGTCTACAACACTAGATTTTGCATCATTCACTAAGTTTTCATGTAGATGACATAGTTATTCACACTCCCTTTTTAGCACATGTTGTCTACAACATTGATTTATGTGCTACACCATTGTAGGATTATCCTCTCATCATTGCACTTACTTCTGTGCTTAATGGAGGATAACCCATATCTGGTGGACATGTACCTGGTTGTATGACTTATCATGTTGCTGACTTCTATGCATTCTAGAATCTCTCTAGAGGCCTTTATAAATAGGCACTCCTAGTGTACTTTCATATGGCATATTGAATGGATATATCGTCATTCTAATCATACTCTCTCTTTGATCTACTGTTGTGCTTGTGTTTGATTTCCTTGGTCTTGGGTGAATTCTGCCTGAAGGAAAATTCTTAAACTTTGGTTTCTAGTTCTCCTCATGTAGGACAAGAGAACAAATCCTCACAAGAATGGAAGGCGAGTTTGAAGAAAAGGACAGAGAAGCTAGATAAGGAGGCATGGAGATGCTCTGAGGAATTGGTCCATAATCTTCTACTAGAGGAGAATGGTAATGGGATGGAGGAAGCCCATATAAAGGATATTGAGATCTCTCCCATTAGAAATTTGGAAGGATACTTAAATGAAGAAGAAAGTTCTGGGGAGGATTTTGATGATAATGAAAGGGATGGGGAAGGTATGCTAGAGACATAGGATAATTTTTTGGGGTTCTCTAATAATATTGTGATGTGTGAGAAGATAAATCTATCTCAAATGAAAAGGAAAAATCAAAAAGTTAAGGTAGGGGATAGTCAAAAGAGGGGTTGAAGGACTATAAATGCTCTTATTCATATCACATGTAGTGTGATAGGTCAAAGTAAGTTGAAATCGGGAAGAGGGTCTGCCTCTTGCCAAAGGAAATAAAGATCCTTTTTATGGAATGTTAGGGGTTGCAATGCCCCTAAAAAAATTTGGCTTGATCAAGTGAGACCAGATGTGATGTTGTTTCAATAAACAAAGATTAAAGTGGAAGATTTTGATGGGGTTAGAAGAAGGTTTTGTAGATGGAATAGTGATTGGGTAGGGGCTCTGGGTGCTTCTTAGGGATTAGGGGTTCTATGGAAGTCAAAGTCTATTTCAGTAATAGTGATGCGGAAAGGTTCTATGCCTAATGTTATCAATATTTATGGACCAACACAAAATAGGGATTATAAGTTTTTGTGGTAGACTATGATAGGATTTTGAAGGTTTTGCAGGATAAAATGGTTGTGCTTGGAGGGGATTTTAATTTTATTCTTTATCCACAAGAGAAAAGAGGGGGGAAGGGGTGGAGGTTTGCAAGTCAAGAGTATTTTTCACCTTTTCTCACTAGAAATGGGCTAGTGTATATTCCCTTCAAAAAAAGGGAGTTCACCTAGACAAATAGGAGATCAAAGTTTGTCAATATTGTAGAAAAATTGGATAGATTCTTGGTTTTTGGTGATTGGACTAGTGTTAACTAAATGGTTGAAGCTGAAATCCTTCCAATTCATGGTTCTGATCACTTTCCTATAGGTCTCTAGTTTCGGGAAGACTCCTCCCCTAATAGATGTCCTTTCAAATTTGAGGCAATGTGGCTTAGGGGAGAGGGGTTTAAGGAGTTGGTGGAGCACTGGTGGAATAACACACCACCTTATGAAGGAAATAAAGCTTTTATCTTTTTTTTAAATTTGTAGTTCTTGAAAGAGAAGATGAAAATATGGAATAGGGAGTCCTTTCATAATATCTTTAAGAAGAAATTGGAACTAGAAGATTCATTACAAAATTTAAATGATAAATTCATTAGACAAGGTATGATGAATGAGAACTTTCAAGAGGAGAAATTGTTGAGTAAAGAATATGATGAGGTTTTGGCAAGGGAGGAGGTTCTTTGGCACCAAAAGTCTAGGGAAACTTGGCTCAGTGAGGGTGATAGAAATAAGAAATTATTTCATAACTTTGTCAAAGCGAGGCAAGCTCATAGTAAGATCTTCTCTATTGAAAATATTGGGGGAGTTTTATTGAGGGAGGTGAGGAAGATTAATGTGGAGGCAATTTCCTTTTTTCAAAGGAAAAGATCAATAGTGCAAGGTGACGCCTTGGACATGGATGTTGTTTTAACTTACATCCCAAAGAGTATCATAGGTGCACATAACCAGGTGTTGTTTGCAAAATTTTCTGAGGAAGTGCTTCAAGAAGTTAAGGGGCTTGGTAGGGACAAAAGGCCGGGTCCATATGGTCTTCACACTAAGTTCTTTAGAACTTTTTAGGATTGTTTGGAAAAAGATATTTGGGAAGTGGTAGAGGAATAAATGAAGGGAAGTTTTGTATTAAAGGACTTGAACAACACCTTTATTTCCTTACTGCCTAAAAAGGATGCTTGTAATAATTTTGAAGATTTTAGGCCTATTGTGTTATGTAACACGGTGTATAATATTATTTATAGATTAAAAGGTGTTCTAAATGCAGTGATCTCTATGGAGCAGAGTGACTTTTCTCCAGAAATATCTATTTATGAGGAAGTAATCATAGCTCATAAAATAATTCACTCCATTAGGCTAAATAAGTTGGGTAAAGTGATGGTAAAACTTGATATAAAGAGAGCTTATGATGAAATTGATAGAGATTATTTTTTGAAGGTATTGGACAAATTTTGGTTTGAATCCAAATGGATTAAATGGGTGAATAGTTACATATCTTCTACATGCTTTTTAGTGTTAGTCAATGGAAGTCCTCAAGATTTTTTTGAATTAGGGAAGGGTTTAAGACAAGTGGATACCCTCTCTCCTTTTCTATTTATTATTCTTGTAGAGGTGTTGGGAAGATTAATTTCTAGGAAAAGAAGGGATGAGAAATGGAAAGGTGTGAAGGTTGTCGATGGGGTTGAGATTGTATCTAATTTACAAATTGTAGATGAAAGCTTTCTGGCTAGGGAAGCAATGGAAAGGGAGGCTAGATTAATGAAAAAAACCCTAGATTTATATGGTAAAGCATCAGGGTAGAAGATAAATTGGAATAAATTTGAAGTTTTCTTTTTCAATGCTCCTCTCAGTAAATAAAGAGCTATATGTAGGATTTTAAATATTAAACATGGTGTTCCAAGTCATTTTCTTGGGAAGGGAGGAACAAGTCTAACTTTTAGAAAGCTTTGGTGGAGAAATGTATGAAAAAGATGGAAGGGTGGAAAGGAATATGGTTAACATCAGTAGGATGTATTTTGATGTTAAAATCTATTGTGTTTGTGGTCCCTATTTTTTCGATGATGTGTTTGAATATCCCAAAGAAGGTTGTTAAAGTTATTGAGCAACATATGAGGAAGTTATTTTGGAATGGGTCGAGGGAAAATGATAAGATTCCTTTGCTCAGTTGGGATAAAATTTGTCATCCTAAATTTTTGGGGGCCATTGGACTATGGGACTAGAATCTCATGAATCTTGCTTTGGGTACAAAATTAGTTTGGAAAATCTATAAGAATCCAAAGCAATTATGGATAAAGATTTTAAGGGCAAAATATTTGGACTCAAATGATGAGGAAAGGATTCTTACAATTCAAAATACAATAAATGATTCAATTATTTGTAATTTTATTGTCTCATGTAGGAATTTACACTACTTCATTTGATACCAAATTACCACAATAGGTCCATCACAATTTTGGCATCACAACCTGTCGTCGTTGCAATTCTAATGGTAAAAGGTTACGACACCAAAATTGCAATGGACCGACCATGGTAATTTGGTGTCAAATGTAGTAGTGGTAATTTATGATCATGTTTCTAGGAGGATTTGTGATGGAAGGAAAGAAAACGTTTGGTATGATTCTTGGAATGGTTATACAGTGCTAAATGATGAATGTTAGGATGTTGAATTGAAGAGGTTTTTGTGTGAGATATGGGGAACGAATGTTAGAGATTATATGTATAAATCACAAGGTCTCCTAGGAAATGAATATAAATGGAAGGACTAGAGGGTTGAGGGACTGTCTAATCAGCAGCAAGCTTCTTTGAAGACTTTGTTTTCCTCAAGAAAGGTGTGTTTGATTGAGGATGAGGATATACTGAGATGGTGTGCTTCTACTTTGAAAGAGTACTCAGTAAATTTGGGTTATGATTTATTGGATCAAAGAGTAATGGCTCCATTTGAGAAAGGACACTTGTGCTGGCAAAAAGATTGTTTACCAAAAGTTAGGTCCTTTGCGTGGTTGGTCGTGCAGGGCCAAATACTAACAAGGGAGAGACATAAAAGGTTAGGTTTTCATTGACTGTTTATGTGTGTTATGTGTAATAAAGAAGAAGAATTTGTGGATCATTTTTTTTTTGAACTATGAGATGGCTTCATCTTTCTAGAAAATGGTGCAAAATAAGTTGGGATGGCAGGGGTCGTGGATGTTCACTTTATTGGATTTCTTTATTTCTTGGCCTCGGCTGAGATAAGGTGATATGTTGGCCAGTGTTTGGATGGCTCTCCATTCAATTGTAATTTGGGAGATTTGGAAGGAGAGGAATAGGATAATTTTCTAGGAAAATTTTGAATCTTTAGAAAGGTTAATGTGGCACATTGATCATTCTATAGAGGAAGTTATGAGTGTTGCGGTCTTCAGGAGGGATTTAAAGTGGTGTGGCTTTTTGAAAGATACTATGGTATTTAGATGTTGTGGCCAATAATTAAAATTAGAAAGCTAGGATGTAGGGATAAGGATAAAGCAAAGGTAGAAGCAAGGAGGTGAACCCAATGGCAAGATCCGAAGGATCGTTAGGTGAAGGAAATTTTTTATAGGGTAGCAAAAGGGAATCCAAGGTCATTTGGGGAAAGCTTCATTGTAATAAATAGGGATGGGGAAACTTTTGCCTTTGGGGGTAAAATATTATTAGAAAAAACTAATAATTGTGTTGAGTTTCAAGCATCTTTATTGGCAGTTCAATGTGCAAAGAAGGTTGGAGGATAAAAGGTGCATTTGGAAGGAGATTCCTTAGTAGTGATTGAGGCAATAAGCAGGAATAAGATTTTAGTGTGGAATCTTGAAAATTATGTAGTCATTGGTGAGAAGATTTTTTAAATAATTTTGAAATAAATGCTTCTTAGTGGTGTTTGAGTTTTAATAGTACTTTGTGATGAGGAAAGTTGATGATAGTGGTAATCATTGTTTGGAGTGGCTTCATAATAAAGGCAATTTTTTAGCTTGGGTGAAGATTTGTCTTGATTGTGGGCTGGTAAGCTTTTATAAGGATGATTCAATGTGTCTTAATTACTCAAGTGTGTGGGTTTGATAGAATGAGGTGGAAGTTGATATTTATAGAGGAAAGTTTTATTGTAAATGCAAATTTTTGTAAGGAGTAAACTTTGTATCTTGTAAAGGAGAGCAAAACGAAAGGGGTGGGGATGGAGGCTACCTTCACTTTCAAAACAAAGAAACAAAAAAAAGCCCTATTTGGCCCAGTGCAGGATCAACACCTCAAATTGTTGCTTCTTTGTTTGATGCGGGAAGTGATTAATGTTGTAAAGGAAACTTTGGGGGGATTGTTCCAAAATTTCACTCACCATTGGAAGATTAATGTGCATATTGTGGCGATGAAAATGGCATGGGGGTTGGAGCTAGAATCAATGAAAGAAGAGTTAAAGTGGGTGATGGAATCTTTATTTCCTAAGGATTTAATAGTGGGTGTGAACTTGATATTGGAATGGTCATGGTCAAGGCATGGTTTTGATTATAGTGAATGTTATCAAGATGAGGTGGAAGGGGAAGAGGTGGGAAAGTTTAGTTTTCTTTGATGGCCCTTGGGTATGGATACGAAAGCTTACAAAGAAAAGATAGTGGTGGAATGGTGAAAGCCGGTTAATGAGATTCGATCTTTCCAGGAACGGCAGGGGACAAGAGTGTGGGTTTTTTTTGTAGCGCATCCTTGTCATTGTCGATTTGCAAGACTCTATCGGTGAAGGATGATTATAAGAGTAAATTTTTCCATTGTGGTGTGAGGTTTTATGCTAAATTTTTTTTGAATTGTGTCTTATGGTAAGGGTTTTCAAGAAGTTGATGAACATGAATGTTTTGGGGTTTTAGAACCTATTTTGATGATCGAAAAATAGTAATATGGGATGAATTTGATAGACCGAAGTAGTTGATGGGTAGTTTTTGGCTCAAACGAGATGGATGGACTCAGGGTGTGTCAGATGAGAAGTGTAGGAAACAACCCAATGAAAAGTGGCTCTTTAGGGGGGTGGATTAAGCATAAAGGTTTTTTCACATTTCTACAAATGGTGAAGTGGGAGGTTTGAGAGGTTGATGTCAACATGACCATAGGCAAAGGACAGTAAAAGGAAGTGTTTTATATGATATAAAGCTTGGTGATTTTTTGTATAACCGATTTACAAGGCTCCTTTTTTAATAAAGTTAGTGTTTAGGTTTGATTAATGGGCCCATAATAGATGTAATTAGGGATTTTTGTATGTAATCCTTGATTATCTCATATTGATAAAATATATATTATTACTGACCAAAAAAAAGAACCCCAAATGGGCATGTGATTGACAACAGCAAGGAAACACTTTTATATGATGATGTCACTACAGGTGTTGCTTGAGTCAACAAGCCAACATTTTGAATCAACCATTTGAGGTTCTTATTATTTTTGTCCTTCAAAATGTTGGCTTGTTGACTCAAGCAACACCTGTAGTGACATCATCTGAAAGTGTTTTGTCACTATTGTCAATCACAATGACCGTTTGGGGTTCTTCTTGTGGTGGTTGAGAGGATGCGGATTTCTTTCTCTACCTTTGTTTTTCCTTCTTCACCTGGGGCTTTGTTGATCAAATGTGACTCCCTAGTCCATAGCTAAAATCAACCTTGGCACTTTTGCATTTGTATGTCCAATTATTATTTTGGTACCATAGTGGGGACATCAACAATTAGATCTTGTTTCTTTCTTGTCACCTCACCTAAGTTCATGGATGGCTAGATAGAGCTCCTCAATGATTTTTGTATTGTATCAAAACAAGACCTAACTTTAATCAACAATTATTATTATCATATTATAAAATTTGTGAAAAAAAAATGCACTACTAGAAAAATCACAAAATCAACCTTTGAATAATATTTTGATTTTGAAAAATAGCCTTTATTGCCCAACCTATGACAATTTGAAAAGTTAGCATGTTTGGTTACAAGGGCAAAACATAGGCTCTTAGGGGCTTATACATATTCACCCATACACATCCCCCACCTTATTGAGTAACATGGAAGATCCCACCACCTTATTGCAAGATCATTTGCTTATATAGATTCACCCATGTTACTCAAGATTCTAGAATCCTACCTACATATATAACCCAAGTCCCTCACAAAAGGTACTAACCTAACAAACAAAACCAAATTCGAATGGACCAAAGTTTAAACAATTTTTTAATTAAAATTATCATGTGAGAGTTAGTCATGAACTCCCAACAACCAAGGAACAATTGTTAGACCCAAATATATTCCACGAGATAGAAAAATGAAAAGAATAGTCTACTTGATTATGAATGCTTAAATTATTGGTTGAATATGGATTATAATGAGATTTCTTGCTTATACGAAGCAGGTTGAGATATAAGATTAGACAAGATTAGGACATGTGCCTTAATCATATATGATGAGAGAACTAAAGTGTAAGTTATTAAATGCTCTATGTATATTAAAGTAAATGTCAAAAGATTGAATATTATGACAACTAACACCTTCCAAAAATAGCATCTAGAACCTATGTAAACATAAATATGTGAATAAGCCTCAATAAGGAACTAATGGGATAAAATGACTAATTCACACCATCTTGAGACCCCAACGTGTGGGCTTGGAAAGGCTTATGACCACCTAAATGCTAGTGTGTGAATCAAATGGAATCATAAGTACATAGAAAGGACTAGGTCAAATAGAACACTATTGCATGTTATTATCTTCAAAGAATCTAAAATGAGGACCCAACAACCCATAGCATGCTCCTATCTTTTATTTTTTCAGCTATACTTAAACAGTCATCAAATAAAATAATCTGTCCCTTCTTCTATTACTTTACACACTCATATTTCTAATGAATTCAATATAACTCCATAATTACTTACTTACCCCCCCCCCCCACACACACACACCCTATACTCACCATTAACTAACCATACGTAGATTAGTATTGAAGTTGAGATCGTATTCCAACGAGATCCATGTGGAACTCTTTAAGGTTTTCACATCTTATCAACATATAATGCAAAAATCAAATCTAAGATCATGTTCCAAAGCAAAATATTGGTCAAGTGAAACCCACATGAGACTAAGTCTTAGTGACTAGCGTATCATTATCTTAAATCTTATCTAAGTTGACAATATTATTTTGTTGAGTTCCTTGAGTATATTAATAACCCAACACAAACTTATTCTACATATAAATACTTTGAAAAAAAAAGTTTTTGATAAATTACATTTTTCAATATTTTCAATTATATTTAGTTGATTTTAATTGACAAAGATGTCGGTATGCTATTTACTTAGGCCATCTATTAAGATAGGAAAAAAAATTCAATTGTGATAGATGAGGTTCAACTCTTAGATCACTTTGATAGATAAGATCACCTACTTGTAACAACTTAACTGAATGACAACTTATGATTTAGATATATACCAAGATATTATTGATATACTATTAAATTAAATCCTACCTATCTTTCTATCTCAAAAGGTCATAATCTAGTGATCAAATCAAACATACTAGTAACATAGGTGATTTAGCAACCCTCACCTTCCATTGTTGAATTTTTGATAGATGAATGACTCCTTGACCTTATCATGTGAAGATAATTAAAACCTTATTCCAAAGCTCAAAATAGTGCTTACCGTCTTTTCATTATTCAATTCAACAACCATCATTGCGAATGTCATTATACTCACAAATAAAAGCCGAAAACTTAAACTTCAAAGCATTTGTTTTCTAGATGTTGCTTTCTTTAACGTGTCTCTTCTAAGGAAAAGTATTTATACATTTGGGAGAATGCGAAGGAGAAAGTAGCTTTGATTAGTATAATGATTTTTATGGTTGTATTCTTCTTTTAAATTTTAAAATTTAATTATAAAGAGAATTTTATTGACCCTTCTTGGTCATGTTGACCCAACCATCTTTAGACGCTTAAAACTAAGCCTTTTCTAGTGTAATAATGAGCACATACATGCAGGAAAAATACTTTTTGATTGTGACTAGTCTAGATAACCATGTGTTTGTGTCAATGATAAAATCCCTTCGTTTATAAACTTAGCTATCCCATAATATAAAAGATGGTTATGTGTGCCCAACAAATACCTTTCCAATAACTAAATGAAAAGGAAAACATGTGAAACGTTTGTAACATTATTATATTTTTTTAAATTAAAGAGTTAATTTAATGTTGTTCTTGGGACAAGATTCAAACATACTTCATATGTTTGAGGAGTATTATACTAGGTTTGTTTTATTAATTCAAATTTTAAGTATTAAGTTAATTATATTATTTTGAGGCAAATTAGAGGTTTATTTAAATGTGTTTTTATGGGTATAAATGATTTATGTAATACTTATTGTAATGATTTAAATATTTAGTAAGTTTTGTATCATGTGAATCATTTATTATAAATTCTTTTTAGATTATTCAATAATAAGTAGGATGTATTTTTGGTGAGTTGTTAAAATGTATTGGTTTATCAAGTTTCGATAAGATAGTTTTTTAGTCAAATAAATTTATCGATATTTCATTAGTAGAAAGATGTTGGAATCATTTCAAGTGATGGTAAGCGTAGAAATGATGGCTTTTATTATGTTCATGCTTTGAAAAATGATTTTTTGAGTGTTGTTTAAATGTGTAAGAAAGGGTGTGAAATCATGTTCAAAAGTGATGGTTGTATTATTTTTTAAAAAAGGATTCATAAAAGAGTTTCATAAGGTTTTAGGATTTCTAGGAACATCTATTATATTGAAGATAAATGTGAGAATTTTATATTTTCTAGCTCAATGCATTGAAATTTGGGGAGATGAAGTTGAGATGGAACTCAAACAAGACATGGTGGATTTTGCATTACTAAAGAACATTGAGGTAAATGAAGAATGAATTTGATAAATTGGTGGAAGACAAAAAGGATTTGGTAGATCAGAAGACGGTGGAAGACAAAAAGGTCTTGGTAAACTAGAAGATGGAGGAAGACGAGAAGGAAGGATTTGGTAGACAAAGATGAGAAAGGATTAATGAGTCAAAGACTTCCTCCTATTCATTCCATGTACTATTTTATTAATACAAATTATTTTTATCACAATGAAGTAGAGCATAGAGATAATGAATGTAGGATTCAAACGAAGAATTATATTTTTTATAGAAGATGTTATTGTTGCAATAAGTTTGGACATAAGGCGATTCAAAGAAGAAGTAGAATGAATATGAATAGAAATGTTAATAACTTCAATGGGTGTTTATGTTAGGGACTGGATCAACTGTGACATATTTAAAACATTAAACCATTCACCCTATATCAGAATTGAAAACTCAAATGCAATGCAAGAAAATAACACCATAATAGATAACAAGATTTTTTTTGTGGAAACATTGTTAAGGGAAAAGCCATGGTGGGGATCAAACCCACTAGATGATGTGCTAGCACATATAAAACCCTTAAAGGAGAATTACATGTATTTAGGAACTCACTAAAGCTCATTACTCAATTGGAATAACTTATGTTAGACTATAATCTAGTTAGAACAAGACCATCAAACCTAAGATGGGAAACAACTCAATAAGTGGACTATAGTCCACTATGATGAACTAACTGAAAAACGTCAACTATGTCAATATATTCCTTTAAAGTATGTTATTATATTCCACTCATACCTCTACTCAACCAACTTTGATATTTGTCTATGATTTAAAGTTGCATAATCACCTTCACATCATATCATCCTCTCCATTAATACACATATGAATTCACTTATTTATACAAGTCTAACACTTATTAGGTTGTCTCGCATGAGACCTAATTATAATTTAAATAACATAAACTAATGTGATTCCATAAGTGTCCAGTGGAACACATTACAATATCAAATAACATGCTACCAATGAACAATTAATCATAATATTCTAATCAAACATTTCTTGACTAAGTTGGTAAGAAAAAAATTATTTCCATTGCCTAATAGTAAAACTGACTCCCAAGTCTTCAATCCATGACAAATCCAAAAGTGGACAAATATACGAGTCTTCATGATGTATCTCGAAACATAGACCAATTCTCTATTTCATTGAAACTCGCTAAAGAGTATATTGTACATCTATCTAAAGTAGTTCATAGTAATATTATCTGTAGAATTTGATCAAAACAAATTAACCAAAACCTATAGAATACCTACATGCAAAAACCTCTCACAGAGAAGTAGAGAGAAGTCAAATACAAGGGTTTTTCATCTAACAATATGCAAGATTGTATTATCAGCCAAAAATAATGAGATAAATATACAATGGGTCAATCTTTATAGAAGGAGATCGTAAAACCGAAAAGGGAAACCCTAAGAGGTAAATGGCAATGCAAGTGCATAAAGGGAGATCTTAAGAAGGGAGTAAAGATAATTTAATAATGTAATTAAATTAATCCTTTACTCCAACACCCCCCTTAAGATGAGCAACAATGTAGCTACAAAAAATGCAAGAAAGAAAGAAAAGGAAGTACAATGCTGAAAGAAAACTTGGGCCCCGACAACATGATCTGATGAGGTACCCTATCACAATGAAATCTTTACAAAGTGGAGAAATAGAGAAAATCACATGGGAAAAACTCTACTCAAAAAGGAGATGAAAAGAAAGTACAAATGATATGTCTCAAGAGACTCTCTCAAAACATAAATGAAATGAAACCCCCCATGATAGAGGCTCGAGACTCCATAACCCCCCCCCCCCCCCCCCCCAAATGGTAAAACTCTTATGTCGATGAACAAACCAATGTGGATCCAATCTAGAAGAAATAAAGGTAGTAGACAAGGAAGATGAAACCCTTGAATGTAAGGTGAAGCTAGAAGTCCTATCTAATGCTCAAAGGAGAATGCATGAGAATCTTGTAATAGAATCTCCAATGGAGTTGGGATAATAGGTGTGTTGAATCTGTCATATGAGAGGAGATGAATTTCTTTTGATATATCCTCAAGAACTACACTAGGTCGCTCGATGAATGGAGATGCAATGTCAACCAATGTTGAAGAGGAATCGTGTGCAATAAATGGTTCAATCTAAAATAGAGGTGGAGTGGTAGAAGTCACAACACTGCTCTCAAGAACAACACATAAGTTTAAGTGACCTGACTTCACCCTAGTAGGCTCTCATGAAGGAGAGTGAGTCTCCGATAGTGAAGATGTTGGACCAAAATGAGAGAAAGAGTACAAGTGGGAAGAATGCTCAACAATCCCTATAGAAATAATATTGCTTGTCTCACTATCTCTAATATGCATTGAATCTCTTGTAAACTCAATTGTCTTTCCTATCCCACTATGAGTAATATGATAATTAGAGAGAAGATTAGAGGAAAAAGATGGAAGGCATAGTACATCATGGAATGCACCATCATCAATGTCAACAAAATATTTCCCACATATAGTCATAACAGTGTTGTTCCCCATCAAAATGTGTGGAGTAGGAGAACCCTCAAAAGAAGAGAACAAATCCTGAGAAGATTCCATATGATGTGAAGCACCTAAATCCAATAGCTATCTAGAAGAATGTGGAGTAGTAGTTGCACATAATTCATGACCCTTTCCTATGTCTTTCCCATCTATCTGAAATGATGATGATGAAGACCTATGAGAAGTAGAGGTCAAATCTAAAACCTGTTTTGCATATCCATCTATATTCTTCTCATACTAATTTGATTTATCATGATTGGTCTTTTGAAAATTAGCACATTTGAGTTTTTTTTCTTTGATGGTTCTCCCTTAAGAAAAGGTGGGCCTGAGGAAAGTTGAGTACTATAATCCTTCTGAGGCTATGTAGGTTATGATTGTTGTTTCTTCTCCTTTCCTGAAGATTTGTGAGCTACCAATGCTTGATTCATTGATCATGTGAGACAACCCAGTCGAGAGAGCTTAGCTTTTTCTCAAGTCAAATGATCACAAAATACCTCAAAAGATGCCATGGTAAATCGAGGACCCAAAGCATCCATGGTGGAATGAAAGGTAGAAGAAAAAATTTGAAAGTTCCTACTAAGCTTAGAAAGAATCAGGTAAATGCACTTTGTATGAGTCATGTTCTTCCCACAATCCTATAATAAAAATCTCTTTTGGTTAAACCTCATCAAAAAGTCCTCAATAGAGGGAAAAGCATCAGGTACAAGTGATGTAAGCTCTACCTCAATCTTAATTTCTCTGAACTCATTGATTGTACCAAACAAATTCTTGTACTTGGCCCACATCTCTCGAGGAGTATCACACCCATCAAGATGAAACTACAAGTTGTCTGAAACATTCAAATAAATCAAACCCATAGCTTCATCCATCTTATTCCTATGTTGCAAGATCTAAAAGGTACTCTAGAAAACTAGTTGCACTTCATCTAAACAAGACCACAACCCTTTTGAACAGAGAAGTCATATCATTAGGGTTTTCTATGTGTGATAGTTGTGTGGGGTTAGAAGTTCTAGACAAGAAGAGGTCCCAGCCATTTTTTTAAAGATGTTTTTATTTTTAATAATTCTAGTTTACTAATGTAAATGACAGAAACAAAAACATAAAAAAAGCACCCTCCACAATGCAAAAATAATATTGAACCCCAGTAGCTAGAATAAATGCTTATACAATAGGAAGAACAAAAATGATTTAAATAAGTATCATGTGTACCTTTTAAATTTTTTGATGAAAAAGATAAGAGATCTAGTAAGATCTTGAGAAGAGCTTTCTAGTGCTTCTTTCAAATCGAAAAATGAAGCTAAAATGAGCAAGTTATGTCACCTAGAATGAAATAATAATCATATGGTTTTGATTGAGATTTTAGGTTCCAAGATGGGAAAAACAATGCTAGTAAAACCTCCATTAGGCCCCGTTTGGTTGGGGAAGATGAATTTTCCTCATAACCAGGTTATCTGATAACCAGGTTTTCGAAAACCTAGTTATGTATTTTAGGAAGATAGTTGGACCGTTTGGTTGACACGGAAGATGAATTTTCAAATCCATATTCTGCGTTTGGTTGCCAATTTAGAAATTGGAATTGGAACAGAATATGACTAGGAATATCTTTTTGTTGCGTTTGGTTGTTCATTTTCTAATTGGAATTGGAATTTGATGTAAATTTTTTTAATCTTATTTAATTAGTGAAACACAAGGATTAGAATGAGTAAAGTATTAATATTTATGATTTAATTTATTTATAATTAGACTACATTATTATTATTATTTATTCTTGAATATTCACAGTTTTATTTTGTTAGTCAATAATAAATAAAATGATTATTATTTTTTATTTTAATTCTATTTATTAGCAAAGAAAAGTAAAAAATAATCATACATGCAATCATTTGTACGAAGTTATTTTTTGTCCCATTGTTGGAAATTGTGATCATATATATTATATATTTTTGAAAAATTGTGTAAGACAAATTTATCGTCGAATTGAATTTATTGTCAAGTTCATCCGAACTTCATAATTGTCGAACTCAAATTGAAACTTGAACCTTGTGACTTAGCCGCTAAATATGTGTGTTTGTGTCCTCTCTCTATCCCTCCCTATGTTTGTGTTCATCCACGTGATTTGGCAGAAGGATTGGACACAATAAATGTTGTTTATGCAGATGAATTATTGCCTACACTATATGAGAATTCTCGCATCTCTTAAGACTAGTTGCCGACACAGAGAGGGATTGTGAGGCGTGTTGTGGCTCTTGGTCGGTATCTTCAGAATCCATTGGCCATGGTTGCAACATTATATAGTCTTGGCAAAGAAATATTATCATTGAAGCTTCATTCACTGGAACATTTCCTTACTCCAGATGAAAAGTATGAAGCTGTTGAGCAGGTAATAGTTACAACAACCAACTGTAGAGGCTATGAAGCCACTTGTCTTTATAAATGCTATTGGTTTTTTTATGGGTTAGAGGGAATGGACAAGCAGCATCCGAAAACCATGTTATGGATCCATTGGATGATACTAGAATTCATCCAAAGTCATATGAATTTGCCAAGAAAATGGCTAAGGACATATATTGTGAAGAAGCTGGACATGATATAGATGATATGGATGAGGAAACACAAGAAATGGTTGTTGAGCATGTCAAAAATATCCTGATCTGTTAAATGCCCTTGATATTGATGAATATGCTAGAAGTGTGGAGCAATGGACATCCAATAAAAAGCAGGAAACCCTTGCTGACATAAAGAGTGAATTGTTACATGGATTTCAGGATTTGAGATCGCCATATAAAGAGCCATCCCAGGATGAGGAATTTTATCTGCTGACTGGAGAAAATGAAGAGACCCTGTTAATGGAAAAAATTGTCCCCACAGAGTCCAAAATCATCGTATAATTTGTGATCTGGAATCAAGCTTGACATGAATAATATTGAAAGAGGAGCTTTCTGATGATCTAGATATAGATCCTTTAGAAAAAATTGCAGAAGGCAGCATCCTTACCTGTTGGGTGAAAACTATGACAAAAGTGAAGTACCTAGTTGAGTTAACTTGCAAAGAGAGTTCACTAAAGAATGATAACTATCAGGGTGCATAGGATAAGGATAAGGAGGTTAAGGATCCATATTTTGCGGAAGAGGATTCCATTTCACGAAGTGAACAAGAGAATGAAACCATTAAGTTCCTAACAGATAAAGAGCCAGGGGAGAGTATTATCCGTCCATGCTTGAAAGGGCCTACTCACTTGATTCTAACACTGAACATTTTCAATGGAGTTTATGCACACAAGGATATTGTGGAGGGAGGAAAAGACCAAAAGGATTTTGCTAGCTATCTTCGACTTGGAAAATACTTTCAATTGGGGAGGAGACATTTGAAGATCTTGATGAGGTCATAGACAGATATATATTCAAGAGAGGATAAGATATTTCAGTATTTCGTTCTACTGTTTGGTGAGTCATAAAACACACATCAACAGACACCTTTCTACAGATGCAGGAACACACAAGCTCCTCTCTCTCTCTCTCACTCTCTCCCTCTGTCCCTCTGTCCCCCCTTCTTATCCCGCACTCTCTGCCCCTCTATGTATCTCTCCCTTTTAATAAATTTATTAAGTTAGTTAATTATTCAACAAAATATGCAACTAAATTTTACGTGAAATATTATATAGGAAAAAATATACCATTTTACATTCACATACATTAAACATTTGATGAGAACTTTAACAAGAAAAATGATGCTTTGTTAATAATTGCTCTTAAAAAATGTGGAATTTTGGCAACATAGATTTTACATGCAATTTTAAAAAAAAGATCATGAAAATCATTAATCATATAAATCATATTTTAACATCATGAAATTCTAATAATGAATTTCACATAATTACTACAATATGAAAACTTGCTAACTTGATAGAACAATATCCATGATTTGATGGTGGTGTGAAAACACACCGTTAAACATGAAAACACTGAGAAATCCACGATGTATGTCTTTATGCCCCACATTCGACGACACACCGTTACATACGAAAACACTGAGAAATCCACGATGTGTGCCCTTATGCCCCACATTCGACGGCAACCCTCTCATGTTGCTCAATCTTCCCATTACTGTTCGTGTTGTTAGATGGTCAATCCTGCATATATGAACTAAACATGCTTGAAAAATTAAAACCCGATTTTTTTTTAATGGAATACACCAAGGAGTGGCATTAGAAATATTGATCGTTTACAAACACAGTAAACAATCATCCGATAGCTCATTTTTTATCAGCATGTGTGGTCTTGCAATATTAGCAAATCAAGAGCAATAAAAAAATACAAGAGAAAGACACTTTATCAATACCGTTGACAATCTTGTCAAGAAGCACGTACATAGGAAACCAAACTGTGGAAAAAAAAATAAGAAATTTAAAAAATATCCAAGCAAATTAGGAATATACATATAACATGGGACATAATCATGACTGTACAATCATCTACCAAAAATCCTCAATACTTTTGATAATCTTGTCAACGAAAACATACATAGGAAATCAAATAGGGACAAAAAGACAAAAAAATAAAAACATATGCAAGAAAATTAGGACTATAGATATAACATAGGACAGAATCATGAACTATACAATCATCTAGCAAATCACATTTCTATATGCTTTCAAGTTCTACAATTGAGCATTCATCATTTGCCACTCCTTGTGTATTCCACGTATGTATGGTTCAAATATAACTCTAATTAACAATGCAATGAACAACTATACCAAACGTTTACGAGATCATAAACTACGTGTTGTGAGAGATCAATGCAATACCATTAAACAAAGCCAACTAACCCTCTGGAATTATTTCACATGCCAATCGTGTGAATGCCAATGAAATGAACAACTAAACTATGTACTGACCAATGCCAATCATGTCAATGAAATGAATGACTAAACTATGCATATATCAAGTATGTATACATACGTACATACATGCGTGAACATACATATGCACAGACATACATATATACGCACATACATACATACATACACATGTGCATACATGTGTACATACATACGCACCTACATACATACATACGCACATACATACACACATACATACATACATGCTTAGCAAAATAGAAAAAAAGTGCTCAGTAATGATTTCCAATATAGTGTTGTGACAGATCAATGCAATACCATTACACAAAGCCAATTAACCATCTGGAATGACTTCACATGCCAATCGTGCGAATGCCAATGAAATGAACAACTATCCTGCATATTGACCAATGCCAATCATGCATAGATCAAGTATGTATACATGCGTACATACATGTGTGTACATACATATGCACATAATACATACATATGTACGTACATACATACATGTGTGTACATACATATTGTTTGTTTCAAATCTGTTTAGCAAAATAGTCAATATGTGCTCACTAATGAATTCCAATATAGTGCTGTGACAGATCAATACCACTGAAATGGACAACTAAACTTTGTAACAGTTTCTTGCCAGTAATGAGTTCTAGTATAGTGCTGTGAGAGATGAATGCAATACCATATAAATAGAGCCAATTCATAAGCTATGTATAGATCAATGGCAATCATGGCTTTTATCTAGACATAATCAATATGTGCTCAATATGTGCTCAATAATGAAATTTACAAGTATATCACTAGCTTTTATCTATACATAGCTGACCTATACATAGTTTATCATAGTTCTATTTCTATCTGCTATTTGCTTAGCATAGTCAATAGATGTGGTAACTATTTGTTTCAAATCTATTTAGCAAAATAGTCAATATGTGCTCACTAATAAATTCTAGTATGGTGCTATGAGAGATCAATACCAGTGAAATGAACAATTAAACTTTGTAACAGTGTCTGGTTGTTTGTGTCAAATCTGTTTAGCAAAATAGTCAATATGTACTCAATAATGAATTCAAGTATGTGCTCACGTGATTACTTGTATATATCATAATGCCAATCATAATAGCAAAACATGGCAATTATGCTTTTATCTATACATAGTTGACCTATACATAGTTTATCATGGTTCAAATCTGTTTAGCAAAACAGTCCAATATATGCTGTAACAGTTTGTTTAGAATCTGTTTAACAAAATAGTAAATATATGCTCACTAATGACTTCCAGTATAGTGTTTTGAGAGATCAATGCAATACCATTAATCAAAGTGAATCATGCCAATGAAATGAACAACTAAACTATGGATATATCAAGTATGTATAGATCCATGTAAAATCATTCAACATACTTATGATGTCATAAACTATGTACAGATCAATGCAATACCATTAAACGCAGTCAACTCATAAACTATGTATGGATACATGGAAGATCAATGGCAATCATGGCTTTTATCTATACATAGTTGACATATACATAGTTTATCATGGTTCAAATCTGTTTAGCAAAACAATCCAATACATGTTGTAACAGTTTGTTTAGAATCTATTTAACAAAATAGTAAATATATGCTCACTAATGACTCCCAGTATAGTATTGTGAGAGATCAATGCAATACCATTAATCAAAGTGAATCATGCCAATGAAATGAACAACTAAACTATGGATATATCAAGTATGTATAGATCCATGCAAAATCACTCAACATACTTATGACGTCATAAACTATGTACAAATCAATGCAATACCATTAAACGCAGCCAACTCATAAACTATGTATGGATACATGGAAGATCAATGACAATCATGGCTTTTATCTATACATAGTTGACATATACATAATTTATCGTGGTTCAAATCTGTTTAGCAAAACAGTCCAATACATGCTGTAACAGTTTGTTTAGAATTTGTTTAACAAAATAGTAAATATATGCTCACTAATGACTTCCAGTATAGTGCTGTGAGAGATCAATGCAATACCATTAATCAAAGTGAATCATGCCAATGAAATGAACAACTAAACTATGGATATATCAAGTATGTATAGATCCATCCAAAATCACTCAACATACTTATGACGTCATAAACTATGTACAAATCAATGCAATACCATTAAACGCAGCCAACTCATAAACTATGTATGGATACATGGAAGATCAATGACAATCATGGCTTTTATCTATACATAGTTGACATATACATAATTTATCATGGTTCAAATCTGTTTAGCAAAACAGTCCAATACATGCTGTAACAGTTTGTTTAGAATTTGTTTAACAAAATAGTAAATATATGCTCACTAATGACTTCCAGTATAGTGCTGTGAGAGATCAATGCAATACCATTAATCAAAGTGAATCATGCCAATGAAATGAACAACTAAACTATGGATATATCAAGTATGTATAGATCCATGCAAAATCATTCAACATACTTATGACGTCATAAACTATGTACAAATCAATGCAATACCATTAAACACAGCCAACACATAAACTATGTATGGATACATGGAAGATCAATGACAATCATGGGTTTTATCTATACATAATTTATCATGGTTCAAATCTGTTTAGCAAAACAGTCCAATACATGCTGTAACAATTTGTTTAGAATCTGTTTAACAAAATAGTAAATATATGCTCACTAATGACTTCCAGTATAGTGCTGTGAGAGATCACTAATTAAATAGTCAAAATGTGCTCAATAATGAGTTCCAATATAGTGATGTGAGATTAATATAGTTTTAGTTTAGTGCTATTAGAGATTAATGCAAAACCATTGAATAGAGTAATCATGCAGCATAAGTCATTGCAATCCAGTCAGTAGCTGAAATAGCTAAATGGTACCAAATGTCATTGCAATCCACTCCACTCTCTCCACCTCATCCATCATCAAGAACCCTTTGGCTCTTTCACGTTGAAGCACGAAGGTATCATGTGCTTTCACGAAAATTCCTCGACTCAATTCAGGGACAGCTTTGAGAGCAATATATGCAGCAGTCAAAATATTATCATCTTCAGATTTATCCACTTTTACAATCTGAGGCTTAATGAGGCCATCTTTCAGTTCCTGCATAGTTTCGCATATCACATCCAATGATGCAGCCAAAGATATCTTCTTCCTCTTTCCCCTCCTTGATGATGATGGTGGAGGAGTCCCTCTAGCACTTGCACTCGACTGATTGGAATGATATAACTCTTCATCAATATCTGGTTGGCTGTCAAGAGGTGTACCACAATTGGTATCATCCTCATCAAGCACATTAAATGCATCATTCATAGGGTGCCCTTCTTCAGCATCAAGGGGTGTTGTAGATGCGAACCCTTCAGCAATGTCATTACCAACAATTACAGCCAACTCATTGAAATATTGGAAAGGTGACCTCTTGTACATTTTTGCATTTTTGAATTCTCTCCTCTACATATAAGCATTAATAGATGGATTAGGTTGTAAGTTTTTCATTATTAAAATAAGAAGGAAAAATTTCTTCAATGAAAAGAGTACAAAGATGATCCTACCTTCAAAAGGTCATCCCACACTGAATCCTCAGCATCCACAGTTTGAGTTTCTTCATTCCAAGCTAACCCACTTGTATTTTTCAAGTCCTTCATTACTTTATATCCTACTTTCCATGTTTTTAGCTTATTCTTAAAATGATCTCGTGACAGATTCGAGTTCATCGCTGAATTGAATGTCCTCTCTATCGCAGTCCATGCCTCTTTTTTAAACCCACCTTCACCTTTCCGTCCGAGATGGACTTGTTCAAGGAGCAAGTCTAAAAACTTGCGTTCCATCGATTTTGTCCACATTTTCTTCTTTGAAGAAGAAGATTTGTTGCTCACAGCGAGGGATCCATCTATATCACTCAAAGTAATGGGAGAACACATCGGTTTCACATGATCAGATCCATCCATGCTCATCATGAGCTCGGTATATGCCATTGTGTACTCCTTCCTGTATTTCATTTAAATTTGAAATAGAAAATCTTTAACTATCAATTTGTAATATGTCATAATGGAACAAGGCTAACATATTGAATAGGTAAACGTATTACGATTTAAAGTAATCATATGATTGAAATTGAAAGTTATTGCTCTTTAAATTTAAATAGAATGCAGCAAGTAGTAACATCAGAAAAATAGGATTTTCAACGAATTCGTTGTTCTCTTCTTACTAGTGGGCTTATGATCTTCATCATTTGGTACTCCTTGCTGTATTTCATTTAAAATTGAAGATGATAAACTTTAAATATCATTTTTTAATACATCCTAATGCAATGAGGCTAACATTTAATAAACTTGAAAGAATTTAACTGAAGATGATACACATTTTAAGCAATAATTGATGATAACACATCAACATCAAAAAAACTACCAGTAAGACAAAATGGTGATATCAATGGCAAGTAAATAGTCATGAGCCCCATTATGAAGCATGTTATTGTACTTTCTCAATGCAAAGATGTATAATAATTGTGCTTTCTTGCATTTAAATCAATGTAATCTATATTTCAAGTTGAATTGTGTATTGCAGATATGATCAACAATTTTTGTACATAATGTAGGTGTGAAATTGAAAGTTAATGTTCTTTTTATTTAATTAGAATTTAGCAAAGACTGATATCAGAATAACGAAATCAAACACCATCATTGTATATGCATACATCAATTTAATCATATAAAGCACATTGCCTTCTAATAAATCATTTATTCTCGAGATCTATAATCTTCCCACATCCTATTTGCTATATCTTCTCGAAATTGGGCCCACTCATTTCTATCCTCCTGAGACAACCCATATGTCTCAAGTAGTGGCACCTCTATCCCATCACGATCATCTTCCTCTTCAATAGCTTCTTCCGATGGAAGGCCATCCTCTATCGTAATGAAATTGTGAAGTATGCAACATGCTAAAACAATATAGGATTGTGTCATGATATCATAAGACGTTGCATGTCTTAAGATTGGAAAACGTTGCTTCAGAATACCAAATGTACGTTCTACTACATTTCTAAGAGAGGAGTGTCGATGGTTGAACAACTCATGTGCAGAGTTTATTGGGTTTTCTCTTGACCACTCTTTCAAGTGGTAGCGTGTACACCGATAAGGAGCGAGAAATCCAGGTGCATTTGGATATCCAGCATCCACGAGATAATATTTTCCTATATAAAGAAAGTATATTGTCAATACTTGAACCATTTAGCATAACCTTGAGTATATTAAAATGTGATTTGGCTTACCAGGGGGAACTAAAAGTGGATCTGATCTAGATAGAGTTGAGGCTAGAACACGGCTATCTGCAGCAGAGCCTTCCCAACCAGCAAGGCAATACTGAAACTTACAATCAAAGGAGCAGACACCCATAACATTTTGCGATAGGTTCCCTTTTCTATCACGATATTTACCCTGTATGTCGACATCAAATCGCACTGGAATATGGGTACCGTCGATGGCTCCAATGCAATCCTGTGGGATATGATACACTGATCAAATGTATGCTCAAGTAATAATAAGATAAGGACAACATTCTAGACAATAAACTTGTAATAATGTGTGATTTACCTTGAAGAATGGTTCAAAACGATCCTTCCCACTAATTTCAGGAGGAGTGCCTGGACTAGGTGGTATGAAGTAATCTCTGTGAAGGGCTAAGATAGCCATCAAAACCTTGTGGAAGTACCAACTGACTGTCTCTCCTGAGTGCCCAAAGTTATGGGCAATCTTGCGGTTCCTTAGATTGTGCCCAAGGGTGTGGAGGAACATCACTAGTTGTTCCTCTAACTTCAAGTGGATCGTATCTCTCAAGCTTCCTTTCAGCCTCAAAATACGAGCTAGAGAAAAGAAGGCTGCCCTACTCATCCGAATCTGATCATGACAATCCACCTCATTCGAATGAATAATGTCTCTACAAAAGAAATTTCCTTTTCTTATTCGTTTACCCATTTGACTACCTTCTCGGGCTACCAGTACTTTGGCTATGCCAACAAAAGCAAAAAGAATTGTGAGAATGCGGGTGTATGTGGTCTTCCTAACTATGCTTCCTTGGACCTCTATACTCTCCATAGGATCCATTAGTGACCTGAAATGTGGACAATTTAAACACTATCAGTTATGAAATATCAACTATCACCTATCGAGATACAACATGATTATTTGCTAGCCTCATTGCATTAAGAAGTCAATTATTTATTCAAATACAACAAGGAGTACCAACTACTGAGGATCATAAGCCCATAAAGAACAAATTACAATGTGTCATTATACTCCATGTAATCTATCTATACCAATGAAAGCATAATATTGATTCCATTTGTCTATATGTATACACACATGTATGTATATATGTATGTGCACACACATGTATGTATGCATGTATGTATGTACACACACACACATGTATGTATGCATGTACGTACGTACACACACATGTATGTATGTGTGTATGTACACACACACACATGAATGTATGTATGTATGTATGCATGTATGTGCGTACACACACACACACATGTATGCATGCATGTACGTAGACACACACATGTATGTATGCATGCATGTACGTACACACACAAGTATGTATGTGTGTACGTACATACACACACATGTATGTATGTACACATACACATGTACAAACTATAACTTGAATTTGGGCTTTTATGAATATGTTTTAATAAATCGTCGGGTCCGCTGAAATTGAGGCTCGTCTTTTAGAAGATGAAAAGTAACATAGTTGGCAATAGGAATAGAGTTTCTTTCTGCATTGATCTATACATAGTTTGAAATCATGGCTTTTATCTATACATAGTTTATGACCTCATAAGTATGTTGAATGATTTTGCATGGATCAATACATACTTGATATATCCATAGTTTAGTTGTTCATTTCATTGGCATGATTCACTTTGATTAATGGTATTGCATTGATCTCTCACATCACTATACTGGAACTCATTGGACTATTTTGCTAAACAGATTTGAACCATGATAAACTATGTATAGGTCAACTATGTATAGATAAAAGCATGATTGCCATGTTTTGCTATTATGATTGGCACTATAATATATACAGGTAATCACATGATCACATACTGGAATTCATTATTGAGCACATATTGAGCACATATTGATTATGTATAGATAAAAGCCATGATTGCCATTGATCTATACATAGTTTATGATTTGGCTCTATTTAATGGTATTGCATTCATCTCTCACAGCAGTACACTAGAACTCATTACTGGCAAGAAACTGTTACAAAGTTTAGTTGTTCATTTCACTGGTATTGATCTCTCACAACACTATACTGAAAGTCATTAGTGAGCATATATTGACTATTTTGTCAAACAGATTCTAAACAAACTGTTACAGCATATATTGGACTGTTTTGCTAAACAGATTTGAACCATGATAAACTACGTATAGGTCAACTATGTATAGATAAAAGCCATGATTGCCATGTTTTGCTTGATTGGCACTATGATATATACAGGTAATCACATGAGCACACACTAGAATTCATTATTAAGCACATATTGAGCACATATTGATTATGTATAGATAAAAGCCATGATTGACATTGATCTATACATAGTTGATTCATACATAGTTTATGACTTGACTCTATTTAATGGTATTGCATTCATCTCTCACAACAGTATACTAGAACTCATTACTGGCAAGAAACAGTTAGAAAGTTTAGTTATTCATTTCACTGGTATTGATCTCTCACAGCACTATACTGGAATTTATTAGTGAGCACAAGTTTATGACTTGGCTCTATTTAATGGTATTTCATTCATCTCTCACAACAACATACTAGAACTCATTACTGGCAAGAAATTGTTACAAAGTTTGGTTGTTCATTTCACTGGTATTGATCTCTCACAGCACTATAGTGGAATTTATTAGTGAGCACATATTGACTATTTTGCTAAACAGATTTAAAACAAACACCCAGAAATTGTTACAAAGTTTAATTTTTCATTTCACTGGTATTGATCTCTCATAGCACTATACTCGAATTTATTAGTGAGCACATATTGACTATTTTAAAAACAGATTTGAAACAAACAGTTACCACATATATTGACTATTTTAAAAACAGATTTGAAACAAACAGTTACGTTTGAATGAACCAAAAAAACTTTAAAAAATCCAGTATGCAAAGGTGGGTGTGAGAGGAGAACCGTTTACCGCCGCCGCTGTTCAAATTGGAGAAGAGAAATCACAGAAAGTGCCATAGCCACACGCCACGGCCACAGGAAACCACGGCCACAGAAAACTCACAAACCAGAAACCCTCGCAAACCACGGCCACAGAAAACCCACAAGCCCAACAAACGCAGCAAACCAAAAACCCTCGCCTTCGCACAACAGAGCACGAAAACAATACAACCGTCGTCTTCCAAAAAACCCAATTTGTTCTTCCAAAAACCTAAGGCAGATTCGGCGGACCCGACGATTTATTCAAACGCATTCATAAAAACCCAAAACCTGGTTTTCATTTCAACTTCCACCTATTTCTTGGAAGAAATTTCTTCCAATTTTCGAGCGAAATTGGCAGATGAAACCTGAAACCGGGTTATGCGTTTGATGAACCAAACGCCACCGTTTTCTTCCATAACCTGATTTTGGCACTGAAAACCCTATTCTGAGCCCGGTATTCCCGTAACCAAATGGGGCCTTAGAGCGTTGGGCTCAGAAAGAGATTTCTGGTGATATATGATGTGTCAAAAAATTTCTCAGTGTGACTAAGATATCGCAAAAAAACCAAACGATACTTTTGAGGGCAAAAAAAAATTATAAAAAACTCTTGCACTCACATGACTACAAGTGGGTGAGGCTGGGGCTGACAACCCAGTGGTGGCGCATCGACAGAGGAGGCAGAGCAATGGCTAGAGAGCGATGTGGTGGTGGTCAAGGAGTAGGGCAGCAAAACTAGCGGTGCGCAAGAGACTTGATGGTGTCGTGGTGGCTCAGTGGTGGAGTTGTGACTATGTTGCGGCGACCCCCACTCCAATTGGCAGCATGTTTTTTATAACACAACATTTTTTATAATGTGCAGTATTTTTTTTAATGCAATATTTTTTATTTTTTATTTTTTGTTTTCTTTCCATGCCTCGAAATGTGTGCCAAGGGTCGTATGACCCTAGTAAGCAAAATAAATTTTGCCACATAATTAACCTATCTCCAAAATTCAAGTGCTTTATATGGAAATAAGGTTTTTTGGGTGTTATGAGCTCAATGGTGAGGTCCATTTTCACTCAAAGTGCACCAAAAAATAATTACCCCCTATTTCAATTTTAAAAAACTCAAAAAAATATTAGATCTAATCCAACAAACCCTAATTCTCTATTCTTTAAAAAAATCTAAACAAGTTGTAGAAAATCTAGCTCTAATACCATGTAGAATTTGATCAAAACAAATTCACAGATTCCATAGAATATCTAAATGCAAAAACCTATCACGGAAAAGTAGAGAGAAGGCAAATACAAGGGTTTTCACTTTGACAATATGCAAGATTGTATTATCGGCCAAAAAGAATGAGAGAAATATACAATGGATCAATACTTATAGAAGGAGATCGTAAGACCTAAAAGGGAAACCCTAAGAGGTAAATGGAATTTAATAATTAATATTTAATTAATAGATGGCAAGGCAAGTGCATAAAGGGAAATCTTAAGAAGGGTGTAAATGTAATTAAATTAATCCTTTACTCTAACACTATCTATAACCAATCTTTTGAACAACCTCTTTAACTTTTCCAAATAAACTCAAAATATATGCAATGAAAAAAATATCATGTAGATTCACCAAACATCATCCCATCAGGTTCACTTCCTTAGGCTTAGGAAAATGTGTCTTAACCAAAACTCTGTTTGCATTGTTCATCAATAGGAAAACTATATGATAGACATATATGTTGACATCAATGACAAAATGTTAATGTCAAACATAACTAGTAACAATTCCTAACAAGAATCTCTTCCAAAACTCTCTCTCTTTGCATTGTTCATCAATAGGAAAACTATTTGATAGACATATATGTTGACATGAATGAAAAAATATAAATGTCAAACATGACTAGCAACAATTCCTAACAAGAATCTTTGTTGCATTGTGCACTTCTCTTCATTTTATCTTGATCATAATCGCTAGATCTCTCTTCTACTAGCTTAAACCGATCGTCTTTCTTCATCGATTTCTATTTCTCCTTTCAACAACATACACTCTATTTTTTACAAATCCTTTTATGTCTTCTTGTGATATTATTCCTCTTAATCCTGACCCTTCATTTTGAATTTATGTTTTCTTCTCTATTTTCTCAAATAATTTCCGAATCTCATTACGAATCTTAATTATTAGATTCGAACATATCAGTTTTCTTTCCTATTTACCTATCCATTGCTCAGACTAGTCAAAATGTATTACATATGGATTCCAAACATATTACATAGGTATGTCAACCTTGTTACATGTCCCAAGATAATAGATATTTCTTTTCTTAATCTTTGCCATTGGATTCACATTATCCAATGTAATTCTTCCTTGACTTCTTCGCTGAAGTTGGCCACACTTTGTCATGTAATTATTGTTGACATGGAAGTCTACACCCTTGCTTGAGGTGTGACCCTCAAGTGACCTCGTGTAACATGGAAATGACCTTCAAGTGTGGGACTTGCGCTCTGAGGTCGAATCTCCGAAGAAAGTCGGCTTCCTTACAATCAGGATGCACCTAACTACTCTTGAGAGGAAAAGGGAGAAGGAGATGCTTGAAATCAAACTACCTAATCTAATCTAAAGGGGGTAATGCACCTAGATTGAATGGTTGCAACCCGGTTCTTATATGCACAACATATCAATGAAAAGCCCAGACACATAGATCCTGCCTATATTCTACTCTAAAAGAATTACATGTAGGTCTAGGACTAATCAAATGCTAAACAGAAAGACATCTTCACAATACAATAGTCATCAACAGTTTTGAACACAACATACAAACCTTAGAAACTAGAAAATAAACATTCAAGACAAGGAAAATACATGCACTAATCATGAATGAAAAGAAGAGGTAAAAAGAGGACTATTTCATTAATGGAAAATAAGGAATACAGCTGCAGAGCCTAAGGCCACTACAAGTAGACATAACAGAACAGGGAAGAACCCTCAAAACATATTTACAACTGCCTTTTATAGAGTTCAAGCATAACTCTAATATTACATTGAGTTCAAACTCCAATTAGGTGGAGTTGAGATTGCAGAGAAAGGCAATAACTATTAAGGAGAGGAGATCATGATCAGATGCACATCCCCATACAAAAGATCTAATCTTTTGCGTGAAAATCTGTCTCGCAAAGATAAAAGCGGCGGCCACAACCATCCCAATTGGTAGAGGGATGAACTAGGCGGTGGGAGGATGAAAATTGCATTAAACAGGCATGGAGAACACTCAAAAGTGGTTGCAAGCAATCAAGGGCTTATTCACCATTAAGAATCGTTGGTCTCCTGCTCTCAATCATTCCAAATCAACCATGTTAGCAAGTCAAATGGAGTCAACCATTCAAACTTTCCAGGTGACCCAATATCCTCGAAGTATTTTGCCATCTCATCCATCTTTCTTTCTTCTTGTTTGACCTATTGATTGCCCTATGTTCGCAACTTTGCAACTTGTTTTTTCTTTTAACTATTTAGACATGTGAAACTGCCAGACTTGACTATTTGATGCTCCATCGCAACATCGTAACTACTTTAGTTAACCGTGGATCATACCATGTGAGGTTGCAAAACCTTCCGACCTAAATGTTGATTGCTTCATCACAACCTTAACTTTGGGTCTAGCATTTAACCTTGCGACGCTATGAATAAAGAAGATTGCCACTTCATAACTCTAACCCAAGGTTAACCTTAATCTCTTGTGATGATACGATGAACTAGAATTCAATGAGTTGTTTGACTTTTCACAACCTGAAGTTTGAAGCTTTTCGATGGTGATTCTTCGATTGAATTGATCTGTCCTCATTCAATGAGATATTTTTTACCCTTGCAACAATGCAATGAAGAGATGATATGCAAGGGCCCACTATGACACATGTCAGCATGTCATATTCTCGCATTGGCTAAACATCATACAACTTCAGAAAGCAAAAATATGATAGCCCTCGATCTGATGAGATTTGATGGTCATGGCAAAACTAAAAACCTTAGCATAGTCAACACCCTTAACCAGTCTAACACTGTCACCTATCAATTGTTCTGACACATTCCTTCATACTGCGGTCTGTTGTTGAGTCTGGTCCCACTTGAGACACATGGCAGCTGCTCATATTTTAACATTAGCTAAAGATCTTGCAACTTCAAAATGAAAGAATATGAGAACTATTGATCTCAAAGATCTGACAATGGGGAAGATTGCGGGCCCTCTAAGGTCTTTCAACACAGAACTAACCTACGACCATGCGATAAACTGCATTCGTTGTTTCGCAACCTAAAGTTGAATGTTAGCATTAATAGTTGTGAAACTACACTGATGGTTAATTTGACTGTGCCACACCTTCATGGCCCAACTCATGGTTAAGCCATAAACCACAATGACAAAGCGAATAAGGGTTATCGCATGATCATGACTTGAAATATCATAAGACCATACCATATCGTGCAATATAAAAGGTTTAAAGACTTGGGATATAAAAGGTATGACTAAAGTTTTTATGTATCCCTTTCAAGTTTGCATGGCAATTAATGAATAAGTCAAAGGACGTGGTCATGGCTACCACCTTGGTTTTCATGAGGTTGGCAATATTTGGAAAACAAGGGGAGGGCGGGGGGGAATGGTTAACAATTACCACTCATCATTTAGTGATCACCAATTATGACAAGTGTCTGCATGGGGATTGGTAACCTATTGTAAACATAGTTATCGCCGATCAAAGGTATACTACAATTGCCATCAATGACAACCATTTTGATAATCATATACCTTCCAATCATCTCAATAATCTCTCCAATTGCTCAATGCCAATTATCTCAACACCCTTGTCATGTTCTTGTGCTCCATATAGATATCATTAGCACTCTCTTAGATATTTCCCTCATCCTCCAACATAGCATCTTATGTGAGATGCACAAGTTTAATCATAGCATTGCTAGAGATATATATATTGAACTATTATTAGTTGGTTTCCTTGAGCTTTCCTTTTTTTCATAAGTCTCCTTCCTTGGCACCATCCTCTTCCCCCCATCTTCATCAACAACTTGTCCACACTCACTAGCACGCTCCTTTTTTGAGTCGCAGTCAATGAACTTCTCTTTTAAAACATAACAACTCACCAATCACATTGTGGATTTGCACATCTGTTATTGTCATCCTCCCCATATCATCCTCCTCGTTGCCAACCTCGTGTGTAGTTATTTTGGGCTTTTTCCTCAAAAGGGAAGGTTTTCTAATTTTCCTTTTCTTAATAGCAATAGAGGTAGTGGTTGTGTGCTTAAGGTTATAGAAAATTTTTGCAACCATGTTGTAGATAGGTGTACTGCTCATCAAAAAAAGAAAAAGACAAAAAAAATCTAAATATTGAAATCAAGAATGAAGAAATTTAAAAATGGTTTCTTTATTTGTTTCATATACAATGAATTCATTTTGTTAGATTTAGAATAAATTTACTTTTGGGTTTGAAGAAACTTACTTTTGTCTACAATATGAGGGAAGATGATATTATCCATATAAGTAAAAGAAAATATAAGGGGGAGCTTAAGATAAGATAATTTACTATTTCTAAGTGTTGTAGTGGCTCCATTTAACAGAGAAGTTGTATGCAAATGACATTGCACTTCTTTTAACATTAACCATCTAAATATGTTATAGAAATGGTGGCAAACTTGGAAATTTATATTTTAGGAAGTTTCTAATTAATGATTTTTTTTAACATCATGGAAAAAGGAAAGGGTTTTTGTGTTTTTTTGGAAAATCATTAAATTGAAAAGTCTTACAAAATTTCCACCATAAAAAAAAAAAATGGGAGCAAAGCTCCCAAATAAGCCTATCAACTTAATTATTATTATATATAACTTTGTTGTTTTATTTGTTGTCTTAATTGTGTTGTTTCTCTTGATAAGTAGTAGATATTTTCCACATTGAGTCAAATTATGATATTTCTATCAAGATTCAACTGTGGAGTTTTCTGAGTCAAACTCATTGACCCATGTTTCATGACTACTGGTTCATATGAACCCATCTCTCATGAGAATGAACAAAACACTTAGCACTCAAAAAAGTGAAGCACAAGGAATTCCTAATAGGTCGCCCATCTCAGTACTACTCCAGCTCTAGCACACTTAACTATATAGTTTCCACCATGGTTAAACTCACGCTACTTCCAAGCCCATTTGCAAACCTTCAACAAGTGTTGTTCCTTATGAATCATTCATTAGAAAGCCCCTCCATATTACAATTGTTTTTCTTGCCCTTTTTAGTTTTGTGGGTTTATTTGCTTATACTTTTTGAGTTTTATTTGTACTTTTTATTTGTTTATTTTCCTTATTTCTCTTTCATTTATATTTTTTTTTTGGTTAATATTTCCTTTTTCTCATTTTGTGTACACAACCCATTAGAAAGCCCCCCATATCACAATTGTTTCTCTTGATCTTTTCAATTTTGTGGGTTTATTTGCTTATATGTTTTGAGTTTAATTTGTCCTTTTTATTTGTTTATTTTCATTATTTCTCTTTCACTTTTACTTTATTTTTAGTTATTGTTTTCTTTTTTCCTTTTTGTGTACACCCACCCTCCTATCCCCAACTTTTCCCCTTCTATCTCTTTAAGTAGTCCTTTTCTTCAACTAACATTAAAAAAAACAATGAAATCTAAATGCCTCTCTATAATTTTATAATCCATATTATCTCCTTGATATTATAATCAAATATTAATTACAACATTTCATATTTAAAAACTGATTTCTCATGGGTCCATAACATATTATAATTGTCTTTAAAAATGTAGGTAAAACGATAATTTTGTTTGTCTGATGACCTTTTCCTCTAAAAAAAAATCCTTACGGCACAATTTAAGCCACTTGAAATGATGACTAAGAAAATTATACTCCCACATTCATATTTCTATCATTAGGATCAAAGTTTTATGATGTCAAAAAGTCTACGGAAATTTAAAATTCTCGTCCAAAACATCCAGGCCAAACTGTAAAAAGCTGTTAATACACAAAAATGACTGAGCACAAACCAATTGCATTAAAAAATGATGCTAACTTGTGTAGTTTCCAAACTCTTTATCATCTTATAATAATTTAAATGATACCTATGAATGACGTTTAACAACAAAATCAATGAGTGGTACAAACTCGTTATTCTTCTTGTCTAAAGTGAAAGAGACTAGGCATCTAGTGTCAACCATGATCAATCGAATAATTACAAAAGCTAACGTTTGATGTTACCTTTTTCCTTTATGTTAAATTTAGTTACTTGAATGGCAATTATCCTAGTTATCATCATCTTGCACAAATGACATTATTTTCTTAGCTTTTAAATTGGATTTCGATGGACAAATGCCCTCGTATATAATTGTGTAAGTATCGTACAATAGAGAAAAATGCAGCAGATAAATTGTCGATATTATCATTACTTGCTTCGCGAAGAAATTTTGGTAGCCACACTGGATACAAGGACAGACTCATTTATACTTATTTTGGAGCCATCACATTCTATCATCAGTGGGCTTTAAGAGCAGATTTCAACATTTTTTTCCTTCAGACTCTGTAACTTACGACGATAAACCTCAAATCTCTCTTTAAAACACAGGACTTCACATTCTATCAATTTTGGGTATGAACTAGATTTCTACTATTTTTCTCCGTAAGCTCTCTACCATACTGATCATGGATCATAAGATGTAATCTAATTCGTAATTGCAAAAGCCCATACACAATCCAATCCAAAATAAGCAACGTCAGATTTCCATATTTTCAGATTAATAAATTCTTGGTTTAGCAACAAAGTGGAACATCATGTACAGGATCTAGTCTCTTCAAAACCAACTTATCTCAATCAAAATAGGACATTAGGTGAGAATGGACAATGTGTTCCTTAAACGAGTTGGAGAGCCAAAGACCTTCAAATGCCCAGTTGTTTGTGTCCATGAGTCAGGAAAAGTCATTTCGAGTGTTGCTCCATCAAGAAAATTTCTTGAAATACACAACAGACCTTGTGAACTGAACACATTCCCATTAGAAATGGCGAGCACTAATATTCAAGAGTAGATCACAAATTACTAGATCTTCACTGGTACAAAATTGCGGTAATTTTACACTATCGCATTAAGCATCCTGCTCAAAAAGAATGAAGTCAACAAATCTGAGGATTAGGAAAATAAGTGTCCATTCCACATCAAACCACTCCTATGTTTCATTCACGTAGTGATGCCCAAATCACTCGTGTCCAATAAGAACGAGTTGCATCACTGATTGATATTCATCCTTAATAGTAAACATTATGCAATATTCCTGTCAGTGTTTGTTCATGTTAAAGCAGAAAGTTGTTTCAACACAATCAAAAGTTATACTATTTTACAATCAGAGGATTTAGTAGCGAGACATATTCATAAGCTATAATCTTACATTTGCCATTAGATAAAGCTCACTTCAAATAAAAAGTGGCATCAGTAAGCTGCCAAATACCAATCTAAGCAGAAGTTCAGCTTCTTTTTTGAATCAAATTCTCAACTAATAGCGTGAAAATCACCAACAAGATAATGCAATTAAGGCTCTCAAAAATGATTTTCATAAACCCAGTGACAGGAATGGAATATGACATTTAATCATATTAAATTATAAGATGCATCTTGACCACCTATAAGTACATAAAAATGCAGCTACTTAATTGCAAATAGAAAATAGGTTGTCATGTTAATATGAACCCTAAGTTGAGATGAATCCAACTAATCAATAGCAATGCAACCAAAGCTCCTGGTAAATTACTAAGGAAATGATATATCAGGTGATCCCAACTTCATTCACCCATCCAAATTTAACCATTATCATGTACCAGAAAACCATGGGTAGATAAATAGAGGTCATATTTATGTTATATAACTGAAAGCAAAACATTGCAGTTTCATGAAAATTCTCTTTCCAAGCTGAGTCTTCAAATATAAGAAAATGCAACCACAGTGCTGCATTGGCAATCCACCATCCAGTTCTTTAAGTGCAGAAGTATTAGTCTTTAGCTATACAAGCTTATAAGACGATAACTTAACTGATAATTTAAAGTTCCACAAAACTGAGAATCCATCTACTATGCTGCATTAACAATATGATCACATAAAAGACCAACTCATAAACATGAAAACCACACAGTGGGTGCTGTCTTCATCATTGAGAACCTTCCAAGCTATGGCTCGATCATATGACACAGGCCTGCCCATACTTGAAACACATATCCCAGCAGGTAGATAAGCATAACCCTGTCCAAACATGATTTCTGAAATCAGTTTAAGGTTTAGAAAAAGATTATAACTTCAATTTCAGTCTTGTCAACAAAACAAGCATATAGATCATATCACACAAGTTGAATGGTGACCAACAAATTAATAAGAGTAAATACCTGTTGCATAATTTGCGTAAAATCAGTGCAAAGACTTTTGCGTCCATTTTCATCTAGTATTTTGTCCAATGATATATCTTGCAAAGCAACCAGTGTGGTCTCTAGCATATCCAGGCCTGCCTGATTTGCAAATGTGAAAACTGGTAGTGACTGCACATTGGCCACCATTACAACCAGGTTCAGTATTTGACTGATAAAAAAGAGTGAAAATGCATAGCGATACTGTGATATGGTTTTTGTATGCAATTCATACCTTCAATGAACAGCACATGATTGCATCTGAATGGTGCCAGAGCATTTTAAGTAAAGAGTCACTTGCTTCACAATCAACACGAAGGAGATCTACACCTAGATGAAGTCTGGCAACATATGACAGATTCAGTTTCTAGTGCAAAATGTCATTGCATGATGAAGCCCAAAAACCTATACTAAAAGGTAATCTTTGCATGCAGAGATCCCTACCCTTACCTGTAGCTATGACAAATCCAACGTGCTAGAGTTATAGCTTCTGGAGTGCCTGGAGGTGGCCTTGGCCCTATATGTGGATTAAACCGTGATGGAGCTAGTGCCATTGCAACCCTCTGGACAGATGCTACAACACTACGAACATATTGTCGAGCCATAGCAGCCACATTTTCTCTCAGGTGATTTTCATATGTAAACTGAAAAGCAATAGTTAACACAGATCTCAAATTTGAGTTTGCTCCAGAATCACCAGAGGCTCTAGTTCCTGTTGATCCAACCTCCAGAGCAGAAGCCAAATCCAATGTACGATTTGCACCAGCAGATACATCCTGAATCATGAATGTAGAGAAATTTAGTCTCCATGATATTCCAAAATAATAGTGCATTTTTCATTAATTGAATCTCTATAGGTATTCCATAATAGTTAGCATTACTTTTAATGCACACTTGAAAAATCAGTGCTCCTAGTGATAAAAACTTGTAGAATGGACTCAACTGTTCGGGATTCCAAAGGAATAACACGAAAACCAGAAGGGAGCAAAGGAGCATCATCAGCAAATGATTCATCAATTGGGGCAAACACCAGTTGGGCACACGCACCAGCTGCACTCTCATCAATTCCACTGCAAAGCTGTCCATTACAAGTTCCCATTGCATCAATTGAAAGAGCCACAATAATTGTCCTATTAATCTCTCAAGGTAAGGTTAATATTTGTTGATTGCAAATTTTCCATGGCGGGATGTTAATGGATTCAAAATTACAAGTTCTTCATTGAGTACCTGTAAGAGAAACATATCTCTAGACAAGACAGCTTCTTCCTGTGTTAGCCCATGTCCTTCCAGTTTGATAACCTCCAAAAACTGCATTTGTAATCTTGTCAGGGACTAAATGTTTTTGCAAATAGATAGAGCCCATAACTACCCAGAATTCAATATCTTGTAAAATACAGAAAAAGCTACATTTAAAAACCAAAAGCCAAAAAACCTCAGTGATTTTATACCTCCTCATGTTCCACTGTATGTGCTAGGGGGAGGATCACTTGACTCCCTGAAAATCCCCCTGACCTTGATCCTGGAAGACCATAAGGACCTGCCTTCAATGCAGCTGCTGAATAAGCATCCATACTGCAATCTGCCCACTCTGATCTATGTTCGCGTAAAAAGCGAACCAGTAATGCTGGAGGGACATTCTGCACATTAAGATTGATATCCTTTACTGTATAATGTAAATCCCGTGGGAAAATATTTCTATTTGTACATACATGTGAAATTTATCCATCAACTAAATCAAAGTAGTATAATGACCATCATTTCAAACTGTAACAGAAATTTATTGGTCTTAGCACCAAAGTGTGAAAAGAACCTGTAAGAGCATAGATGCCTTAGCACACAAGATGCCACCACCCAAAGTTGTGAGTCCATTTGAAGAATTAACTTGGGATCCAACAAGCTTGCTGGGAGATGAATTAATAACAATAGTCACATCCTCAATCCCATCACTCCCCATCAAAGACCAACCATCATCCGAAAAACCATTCACAGCCTCATTGAAACCCCTGCATTAATCAAGAATGCATTAGATTTCAAACAACAGAACTCAGAAATGAGAGAGGGTGCCAACCTTGATGAATTACATTACCTGCTTAATCTCTGGCTAAATGTCCTCAGAACAGCTGGCTCCCTACCCCAGCCAAAAACTACTTCACCTGTAACCTCCTGTGCAATTTGGCGTAGACGGCGAAGTGCCTGATAATTCAGACTTACATTAGTAAAAACATTTGAAAACAAGTGGTTGATTGTAATAACAAAATCTGAATATTGGCATCCATCCTTACAGCAATTGTCGTCTTTTGGGCAAGTATAGTGGATGACTCATATAGAGGACGCAGCACTTCAGGTACGCTCCAAGGCTGAAACATTAGAAAATTCAATTCAGTGAAAGAAAAAAAATCAAATATTGTTCAGCAAACGTGGAAGAGAGACAAATAAACAATGAGGCACTGCTCTTTCAGAGACAATCTGTACCTCTAAATCCATATGGTCAACAATCCGAATTATGGAACCACCACCCTCACAAGGTCGTATCAAATATCCACTGGGAAGCATTTCAGCTCTCACAAAGTGTGGCACAGGTGGCATGCTTGGACCTCCTTGTGTGCTATTTAAGGACCTTTCACAAACCTTTCAAAACATAACAAGTTATTAGTGATTAGTTACTGGAACCTATATTGCTCGTGGGGGGGGTGTGATGTTGAACAAGATAAGTGGATATTTAAAAGAGTGTTGAACTTTAGTAAACGATTTCCAATTCTCACATACCACAAGACTGCCATCTTCCAACACTGTTGTGTATCTCAGAGTCCAAAAGTCTCTGGCAGAAGCTAAAGTAGTGGGGGCATAAGTCTGCAATAGAAAATATAGATAGGAAATGTTACTTCATTGACCCCAACATTAAAGATTAATTTTATTAGAATCAAAGGAAGGCAAGGCAAGGAAATAGCTTACCTGCATGTATAAAAGCTCAATGGTTCCACCATTTCCAGTAGGAAAGGCAGTCAGTACATCAAGGCAGCGGCAATCCCGAAGCCAAGATGGGCGATCTTTAAGAATCTCTGCAACCTGAATGAACTTATTCAGTCAGTGGCATACAAGCTAGTCATTACCAGGCATGCATAAAATTCTATTGGGCACTCACCTTAGTAGGTTCCAATCCTACAAGACCACAAGCACGAGCAGCTACTCCAGTACAACTGTGAGAAATAGCTACAATTCCAATCGAATCCGGACCAGGCTGCAAAAGAGAAAACCCAGAGTTTTTAACAACATTGATTACAAACACTAGCAAGCATAAAATCAGCCTTTACAAAAAATATTGTCACAAACCTTCATCCCAGGCATCTGGACCCAATCGACAGCAGTTCCTGTAGCCTTTAAAAGGAACTCTGCCAAGGTCTCCTCTGCAATAGACAGGAGTCTGCCAAGTAATAGAAATAAGTATTCACCATTCTGCCAACCAGAATTTCTTAAAAAACAAAAACAAATTACAAATTCCAAAATTCAGCATGTTGCACGTACCCAGCGGGACTAGCATCCCTGAGGGGATGCTGAGGTGTTGGGTTATGTTGGTGCTGACCGCTAGTCACCACAGACTCACAGCTTGTATCTGTGGTGGCCACAGATGCCTGCAAAATGGCATAAGTCAATAAGTATGCAGTCATACTGCTGAATCACATTCAAATTCATTGCTCAAACTGTCCATTCACGGTATGCATATCCCAAACCAACAAAAACCAATTTTCTTAAGACTTTTAGTATAGAATTTCAATAAAATTGTTTAACAGGCCATCTACAATACTTTTTGGATGTCTAAAACACGGAAGTGCCAAATTGGAGTGCGTCTGTTCCAACAAAAGAGCAGATCCATATTGTAGCATTGAGTAAGGTTAGTATAGTTCCCTGTGCTCTCTCATATCACCACACTACGGTGAATATTGATAGCTATCATTATTCAATGCATGGTTTCCTAAAGTTCTGAACAGACTTAGAGCTTGTATCTTCTAATTCCAGATCAACTGAGATCATTTGATTGGCAGTTTATGTTTTGATTTTATTCATGAATCTTAGTCCGAAAATGGCCTAAGAGGAATCAAGAGTAAATTGGAACCCAAATTATTCAACAACTAAACCCTTGGTTCCAAAATCCTCAAAAATGAGGACGAGCTCTAGACTCCCAAAATTGTATCCACGTACATAATGTTGATCACAGTTGTTAGCTTTCAGCGAAACATCAAAACTTCTGTTTCGGCAAATGATTAAATCACATTCCCTCCCAAAGATGCAACACAAAATTATAAGCAACATGCAAAATACTCTGATGACTTATGATCAGTATTCTGTTAAACACTAATGACCTTTGTTGGATCAGCCACGGGAATATAATGATTAAATTTTGGAAGGCATTGTAAGTAGTTCAGAAAACCTGTAAAATGCTAATATGATCTCAGGCATTTGGTTTAATTTGAAAGAAAGTGAATTTATAAGATTTTTTAGTCACTTCTAAGACCTGAGGTGAACAATGTACATGTCAGATCACTACAACTCACTCTACTTGAAACTTTAAATCCACAGCACAGTCGTCTCTCTCAAGAGGAAATCTAAGGCACCCATTTCTATTTGATTTTATTGTGGTTTCTCTCACGTGAAAATATCGGCTGGTCATGGAAAGAAGAGGTCGCTATATGCATTTGATCTCTGATCGTATATAATGCCAGAAATAATGAAAAATAGCATGAATGCTGCCTTGAGGATTGTTTCTTACATTCTGCAGCTGTTGTCTCATATAGTTATTCTCGTACACCAACTGAGAAACTTGTTTCTGCAGGCGATCATTCTCCTCCATGAGTAGCTTGTTCATCGCAGTCAGCTTTCTGTTAACAGTCTGTAGGCGTGATGCCTCCTTCCTCTGTTTTTCTCGACACCTACATCACCAAAGTCAATGGGACTCAAAAATTCATCAGGGAAACAATACCTGTTATCAACAACAAAACCCTCGTACAGAAAGAAACTGAAACATCTTCAACTCCGTGGCAACATTGAAAGGGACTTAGAATTTCAAAGATACAAGAGTCAAGTTACCCACAAAGGTACCAGAGAGATATGGCACTCTCATTCCAAGGGCAAGTCTATAACAATACATATCCCACGACAACGGAATTATGAGACGGAGCTTATACCCTAACAAGGTCACTCAGATACCTATAAAAGAAAACACCTGCATCCATTTTGACAGCTTCGCTGCGCAATTTAAGCCCCCAACCAGGATAATAGCCCTACATTTAAGAAACGGTTACCATGGAACTAGAATTTAATCTACTTGAACTCATTCTCAAGTGAACTACAACTGAAACAAGCAACACAATTAAGGGTACCGCCCTAATGCCATTTTTCAGGCACCTACAGACTACGAGTGCAAATAACCATTTCTGCAGCTATGTTTGAAATTTTTAGCCGGGCCAGCTAAGGCAACGCATGCTGCTCAAATCCCACCACAGAAAAAATGCACATGTCCCACATTTTTACTTGGGTTCAATGTTCTCTTAAGTAAAGAGAGACTAAAACAAGTTGGGTACACACAAACATTGTCATCCAGGCATCTGGAAAAGAAAACGATGATCTATCAGATACCTGCGATTCTGAAACCACACTTTAATCTGCTTGGGCTCAATATTAGAAAGAATAGGACACTCCCTAATGAGCTGCTGCCTTCGGATAGAAGTAGGCTTGGGACACTCGCTGTAAACCCTCTCCAGAGCCTCCACCTGCTCAGAAGTATAACGCACATATTTGCTGGTATCCATACTGTTCTTCCCCTCCTTATTCATCACTGCCATCTACTTCAAGCACCCACCCAAAAGAAATAAGAAAACCGCCTGAATGCCTTCGAAATCAAACTTAGCAGCACTCACCACCCCTCCCCCTCCCTGCAACAACAGAAAAGAAGCAAGAAACACAAAACCATTTTAAACTTAACTGCAGTTAAGCGGAAAGAAACAACACAAACATAAAAAATAAACCGCCATTTTCCACTACTTTTTCACCTGGTGATGTCTTGTCCTCGGCCCCCTCCACAAAGAGAGCCGCCCTTCTCCCACATCACAAGTTATACCGCTGGATTTAGCAGAATGCAGGGTATAATAGCTGTAAAAACCAACACACAGTATCACTGCCTTCAGTTGACACCAGCATTAAAAACCCACAGGACAACTGCAAACTGTATGACGAAATAACTCTACGAAGAAACAAACGTACCAGTAAACGTAATGCACTACAATGTAAGTAATACTTCAGCTGGGTTGTGCGGAGATTTGTTTGTTTTTGGTTTGTGACAAGAAATCTACTGCCTAGTTAAATTTAGGTGGTTAAGAAAGGCGTGCGTTAGAGATAGAAAGAAAGAAATACGCCCTATGCCATGTATGTGGTGGTATCATGATTGATGTGGGCCATGGTAGCATGGCATGCCTGGCCTGCGCGTGCATGGATGCGGCCATGCGTAATCATTGCATTGCCATGGCATGGGATGACATGGAATGCCCATGGGAAAACCTCTGCCTTGTGTTTTACCGACACATGGTCATTTTGTTAGGTTAAAAATTGCTGTATTGAAAAGAGAAGTGGATAAAACATTCTCTTTTCTTGTCTAGTATCAGGGTTGAATGATAATTTAGCGGGAGTTAATAATGGAAATTGGGGGTTCCAACATATCCTTTGTCAGAAATTTAGCGGAAGTTTGAAAGGGATGTAGGGTGTCTTGCTAGTGTATTTATAACTGTTTAGTGCATTTATTAGATCTACTTAAGACATGTTTAGTGTGGGCTCCTAGTTTTTTTTGTTTTATTGGACTTGAGACAAATTTTAAGGAAATTTAAAGTTTTTTATGAGGTAATAATGTTCATGGTGATGGGTATTGGCTATAGAGCATCAAAATTGTCTTGACAAGACAAATTCTTTACATTTAATAATAATAATTAAATTAGAATTATAATATACTTATATTTAAAATTTTAATTTAATTATTAGATAGAAAATATTATTTTGTGAGGGTACTTATGAATGCATGTATAGTCATTTTGGTGAGTTGAGGAGATTTTTTATTATAAAGTTTAGTGTAAGAGAAATAGAAATAAATAAATGTTCTTTTGTAGTTCATAATATAGATGGTCTTCATATGTGTCTATGGTGTATTATAGTGTTATTGCACTACAACTGAATCTTGCATACCTAATGCAATGCCCCACTTGAGAATCCTTGGGATTAAGGATAAAACATACACTAGCATAGTATTTTTGTTAAATTCATATGTAATGATTGCAATCGGAAGTCAAACAATTATCGAAAGATTCTCAAGTCTGTCATTACTCTCAAATGCTTACATTTTTCATCAAGATGATTCGCATACAAGGTTCATTCCATTAACCATAGTTGCATTTGATGTGGTGTTCATTTTAATGCCCAACTACAAATTCCTAGATGATTAGTAATGAAAGATCATTTCTAGTTTAAAACACAATCGAGAATGAGACAACTTAATCTGACTATCTTAAAGTGATCGATAGTCTATATGTTTTGAATTGGGAAGGTACAACTCCCAAATGGGTATCTGAAATGCCAATTTCCATCTTATGAACATGTCCAAAAGTGTCCATTGTTTGCAAAATAATGATTTTGCTATGGAAAGTCATCTATGAGAAAATACCAATTCTCATTTGACAATATGTTGTTCCCAAACAATAATATCCAATTCAAAGCATTTTGTCATAGGGATTTCATAATTAGCCTAAAATGGGCTTTTCTCTAGAAGCTATAACTTTCACATCCAAACTTTTATTAACTTTATTAAAAAAGTAGTGGAAATCTCTCTACAAGATCTACGACATGGTAAACCTAAAACCATCTCAGACTATGATCATTTTTGACACCACACAAAGGAATCCAACATAGCCTAAATAACTAGTCACAGTTGCTAAAACATGCAATGGGCATGTTCTGAACAAAAAAGAGAGGGCATGTCGACGCCAACATATGACATGAAATGAAAGATAACTCCACACTAGGGAGTACCATATACATGAATATCAAAGTGCATCATCAACTCAATTACAAAGAAAATACATAAAATTAAAGCATTTATGTCATCTATCATTTCAATTACAAGTTCCAATCAATCTTATAAGAGAATTGTATCATGGAGTACAAGTACAATATTAAAGTCAAGAGGACAAGATAAGGAGGGATAAGTCAACAAGATCTTGCATCTATAATATATATGTCAATGTTCTATGATCCCCAATAATAGAATAGGTAGCAATCTCTTCCAACTACATGGACCGGAAGGCCTATCCCATCATGCTCATGGAGATAATGACCCAATCACATAAAACATAAGACAAAAGCATCTAAGTTTTACACACATGCCAAAAAGTGCATGACATAAGTATTGAATGATCATGAATGCAGTGCAATACATTACGTTACCGGTTAGAACACACTAAAGGATAGTTGTGTAGAGACTCTAGTAGAGTGTAATTATTTGGCTCATACTAGCCCAAGTCGCATATAGTGGTATGAAAAATCAACTCCCTTAGGATGCCTCACAATATGCCCTTGGAATAACTTTCATAGAAGACTGGCTACAATTTGGTCACATCATCCTTGTATCAACTCCCTTGGGACATGCAACTACCATTTGGATGGGCAGAACTCAAATTTTACATTAATTTTTAGTATCCCATGGTTATTAATTAGTCATCACTTGTTTAGAACCTCTTTGTGTTATCTTGTCAACCACTTTCAAGCAAGGGTAGATGTGAGAAGCCACTCCACATGTCCACTCGTACATACCCTTTCTCAGTATACAACAAGTGCAATAAAGTAATGCAAAATCCCAAACTCCCAAAAATCCAATAAAATTCAAGCTCTAGACACACATGCAAAATCTAACAACATAATTAGGTAAAAACGCTCATTTTTAAACATCAATACACATAAATACTCATGCCCATCTAACAGTTGTGATGTGGAGCCTAATCAGACTTGGAGGTTGATTTTCTCTCACTTTATTCGATGTGGTTCCCCCCAGATTATTACTACAGGGGTTTGGGGGTGGCCCCCTCAAGATAGGGTCAAGGGGTAGCCCCCCTTGCGAGTTCCTAAGTACAAGGTGGCGTCAAGGGGTAATGCAGCCTCACAAGAGTTTTCAAGGGCATCACCCTCAAGTGCTCAAGTGACTTTATGACTGTAAAAGGTGTCAGCTCCTATTTTTCTATTAGACAACTTATTCTTGCCCTAATTTTGTAAGCGGCAAAAAGCTTGTATAAAATGGCTTAGGGTTAGGGATTTCATTATGTATGATGAGATTATAGCTTCTTGCGGCAGTATTGAGCTATAAGGGATTGTGGATTGTAATCACTAGATGATAATAATATTGGACTTGTTGTTGGTGGACATAGCCAAGGGATTGGGTGAACCATGTTAAATATTTATGTCTTGTGTTCTCTTCTATGCGATTTATTATTTTGTGATATTAGTTATATTTGCATGTAATTGTTATTTCTATATGTGATTAATCCTAACAAGTGGTATCAGAGTGAGGTGTCATCATTATATATTTTTTAGCTATCCTTCATAGGAAGGTCTCACGATTGACTGGGAGCAATGGCAAATGAAGGTAAGCTAAAGGTTGAGAAGTTTAATGGGAAGAACTTTCAATTATAGAAGATGCAAATGGAGGATATCTTTGTCTAAAGGATTTATTGTAGCCATTGGAAGGAAAAACCAAGAAACCGATTGCTATGAAAGATGAGGACTAGAATATTTTGGACAAAAAGAAACTTGGAATATTCATTTATGTATGGGACAATCAATAGCATTTAATATTACAAAAGTGAAGATGATAGAAGATTTGATGCAAACCCTAGCAAGGTTATATGAAAAGCCCTCCGCTTCAAACAAGGTATTTCTCATGAAGCATTTATTTAATATGCAGATGGAAGAAGGTGGATCTCTTTCAAATCATTTAAATTAGTTTAATATGGTTACTAGTCATATATCTTTTGTAAGTGTTAATTTTGATGAAGAAATTAAGGCTCTCTTGATTTTGCGTTCTTTACCTAAAAGTTGGAATGGCTTGGTAATGATTGCAAGTAATTTTGTTTCTAGATCTAATACCCTAATATTTGATGATGTGATTGGTGTTATTCTAAGTGAGGAAACTCATAGGAAAAGCTCAAGTGGATCCACATCAGGAAGTGTTTTGAACATACAAAGTAGAGGCAAAATGACTGAAAGAGGAAACAATTCTAGAAATCGTGGGAAATCAAGAGAAAAATCAAAGGGACAAAGGTCTCAATCTAGAGGACCAAGAGATTTTTAGTACTATGGAAAACCAAGGCATAAGAAGAAAGATTGTTAGACTCAAAAGAACAATAAAGGGGACAAACAAGAAGGGAACAAAGAGGCAAATGTGGTAAGTAATAAATCCGAAGATGATGCTTTGCTTCTTTCTTTAGAAAGTGTTGATGATTCATGGGTTTTGGATTCAGGGGCTTCATTTCATTCCACTCCTTATAGAGGTTATTTTCTTGATTATGTCCAAGGGGATGTTGTGCTAGTTTATCTATGGGATAATGAACCCTTTCAAATTGTTGGAAAGGGAAAAATTAAGATTAAGTTGCAGAATGGGAATCATTGGCTACTACAAGAGGCAAGACATGTTCCAAGGCTGAGCAGGAATTTAATTTCAACAAAGCAACAAGGTGATGAGGATTGTTGTTAGAGTAATTAGATATTTCCTAATTAACTCTAGTTCACTTAAGCTAAACTTTAGGCATCTAATGATTAATTCTTTTATTAATTATTATGATGCAACCTAGGTTAGATCTTTTTAGGGTTTTGGTCTCATTTATAAGGATGATCTCTCATTGTAACATCTAATTAAGATTAATTCATTATTGATATTAGCAATTCTTATTTTGTTCATCAAGAATGTCTCATCTATGGATTTGGCAATTCGCGCCTCCATAGCTTTTTGTTATTTCTCTCTTTCTATGACAGGTGTTTGCATGTAGGTTATTCTTGGGAGTTGTGGGGTTGATCTTTCGTCAACTTCAACATGTTATCAAAGCTCCAGATCTTCATGCCCCATTATGTTCTTGAGAGATTTGGCATTAGTTTTCAGATTTGAGCTTTCAGTGTTTTTTTATTGGATCTGGGGGGTTACTGATTTTTGAGGTACTTTGAGCAAAAATGGACATCATTGTTGAGCTCAAAGTGCTTGAAAACCCCCATTTCCATATAAAATACGTCTAGTTTGGATGCTATTAAACTCTAAGGCAAAAAAAAAATTGCACCTACGATGTTTTATGACCTGGGCACACAAACTAAGGCAATGCATTTTTTTACCATATTTTTTAGTTTAAAAAAATTAAAAGTGCATCATTTTTTTTCATGGTGGATCCTACGTTTTAGCTTTATGTGGTTTCTATTGGGCCTGTTGTGTCTATTCAACTACCTCTGTGATGTATTGGAGACCCCATTTTTTTACCTCCTCTAGTGTCATGCAAATTTACCTATGATTTGACCTTTGCGGCTCCTCTGTCAGCCTTGGGCTACGTCCAAATGTTTTATTGGTTTCAAGCCCCTACAAGATCTATTGTTGGATGTTCTATTGCATGGTGAAGCTTGGTCCTCTTTTTTGGCACCGATTTTGTTTCTGGCTCTTGTTTCAGTAGAAGCGACAACCTAATCTAAGGAAAATCAGGTCTAGACCATTTCATGACTATTTGAGAGGGACTTGTCTACCTAATGATGATCAAGTTTGGTGAGCATAAGGGGCATGTCTTTGGTCTCCTCTTTGTCATCATCGATATCCGTGGTGGACAAAGTGACGCATGCACATGGCTTTAGCGATGTTAAGAATGCAGTCACAACACTCAAGCCTACCCAAAGCCATGATGTAGTTAGACGAGAGAGTCATTTGAGAGAGGCAGAGAGACCTATAGTAGTGTGTCGAGGATATGGATCGAATTAGCACTTGTAGGGTAGATTACTGCACTAAACTGGATTGAATGGCCAATCTGCAATTTTTGATTGGAAGAGAAGTTGCCGACCTTTTGATAAAATCATCCTTCATGCGCTCTGAACTCCACATTTTTTGGGTTGATGCTCTATCTTTTGGGGTGGATCATGTTAAATTCAGGCCCTTGCCAAATTGATCTTGGAACCCACAATTTTTGTTAGGACACATTGTTTGCAGGCCTGCCTTTTGTTGGCACTTGCCCACATGTGTTATCGATGAATTTTGTGGGGTTGTAGCAAAAGTGTGGGGTGGCATTGTTTCTTGGGTGTGATAGCAGGGGCTTATATCCTGACATTTTGCGCACAACAAAGCCCTCTTTGAGATTTAAATAGTTGTATAATAAGTTGATGGTCAATCTGCTTTACTTCTATGGTATGGGTGGTTTGGTCAAGGAAACATTACTTCAATGGTATTTTAGTGAAGGACTACGAAGTATTGTGGTTGGCGAATAAGATATTGTCCAATTTTTCCATGCATGTGTGCCTTCTTGGAAATTTCAGAATGTAGTTTATGAACATTAGAACTCTCGTTGGATTCCATGTCGCTCATTGTGTGAGTTGAATTATTTTTCTAAGCTTGGCAATTCTTGATTAATGTGTCGAGATTAAAGATTGGTGATTAGTTTTTGAGTTCCACCCAAACCGGCCAACTCAGCCTAGGCCTCCAAGCAATGCCTTCATTCTTGGCCATTCATTATCTGATGTTGACTAGTCAGAACTATTAGTGATCTCCTCGAGTAGCATGAGCAGTTTTACCCCATTATTGGATATGCCTTGGCCTTGTGTTTTGTGAGTTCGACCTTGGTTCCACAAGACATCTCCTTTCCTAGCCCTGCTAAAGTATTTGGGAGATGTGCATGCCTTGCCACTATGGCACCAACACTTGGTCTAGGCACTAATTTGTGACTGTGACACATCATCTTGCTATCATTTGTGAAGAAGCTCAAGTTTGGAGAGATTCAAGGTTTGGTGTTTTTCATTTGTTGCTCGATGGTTTGGGGTTGATGAGACGTGCTTGGAGGTATTTCTTTAAGACTTGATTCCTTGTTTCTCATTTTCTATAACCTCCACTTTTCATGCACTTGAGTTCATGCGATAGTTACGAGTTTTACTTCTGTGTGGGCCCATCTCTCTCTCCTTCCCATTTTCAATGGTAGTTTGACAAAAGATGGGAGCTTTATTTTGACATGTTTTGCCATGATTTATGGATTTCATAGCCTGTATTCACCCATGATTTGGCATGATTTGGTATTTATCTATGAGTTTAGTGGGCCCCACCAAAAATCTCACAGATTGTAGACTGGTTGTTTTATTTTAAAAACACATAGTGTACTTTTTTTTGGCCACCAGTTTTAAATTCGGCACTGGCTCTTTTATCGACAACACTGATTTTTTGTAATCTTTGTCTTAATTTCGGTGATCAAATTTCTTTTTCCAATAGGGGTCTTTTTCTAGCATTTTTTTGCCTCGACGATCGTTTGACTATCAAATTTGGGCTTGTCACTTGCTAATATTAGCACCATGTTGGCATTGCATCAACATTCCTATCACCTTCTCAGGCTCTATTTGGACCTACCTTCACATTTTTGCTCATTTCTTAGGCATACAAAACTTTGTTTTCCAAAAATGAGATATCATCAGAAAGCTAGTTCTGAGCCTATCGTAGTGATATAAGAGATTTTCAATTTTGATGGCATTTTTTGCTATCAAAGTCCAAAGTTCCTTTTTGCACCCTGGGAGACATATCTTGAGCATCTGATCTTTGATTTGGGAATTCTTTGTGTCATTGGAAAGGTCTTTCTGAGCCCTTTCCAATAATGCTGGTTATTTTTTCAAATTCTTCTCCAGGCACATTCTATTTAGTTTTTTGCATTTTTGTATTCTGGTGGATATCTTGGGTGTTTTAGGTTCAAGGATCGATTTCTTGTCTTTAGATGATTCATCATAACTTGTACCATCTATTGTACTAGTCTTATGCCTCTTCTAGTCTATTTAGACATATTTTGTATGTATTCTTGAAAACACGCTAGAATAAAGTACCATATTGCATCTGTATTTTCATTTAAGTAGTTTTGCCTTATGATTCGAACAGTCTCATCTAAAAAAACTCGTACATATTATTATATTCTTGGGATTCACCATATCTTGTGCCTTATTGTACGTGCATTACTCTAATAAAGTGCCATGGGGGTTAATGTTTTGCCTTTGTTTGCTATCTTCATTTGTCTAGTGAGTGTCCCTTCCATGACATTAGTATCATGACATGTTTGAGATTGATCACCCTAGTACACACATAGGTACTCTTTTGTGCATCTTGATTGTGGTCCCTTGATATACAGTTCTTTTGGTCCACTTTTCTAGTTGCTTGTCACCTCACCCTTATCTTTATTAGGGGGGTTCTTCTATTGTTTCTCATGCTTCCTTGGTTTGATTGATCATCTCTTAAGGCTTTGGTGTTTCATGCCATCTGTATCTTTGAGTTCAGTTGTTTGTCTTTGTATGCCTCTTGATTCGATGCAAATTATAGTCTTCTCTACCTGGTCAAGTTTTATCTCAGTGGAAGTTCTTCAGATCAATAGTTACTTTTGACAGAGCTTTGCAGCTTCTACATGCTTCAGTGATGTTCTTCATGATCATCTTTTGTTCATATCTTCTAGGACATTCCCTAGTTTGGAGGCTTCTTTAGTCCTTCACTAGTTTCATTTTAGCATTATTTCCATCTCTTTTTGGAGCAGAGTTTTTCCCATGTGGTTTTTGTTAGAGTAATTATTTGTTCTAACTTATTAATTAAATCACTTTGATTTAATTAATTAAGTTGCCTATTACTCTAGTTTTCTTAAGCTATCTTGTAGGTGCATATAATTAATATTTTATTAATTATATTGTGCAACCCTAGCTTTTTTAGGCTTTAGTTTCCCTTTTCGGGTTTCGTGATTCCTTTATAAGAATTCACCTCTTTGTATTTTATTGATTCACTTATTGGATTATATGAGATATTGCTCTTTGCATGTCCATAAGATGGATCTGGCTTTTTGGCCTCCTTGATTTTTCCTTGCCTCTGTTCTTTGCTTCATCCATGTGACAGGGTTATGCATGCAGGTGTTCTTGGGAGATTAGTTTTTCACCTAATCTAACATGGTATCAGAGCTAGCTTGTTGCTCGCTATTCGTGGTTTGTTGAAGCGTTTCAAAAGCTGTGATTTTCGGAGTAGTGGGAGGCCATACGGACAACTTTAAAAAATAATAATTTTGGGGCACTTTGGGCTCAAACGGACACTTCCATTGAATCCGAAAGGCCATTTGCAGTCAAAATCCATATAAAATTTGTCCATTTTGGACACCGTTGGTTTGGGAGGCAATTTTTTTTGTCCGACAGGGCCGTACGGCCCCCTGCACGCAGTATGAGGCGAAAATCATAACAAAATTGCAAAAAATTTATTTTGCGGCTGTTTTAAACCGTCGCGGTTAAGAAACCGCAGCGGAGTCGCTAGCGGTCACCGCTGGCGGTCCGCTAGCGGCCCGCCGCGGCCCCGCCGCAGCCCCGCCCGTGGCGGCCTCCACTCTGCCCTCCCACCACCCAGCCTCCGCTCCGCCAACGATGCGGTGGTGGTGGAGGTTCTTTATTTTTTTATTTTTTTTTATTTAAAAAATAATAATTTTTTTCATTTTCAGAGGCCCTGGAGTTTTTTCTCCGTAACTTGAGCATACAGACGTATTTTTTCAATCCGAAAAATGTGCCCGAAAGCTGGTTCCAAGACGGAGATATTTGTGCAAGCTTTTTTGAGTTTTGATACAGTTTGGTTGCCTATTTTGGCAGTCAAAGCCGGATGTTCTGTTTTGCACTCCGGGAGGCGTATCTTGAGCTTCCGATCTCTGATTTTGGACTTCTTTATATCGCTGGAAATCTCTTTCTGTGATCTTTCCAGTGATGCTGGTTGTTGTTCCAGATTCTGTTCCAGGCACATCCTATTTAGTCTTTTGCGTTTTAGTATTCTGGTGGATATCTTGTTTGTTTCAGGTCCGGGGATCGATTTTGTTGCTTCAGTTGCTTCGTTTTGGGCTCTACCTTCTATTGTTTCAGCCTTATGTTTTTTCTGATCATTGTTGATATTCATTGTAAGCATCTTTATGCAACACACTGAGATAAAGTGCCATACTGCATCTGTATTTTCGTTTCAGTTGTTTGCCTTTGTTTGCCTTCTGATTCGAGTAGTGTCATCTGAGGACACTCATACAGATTACTGTATTCTTGGGATTCATTATATCTCGTGCCTTAGTGTACATGCACTACTTTGATAAAAGTGCCATGGGGGGTTGATGTTTTTGCCTTTGTTTGCCATCTTCCTTTGTCTAGTGAGTGTCCCTTCCGTGACATTAGCCTCATGACGTGTCTGAGATTGATCACCTCAGTACACACACATGTACTATTTTGTGCATCTTGATCCTGGTTCCTTGACATGCCGTTCTTTTGGCCCACTTTTCAGGTTCCTATCACCTCACCCTTGTCTACATTAGGGGGGGTTCTTTTGTTGTTTCTCATGCTTCATTGGTTCGATTGATCAACTCTTCAGGCTTTAGTGTTTCATGCCATCTGTATCTTCGAGTTTAGTTGTTTGCCTTTGTGTGCCTCCTGATTCGATGCAGATTATAGTTTTCTCTACCTGGTCAGGTTCTATTTCAGTGGAGGTCTTTCAGATCAGCAGTTACTTTTGACAGAGCTTTGCAGCTTCTACATGCTTCAGTGGTGTTCTACATGATCATCTTTGTTCCTATCTTCTGGGACATTCCCTAGTTTGGAGGCTTCTTCAGTCCTTCACTAGTTTCTTTTAGCATGTTTTCCATCTCTTTTTGGAGTAGAGTTTTTCCCATGTGGTTTTCTCTATTTCTCCTCTTTATAGAGATTTTGTTGTGATTGGGTACCTGATCTGGCCTTGTTGCCGGGACCCAATTCTCTTTCATAGCTGTGCTAGGTTAGCTTCCTCCCAAGCTTCGCTTAAGGGGGGGTGTTAGAGTAATTATTTGTTCTAACTTATTAATTAAATCACTCTGATTTAATTAATTAAGTTGCCTATTACTCTAGTTTTCTTAAGCTATCTTGTAGGTGCATATAATTAATATTTTATTAATTATATTGTGCAACCCTAGCTTTTTTAGGCTTTAGTTTCCCTTTTCGAGTTTCGTGATTCCTTTATAAGAATTCACCTCTTTGTATTTTATTGATTCACTTATTGGATTATATGAGATATTGCTCTTTGCATGTCCATAAGATGGATCTGGCTTTTTGGTCTCCTTGATTTTTCCTTGCCTCTGTTCTTTGCTTCATCCATATGACAGGGTTATGCATGCAGGTGTTCTTTTAAGAGATTTGGTTGTGCTTGGGTACCTCATCAGGCCTTGTTTGTCAGGACCCATTTCTATTTTCTGTAATAGTTTCTAGGTTTTTAGCTACTCCCTAAGTTTATCTTAAAGTGGGTGTTAGAGTAATTAGATATTCCCTAATTAACTCTAATTCACTTAAGCTAAACTTTAGGCATCTAATGATTAATTATTTTATTAATTATTATGATGCAACCTAGGGTAGACCTTTTTAGGGTTTTGATCTCCTTTATAAGGATGATCTCTCATTGTAACATTTAATTGAGATTAATTCATTATTGATATTAGCAATTCGTTTTTTGCTCATCAAGAATGTCTCATCTATGGATCTTGCAATTCCTGCCTCCATAACTTTTTGCTTCTCTCTTTCTATGACAGGTTTTTGTATGTAGTGATTCTTGGGAGCTGTGGGGTTGATCTTTTATCAACTTCAACAATTGCATGATTGCTTTTAATGATAAAAAATGGAAGGTTTCAAAAGGTTCCCTTGTAGTAGCAAAAGGTGTGAAAGTAGGCACCTTATATCTTTGTACAAGTCATACTATTTTTTGTACATTAATTGTTTTAGAGAAAAACAAATGTTCAAGAATAATTGTTGTAGTTGGGTAGTGAGAACAAACAATTGGTGTAGATTCTGTGTAGTGCCCAACCATAGTTTAATTTTCCATTATATTTACCAAACTATGTTTATGCCTATTTCATGCATGTGTTAGTTTCAAGGGTATTGGATTTATAATTATGAAAATATTTCATGACTTGGATTACATGTATATCAATAAAGAATTACTTAGTTGATTATATTTCACATGTTGATTGATGATTATGATTACAACTGCATTAATGATGCTTTAATGGTTCTTAGTGAATATGATTATTTTCTAGATAATATCAAATGATGAGTGTTTTATATTCATAATGATGAGCTTTCCATATTTAAATATGTGATGATTTGTACTCAAAACTTATTATAGTACTTACCCCATACTTGCATGTATATGGTGTATGTGTCTATTTTATCTTTTTGCTTGTCGTGTTTGATGTGGTTAAAGGAGTTGTAGTCACTTGCTAGTCAGGATCTACACGATGTACCACTCTCTGCAATTGCCTATTTAGCTCTCTCTCTCTCTCTCTCTCTCTCTCACACACACACACACACACACACACACACACACACACACACACGCACATGTACATGCTCATCTTTTATACAAGATTGCAGGTACTGGGCATCAACTTCCCTGAATTACTAAGATGAGCGTGCCCTATCACAATAACTCAATAATAAGAATGGGGAGATAATGTTCAGGTCCAATCCCAACCATGGCCTAAATAGTTGTCTTGCAAGGAGGACTCGTAACTGACTTTTTTTCACCCTTTTTAAAACCTGTGAGTTTATCTTTGTCTGTGCTATTTGATTTTGAGTTTCGGTCTTTTTTGGTAATGTTGCTTTTATGTGGATTTCACTATGTAATTTATTTGGTAAATGATTTAATTATAATATTTCAGTTAATCATATAATATTGAGAATTATTAAATATTATTTGATTTAAAAAGAAAATATTAAAGTATGAGAATATTTAATTGATTAAAAAACCAATTAAATATGTGCCTTAATTTAAAAATATTAATCTGAATTTAGAAGTCTAAATTTTAAAAATTGGTTAAAGAGAAATTAGAATATGATGATATTTAATTAATTTATATAATTAATTAAATATGTACTTCAATTTAAAATATTTAATTAAAAAGTCTAACTTGAGAAGTTGGACAAAGAGATAATTAAAATATTACAGATTTAATATTATTTTATTATAATTATTTATTTAATAATAGTTAAATTAGAGTTGCATTTAAACAATAAGCTTTGATTATTATTATTAATTTAACTAATAATCTATGCTTTAACTAGTGCTTATACTAATTAATAAACTAGAGGAAAATAAAATATAAAAGAATGAAATTTAAAGATAAAGTTATAGTTCTAATTGTGTTGTAGTTATATTTATTTAATTTAATAAAAATTATTTAGGAGTTTTATTTTAATAATAAACTCTTAATAATGTTATTAATTAAATTAATAAATATTATTAAAAACACTTCAAAAATTAATTAAAGAAAGAAAGCTAATTATTTAAATTAAGATATTTTGTAATTAAATATCTAAAAAGGGTTGTGCATGAAAAAGTAAAAGGTAATAAAGTAATAAAGAGTAATTGATCAATGAGTTCCCTCTTGTGATTGCACAATCAGAGCCCCAATTTAGGAGAGAACTCTTTATTAGAGATTTAGAGCTCATTTTACAATTACAAAGGTTTTGAGAAGCGAAAATTCAAAATTAGATCAATATAATTGTTGAAAGTTTCAGAGGGTTTGAATTTGCATGCATTCACAGATTCTCTTAGATTTTAGCTGTGATTTTGAGGTAGGGTTTGAAAACCCATTATAGAATTTTATTGAAAGATCTGTCGACTTCACATCTTCCTGGGTGTTTGCATATTGCTTATTAATTTATTGTATTAATTTTTGAATAAAGAATTATGTTGTAGATTTAAAAAAAAAGAAAACTTGTTAATCAATAAAACTTGACTAAGGAGAATAATAGAAAAAAACTGTAGAAAATTATTATGATTGTATTCTTATAAACCCCTTTCTAATATCATGGAAATTTGATTATTGAAAATCGAAAAAATAATAATAAATTGAATAGTTAGGGTTTCAACTTTAAATTTGTCGTTAAAACTACGTGATTATCATAAATTTTCTAAATATAGATGAATATTCTTCTCAACATCTAAAATAATTTATTTGCAATATTTATTTAGAAAGCAAAAGATTAATTGAGAGGAAAACACGTGTATACATGCATGTGAAAACAAATATGCTAAAAATGAAAACTAAGTATAGTATGGTTACATGCATGTGAAAACAAAAATGCAAAATATAGAAAGCTAAGTATAATATGGTTACATGCATGTGAAAACAAATATGTTAAAAATAGAAAGCTAAGTATAGTATGGTAACATGCATGTGAAAACAAATATGCTAAAAATAGAAGCTAAGTATAGTATGGTTGCATCTGAAAACTAATATGCTAAAAATAGAAAAAAAAAAACTAAGTATAGTATGGTTGCATAATTTGAGAGATCAAAGACATGCGAAATACTAATTGCATGTGTATTTTTATTTTATATAGTTTAATTTTCATATTTATTTATTTAAAAATAAATAAAATTAAAAATTTATTAATTTATAAAATTAAATAAATATTATCCATCTAGTTATAAAGTGAATATTAGTATTAGTGATTATTTAAGTTTAATTAAACTCTTAATTGCATATAAATGATTTTATAATTATTAACACAAGAGGGGAGTTAATAAATAAATATTTAGAATTTTATTATATTTTAAGAGAAGTTGTGGTAGAGTTCACTTTGTAATTATTTAGTTAATAAGTATCTGACTTAATGAGAGAAATTATAAATAACCAAATTAAATTTATAATTTTATCTCTAGTTGCATTATGAATTAAAGGAAAAATATATATTAATATTAAACTTATATATAAGTCATATTAATATTTTGGAAATTGAAATTAATATCAATATTTAAATACACCAATATACATTTATGTTTTTGAAATTAAAAGCGACCAAAAGCAAGGGGGTCGGCCCTTAACAATCAAAAGGTTGGTAACCAACACATTACCAACCAGTAGCAAAAACAAACAAAAAGAACATGAGAACCAGTAGTCAAAGATAAGAACCTAAAACAAGAGAGCTAGAACCTGAAAGGAACCCTAGCAACTAACCAAAGTCCAACAAGGCACCCAGGCCTAATAAAAACATAATTACAGCTGATAACCGACAAAACTATAACTGTCATAACAATATATAAAGTCTTTGGATCCATGGACCCCATAACTGAACAGAAATTAAAAAAGACTTAGATTTCTTTTTTCCCTTTTCCTCTTGCATGAAGAAGAATTTGGGCCCAATCGTTAGCAAGGAACTTAAAGAGTAATTTATTGTCCTCCATGTCCAAGCCAGCTTCCTCCTTCTCCTGTGCCAGCAATTGGAGGGTAGTTGCAACAGCATGAGTAACTTTAAGTCCAAACTTGGAGAAGGTGAAAAACTCCTCCTCCAAAGCTTTGACTCTTTCCTCCAAGTTTCTGTAATGCTCCTCCACCGTCACCTTCTCCTCTTTATGCTCCTTGACCTTTGTAGCAGCAACCTCCTTCATTTTCTGTCCCTTTGGTTTATCCTACAGCACCTGTGGGTTAGAAGAAATCTTCGAATTTTCCTTAACAGGGGAAGAAATGGTAATTGGGGAATTATCCTTTTTTCTCGTCTCATCACAAAAAGTAAGGGGTTTAAGTGAGAAACTAGCTGAAACATGGGTTGTCTCAGTATTCCTTTCTTTGCCATCTGGCACTTGAGTTTGAGTGTCATCCATGAAAATGTTCCTAGAATTGAAACTTTTTCCCCCCTCCTCATTACCATCATCCTTTTTAGAGTTGGAAATGCTTTCCTCCTCCCTTATGTCACAACTATCATCTTCAACTTCCTCAATAGGGTATCTAATTGACTTCTGCTTACCCCTAGCCTGGGACTGAGCTAGCCTACTAGACCTTCTTCTTGCTTTTCCCCCAATATCTTCACCAAAATCCTCTCCAACAACGTCAACCACCTTATCAACTTTTAATTTCTTGCTTCCCTTTTGTTTTATGGCTATGTCAAGTTTTTTCTTTTTCTTGGTATCCTTACTAGGAGATGGCCTAGGAGTATGGATTTTTGTCCCCGTATTAGAGCTCAGGGGGGAAATCCTACTATGGCTGGGGTTTTCCACAACAACCTCTTTGGGGGGACATAAAGCTAAGTGAAACTGATACAAACGGAAAATTAACCCCTGATGAATAATGGTGAAGTTTAGGCCTTTACTTTTTTTTTCCTTAACATCCTTAATCATATCCTCAAGAGAATGTAGAAGAAAAAATAGAATGGAAATGAAATCCCTATTTCTAAAATGATTCAACAAGGGAAAATGATAGTAATAGCACACTCCAAACCTGCCTTCTAGGGTGAGATACTTCATCAAAACCAGACACACATCATCCCAGGGCTCAGGTAGCGTATCCCTTTTAAACCCTCCTCTGTAGCAAACCGGCTCCTCATTCTCTGCAAAGAAGCTTTTCATGCTATTCTCATCCGAGACTTTGGTGACTTTTTTCCACTTTTTCCCCTTCATTGTGAGTCCTGTTGCCATGGCAATAACCTCCTCTGTGACTTGAAAAGTAATGCCATTGATTGTGACCTTCCTATCATCCCAATTATTCACAAATTGTAACGCACAATTTTCATCATGCCCAACCATGGACAACATATATGGTGAAAAACCCCCTTCCTTCAGGAGATACCAAGTCGCCATCCTATCCTTGAAGTTCTCAAGTCTCATTGGTTCCAACTGATTTAGATCACCTCCCATATTAATTTCACCACTATCCTGCCTCTCTTCCTCAGAAATATGCATCAAAACTTTATCGCTTTCCAATTCTCTGTGGTTGCTCTCTTGCTTTAATCCTTTGGGGGAATAGGGATCGAAATTACAGACCTGTGTATGATAAGCACCAGAATCCCATAACATCTTATTATGAGATTCGTGGGTATTAAAAAACCTAATATTCTCTTCTCGTCGATTTTTGACATCCTAATCCATCATATCTATCGCACTTCCATTTGGGAAGTGATTCGAAGCTTGCCCCGAGTTACCATAATTGCGAAAAGACAAACTTCTTAATTCGTAATTACTCCACTTGTCATTTGTATGGCCACGTCTGTCTCTTATTTCCAAAACTCTAAAGTTAAATTTAGTGACAAAGTTCTCCATTTCGCCAAAATTGGCCTTACTTTTAAATTTAGTAATCGTCATTTTGAATTCTGCCGCCTTTTTCCTTGAATATCAACATCCTTAGATTTTCATTGATATCAACTAAATTTTCCCAGCACATGATTGCCCTAACGTTAAACCCCATGGCAGCCGCAACGTCTGCTACTTGATTACCCTCCTGGTAGATATGTTGCAAGTGGACCATTCTTATTTCCTCCAATATATTTTAAATATCCAAGATGATATTTCTAATCTTCCATCCCAATTTTGCCTCCCCCTTTACCCAATCGATCACCAGTTTGGAGTCCCCTTCTATAGTTAACTCTAAAATGTTTCTTTCCCTAGAGAGTTGAAGACCCCATAATAACGCCATAGCTTCAGCCACATTATTGCTACCAATCCCCACCTGGCTAGCATAAACCAATAGAACATCACCATTCATGTCTCTCAGCACACCACCAGCCACTCCCTGTCCTCCTTTCGCAGCTCCGTCAAAATTTAGTTTATATTGTGTGATGGTGGGTGGTCTCCATATTGTCTATTGTCTCCTCCTCCTAGTAGAGCTATCAAAAAGGAAGAAGTCCTCTTGACAACCCCAATTCTTAGCCACAATGCCTTCTAGTCTTCTGGGTTCCTCCTTTGGCATCTTGTATTTAGCTACTCTTATATTTTCCTTCAACAGTTTGTTCATCATTCCAAAAACCACTTCAACCGTCCTATTTTCTCCCCTAAATATCATGTTATTCCTTTCTTTCCATATGTGCCAGCATACATATGGTGGGATAAACTTCCATAAGAGGATTAGTCTTGGATGATGGAATGGGCAATCCCAATTATCCACAAACTATCCCAAGTTGTCTTTCATGACCCATACCACCCCAATCTTTCCTAAACCTTAGTCCAGATGTCAACCGCAAATTGACATTCAATGAAAAGGTGGTAAATACTTTCTTCCTTTTGTTCACAAAGGCAGCAACGGTTTGTTATGTAGAATCCTCTTTTTTTCAAATTATCGATTGTTAGGATTTTTCCATGTTGAACCGTCCACCAAAAGAAATTAATCTTAGGTATAAGGTTACTGATCCATACCTTACTCCACATAGTTGGGCATAGTTCCTTACTGAACATTAGGCTATAAGTAGATTTGACAGTGAAGTTCCCAGTCGGAGTTAAATCCCAAGCTAAAACATCTTCCTATGGCAGCATTGGGATCCTTTGTTCCTTTATTAGTTCTTCTAGTTCCTCTATGAGAATACTTATCTCCCACAGATAATCCTCCTTCAATAGCTTCTTCCATCTCCTCCCCTGATCAATGTAGTCTCCCACTCTAACCCCTATGTCCTCTTTAAGGAGTTCCTTTAAACCACTGAATTTACTTAAAGCTAGCGGTTTCCCCTCCGTCCACCTGTCTTCCCAAAACCTTATGTTGAAGCCATTGCCCATAATCCACCTCAATCCTTCTCTTAGTAGTCCTCTATTTCTAATAATGTTCTGCCAGATCTTTGAACCACTTGGGAGGTCATTATTATACAGGTTCCACCGAAAGGAGGTATTAGACAAATATTTAGCTTTCATAATATTTCCCCACCTCATGTTTCCTTCTGCCAGTCTCCATCCAATTTTGGTAAGGAGAGATTTATTAAGGTCTTTCATTCTTCTAATCCCAAGCCCCCCTTAGCTTTTGGTTTACACACCTTCTCCCAATTGACCAAATTCAATTTATTTTTCTCTTCAGTCCCTGACCACAGGAAATTCCTTTGAATTCTCTCAATTTTCTTGACCATATTAAGATTAATCTTAAATATGGATAGGAAATAAATAGGGATTCCCTGAAGGGCAGCAGCAATCAGTTGAAGTTTTCCAGCATTGTTTAATATCTTCCCTTTCCAACCTGCAAGCTTCTTTTGAATTCTCTCCACTATCAAATTCCAAAATTCATTAGACACCTCCTTGGTAGTGAGGGGGAGGCCTAAATAAGTGTCTAGGAGGCAAGCAGTTTGGCAATCCAAGATTTTCCTAATCCTTCTTTGAAGTGAAGGATCAGTGTTAAAGAAATAAATCTTGCTTTTATGGTAGTTCACCCGTTGCCCTAAGATTTCTTCATAATTATGTAAAATAATTTTCCAGGCTTCAGCTTCCATGATTGAAGATTCTCCAAATAGGAAGGTGTCATCCACAAATTGCTGAATAACCTCAACTTCAGCATTAGTGGCTGGTTTCACACCTTTAATGCAGCTCGAATCAGCTAATTTATAGAATGACCTTCCCAAGACTTTAGCACCCATGATAAATAGGTAAGGTGAGAGGGGGTTGCCCTGTCTTAAGCCTTTTCCTGTCATTATGTTACCCCATGGGGACCCATTTAGAAGGACAAAGTACTGCACTGAGCTCACCATCAACATGATCAGGTTTATAATCCTATTGTTAAATCCAATTCTTTCTAGTACATCCTGAAGGAAGTCTCACTTCACCTTATCATAAGCTTTGGAAATGTCTAACTTGAATGCCATTCTAGGTTGCCTGCTCTTTTCCATTGAATGGATAACCTCATGGGTTGAAATAGTCGCATCAAGGATCTGCCTTCCTGGCACAAACCCCTTCTGAGGACTAACAATAATTTTTTCCAATAAAGGCTTTAATCTGTTCACTAAAACCTTGGCAAAGACCTTGTAAAGAGTATTACATAGACTTATAGGTCTAAAATCATTCAAATTCAGAGGATTGGAATTTTTAGGAACAAGTGCAATAAAGGTTTTATTTATGCTCTGTAGAATTTTGCCAGTTCTGAAGAAATCCCTAGTCGCCCAAATAACTTCAGTTTTGATCACCTCCTAGAAATGTTGGAAGAAAGCAGTTAGGAAGCCATTAGGGCCCGGGGCCTTAAAAGCTTTCATTGAGAACACTGCCTTTTTCACTTCCTCTTCCGAGATCTTACCAAGGATCCAGTCATTTTCCTCTTCTCTTATACTCCTTGGGATTGAATTAATCAGACTTCTCCTGATCACCTGGTTCCCAGCAAGGTTATCTTCCTTAAGCACCTTACTGAAGTGATCAACCACAAGTCTCTCTGTGTCCTCCTGCTCTTTTAATACCCTTCCTCCTTCACTTATTTTTGAGATAGTGTTTCTTCTTTTGTGGTTAGAAGCATATCTGTGGAAGAAGGTGGTATTTTTATCCCCTTCCTCCAGCCATTGGATTCTGGATCTTTGTTTCCATAAAATTTCCTCCTTTTCCAGGATCTCTTTCCACCTCCTTCTAAGTTTTTCCTCCCCCTGAATATTCTCCTCCGAGTTATTCCCTTCTGCAATAGCCCCTTGGAGTTTTTTTAGCTTTTCCTCTACTTCTCCTTTACCTTTAAATAGATCCCCAAATGAACTTTTAGCCCAAGCTCTGACATTTGTTCAAATATTATCTAGTTTTTGGGTAAGTTTGTACATTGCAGTACCCTCTATTCTTATATTTCACCACTCTTGAATCTTATCTTTGAATTTCGAATGTGATTCCCACATTATTTCATATCTGAAAGGTTTCTTTCCCCCTTTATAGCCATCCTCCCAATGGAATAAAATGGGTGAGTGGTCAGATATCGTTCTGTTGAGATTTTCCAAGTAGGAGTTGCCCATGCTATTCCAATTTCCTGATAGTAATAATCTATCCAGCCTAACTTGAATGAGATCTTCGCCTTTCCTATTATTAGTCCAGGTGTATGGGTTACCCCTCAACTCCACATTCATGAAGTCTAGCTTCCCTGTAAATTCACTTAGATCTTGCAAGCTCTCCTGACATTCTCTGTTGCCTCCCCTCTTCTCTGAATGGTAAAGAGGGGTATTGAAATCACCCATACACATCCATTTCTCCTCCATCATAGTTTCAGATATCCTTATCAAATTGTCATACATTTCCCTCCTCCCTAATCTGCTATTAGGTGCATAGATATTAATTAGTTTCTAGTTGTGACTATTCGATTGGAAATGAGTAATTATAAAGTTTTTTTCCTTCCAAATCTCATAGCCCTTCAACGAGTTTAGATTCCACATGGTAGAAATTCCCCCCAAAGCTCCATCTGAATCCCTATGTATATACCCCACCCCTAGCCAGATATAGCTGGCAATTTTATCAAAATTTGAGCTAGACATTTTTGTCTCTTTAATTAACACAGTCTATTTTTTCCTGAGATATTAGTTGCTTGAGAGCATACTGCTTCTGGGGATTATCCAATCCCCTTATATTCCATGAAAGGAGTTTCATTTCTTACCTTTTGTTACTGTCTCTAGTGTAAGTTGTTTACCACTGGCTACATCTCTAGCAGTTTGCTTTGTCCTGGTAACTCTGCTTGATGGTCTTCCTGTTGTTCCTGAAACTCCAATATCTAGTTTTCTCCCTCCCTTTTTCTTCTTTTTTTGCACTTCCCATTCCCCATTATCCTCCTAAGATGAAGAGGGGCTCATCTCCTTATCCATATTATCAATGCTTGCCATTACTCTAGCCGCTATCTCATCCTGCGAGGCCTTTACTATCCTTAGAGGGGAGAAAACTAACTCTCTTATATCACCTTCCTTAAGCTTATGGTCCCCCCCCCTGTTGTTGAGGAGCCCATGAAAGCTGGGGTTTTCCCTTTCCCCTTAGAAGGGGTTTCAAGCTTGCTCCCCCCAAACTGGATTGTTGTCAAATCTTGTGTAGTGTTGGTTCCTTCTATTTCTCCATCTTCCAAACACTCTTTTGTCGAAGACCTTGCCAAAGGTGAGCCTAGAAGGTCCTCCAAATCTCTTTTGAAAGGGTATTCCTCCTAAGCCTTCTCATCTTCCTTAGTCTCCTTACCCCTAGGACTCATATCCTACATGGAGGTCATAATGGGCAAGGTCATAGGAGGTTTTGTTACTATCTTCTCAGTCTATATAGAAGGTTCCCCAGTATTATCCATAACTATCCCTGGGGAGCACTCCTTCTATTTATCTTTTTGCATTTTAGCTTTGCAATCCACAATAAGGTGACCAAATTGCCCACATCCTTGGCAAAACAAGCCAGCATTCTCATATTCTATGGGCTGAACTCTCTCACCCCATTTAGTTTTTAAAGTGACCACAGTAGGTAGTGTTCTGTTCAGTGCTACATTCACACAGAATCTAGCATAAACAAGTCTCGATTTTTGCATTGTCACTTTGTCAGTAGTAACAAAATGACCAACAGAGTTCCCAACCCATCTTAATATCCTTTCATCCCAAAATTTCAGAGGAAGGCCAGGTAATCTTACCCAAACAGGGGCAAGTTTGTTTAGCTCCAAACTAGCATCAAAGCTCGGATGCCATCTAGTCAGGGCTAGACAGTGCTTCCCCAAAATACCAAGTCCCAGACAGAACTGTCATGAGATCTTCTTCCATGGTGAATCTAAAACAAAAAAGACCACTTGGCATGGTAGAAACACTTATAGTTCCTTTGACCTTCCATTTATGGTCCACCCATTTCCTTACTGTCTTGATAGAAGGGCAGAAAGCAACAAATCTTCCAACAACACACAGTTTGACACCAGAAGTCACATTATCCATCATGCCATCAGGGAGTGCAATCACAGGACCTTCTTGTCCATGTGTTACCGTGGGATTCTCCATGATGGGATTGGACATCTTGGAACCCACAAGCGCATTATTCCATCCCGATAGAGAACCCACATCCAACTTTTGGGCATCTCCCTGTTGACAACAGACAAAACTTCCTCCCACCTGCACAGGGATGTCCACACACGACCGTCCATCCTCCAAAGCTAGCTTGACATACCTCAACCCATCAAACACCATGGACCCACCGCCAAACAACTGGTCAACATCTCTACTCACCGCAAGCACCAGTTGCAGGTCCGCGCAAGAAGGCGAATCCGGAGGTTTAGTGCCCTCCATCATTCAAAATTCAAAAAGAAAATGGGTGGCAAAGTTGCAGAGTTGTAGAGTGCAAAGTTATTAAATGTTATTAATTAAATTATTTATGATTTAAAAGATTATTTAAATTAATAATATGATAAATATGCATGATATTTTATATGCACAAAAAGATTGGATATTTAAATACTTATTATTTTAAATAAGTATATTAGCATAACAATTTATATTAACATGTATATTCTTCCTTTATTTCTAAGCACATCCTTATAATCCAAACTAAACAAGAGAAATTGGTGGAATTGAATCATGTGGCTAAAAACTATGTGTTTTCTAATACTCTATTTATAGTCTTGTGGTATTTTTTTTTTTGATAGTTTTTCTTTGTGGGTTGTTTAGTTGGCCAATTTAGGATGTGCACTAGAGACATTTTTGAAGATTTATTTTATGATTGTTTGACTAGATGTCATGATGAATTTTATGATTTGAATTGACATTTATGTTTTATGAGCTTTTTGAGAACTTGGGTTTTGAGAACCAATGCTAGTTTTGGGTTGCCTGTTAAGGAACCGAATTTGATTAATATTATTTTTGTGGTATGGGACACTATTGTTGTAGTGCCTCTCCCATTTGACTTCTGTGAGTCATCCTTATGGATGCAACCTTGCTGATCTTTTGTTGTGATAGGATCATGATTGTGACCCTGAGTGGTCTACACCGTCGAGGTGTTTGGATTTATGTTTTTGTATGAATTGCTTAGTTTATGCTTTTGACTAATCTATGAGATTATGATGTGATTTTTGGTTCACTGAGGTTGTGCCAGTGGTTACCAAGATCGATGTGGTATCATGAGGTTGTTCCATGATTACCCTGAAATGTGTGCAGAGATTGCACTATGCTCTATTACCATGTTACACTGGACTAGGTTCCTATAGCAATGGTTAGTCATGTTTATGACTGTGTTTGCTTATGTGTTTTAAGTGTCTTTTTGTTGATTCTGTAATCAATCTTTATTAAATGCTTAAGTAATTAGAATGGTTTGTTCATGTTGGATTATTTTGTTGCATGTTGCAGACATTTACCTTGTTATATTTTGATATGAGAGATATATGTTCTTAAGTGATGTTTTACATTTGAGATGACCTGAGGGTGAGATGTTACACCTTGATTCTAGTATCATAGATATTAGACTACTATGTTATTCAGTTAATCATATTGCATGACGATGCCATTTTGAGATGATAATGTGTTTTATGATGATATATGGTTATCTGGTATTTGGACATACCTTTGATTATGTTATGTGATGGATTTAATGCTATGGTTATTTACTTGATTCCTGCATTGTTATGTTTTATGCGAACGTGAGTGATGTAAATAGATTATTTTAATATAATTAAATAAATGGTTAAATTAGGTGATTTAATGCATTTATTGCTTTGGCTATGTTATTATATGCAATTGCACTTGATCGTGTTGTTTAGTGTGCAAGATGTATATCCCTAGCAGTGGCACATGGAGTTAGTGATTCAGCCATTCATATTTTACCAATGTCGTTCTTATATGGTCGACGTATCTTTTATTAAAATATTTAAATTAAACCTTTCAGTGATTATTAAATCCGAACTCATTTGCATTATGTGATTAGACCAGTAAGCGTGCTTATGCATTTAGAGGTTCACATTGTCACGAAAGTTATTAAGGAGATTTATGTGTTTTTGGGTTTTTGGGATTTTTAATTGATTTATTTTAATTTTTGGTAGCTTTGCCATAGATGAATTCCTATTTATAGGAATAGCCTATTTTCGTTTGGGTTGATTCGGGGTTTAACTAGATTGGCTAGTTAAATGCCCTAATTGATTATTCACCCGAAAAGGGAATAAGTATCCAAAAAGGAATTTAATTCCTCGCTTCTCACTTTTGAATTGGAAAGTTGGAGAGTACAACCCAAAATCCTCTTCATGAGGATTTACTGTTTTGTTCGTTGTGGGAGCTACGAGCGTGGGATCGTTGCGAGGTTGGGCTCGTTGGATCGAGCTCGAGGAAATTTTGGATTGTCGTGATTTTTAGCTACTTTTGCGAGATATTCATTTTATGGTTTAGATTCCCATTTTTCCCTTTTGGCTATGAGGTAGGGCTTTCCTGTTTTATTATTTTTGCTTCTGTTTTTGGTAGCCATTTGTTTGGAGGCTGAGAACTAGTGTTCCCCTCCGTTTCTGTATGTTAATTCTACCCGGTTGGGCGGGTATGAACATTTCCCTATTTTTCGGGATGAGGGTTTGGGATTTTACACTGTTATGCTGGCCGTTTTTGCATACGATGTCCGATTCCATTTATTTTTGGATTTTTGAGGGTTTTGTACCCAAAGACCATTTTTAATTTTGAAATTTTTCTAAAATTTGGAGTTTTTACCTCATTTTGCATGCTTCCCTGTTTTCTCAAGTTTTCTTGGCACAATGTGTCGTGGACTTCGATGATCTGTTTGGATATCAGTCAGACCACTTCTACACTTTTATGTTGCATTGGGATGCATGTTGCACCTGTACTCCTGACGTTGTGTTTGGTTGAGTGATTTTATACCTGTTGTTATTGTTTCTTTTAGACCTTTACCTTGTTTCATGGACGTTGGGATTTGTGTAGAATCCATACTCTCGGATTAAGGCCAGTTGAGTAAGTTCATGACTTTTGGTCTTGTTACATCATTAGGATTCGTGTAGAATCCATACTCTCGAATTGAGGCTGGTTGAGTGGTTTTATGATGTATGGTTTTATTGGCTTTGGGATTCATGTAGAATCCATCCTCTTGAGTTGCTTTTGGTTGGGTGTTTTGTTTTGCATTATTTTCTCATCGCGTCCTTGTGTTGTGATCTTCGTGATGGTGGTGCACCACATACAAGTATGTGCACATACATTTGTCAGGTGACTTGTGAGGCTCGATCTTCCGTGGTACTTTTGAAAGTTATGATCATTGGGGTTGGGATGGGAGTATGCATGCCCACGGGCACTTGTTGTAGGATGAGAATGGGTAGGGTAGGGTAGCATATGGAGGGGGCTTCTATCTCGCAACCTGGTGACCTTAGTACCATAGGGTTGGCGGAGGATAGGAAGTTTTAAATAAGTGATAACTAAATAAAATGTGTGATTGGTAATAAAACTTAAGATAATAAAATGTGTGTGCGGTGCCCTCCGTTGAGGAGTTGAAACGCATGATCCGAGCTTGGGCTTGTCGATGCCAAGCGACTCTCCATGATGTCAGCCCCTACTTAGTAGCCTTTTAAGTGTTTGACCAGGACTTGTACTCCTTGCATTGTCTTAGGTTCTTGGTTACAACCATCATACTGTTTGACGTGAGTGTTAGCCATGGATGTTGTGATTTTTATGTGTTTGTGGTTGGATCTTTATCTCCATCAGCATGGTGGGTGTGGACCTATGGGTGCCACGTGGTTGGGAGGTGTAGCTACCTTCACCACTGCTAGGGATCAGTGTACAGAGATGATCTTTTGTCCTAGTGCGACTGTTGTTGGATGTCTTCACTTGATACTTCGGGTTTTGGAGTATGCTTTCTTGTGATTTATGCTTTCATTGGAAGGCTTGGATATCATGTTTAGATGATGTTAGTTATTTAATACATTCCCTTATCATGATGTTTAGCATATGATTAGATGATGTTATTTGATTTAGTAGTATATTTGTTGCTTATTGCTATTTAGCATGTGATAGGTGATGTTATCTATTGTAGGATTATCTTATGCATTATCACTAGCATGTGAGATTTCCTTATGCTATTATTGTGCATGTTTTAGTAGTGACGTCCCTATTATGATAGTACTGACGATCTGGTCAGTGGCTTGGGATGTTATGTGCAGGGGATGGCTAGGACCCACGATGGTCTTATGATGCTATTGATGGTTGGGAGGATCCGCGTACTTAGTTTGGTTGTTTTGTTGTTGTGATGTTTATTTCAGTATGTTCCTCTTTCCTTGTTGTTAGTGCTTTCGAGTGTTCATTCCTCGATTTGCGTGGATCTGGTACTCCCCAGTGTGGAGGTTTTTCTCTGTGTTTTTTCCTTTTTTGAGTTTCTTTAAGTGTTTCATGTTTCTATGAGTGACATTTTGTCAGCATTGTGCAACATAATAATGTATCGCACGCCCATACAAACTATATTGTACGATACTGTAAAGTATCGCACACCTTCTTGAGAAATGTCGTGTGACATTGGAAGAGTATCACACGCCTTTTAGAGAAGTGTCACGCAACACTTTCTAGTATCACACACCTTTTAGAGAAACGTTGTATGACACTGTTAAAGTGTCACATGCCTTAATGAAAAGTATCGCCCAGTCCCTGAAAGTGTTGCACTCCTTCTTGAGAAATGTCACGCAACACTTTTCTATGCTGCATTAAAGTATCGCGCAGTTTTTAAAAAAAAAACCTGTGCGGGCAGACAGCGGGCACTTTTCATCATGTTTCAAACTTTTTGAGGGTTGATTTGGCTACCCTTTTGGGTGTTCTTTGACCCTATGCTGTTGCATTTCGAACTCTGTTAGTTTCTCTTGAAATCTAGTTTTCATGTTTCTGTTTTAGTCTCTTGGGGTTTAAAATATATCATTTAAGTATAAGTTGACATATATTTAATTTCTTAGACTTCTTAAGATATATTTTAATATATGTGATGAATCTTTTGAGATAGGTTTCAGACCTCTCGGAGATAAGTTAAGGATTCTAAAAAATTTCAGGGCTTCAAAAATCTAGACTTAGCCAATTTTCAGGGCTTAAGGATTTCAGGCTTAGCCAAATTTTAGGATTCTGCATTTTAGCCCAGCTTGGTGTTTTGTTGATGAGAGGTTTTTTCTTAAGCCCTCATCTTGTTGTGGTGGTTTTTAGCTTTTGTTCACATGTGTTAGTTGGTAGTGGCGTTCGAAGATCTGTTGGTTGTCGGGATTGTGGTGAAGTCTTCCGTCGCTATCGTTGTGATCCCTGTATGATGTTGTCATGTGCATTCATACTTGTAAAAAAAATTTCTTGGCTTGTATTTCATCCTTGTTTCCAAGGATCTCTAGGCGGGGCATTACATCTGGTATCAGAGCCCATGTTCAAACATTGGGATCTCTATGTTTATGTTGCCCTTGTAGTTGTTGCTGTGTTGGTTGAGTGCAAGTGTCTTGGTGAGAACTTGTGATCTTTGTTGCTTTGGTATCTACTCGTGATGGTCTTGCTTGTCCAGTAGATGCAACTAGATCTGTGTGAGGAGAAGGAAGTGAGTCTTCCTTGTTTTGTTGATAGTGTCAATGTACCTTGTTGGTTGGTTGCTTGTGTGACCCTTTTTGGATGGAGCCACTGATTGGTATCCATGTGTTGGCCTCGTGTGCCTCTTCTTGTTTCTCCTTGTGGAGTTAGGTGCATTGTTTCCCCTATTTTTCTCCTAATCACAAGTAAATAGATGAATCTTATTTGTGATTCTTTATTTTGTTGATTATAAGAATAAAATGGTTCCTTTCATTGAAAATGAGTGTTTATTGTGAATCATTGCAAAGTAGTAGTTTTGCATTATATCCTTGGGTTAATGACTTAAGTCCCCAATCTAATTACTTCTTAAGCTTATGGAAATTTGTATTAAATTGATGAATATTTAAATGTTGCATTGCATGGAAATTATTGTTGTCTGCATATGCATGAGGTAACTGATGGTATACTGCTTGATGTGTGTGAGTGTGTTCTCTAACATTGCTAGGATGATGTATTCCTTAGCATTATGTGGTGATTTATTCCTCTTGTGTGACTGTACTTAGTCATCACTTGTAATGTGATTTGTTTGATGCCTTATTTATTTGGTTGGAGGTACTTTCCTCATGTTGTTGGGCTAGCATTGGTTTTCAGTGTTTTTCTCTCTTGGAGTAGTCATCAAATTTTATCTATCGCTCTCTTTGTGACAGTTGTCACATTTGACTTATTGTTGAAATGAGCTCTTTTTGGTACTTACTGTTGGAATTGATAATTCTCCCATTTGGGCTTTTATTATTATTATTATGTTTCTTGATGACTATTCTGGATGTGTTTTACTGCTGCCCAGTTTTGTGTTGTGACTCTACCATGTTCATCTCGAATCTCTAGTAGTACGTACAAGGAATAATATCATGGAGAACATGCTAGTGTGTCTTTGATAGTTTTAAAGTTGTTAGTGTAATTGGATGGTTTAAATGGTGATTAAACTTAATGTCATTTTGGAAAGAAATTGAAAGATATGTACTTGTTTTATGGAAAGTGCTCTTGAACCCTTGCTTGAAAAACCTTTCATTTTCATTGTGCATTAGTGCTTATGTTATGTTTCATTAATTCAATTATGAAAGATTAGTGATGATGGGTTTCAGTTCATACTTAGACATGCATGGCTTAATCTTTGAGACAAGCATATGACTACTGGCAGGATCGACCAGGTAGCTTCTAACAACGAGGGGACCCCCAAGACCTACTACAGCCAAGGGATGTCCGCCGCGATGGGAAACCAAAATTTGCATTCGCTCTGTCATGCATCCAAACATAATCTGCCGCACAAGCAACAAGAATGACGTTCACAACACATGCAGGACTCGCAACGCTCAAAGATTTCACACAAGAGGAAAGTGTCCCATCGTCGACCAGAGAGGGTTTGGGCATGTGTGCTCTTGTGTGGATTTGGACGTTTTGTCCACCGTTTGTCTTGGTGGCCAAGACTGTTATTTTTGCCTTTGTGATTTTGTTCGAGTGGTGACTCAGATCGTAGGTCTTAGGTCTCTTTTAGCTTCTTCTTGTTGTAGTCCTTGTCGATATTTTTTCGATGCTTTTCAAATGGATTCAATCCAAGTACGGATGTGAAGCTATGGCTTCTAGAGTTGTTGATCGGTGTTTCATGCACCTTCTCGAGTAGAGGCCAATTCAATCATGGCATATCATATTTATGGCCATTGGAGAAGTTTAACTTTTCATGTTATTCATAATGGAAGAGTTATCTTGTCTTCATAATCTACTAGGTACTTGTTGGGGTTCATGCTTGGGTTTTTGTGTTTCCTTTGCACTAACCCACCCTTGTGAGGTGAGGTGTGGTTTGTGAACATTCCTTGCTCAGGGTTGATGTTGCCTTGTCGTTTGGGAGTGACTCAGTTCTTTGATGAGTCTAGATTCTCCTTTTTGGATGTTGTCTTTGGCACATCTCCGTAATCTTTCTCTCTTGAGAGAGTAGGCTAGTGTGGTTATGCCACTAGCTCAGTTAGTGTTTTCTATTGAGTATGTTGATGGTTGGTGGAATTGTGAGGTTCCCTAATGCGTCTTGGGCTGATTTTGTGCAAAGGTTGAGAGTTACTCCCTCTCAGTCCTAATACTCTATAGTATCCTTCTCCCAAGCTTATATCTTCATGTGGATTATCTCAGTCAAGTTTTCTCATTAACTGTTGACTTGAGGCTAGAGATTGAGTTTAGTGGTAGTTTGGGTGTAGTTTTCCTAGCATGGTGCTAGAGGGACATGGTATCGTTGGACACATGTTACCATCTCATGAGTTGGTATGTAGATATTTCATGATTGTGTCCACTGACAAAAGTCTGTGCAACCTTGTGGAAGGTGATATCTTGTCTGGTTGGGTTGTGTTACCCTAGTTCCTAGTGATAGTTGAGCTTTTGTACCTTGGAGAGGCATTGTGCTCCTACACTTGGTGGTGCGTAGTCTTTTGGAGTGTGTCCTTTTGTTGGTAAACTTTCATTCTCTTTGTTCTAAGGGTGAGTTTACATGGATTCCAGAATGATCATGTGTGACATGATAGTATTCTTGAGAATTTTGGGATGGTTTTTCCCCATGATTCCAACTTTTGTTGGAAGTTCTTAGTGTTTTGACCTAGTTTTTTGGGCATGTGGTTGGTGCATGTCATAATTGGGCACCTGTTGACGAGGTAGAGAGGGTTGTTCCTTACCTTGTATTGTTGACTTTTGGCTAGATGGGTTTTTCCTAATGCATAGAAGGTTCCTTGTTGGAAGACCTTGTGTCTATGTGACACCCATTCTCTTGTAGTTAACCTATTTGGGGGTTAACGTGTTGGTTTGAGAATGGTGGAGTGATTTGGGTTTGACTTGTAGAGAGTTTTTGAGTCATTCCTATTCCTCACTTTTGATTTTGTTCTTGGTGTGTTTGGTTTCTATTCTTGGATTGCAGGCTTCCAGGAGTAAGCCTAGTCTTTGGGTGGGATGATGTAGTGCCTCTTCCATTTGACTTCTATGATTCATCCTTATGGATGCAACCTTGCTGATCTTTTGTTGTGATAGGATCATGATTGTGACCTTGAGTGGTCTACACCGTCGAGGTGTTTGGATTTATGTTTTTGTATCAGTTGCTTGGCTTATGCTTTTGACTGATGTATGAGATTATGATGTGATTTTTGGTTCACTGAGGTTGTGCTAGTGGTTACCAAGATCGATGTGATATCATGAGGTTGTTTCGTGATTACCCTAAAATGTGTGCAGAGATTGCACTATGTTCTATTACCATGCTACATTGGACTAGGTTCCTGTAGTAGTGGTTAGTCATGTTTATGACTGTGTTTGCTTATGTGTTTTAAGTGTCTTTTTGTTGATTCTGTAATCAATCTTTATTAAATGCTTAAGTAATTAGAATTGTTTGTTCATGTTGGATTATTTTGTTGTGTGTTGTAGACATTTACCTTGTTATATTTTGATATGAGAGATATATGTTCTTAAGTGATGTTTTACATTTGAGATGACCCGAGGGTCAGATGTTGCACCTTGATTCCAGTATCATAGATATTAGACTACTATGTTGTTCAGTTAATCATATTGCATGACGATGCCATTTTTAGATGAAAGTGTGTTTTATGATGATATCTAGTTATCTGGTATTTGGACATACCTCTGATTATGTTATGTGATGGATTTAATGCTATGGTTATTTACTTCATTCCTGAGTTGTTATGTTTTATGCGAACGTGAGTGATGTAAATAGATTATTTTAATATAATTAAATAAATGGTTAAATTAGGTGATTTAATGCATTTATTTCTTTTGCTATGTTATTATATGCAATTGCACTTGATCGTGTTGTTTAGTGTGCAGGATGTATATCCCTAGTAGTGGCACATGGAGTTAGTGATTCAGCCATTCATATTTTACCAATGTCGTCCTTATATGGTCGACGTATCCTTTATTAAAATGTTTGAATTAAACCTTTCGGTGATTATTAAATCCAAACTCATTTGCATTATGTGATTAGACCAGTAAGCCTGCCCATGCATTTAGAGGTTCACATTGTCGCGAAAGTTATTAAGGAGATTGATGTGTTTTAGGGGTTTTCGGGCTTTTTAATTGATTTATTTTAATTTCTAGCAGCTTTGCCATAGATGAATTCTTATTTATAGGAATAGCCTATTTTTGTTTGGGTCGATTCGAGGTTTAACTAGATTGGTTGGTTAAATGCCCTAATTGATTATTCACCCAAAAAGGGAATAAGTATCCAAAAAGGAATTTAATTCCTCACTTCTCACTTTCAAATTGGAAAATTGGAGAGTAAAACTCAAAATCCTCTTAATGAGGATTTACTATTTTGTTCGTTGTGGGAGCTACAAACATGGGATCATTGCAAGGTTGGGCTCGTTGGATCCAGCTCGGAGAAACTTTAGATTGCTGTGATTTTTAGCTACTTCTGCGGGATATTTATTTTATGGTTCAGATTCCCGTTTTTCCCTTTTGGCTGTGAGGTAGGGCTTTCCTGTTTTATTGTTTCTGCTTCTGTTTTTGGTAGCCGTTTGTTTGGAGGCGGAGAACTAGTGTTCCCCTCCATTTTTGTATGTTAGTTCTACTCGGTTGGGCGGGTATGAACATTTTCCTATTTTTTGGGATGAGGGTTTGAGATTTTACGCCGTTATGCTGGCCATTTTTGCATACGGTGTCTGATTCCATTTATTTTTGAATTTTTGAGGGTTTTCTACCCAAAGACCAAATGGGTTTTAATTTTGGAATTTTTCTAAATTTGGAGTTTTAACCTCGTTTTGCATGCTGCCCTATTTTTTCGAGTTTTCTTGGCACAATGTGGGTCGTGGACTTGGATGATCCATTTGGATATCAGTCAAACCACTTCTGCACTTTTATGTTGCATTGGGATGCGTGTTGTATCTGTACTCTTGACGTTATGTTCGGTTGAGTGATTTTATACCTGTTGTTATTGTTTCTTTTAGACCTTTGCCTTGTTTCATGGATGTTGGGATTCGTGTAGAATCTATACTCTTGGATTGAGGCCAGTTGAGTGATTTTATAATGGATGGTTTTATTGGCTTTGAGATTCATGTATAATCCATCCTCATGAGTTGCTTTCGGTTGGGTGTTTTGTTTTGCATTATGTTCTCATCTTGTCCTTGTGTTGTGATCTTTGTGATGGTGGTGTGCCACACATGAGTACGTGTACGTACATTTGTTGGGTGACTTGTGAGGCCCAATCTTCTGTGGTACTTTCAAAAGTTATGATCATTGGGGTTAGGATGGGAGTATGCATGCCCACGGGCACTTTTTGTAGGATGAGCATGGGTAGGGTAGGGTAGCATATGGAGGAGGCTTCTATCTTGCAACCTGGTGACCTTAGTACCATAGGGTTGGCAGAGGATAGGAAGCTTTAAATAAGTGATAACTAAATAAAATGTGTGACTGGTAATAAAACTTAAGATAATAAAATGTGTGTGCGGGGCCCTCCGTTGAGGAGTTGAAATGCACGATTTGAGCTTGGGCTTGTCGATGCCAAGCGACTCTCCATGATGTCAGCCCCTACTTGGTAGCCTTTTGAGTGTCTGACCAGGACCTATAGTCCTTACATTGTCTTAGGTTCTTGGTTACAGCCATCATACTGTTTGACATGAGTGTTAGCCATGGATGTTGTGATTTTTGTGTGTTTGTGGTTGGATCTTTATCTCCATCAGCACGACGGGTGTGGACCTACAGGTGCCATGTGGTTGGGAGGCATAGCTACCTTCACCACTGCTAGGGATCAATGTACATAGATGATCTTTTGTCCTAGTGCGACTGTTGTTGGATGTCTTTCTTTGATACTTCGAGTTTCAGAGTATGCTTTCTTGTGATTTATGCTTTCATTGGAAGGCTTGGATATCATGTTTAGATGATGTTAGTTATTTGATGCATTCCCTTATCATGATGTTTAGCATATGATTAGATGATGTTATTTGATTTAGTAGTATATCTGTTGCTTACTGCTATTTAGCATGTGATAGGTGATGTTATCTACTGTAGGATTATCTTATGTGTTATCACTAGCATGTTAGATTTCCTTATGCTGTTATTGTGTATGTTTTAGTAGTGACATCCCTATTACAACGGTACCGATGATCTGGTCGGTGGCTTGAGATGTTACGCGCGGGGGATGGCTAGGACCCATGATGGTCTTATGATGCTATTGACGATTGGGAGGATCCACGTACTTAGTTTGGTTATTTTGTTGTTGTGATGTTTATTTTAGTATGTTCCTCTTTCCTTGCTGTTAGTGCTTTCGAGTGTTCATTCCTCGATTTGCGTGGATCTGGTACTCCCTAGTGTGGACATTTTTCTCTTTGTTTTTCCCTTTTTTGAGTTTCTTTAAGTGTTTTCATGTTTCCATGGGCGACATTTTGTCAGCATTGTGTGACATAATAATGTGTCGCACGCCCATACAAACTGTATTGTACGATATTGTAAAGTATCGCATGCCTTCTTGAGAAATGTCATGCGACACTGGAAGAGTATCACACGCCTTTTAGAGAAGTGTCGCGCGACACTTTCTAGTATCATACACCTCTTAGAGAAACATCGTACGATACTCTTAAAGTGTCGCATGCCTTAATGAAAAGTATCGCTCAATCCCTAAAAGTGTCGCACTCCTTGAGAAATGTCGCGTGACACTTTTCTATGCTGCATTAAAGTATCGCACAATTTTTAAAAAAAAAACTTGCACAGGCGGACAACAGGAACTTTTTGTTGCATTCCAAATTTTTTGAGGGTTGATTTGGCTACCCTTTTGGGTGTTCTTTGACCCTATGCTGTTGCATTTCAAACTCTGTCAGTTTCTCTTGAAATCCAATTTTCGTATTTACGTTTTAGCCTCTTGGGGTTTAAAATATATCATTTAAGTATAAGTTGACATATATTTAATTTCTTATACTTCTTAAGATATATTTTAAAATATGCGACAAATCTTTTGAGATAGGTTTCAGACCTCTCAGAGATAAGTTAAGGATTCTAGGAAATTTTAGGGCTTCAGAAATCCAGACTTAGCCAATTTTCAGGGCTTCAGGATTTCAGGCTTAGCCAAATTTCAGGATTCTACATTTTACCCCAGCTTGGTATTTTGTTGATGAGAGGTCATTTCTTGAGCCCTCGTCTTGTTGTGGTGGTTGTTGGCTTTTTTTCGCATGTGTCAGTTGGTAGTGGTGTTCAGAGATCTATTGGTTGTCAGGATTGTGGTGAAGTCTTCTGTTGTGATCGTTGTGATCCCTGTATGATGTTGTCATGTGCAATCATACTTGTATAAAAAAAATCCTTGGCTTGTATTTCATCCTTGTTTCCAAGGATCTCCGACAGGGCATTACAATTGTGATTTGTGATTTTTATGAAGGTAGTCTAGGTGCATGTCTATGGGAGTGGCTTGCAATGGGGTCGAGGCCCAAAGTGGCTATTAGGGTAACTCATTGTAAGTTGTGTAACAAGTGATAACATGGTAATTAAAATATCTTGCCTTCTTCGAGATACATTAAAAATATAAGTTAGAGATTTTTCTTCGTCCATGCCTTGAGTGCTTGTATAGACTAAGAATGAGATGGAGATGATACCTTGAGAGGTATGACTAGTTTCCTCATCTTCACAAGAGGGTATCCTTGTTTCGCATAGAATCACTAGGGGGCCAAGGTCTTAAGAGACTGCTAGGGTAACCTTAGAGTTGGCTCATGTGATGAAACTCCATAATATGTAGGCCAAGTCTCCTTCATGGTTTTTTATATTTGCCTCTAGTGGTATACTTGTTGGATATTACTTTTGATGATGCAGTTATTGTGAGTTGTTACTCATTGATTGGATGTCATTTATTATTGATCATAGTTGACTTTTATTAATAAATAATCAGTTATTCATTAGTGGTGTTTTTATTGTTGGAGTTAGTGATTGGTAGTTTTCTTTTATTGATGACAATTGTTATCTGTTGGTCATTGTGCTTATGACACTTGACATTGATTTTGAGGTGGTTGTATATTTTGGTCTTGGTATTTGTATTTTGACTTGGTATGAGATGTTAGTATTAGAATAAGTGTCCTTTCAATTTTGATTATCTCTTCTTCTTGAGCAGTTTGCGTTACCCTTAAGGTAGTTCTAACAATCGGGATTCCTTGCCTAGGATTATTTTATAATTTGATTATCTATATGTGGATCATACATTATCTCTCATGTATGGTGGGAGTGGGAGCCTGATTAGGTGACCATGTGGTTGAGAGGTAGTGTATTCTTACCATTTGGGTCCCCTTTAGATTGATAGATGTTGGATGCTCCTTGATGCAGTGGTATCATTATTATTCTTCCTCTTATCTTGAAGACTTCTATTCATTTGATGTATTTATGTATCATGTGTTTTGATATCCTATGGGATATTGTATCGTATATTGATTTACTTATATCTATTTTCACATGCCCTGTGACATGTGTAGTGGATATTATTCATTAGATGTGCTTTCATATTATTAGTTGTACTTATGCATCTGCTTATATGACTATGTATGTGTTTATTCATTTTATGATTATGGACATTGTAATTGAGACTTAAACTTATTAATAAAACTTTCTTAAATGTGACTCAACATGAAGGAACCCTTGAGGAATTGAAACTCTATTTATAATTGATTACATGTTCTTGATGTGTATGTATATATTGCTTTTGCATTATTGTTACTTTGATGTTGTTTAAACTTCAAAAAAAAAAGTTTAGGAAACTTTGTAACATATTAGGTTTATTTCTTTTGGATTCCTCAACGAGGCGTTACATTATGAAATAGTGTTGTGGCACAAGAAACTTGGGCACATGAGTGAGAAAGGTATGAAATTACTTCATTCAAAGAAAATTTTAACAAGTCTAAAATGTGTCAATATGAATTTATGTGAAAGTTGTGTGTATGGAAAACAAAAGAGAGTTAGTTTTGTGAAGAGTGGGAAGGAAGAGAAAAATGATAAATTATACCTTATACATACAAATGTATGAGGACCAACTCAGGTATCTTCCCTTGGTGGCTCTCATTATTATGTTACATTTATTGATGATACAACTAGAAAATTATGGGTTTATTTTCGTAGACAAAAATGTGATGTATTTATAACTTTTAAGAAATAGAAATGCTTGGTTGAAAGTGATATTGTAAAAGATTATAATATCGTAGATCTTATAATGGTGGTGAGTATTAAAGTGATGAATTTGAAGATTATTATTCCTCTAATGATATTTGTAAATAGAAAACTATTCCAAGGATTCCACAGGAAAATGGAGTGGTTGAACGCATGAATAGGACAATAAATGCAAGGGGCACGAGGTTGCATGTTGGGCTGCCCTTAAACATGTGGGCTGAGGCTATCAATAGTATTGCATATTTGATCAATAGAGGTCCCTCTACTCCTTTGGATTGTGGTATTCTAGAGGAAGTATGAACTAGTAAGAAGGTGAGTTATTCTTTTCTTAGAACCTTTGGTTGTGAAGCATTTACACATATAGATTTTGAAAATAGAACTAAGCTAGAAGATAAATCAAAGAAATGTGTAATTTTTGGATATGGTATTGATGAATTTGGTTATAGGATTTGGAATTTTGGAAATCTTAAAATTGTAAGAGGCAGGGATGTCATATTCAATGAGAAAGTGTCATACAAATATCTGTTATAGCAATGCGAGAAGAAAGAAAATGATTATGTAGTGTTGGATGATACTCTAAAAATGATGTTCCAATAGTTCCTTGTTCTCTACAACAACTGTAACAAAAAATATATAGACTTCCAAAAAGATTTTCTCCCTCTTTGTATTCTATTTTATTAACATATGTTGGTGAACCTGAATGTTATGATGAAGTTGTGCAGGTGGATACAAAGATTTAGTGAGAGTGTGCAATGAAAGAAGAAATGAATCCCTTACTAAAAAACCAGAATTGGAATTTATGCAAGTTGCATATAGATAAAAAAAACTTTACAAAATAAATGGGTTTACAGGTTGAAAGAAGAAGATGGAGGTAAGAAAATATTTAAAACCACGTTAGTTGTAAAAGGATTTGCATGGAAAAAGGGCATTAGTTTTGATGAGATATTTTCTCTTGATGTTAAAACAACTTCTTTTCATATTATTTGAGTATTGTGGCTACTAAAGATTTTCATTTTCCTATAGATGAGGCCTTAATGAATTAGGTTTGCCCTTCTCCTAAGAGTGCTTCATTCATTGAAGACCACACCCTTGATTTTTCTTCTTGTTCCTTTCAAGGAATTTCTCAACTCAAATTAGGTCTTGTTGAAAATAATGCTTATTATGACATGCATTTCACCAATCCAAACTTAGATCCTAAGGATCTTACTCACATTGACTCTATGAGTGGCTTATCAACTCTTCAAGATTAGGAAACCTTAGATTTCACACCAAAATCCTACATTCTTGACTTTGTGAATCAAACACCTTTATTTGATGAGTATATGCATATTGAATGTTTCCCTTTCAATTTCAATCTAATTACACCTAATAGTTCTTCTTATATGCTTTATCCTTATTTTCAATTCATTGCTTATCTTATGTTTTATATGACTTAAAATAATGAATGGTATCTTTTTCATGATAATTTTACTTGATACATCTACATCCCTATTATGTTGCTCCTGGCTATGTGACATTATTAACCTATCTTTCAGGGGCTCATTATCCCACTTTGTGTGTAACACAATAGTTGTTTCCCTTGTCTCCTCACTTGGGGGAAAAGTGCCCTATTCCTTCTTTTCTATCTATATAATAGGATCCATTTTCTCCCTTTGTTTACCAATTTCCCTTTTATATGATGACATCTTTTCTTGCATTCATTTAATCTATTACTTACAAGTGCAATCTTATATTTTCATGAAATCACTTAGAGATGCATGATGTGTCCTTCCCTTTTTCAATGCACTTAATATCCATTATGAGGTTTTTATTCTCTTATATTTTGATGTTCTCTCTTGCATGCATTTATTGTTATACTTAGGGATTAGCATCTCAAGTGCAATCTTATGCTTGGAAGTACATCTTTATTACAAAGAATATATCATTTAGGGTATATATTGGGTTTTATTTCTTCTCTCAAAGATATGTTATCCCTTTTTATTTCTTTCATGATAAGTAAGTAGGCATAACATAGTATCCTTTCGTTTCTCTATTCATATTATTTTGTGATGCATTTTACTCTACTAGCGTGTATTGCTTTGTCACATGTAAGATCACATGTCTCTTGCTAGGGAAAAATATCTTCATGACTTAGATTATAATGCTTCTTATTTAATAATCATCTATAGTTTACTTCATATGTGATATCTTTTCTAGCACCTTATGTTGTTTGGAATTGCATATCCTAGGATGTTTCTTGCTTTAATTCTCTATGGTGTGTTAGATAATTGAGAGGTAGGGAGGAATTAGTTATATCTAGTTATTGTATAGGAATTAAACCACTTTTAGTACCAATTCAACCTTCATAAAATTTTAAATCAATAAACTTGGTAACCACATTCAACATTTCAAAATAGACTTATAACAATTGTACTTCAAACTTTTATCTCATTATTTGCCTTTCAATTTCAATCTAATTACACCTAAGAGATCTTCTTCTATGCTTTATCCTAATTTTCAATTCATTGCTTATCCTAAGTTTCATATGACTTAAAAATTACTCATGGTATCATTTTCATGATCATTTTACTTGATACATCTACATCCCTATAATGTTGCTCTTGGCTATGTAACATTATTAGCCTATCTTTCGAGGGCTTATTATCCCACTCTATATGTAACACATTAATCATTTCCATTGTCTCCTCACTTGGGTGGAAAATGCCCTATTCCCTCTTATCCATTTTCTCCCTTGGTTGACTTATTTCCCTTTTATATGATGACATCTTTTCTTGCATTCATTTAATTTGTTACTTACAAGTGCAATCTTATGTTTACATGAAATCACATGTCTAGTACAAATTGAAATCACTTAGGGATGCATAATGTGTCCTCCTTCCCTTGTTCAATGCACCCAATACCTTTATGAATTTTTTATTCTATTATAATTTGATGTTCTCTATTACATGCATTTATTGTTTTATGTAGGGATTAGCATCTTGAGTGCAATCTTATGCTTGGAAGTGCATCTTTATTTTAAAGAATATATCATTTAGGGTATATACTGGATTTTGTTTCTTCTCTCAAAGATAAGTTATCCCTTTTTTGTTTATTTTGTGATAACTAAGTAGGTATAATGTAGTATCCTTTCATTTCTATATTTATATTATTTTGTGATGTATTTTAGTCTAAGAGCGTGTATTGCTTTGTCACATGTAAGATCACATGTCTCTTGCTAGGAAATATATCTTCATGCCTTATATTCCAATTCTTCTCATTTAATAATCATCTATAGTTTACTTCATATGTGATATCTTTTCTAGCACCTTATGTTGTTTGGAATTGCATATCCTAATATGTTTCTTGCTTTAAGTCTCTATGGTGTGTTAGATAACTAAGAGGTGGGGAGGAATTAGCTATATCTAATTATCCTATAGGCCTTAAAACACTTTTAGTATCAATTCAACCTTCATAAAATTTTAAATCAATAACTTGGTAACCACATTCAACATGTCAAATCAGACTTATAACAATTTTACTTCAAACATTTATCTCACTATTTCTTACTTATACCTAGTATCAAAGTAATCACTTAGCATATACTAACTTGCAACATTATGTAATTAATCATGAAAGAAAACTTGCAACACAATAGAAATCATACATTTGCCACAAATATTTATTGTGGAGACCCTATAAAGGGAAAAACCACTTGGGAACTGACAACCCAAATAATTTCACTCTTTTGAAGTGAGCTCTATTGAGAGCCAACCTTGTAAAAAGTTACATGGACATTTTTAGTGGGACCTAGTTATAGTATTTTAACCAAATATAATATAGATCTTATCACTCCTTGGCATTTCTAAAGAGTGGCCTTCTCTAAAGGACTTACAAGCATCGCTAATGGATGCTAACATATAGGATTTCAAAGAATTGTTAGGTCCACTTTGTTAAGAGATTTTATTTTCTAAAATGGTAAGAAAGTAACTGGCAGGTGATCTATTAGGTTTTGGCATTACCTTTCTTGTTCATATCTCTTCTTCAATCAATCTCTTCCTTTTGATCTATTACTTGCTGATTCACACACTTTCTCTTTCACTTAACACTTCCTCTTGCTTGATCTTCTCAATTTTTTTCCTGTTGTTGAAAACAATTAATTAATTGTGTATTGTCTTTGATGTTACACAAAATGTCATATCATTACTAGTCAATGTATGTCAAGCTCACTTGGGCATTGAAGATAATTTTCTGTGTCTGCCAAGCATTCCAGAGTTTGCCAAGTTTAGAAGATTGTGTCTACCGAGTTCACTTAGGTGACAAAGAGAAATTTGCAAAAGTTAAGTGTTAATCAAGCTCACTTGATTAATGAAGGAAATGTTGAATGAAACCAATGTTAATCAAGCTCACTTAATTACCAAAGGAACTTTGTCAATGTGGAGTGTTAACCAAATTCACCTGGTTAATATAGGAAAATTGTTGTTGAGATAGTATCTACCGAGCAGGGTTGACTAAAAAAGAATTTTCATGTTTTGGCATATTGAGTTCAATTATTTTGTTTGTTGGTTCTAGCTGACTGAGGAAATGAATATTAAGTATTCTGAGTTGTATTCAAGCTGACTTGACATTGTGTAAGATATAATTATAAGGTCAAGTTGATAATTGAATGTGTAGAACATAACATAAGATTCAAAGATGGTTAGAGGAAGTGAATTGGAAGGATAAGCATAATATCTTTGTTGAGATGCAATGATACATTCGATCAGGAGGGATCAAGTATACAAGCTAGAATTGAGATTTGTAATCAACAATTCAGTTGCATCAGAAATCATGTCATCTCATCTTGAATTTGTAACCACTATAATAGTGATCTAAAATCTCTTAACAGAGTTAGCTTAATAACTATTTGTACATCCTCTAACAAGGTGGCATTTTGAAATTGAATTGTCTAAAGACCTCTAACAAGGCCACTCCTAAAAAAGTGATTAAATCCTCTAACAAGGTCACACCTAATAGTGTGTTTTGTAACCTTTAACAGGGTTGGCTCCTAACAGGGCTCACTTTAGAAGAGTGAAAATCAGTAACTAGTTGCAATTGGTAGTTTTTCCCAAATTAGGTTTCCACATTAAATCTTGGTGTCAATTGTGTTCAAGCTATTTTATTTATGTGTTTGCAACTAAGTTAAAGTAAGATTAATCACATATAATATCTTAAGGTTTTCATGATAACCATTTGTCAAGTTATTTCAGTATCTGCCAAGTTACAACATTTGCTAGTGTAAACCGAGTGCATGTGTGTTTACCAAGTTACAACAAAATATAATTTAATCATAGTTTGATTTGTATTGACATCTAAGGGATCTGGGATTTATTTTTGTAGCAACTGATTCACCCCTCCCCTCTCAATTAATCCTCTTATATTTCCAACAATTGCTATTAGAGCTTCTTGATGCTTGTAGAAAAGGTTTCAAGCACCTAAGCTAAAGATTAGGATGTCTTGCAGAAGGGAGATCCCAAAGCTAAACAAAGATAACTTCAAGGCATGAAAAAAACTCATGAGGCTACACTTGGCAACCATTGGAGATGCAAGGCTAAAATATCTAGACACCAAATACATGACACTTGCTGGAACTATGACTATTGAAGAAATTGTAGAGAAGAAGAGCCATAACATCATGATGATCGATGTTGCTTCATCTCGCAACTATGTTGAATTTGATGACATCAAAGACTATGGAATTGCTTATGAAATGTGGATCAAGTTGAAAGCTATCTATGGAGGAGATGATAATGTAAGAAGAGCTAAAGTCAGAAGTCTTCGAGGATGATTTGATCAAATAAATATGAGAGAAGATGAGAACATTGCAAAATACAATGAATGAATCAAAGCTAGTGTTTGTGGTATCAAAGCTCTGGGAGGAAAGATTGAAGATGAAACAATGGTAAGTAAATTTCTCAAAACACTTCTTCCTATATATGCAATCAGATTATCAACAATTCAAGAAATGAGATGCAATCCAAAGAATGACATATCATTGGATGCAGTAGTTGGAAGATTAACAACATTTGAGCTAGATAACTATGATAATTATATTCCTAGTTCTAGCAATCTTGAGTCTACATTTAAATCCAAGTTGTCACTCAAGAGGAAAGTCAAAAGGTCAAAAGAAAAACAATCTAAAAGTAAAGAGGAAGATAGTTTTGACAGTAATCTTGAAACTATTGAAGCATTGATTGCAAGAAGATATCCCAAAGGTAAAGGAAAGTTCAAAGGAAAGATTCCTTTAATCTGCTTCTCTTGTGAAGTTGGACACATTGTTGCAAGGTGTCCAAACAGAGAAGACAGAGATGAAAGGAAGCACAACAAGTACAAAGGCAAGAAGGATTTCAATAATTTCAAGGACTACAAGGACAAAGGTAAGAAATCTTGTTTTATAGCTAAAAACTTAGATAGTAGTGAAGATGATGAAATGGCATATATTGTTGTAAAAAATGAATTTGATGATGAAGGAGATAAAATGACACTTATCTCTCATGTTAGCAAGAATGATACATGGATTATTGATAGTGGCTACTCACATCATATGACTGGTGATAAAACAAAATTTGAACACATGGAATATTATGATGATGGTGGTGTGAGATTTGGAAACAATGAACCTTGTTACATAAAGGGAAAAGGTTGTATCTCACTAACCAATGAACATAAATGTAATAATGCTTATTGGGTTGAAGGACTAAAGTATAATCTACTGAGTGTGGCACAATTGAATAACATTGGATTCAAGGTAGAATTCATGAATGGGAAGGCCAAACTGTTGGATGGAAAAGGAAATCTGGTTGGGTCTGGCAAACAAACCAAAGGTAATCTATTCTACCTAGATCTCAGTAAAAGTTCATGTTTTATTGCTCAAGTAGAACAAAATTGGCTATGGCATAAAAGGTTATGTCATGTAAACTTTGATAATCTAATCAAGATAAGCAAGAAGAAAAGATTAAGAGGTATTCCTAGCCTGAGGAAACCTGATATGGGTCTATACAAAAATTGTCAAATTGGTAAAATGGGAAAAACAAGTTTCAAAAGCAAAGACTATCATTCAGAAGAAGTCTTGGAGCTAGTTCATACAGACTTATGTGGACCTATTGGAATAGAGAGTTATAGTGGAGATAAGTACTTTACTATTTTTGTTGATGATTATTCTAAAATGATGACTGTAATGTATCTAAAAGAAAAGTTTGAAGCATTTCAAAAATTTCAGTGGTATTTGGCAAGAGTAGAGAAAGAAACTAGAAAGAAGCTAAAATATTTGAGATCAGACAGAGGTGGTGAATTTATTTCCAATGAATTTTGCATTGAAAAAGGAATTAAGAGACAAGTATCAACCCCTGGTACACCTCAGCAAAATGGTATAGCAGAAAGAAGGAACAGATCCATCATGGATTATGCAAGAACCTTGATGATAGAAAAGAATGTTGCAATCAAATACTGGAAGGAAGCAATCAGTACCACAATGCATACCTTGAACATAGTATAGTTGAAGAAAGACTCAAATCAAACTCCTTATGAAATATGGTATGGCCACAAACCAAGTTAGTTGAAAGTATTTGGTAGTAAATGTTATATCTTGAAGGAATCTAGGAAAGGTAAATTTGATGTCAAAGGTGATGAAGGCATATTCCTAGGATACTCCTATAGAAGTAAAGCATGCAAATATTTGAATTTATCCACTCATAAAATCATAGAAAGTGTACATGTAAGAATTGATGAGTTTGTAGAAAAGAATAAAGAAGAGAGAAACAAAGAACTTGAGGACTATAGAAGCTTTTTATTATTATGAACCTGATACATTGCCAAATCAACTTGGAAGTCAAGAGGCCTCACCTCCCGAGTATCCAAACTCTCCTAAAGTTATCGAATTGCAACTAATGCAACTTGAGTCACAGTCTAAAGGACCCGAGTCACAATCAGAGGCTACTGAGTTCTTGCCAGTCAAAACTGAGTCTGATGGATCTAAGTAGCAGACAATGAGACCCAAGCTTAATATAGAAGATCATGAAGAAGTTAGTGGACTGAATTCCAAATCCACCTATGTTAGCAAGATATGTTAGAAAGAACCATGCACTTGATCAGATCATTGGAGAAAAATCAAATGGAACAATGACAATAAACAAATTAAAAGGTACATATTTGCTTGTTAAATTTGAACCTAGATCAGTGAAAGATGCTTTGGATAATGAAAGTTGGATTAAAGCTATGAATGAAGAAATTGAATAGATAGAGAGGAATAAGACTTGGACTCTTGTTCCTAGACCCAAGAATAAGAATTTAATTGGAACAAAGTGGGTTTTCAGAAATAAGCTAAATGAAGAGGGAGAAGTTTCCAGAAACAAAGCAAGGTTAGTTTGTAAAGGTTATTCTCAAGAAGAAGGTATTGATTATGGTGAAACATTTGCTCCTGTTGCAAGGTTAGAAGGTGTTAGAACTTTATTAGCCTATGTAGTACATAAATGATTTAAAGTTTATCAAATGGATGTAAAATCTGCATTCTTGAATGGAATTCTTGAAGAGGAAGTCTACATAGAACAACCTAAAGGTTTTATGGATTCAAACAAAAGGGATATGGTCTATAAATTACACAAAGAATAATATGGTCTCAAGAAATCTCCTAGAGCTTGGTATGAAAGACTTCACAACTACTTGATAAAGATTGTTTTTCAAAGAACAAATGATAACAACAGTCTGCATATCAAAGAAGGACCAAACAAGAAGATTGTATTGGTAGAAATATTTGTGGATGATACTTTATTTATAGGAAATGATGTCTTATGCAAGGCATTTTCAGAAGAGATGAGTAAAGAATTTGAGATGTCCATGTTTGGAGAGATAAAATCTTTGTTGGATTGCAGATCCAGTAGAAGAAAGATGATATCTACATCACTCAATCCAAATATATCAAAGAGATATTAAAGAAGTTTGTAATGGAAGATTCAAGACTAGTTGGAACACTAATGTCTATTGGATATAAGATTTCAAATTGGTGATTTCGAAGAGGTAAATCAGACCACACGTAGATCAATAATTGGAAAATTGCAATATGTAGTGCACACAAGGCTTGATATTGCATTAACAGTTAGTATGGTGGCAAGATTCTGAGCAAATTCTAAGGAAAAACACATGATGAAAATCAAGAGAATCATGAGGTATCTAAAAGGTAATAAAGAATATGGATTATGGTACAAAAAGGAAGACAATTTTGACTTGAAAGCATTCATAGATGTTGATAGGGCAGGAAGTGTTGATGACAGAAAGAGCAGCAGTGGTGGAGCATTATTTCTTGGTAAAAGACTAGTGTCTTGGACAAGCAAGAAGCAAAATTGTATTTCTCAGTCCACAACAAAGGAAAAATATGTGGTAGTAGTAGTGAATTATTCAAATGTTATTTGGTTCAAGCAACTGTTGGTAGATATGAAGATATAAATCAAGGATCCGGTGGTTATATTCTGTGATAACGCTAATGCAATTAATATATCAAAGAATCTTATGATGCATACCAAAACCGAGCACATTGCTATAAAATATCATTTTTTAAGAGAATTGGTATAGGATAAAGAGGTAAGATTGGAATATGTGAATACTAAAGAACAAATTGTAGATATATTCACTAAGCCATTACCTAAGGATGCATTTTTGTATCTAAGAGGTAAGTTAGGGGTCATTCCCCAATCTGAAGCTCACTAGAATGATGTTTAGTGATGCATCAACCATAGAATGTTGAAGATCAGTTAGTTGATACAACATTGAAAAGAACACATTGCATATGAATCAATACATTTATATTCATTGAATATTGTCTTTGGCATAATATTTCAAAGAGGGAGAAGTTTGTTGTCATATCTCATAGAAATTTTATCAAGAGGAAGAGTATATATTTCCAGAGATGTCAAAGAAGGAGTATTGACAATCAACTAATAGTGATATGTAATTATTTTTATTTATGGAAACACATGACGTACATGCTCATAGGAAACTTGAAAATTAAAGATACTTAGTGTTTGGTAATTAGAAAATTGTCTAAGTATAGAATTTGGTTTACAAAAGTGTATTGTTTTGTTTATAACTTGTTGCTAATGTCATGTTATGACTAGTGAAGTTAGATGGAGATAGTATACATGTTGGTGATGATGTGTATAACCTTAGAAGTAAGTATAGACTATATGGAATAGAGTTAATCATGTTTGAAGAAAAATAGGATAGCAAAATTGAAGGAAAGGATTATTTTATTTACAAGATATTTACTTGTCCAATTAGGGCCGACATCCTAGATGTTTACTCTAAGTTGGAAAAGTAGATTTTGGTCTTAGCCAATCCAAAAAAAATTCATGTAAAGGTATGGTATTTATGCAAAGGACATCTTATGATAAGAAGAGTAAGTGATTTATGATTGTGATTGCAAGTGTTATCTTGTAATTGTGATTCTATGCGAACTTTTACGAAAGCTATATATGTGAAGTTTTATATGAGCTATTTTATGATCTAAGATTGAGTTGAAGATTAGAGATTAGTCAAGGAAGAAGATACAATACCTATTCCAAAAGTCTAATTACTTGTTTGAGTAGTGAGCTCTTCTTGTAATTGGAAGTGCATGTTTGGGTAGTGGGCTCATCTTGCATCTATTATACCACAACTCCTGACAGGGATTCAAAGTCTCCTAACAGGGACTTCTTATACTAAATTTTCTCATTCACTCCTAACAGGGTCCATCCTCTAACAAGGGACTTATATATTAGTATATTATCTAGTGGGTACCATCCCCACTGAGGTTTTCCCTTGGCCAGGGTTTCCCTAGTTAACAAAATATGATATTATGAGTTATCTTTGTGCATTGTTACTATTACTATTCAACATTACTTTATTGATTTTTTATGCATGGTTTAAAGTAAGAAATAATATCTAGTTCATGACTAAAGTTTGTAGATTACTGATTCACCTCCCTCTTAGTAATCCCTATTTTTAACAAGGAGAACTTGGTCTAATATCAAAGAAAGAAAGCTTGCTATCAGAAGAAGATGTTGAAGACAGAGTTTTGCTGACAGAGGGAGAAATTGAAGGCAAAGGGAGTTCACACTGATAGAGGGAGTTCTCATGGATGAGAATCAAAATGAAACTAAGGATATGTTCCTTGCTTTATTCTTTCTCTAAAAATTTCATTGTATTATGACATGTGTTGCCATCAATGCCAAAGAGGGAGATTGTTGAAAATAATTGATTAATTGTGTATTGTCTTTGATGTTACAAAAAATGTCATATAATTGGTAGTTAGTGCATGTAGAGCTCACTCAAGCATTGAAGATAGTTTCATGTGTCTATCGAGAATTCCAAACTTTGCCAAGTTTAGAAGACAATGTCTACTGAGTTCACTCAAGCGACAAAGAGAAGTTTGCAGAAGTTGAGTGTTAATGAATCTCACTTGGTTAATGAAGGAAATGTTGGATGGAACCAATGTTAACCCAACTCACTCAGTTACCAAAAGAAATTTGTGTATATGGAGTGCTAACCAAATTTGCTTGGTTAACACAATAAAATCATTATTGAGTTAGTATCTACTGAGCAAGGTTGACTAACAAAGGATTTTCTTGTTTTGACATATTGAGTTCAATTATTTTGTTTGTTGGTTCTAGCCAACTAAGGAGATGAATATTAAGTATTATAAGTTGTATTCAAGTCCACTTGACATTGTGTAAGATATAAATATATGGTTGAGTTGGGGATTGAATGTGTGGAACATAATAGAAGATTAAAAGATTCTTAGAGGAAGCAAATTAGAAGGATAAGTAGAATATCCTTGTTGAGATGAAAAGATACATTTGATCAGGAGAGATCAAGTATACAAGCCAAAATTGAGATCTGTAATCAACAATTTAGTTGCATAAGAAATCAGATAATCTCATTATTACTTTCTAACCGTTCTAGCAGTGATCTAAAATATCTTAACAGAGTTAGCTTAAAAGCTATTTTTAAATCCTCTAACAAGATGAAATTTTGAAATTGAATTGTCTAAAGACCTCTAACAAGGCCACTCCTAATGGGGTGATTAAATCCTCTAACAAGGTCACATGTAACAGTGTGTTTTATAACCTTTAATAGGGTTGGCTCCTAATAGGACTCACTTTAGAAGAGTCAAAATTAGTAATTAGTTGCAATTGGTAGTTTTTTCCAAATTGGGTTTCCATGTTAAATTTGGTGTCAATTGTGTTCAAGCTATTTCCTTTATGTGTTTGTAACAAAGTTGAAGTAAGATTAATCACATATAATATCTTAAGATTTTCATGATAAGCATTTTCCAAGCTATTTTAGTATCTGCCGAGTTACAACATTTGCTATTGTAAACTAAGTGCATGTGTGTTTACCAAGTTACAACAGAATACAGTTTAATCATAGTTTGATTTGTATTGACATCTAAGGGATCCAATTTTTTTTTTTGTAGTAACTGATTCACCCTTCCCCTCTCAGTTACTCCTCTTATATTCCCAACACTTTCTTGGTTAACCTTCTATATTCTTCTTCAAATCACATCAACATAATCAACAACAATTAGAAAGCAAAAATAATCTTCATCATCCCCTTAAATAGCTAACTTTTTCCTTTCTAGAATCTTCCAAATTTTGTCACTTAATCACAATCATAGATCTTAGATACAATGAATTTAGACACTCAACATACACATTTTTTTCTTGAACTTTATGATCATCTTCTTTTTGTTAAATCTCCTTCATTAGATATTCATTGCAATTTTCTAGCCATAGATCTCATTACTAACTTTGACTTCAGCCTTTGAATTTCTTGATTATTCTTTAATTTCATCAAATGTTAGCCTCAAATTAAATATTTTTCTTAAATTATTCTTCCTATTCATACTCAGTGAATATTACGAATTCACTCAGGCAATATTTCACTTGGTTAACATTAAACTTTAACACTTCTTTGCCAGGGGCTTAGTGACAACTGTAGTAGCCCAGTTAGTACTACATTCCTTCATTCACTAATTAAAGTGTCTTGCATATATGTGATCTTCATCAGTTAATCACCAACCCTACATGATTGTAAAATAATCAAATCAATATTATACTATCATAGTCCAACTCATTCAAGTGCCCATTGAATACTATGCACTTATGAACTCTTTCATCATCATATTTTCTTCAAATCCTCTTCATCAATAAAATGATATAGCACTCTATTGAATTAGCATAATGTCTTACCAATTAAGTCTTGACATCAATGTCAACATAACAATTGATATTACTCTTTCACATATATTAACAACATTATCAATTGGGGCTAACAATCTCCCCCTTTGGCATTGATGGAAACACATAACATAAGATTTCACATTAAAAAAATCACATCATAAGATAATCAAATGTATGCATTGACAAAAATACCATCTCTCTAACTTCATTCAAGTTCTTTGTAATAGATTTAACATTAGGTTCACTCAATCTATAACTTCAACATCTTCATCCTAACAAACTCTTCCCCTTTGGTGTACTTCTTTATTCAACAAAATCTTTACATCTCCATCATTTCTTTATGTAAGACTCTCTCCCCCTGAGTAGTTCATCTCATCTTCTGCCCTTTAACAATAATACCAAAGGTAACTATAAGTTCCAATGTGAAACTTATAAAATCTTGTAGTAATAGCATGTACCTTGCATGTATTGTTTACATCAATTTAATTACAGTCACTTTTCACAACTCCAAGAAATAAATCCCTAAAGAGTGAACTCTTACATCAACTCTAGAAAAAATATATCTGATCATTCATGAATTGATGAATCATTTAGTATTTCTTAGTTAATATTGGATAGGAGAAGGACACCTAACTTACCTCTTAGATACTCAAAATAATCCTTAGGTAATGGTTTGGTAAATATGTCAACAATTTGTTCTTTAGTTTTCACATATTCTAGCCTCACTTGTTTTATTTGCACTTGCTCTCTCAAATAGTGATACTTGATAGATATATTCTTGACTTTTGCACACATCACAACATCACAAGAATCTTGGATATATTTATTGCACTTATATTATCACAATAGATAGTGACAGACTCAACAACCTCTTCTTGCATTCCTTCCAATAGTTGCTTGATCCTAACAATATTTGAATAGTTAACTGTAGTAGCAACATACTCTGCTTGAACAATAGATTGTGCTATTTAGCTCTATTTCTTGCTCAACCATGTGATTAGTCTTCTCCTAAAAATAAAGCACAACCACTTGTACTCTTCTTGTCATCAACATTTCCAACCTAGGAAACATCAGTGTAGACTTTGAGTTCCAAATCACCATCTTATTTGTACCACAATCCAAAATCTTCAGTTCCTTTCAAATATCTAAATATACTTTTAACAACAGTCATGTGTGTTTCCTAAGGATTAGAGGAAAACCTTACAATTATATCAATTGCATGTGCAATATCTGATCTACTATGCACAACATATTGCAACTTTCTAATTATTGATATATATTGTGTTTCATTCACTTCAACAAAAATATCCTCACATAGTTTGCATCCAAACACCATAGGTATATTGATTGGCCTTGACTCATCCATACCAAATGTCTTCAATATTTCCTTAACATACTTAGATTGAGTCACATATATACCATCATTTGTATGATAAAATTGTAATCCAATGAAAATATTGATCTCACCAAACATATAAATATCAAATTCCTTACTCATTTAATTAGCAAATGATTAACACAACAAATTATTACTATCGAATATAATATCATCCACAAATATTTTACCAATTAATACCAACTCTAGCTAATAATGATGAAATTTTATGGCCTTACCCTTATATATTATAGGTGTGTTTCTATTTTGTCCACTTATATATTTGAGCTTGTCAATTATTGTGACATTATTAATTTAGAAAAGCATTGGATTGAAAGTTGAGCAGTGTGGGTGCTAAAATAATGTCATTTTAGCTTTTCTTTTCAAATATAGATTACTATTTTTACTTATTCTAAAAAATCCAATCTTAATCAACTATGATATAACCTTTCATACCATGCTCTCGGTGCTTGCTTCCATCCATACAATACTTTATTCAACTTGAAAACTAGTTGCTTTTGATCTAGCTCAACAAATACTTATGGTTATTCAATATCTAGACCTCTTCTTCAAGTATTTTATTCAAAAATGTTGACTTAGCATCCATTTGATATACCTTGAGCTTCTTGTAAGTTATATATGCCAACAAATTTCTTACTCCTTTCAATCTAGAAATAGGTGCAAAGGTCTCACCATAATCAATTCATTCCTCTCAGGCATAACCTTTACAAACTAGTTTGGCCTTGTTCCTATTATCATGAATGTTGATGATACTACATTGGGGGAGTATCCTAAGCATTGAAGAGTATTGATATTTTGCATTCATGATTGTATTTGTCATTGATGTCAGCATAATAGTAATTCTATAAAGACTGGAAGAATAGTAGTTAGAGATCTTATAATGCACAAAGCTGAGGAAGTTTTAGATGATGTGTAGTAGATGACATGTTCCTAAGGTTGTCCTGATGACATGGTTAAGAGGACTAAGTCCAAGTCAATGGTGTACGGAAGTTACACTTGATTTACAAGAAGTAGTACATAAATAGAGCATTGGAAAATAGAGTGTTGATGATCTATCACTATCTTTCATCTGAGATACATGTAATAAAAAGATGTGTAGTCACACAGTAATAGAGGATAGTCATGTGATGATACCAACATGTGCACAAGACATGGTTTCACACTGTGAAGTTTTGTATAGACTATGAGCTGATAGTGGTATTGTAATTATGAATTAATTAATTATTTTATTTTAATTAATTAGGAAAGCCTCAAGGTTGACTCTAGGAATTATTATGAAGATACAATTAAAGGAAAGTTGTTTCCCTTGCTTGTAGTGGGAATTTGGATTAGAGGATTAAGTGGAATGAAAAGTATTAGTGCATAGTGCAAGAAGGAGCAGAATGCTTACTAAATGTGTGTAAGAGATCCAAGGGATCATTAGATGTGTAGTATGAGATCTGGTTACAAGATCTAAAGGAGCAAAAGTCTGATTGATAGGACATAGATAGAGGAAGGAAGTATATTTTAGTTCTATTATTTTGCAAGGAATAAAATAGAGATCATTTGGATAGTGGCTTCTTTGATCTTAACCTTAAAGCTGTTTGGGCAGTGGGTCCACCTATTTTCCACAACTCCTAACAAGGTTGGCACAACTCCTAATAGGGATTCAAAGTCTCCTAAAAAAGACTCATATGTACTGAATATTGTAACAAACTCCTAACAAGGTCTTGTTGGAAATATAAGAGGAGTAATTGAGAGGGGAGGGGTGAATCAATTACCACTAAAATAAATTCTAGATCCCTTAGCTTTCAATACAAAATAAACTCTGAAAACTAAACATTGTTAATGCTCGACAAACACAAAGAAAAATGTTGTAACTCGGGCTTGGCAAATACTTAACATAAAATCTTAAGATGTTATCTATGATTATTATTACTTTAACTTAGTTGCAAACACATAAAATAAATAGCATGAACACATTTGACACCAAGATTTAATGTGGAAATCCAATTTGGGAAAAAACACCAATTGCAACTAATTACTAATTTTCACTCTTCTAAAGTGAGCCCTATTAGGAGCCAAACCTGTTAAAGGTTACAAAAAAAAATGTTAGGTGTGACCCTATTAGGGGATTTAATCACCTTGTTAGGAGTGGCCTTGTTAGAGGTCTTTGGACAATTCAATAGAAATGTCACTTTGTTAGAGGATTTAAAAATAATTGTTAAGCCAATTCTATTAAGAGATTTAGATCACTGCTATAATGGTTAGAGAGTAACAATGACATGACATGATTTTTTATACAACTAAATTGCCGATTACAGATCTCAATTTTGGATTATACTTGATCCTTCTTGATCAAATATATCTTTTTAGCTCTACAAGGATATTCTACTTATCCTTCTAATTTTCTTCCTCTTAACATCATCAAATCTTCAATTATCTTCCATGCATTCATACTTTCTAAATCTCAACTTGACCTTATACTTATATCTTTCATATTGTGAAGTTAGCTAGAATATAACTTATAATAAATAATATTCATATCCTTAGTCAGCTTAGAACCAATAGATAAATCAATTGAACTCAATATACCAAAATAAGAAAATCCTTTGTTAGCTGACCTTGCTCAGTAGACACTAACTCAGAAATGATTTTTCTGTGTTAACCAAGTGAACTTAGTCAACACTGCATACTTGCAAAGTTCCTTTGGACACTAATTGAGCCTAGTTAACATGGGTTCCATCCAACATTTCCTTCATTAACTGAGTGATCTCGGTTAACACTCAACTTTCACAAAATTTCCTTTGGCACCCAAGTTAATTTGGTAGATACTATCTTCTAAACTAGGCAAACTCTGGAATGCTCATTAGACATAGAAAATTGTCTTCAATGCTTGAGTGAGCTCGACATACACTGACTGGTAATGATATGAAATTTTGTGTAACATCAAAGACAATACATAATTAATCAATTGTTTCAACAATCTTCCTCTTTGGCATTGATAGCAACACAACATGTCATAATACATTGAAATATTTTAGAGAAAGAATAAAGTAAGGAACATATTCTTAGTTTCATTCTGGTTCTCATCCATGAGAACTCTCTCTATCAGTGCAAACTCTTTTTGCCTTCAGTTTCTCCCTCTATTAGAAAATTTTTTTTAGCTACAACTTATTTTGATAGTAAACTCTACCTTTGGTATCAGACCAAGTTCATTTTCCCTTTGTATATCTCTTTTTGTTTACAAAATTTCTATGAGATATGACAACAAACTTCTCTCTCTTTGATGTCTCATGCCAAAGATAATGTTCAATGAATATCAATGTACCTCAAGTACTAATGCATTGGCAATATGCCCTTATTAATACTGCACCAACTGATTGATCTTCAACATGCTTCTGGTTGATGCATCACCAAACTTCATTTAGTGGGCTTCAGATAGGGGAATGACCCCTAGCTTACCTCTTAGATACATAAATGCATCCTAGGTAATGGCTTAGTGAATATGTTTGTAATTTGTTCTTTTGTATTTACATATTCTAATATGACTTCTTTATCTTGTACCAATTCTCTCAAGAAATGATATTTTATAGCAATGTGTTTTGTTTTGGTATGCATCACTGGATTCTTTGATATATTGATTGCACTAGTGTTATCATAGTATATAACCACTAGATCCTTGATCTCTATCTTCATACCTACCAATAGTTGTTTGAAATAAACAATATTAGAACAATTGACTGTCGTTGCCACATATTTTTCCTCTACTGTGGACTGAGAGATACAATTTTGTTTCTTGCTTGTCCAAGACACTAGTCTTTTATCAAGAAAGAATGCTCCACCAGTGGTGCTTTTTCTGGCATCAATACTTCCTGCCCAATCAACATCTATGAAGACTTTTAAATCCAAATTGCCTCCAATTTTGTACCATAAACCATATTCTTTAGTACCTTTCAGATATCTCATGATTCAATTGATTGCCATCATGTGATTTTCTTTGGGATTTGCTAAGAATCTTGCCACCATACGGACTGCTAATGCAATACTAGGCCTTGTATGTACTACATACTACAATTTTCCAATCATTGATCTGTATGTGGTTTGATCTACCTCTTTGGAATCATCATTTTTTGAAAGCTTATGTCCAGTGGACATAGGGGTTCCAACTGGTCTTGAATCTTCCATTCCAAATTTCTTTAGTATCTCCTTGATATATTTAGATTAACTAATGTAGATACCATCTTTCTTTTGCTGGATCTACAATCCAACAAAGAATTTTATCTCTCCAAACATAGAAATATCAAATTCTTTACTCATTTCTTCTAAAAATGCCTTGCACAAGTCATCATTTCCTGTGAATAAAGTATCATCAATGAATATTTCTGCCAACACAATCTTTTTGTCTGGTCTTTCTTTGGTATACAGACTACTATTATCATTTGTTTTTTGAAAATCAATCTGTACCAAGTAGTTATGAAGTCTTTCATACTAAGCTCTAGGAGCTTGTTGAGACCATATAATGCCTTGTGTAATTTTTAGACCATGTCCTTTTTGCTAGGATCTACAAAACCTTTAGGCTGTTCAATGTAGACTTCTTCGTCAAGAATTCCATTCAAGAATGCATATTTTACATCCATTTGATTAACTTTAAATCCTCTGTGAGCTACATATGCTAGTAAAGTTCTAACACCTTCTAATCTTACAATAGGAGCAAAAGTTTCACCATAATCAATACCTTCTTCTTGAGAATAGCCTTTATATACTAACCTTGCTTTATTTCTGGAAACTTCTCCATCTTCATTTAGTTTATTTTTGAATACCCACTTTGTGCCTATTACATTTTTATCCTTGGGTCTATGAACAAGAGTCCAAGTTTTGTTCTTTTCTATCTGTTCTATTTCTTCATTCATTATTTCAATCCAAATTTCATTATACAAAACATCTTTAACATTTCTAGGTTCAAATTCAACAAGTAAATATACCTTTCAATTTGTTTCTTGTCATTATTCCATATGATTTGTCTCCAATGATCTGATTAGGTGCATGAAGCCTTTTGACATATCTTGCTAACACAGGTTCTTTGGATTTGGAGTGTGTCTCATTGGTTTCATCATGAACTTCAGTATCAAGTTTGGGTCCCACTGACTGTGACTCGGGTCCATCAACCTCAGTTTTCTCTTGTAGAAGCTCAATAGCCTTTGTTTGTGACTCAAGTCCTTCAAACTGTGACTCAGGTTGCACTGTCTACAACTCAATAGCTATTGGAGAGTTTGGGGACTCAGGAGGCAAAGCCTCCTTTCTTGCAAATATATTTGGTAGGGTATCAGGTTCATGGCAAACAAATCTTTTGTAATCCTCAAGCTCTTTGTTGCTTTCTTCTTCAATCTTTTCTGTAAAATCATCAATTCTTACATGTGCACTTTCTATGATTTTATGAGTAGACAAATTCAAACACTTGTATGCTTTACTTCTGCAAGAGTATCCTAGGAATATGCCTTCATCACCTTTGACATCAAAGTTACCTTTCCTAGATTCTTTCAAGATATAACATTTTCTGCCATATACTTTCAAGTAAGTTACATTAGGTTTGTAGCCACACCATAGTTCATAAGGAGTTTGATTTGAGTCTTTCCTCAGCTGTACTTTGTTCAAGGTATAAACTGCAATGCTGATTGCTTTCTTCCAGTATTTGATTGCAACATTCTTTTCTATCATTAGTGTTGTTCTTGCATAATCCATGATGAATCTATTCCTTCTTTTAACTATGCCATTCTACTGAGGTGTACCAGGGGCTGATACTTGTCTTTTAATTCTTTTTTCAATGCAGAATTCATTGAATTCATTGGAGATGGATTCACCATCTTTATCTAATCTCAAACATTTCAATTTCTTTCTAGTTTCTTTTTCTACTCTTGCCAGATACCACTTGATTTTTTGAAAAGCTTCAAATTTTTCTTTTAGATACATTATAGTTATCATTCTAGAATAATCATCAACAAAAATAATGAAAAACTTATCTCCACTATAACTCTTTATTCCAATAGGTCCACATAAGTCTGTATGCACAAGCTCTAAGACTTCTTCAAAATGACAGCTCTTGCTTTTGAAACTAGTCTTTCCCATTTTACCAATTTGATAATTTTTACATAGACCCATATCAGGTTTCCTCAAGCTAGGAATACCTCTTACTTGTTTGTGTTTACTTATCTTAATCAAGTTATCAAAGTTTACATGACATAATATTTTGTGTCATAACCAATTTTTTTCTACTTGAGCAATAAAACATGAACTTTCACTGAGGTCAAGGTAGAATAGGTTACCTTTTGTTTGTTTTCCAAATCCAGCCAGATTTCCTTTTTGATCCAATAGTTTAGCCTTCCTAGTCATAAATTATACCTTGAATCAAATGTTAATCAATTGTGGCACACTTAGTAGATTATGCTTTAGTCCTTCAACCTAATAAGCATTGTCACATCTAAGTTCATTGGTCAATGAGATACATCCTTTTCTTTTTATGCAACAAGGTTCATTGTTTTCAAATCTCACACTACCACCATCATAATGTTCCATGTGCTCAAACTTTATTTTTTCTTCAGTCATATGATGTGAGCATCCAATATCAATAATCCATGTATCACTTTTGCTAACATGAAAGATAAATGCCATTTTATCTCTTTCATCATCAGATTCATCTTTTACAACAATATATACCATCTCATCTTCGCTGTTATCGAAATCTTTAGCCCTAAAACAAGATTTCTAACCTTTGTCCTTGTAGTTCTTGTAGTTTTTGAATTCCTTCTTGCCTTTGTAATTATTACTTTTCTTTTCATCCTTGTTTTCTATGTTTGGGCACCTTGTAGCAATGTGACCAACTTCTTCACAAGAAAGATAGATTAGAGGAATCTTTCCTTTGTACTTTCCTCTGCTTTTAGAATATTTCGTTGCAAGTAGAGCTTCAACAACTTCAAGATCACTATAAAAAATGTCTTCTTCATTTTTTGATTGATTGGCCTTTTATTTCTTTCTCTTTTTCTTCAGTGAAAGTTTGGCTTCAAATGCTAACTCAATACCTTTGGAACTAGGAACATAGTTATCATAGTTATCCAACTCAAAAGCTGTCAATCTTCCAACTAGAGCATCCAAAGATATTTTGCTGTTTGGATCACATCTTATTTCTTGAATAGAAGACACTCTAATTGCATAGATAGGAAGAAGGGTTTTGAGTACCTTGCTTACAATTTTTTTGTCATCAATGTCTCCTCTGAATGCTTTGATTGCACACACACTTGCTTTGATTCTTTCAGCATATTTTGCAATGTTTTCATCTTCTCTCATTTTCATCTAATCAAATTGTCCTTTAAGACTTTCTAATTTAGCTCTTCTTACATTGTCATCTCCTTCATAGATGTCTTTTATTTTGGTGCACATTTCATGAGCTATATTTTTAGACTTTGACTTCATCAAATTCAACATAATTAAGAGCAGATGCAATATCAATCATCACGATGTTATAATTTTTTCATTTTAATAATATCTTCAACTAATAATGTTCTAGTAGGAGTCTTGTATTCAACATCAAGATACTTACAACTTGAATCATTGATAGTTTTTAGATGTAATCTCATAAGTCCTTGCCATGCTGCAAAGTTGTCTCGGTTCAACCTGGGAATCTCTCTTTTGTAAAACATCTTGATCTTTAGCTTAGGTCCTTGCAACCTTCTCTGCAAGCACCAAAAGCTCTAATAACAATTTTTGGAAATATAAGAGGAGTAACTAAGAGGGGAGGGGTTAATTAGTTACCACTAAAATAAATCTCAGATCCCTTAGATGTTAGTACAAAATAAACTCTGAAAACTAAACACTGTTGATGCTTGACAAACAAACCAAAAAATGTTGTAACTCGATAAATGTTTGGCAAATACTTAACATAAAATCTTAAGATGTTATTTGTGATTATTATTACTTTGACTTAGTTTCAAACACATAAGAGAATAACATGAATACATTTGACACCAAGATTTAATGTGGAAACCCAATTTGGTAAAAACCACCAATTGCAATTAGTTACTGATTTTCACTCTTCTGAAGTGAGCCCTATTAGGAGCCAACCCTATTAAAGGTTACAAAAAACACTATTATGTGTGACCCTATTAGAGAATTTGATCACCCTGTTAGGAGTAGCCTTGTTAGAGGTCTTTGGACAATTCAATAGAAATGTCACCTTGTTAGAGGATTTACAAATAGCTGTTAAGCCAACTTTGTTAAGAGATTTAGATCACTGCTATAATGGTTAGAGAGCAACAATAACATGACCTGATTTCTATTGCAATTGAATTTCTAATTACAAATCTCAATTCTAGCTTATACTTGATCCTTCTTGATCGAATATATCTTTTCAGCTCCACAAGGATATTCTACTTATCCTTTTGATTCACTTCCTCTTAGCATCATCAAATATTAAATTATCTTCCATGCATTCAGAATTTCTAAATCTCAACTTGACCTTATACTTATATCTTTCATATTATGAAGTCAGCTAGAATATAACTTAGAATAAATAATATTCATCTCATCAATTAGCTTAGAACCAATAGATAAATCAATTGAACTCAATATGCCAAAACAAGAAAATCCTTCGTTAGCTGACCCTGCTTGGTAGACACTAACTCAAAAATGATTTTCTTGTGTTAACCAAGTGAACTCTGTCAATACTGCATACTTGAAAATTTTCTTTGGTAACCGAGTTAGCTTGGTTAATACTAATTCCATCCAACATTTCCTTCATTAACTGAGTGAGCTTGGTTAACACTCAACTTTCATAAACTTTACTTTGGCACCCAAGTGAACTCAGTAGATATTGTCTTCTGAACTAGGCAAACTCTGGAATGCTCGGTAGACACAAAAAACTATCTTCAATGGCTGAGTGAGCTCAACATATGCTGACTGGTAATGATATGACATTTTGTATAACATCAAAGACAATACACAATTAATCAATTATTTCAATAGGTCTATCCTCTAACAAGGAATATTCATAATAGTACATCATCTTGTGGGTACCATCCCCACTAGGGTTTTCCCTCTGATCAATGGTTTCCCTAGTTAACATATCTAGTGTTAATTGCATATGAGTATCTTGTTGTGATTTCAGTTAACATTATTCATATGGTTAAGATTGTTTAAAGTTAATGATTGGTATGCTAGTTGTATAACTGATTCACCCCCCCTTTTAGTTATATCAGTGGACTATATATTCAAACAATTAGTATTAGAGCATCAGGTCCTTGAAGATAAGGATTAACAACTTTGGGAGATCGATGGAAAAAATGTTTAGGAAGGATAGTCCAAGATTCAATGGAGCCAACTATGATAGTTGGAGAGAAAAGATGAAGATCCATTTGTTATGCATGGGTCTAGGATATTGGATTTTGATGAAAACTAAGAAGGCAATTGTTGATAAATCAAATTTAGAGGAATGCAGTGAGGGAGAAAGAGATATGTTCATATGTAACATTAGAGCCAAAGAAGCCCTATTGTTAGCTCTTCTAGAGACTGAATACAATTAGGTAAAGACATTTCAAGCTTCTCATGAAATTTGGAAAGCATTAGAAGTTACTTTAGAAGGTGATGATCATGCAAAAAGAATGAGATTACAAAATTGGATTCATGCATTTCAAGATGCTAAGATGATGGGAGATGAATCTATAAGAAGTTATGTTGGTAGAATATCATAAATTGTTGTAGAAAACTAGTCTGTTGGTGGAACTAAAGAAGATGATGATGTTATAAGGAAGATCTTGAAAATTTTAACACCACCATTCAAGAAAACAACTTAGATGATTCAACTAGTAATGCCCTACACCAAAGGTTTCACTAAGGAAACATTCCTTTGAAGATTGGAATCTGTAGAAGCAGAAATGAGACAGTTTGGAGAATTAGCGACAGTTGAGACAACTTTCAGTACTCTAAACATTTGACCTAATCTATCAAGAAGTGCAAGCACAAGAGGTGACTTTTCCAGTAATAGTAGATCTGAAGAAGATAAGAAGATTGAAGAAGGAATATCCCTTCTCGTAAGAAGAAAGAAAGATGGTAAGAAAATCTTTAAATGTTGGACTTGTGATGAATATGGTCATTATGCATCTCAATGTCATAAAAGAGAGAAAAATTTTAACGTAAAATTTAAGCCTAGAAGAGATAAAGATAGAAATTATTTATATGCTAATGAGGATGAAGAATCTAATGAAAGAGATCAGAGTGAAAGTGATGATGAATTAGGATTTGTGGCTATCAAGGAAGATGATCTTGATAGAAAAATTAGAGAAGAGAGAGCTCTAGTTACGCAAGTTGAGAAGAAATCAGATTGGATAATTGATTGCAGATGTTTACATCACATGACTAGTGATATGAAAAAATTTGTTAAGTTCAGAAATCATGATAGATGCATTGTTAGAGTTAGTAACAATGCAACCTGTCATATCACAGGAATTAGATCTATTACTCTTGATGGTAAAACTAAAACTGATTATGTTTTCTTTGTTGATGGTATGAAACATAATTTTTTAAGTGTTGGAAAATTGGTAGATAAGGGATATCTATTGCAGTTTAAAGAGAAGATTTACATTATCAAAGACAAAGATGGTAAGCTGATTGGGACTGGAACCAGATCTAGAGTAATGTATTTCAGTTGAATCCTACTAAAATAACATGTTTGGTTGCAAATGTTGACAATAGTTGGTTATGGAATAGAAGGTTTTGTCATATAAAATTTGATAATATTGTGAAAGTTAATAGTACATTTGCAGTGAGAGATTTGCCTAAGATTATTAAGCATACTAATGTTATCTACAAGGAATGTATTTTGGCTAAGCAGAGGAAAGTGTCTTTTCCTAACAAGAAGTTCTTTACTACAAAGAAATTGGAGATTGTTCAAACAGATCTGAGTGGTCTTGCAAGAACTAGAGGATTCTATGGTGAAAGGTACTTTATGATTTTTGTTGATGATTTCACTAGAATGATGTGGGTAGCATTTCTTAAAGAGAAGTTGGAAGGTTTTGAGAAATTTAAGATATTCAAGAATAGAGTTGAAAATGAATTTGGTGTTAAGATTAAATGTTTGAGATCAGACAGAGGAGGAGAATTCACCTCTAGAGAGCTCAACATGTTCTGTGAAGAGAATGGAATCAAAAGAAAGTTATCTTCACCAAGAACACCTGAATAAAATGGGATTGCTGAAAGAAGGAACAAGTTAGTAGTAGAAGTAGCAAGAGCGATGTTATTTGAGAATGATGTCTTAAAGACATTTTGAAGAGAATAAATTAACACTGCAATAAATACTCTGAATAGAGTACATATTAGAAAAGGTATGAGCAAGACACACTATGAGTTATGATTTGGTCATTCACCATCATTTAAGTATCTTAGAATATCTAGAAGTAAGTGTTACATAAAGAAAGATGATGATATTGGTAAGTTTGATCCTAGAAGTGATGAATGTATGTTTCTTGGTTACTCATTGAAAAGTAAAGCATATAAATGTTTCAACTATAGAACTAAGACAATAGCTGAGTGCACAAATGTAAGGATTGATGAAAAGTTTGGTACTAAAGAGAAGATGGTAGATTATTATTTTGATGAAGAAGAGGATAAATTTGAAAATGTTATTAAAAATGCTAAAGTTCTTTTTGAGACTAACAATATCTTGTAGAATGATGTATCTATTGAGCATAGAGAAGAACATAGCTTTAAAGCTAGTGAAGAGATAAGAGTTGAGATGTCAACTCCTACTTCCAGTAGAAACATTATAAAGAATCACCCTCCATAGTAGATAATTGGGAGAAAGATAAGGGCGTGATGACAAGGAACATAGTGAATGAGGAATTGTGTCCAATTTATCAAGTAGAACCTAAAAGTGCAGATGAGGCATGTAAGGGTGATCACTGGATCTAAGAAATGAAGGAAGAATTGGATCATGTAATAAAAAATGATACATGGGAATTTATTCCTAGATCAAAAGATAAGAATGTGATAGGAACTAAATGGGTTTTTAGGAATAAGATGAACGAGCAAGGAGAAGTTGTGAGAAATAAGACCAAACTTGTTTGTAAAGGTTATTCACAACAAGGAGGCATAGATTGTGAAGAAACATATACACCTATGGAAAGAACAGAAGTGATAAGGATGTTCTTGGCTTATGCAGCAAGCAAGAATTTCAAGGTTTATCAGATGGATGTCAAGTTAGATTTTTTGAATGGAGAACTTGAAGAAGAAGTCTACATTGAGAAACCTAATGGATTACCTCTAACAAAAGAAAAAGAGTTTGTATGCTGACTAAAGAAAGCACTATATGGTCTGAAGCAAGCACCTAGAACCTAGCATGCAAGGTTGGACAGGTATTTGTCTAAGCTTGGATTTATTAAAGGTGAAAAAAACAATAATCTATATCTAAGGAAAATTGATGATGGTTTGTTTATGAATGTAATATTTGTGGATGGCATAATATTTGGAGGTAATTATAAATAAACTAATAAGTTTATTGAAGAAATGAAAAATGAATTCGAAATGAGCATGATAGGAGAAATGAAGTTTTTCCTAGGATTGCAGATTGTACAAAGTAGTGATGGGATATTTATTTCACAAACCAAGTATCTTAAAGACTTGCTAAAAAGATTTGGTTTAGAAAGTTGCAAACCTATTGGTACACCTATGATAACTGGTCACAAGTTATATACTAAAGATGAAATACCTACATTTGAGCAAAAAAAGTATAGATCTATGATTGGTGGTTTGCAATATCTTGATCACACTAGACCAAATATATAAAATGTAGTTGGGATTGTAGCAAGATTTCAAGATGATCCTAAAGAGTATCATTATACAATAGTAAAGAGGATATTCAAATATTTGAAGGGTACATCTGATTATGGAATTTGGTATGATAGATCAAGTGACTTCACTTTGTGTGCATAAACTGATGAAGATTAGGCAGACAGTATGGATGACCAAAAGAGCACCAGTGGTGGATCATTCTTTCTTGGAGGAAGACTGGTTTCTTGTTTGAGCAAGAAACATGACTATATATCTTAGAGTACAACTGAGGCAGAGTATGTTGTAGCAACAAATAAATGTAATCAAGTTATGTAGATGAAACAAATGTTGAAGGATATTGGGATTGAGTTTATAGAATTGGTTATCATTTATTGTGATAACATAAGTATAGTAAGTATGTCTAAGAATCTAGTATTACATTCTAAGATAAAGCACATATCTATTAAGTACCATGTTTTGATAGAAAAGCCACTTGAAAAGGAAATAAGGTTAGAATATGTAAGTACTAAAGATCAGATTGCAGATATCTTTATGAAGCCTTTGCCTAAACATACTTTTGAGTACCTAAGAGGTATGCTAGGGGTTATGCCACTACCTAATTCAGAGTAAATGATGCAAGGAGTGCATCAGTCTAGTAGTACCGAGCACTATGGTTAGACTGGACTAAATGATGATGCTTCCTGTATGGGGGAGTATCTGATTTGCACTGAGTCATTGATGACTCTTGGTATTTTGGCATTTTGTATTAAACAGTGTCTTTGGACACCTGAGCTGATTGAAAGAGTTAGAAGAAGTATAATTATATACTTGTATTGATACCTTTGAGATTGATGTCAATGGGGGAGATAATGTGTACATGAAAAAACTTCTTAGGTAATGGGGAAAGAAAATATGAAAGAGGAACCTATTGAGATGTAATTGGGAAAGTGTTATCTCTTTAGGGAGATTAAGAAAGCTTCATGTAAGTGCATAGAAGAATATGTAAGTGCATAGATGAATATGTAAGTGCATTGAAGAATATGTTAGTGTGTAGAAGGATACCTCCATGAGGAAGATATGTAGCCAAAAAAGTGTTGTAAGTTGTTCACCATGAACAATTCATGACCTATAGCCAGAATATTTTAGATTGATGTAGAGGATTTGAGAAGATGACAACAACAACAACAATAAAGTATAGTTTGGTATTCTTGGGACTTAGTTTTTTTCATCTATGTCACCATCAATGCCAAAGGGGGAGATTGTTAGCATGAATGTTGATGATACTACACTGGGGGAGTATCCTAAGTATTAAAGAGCATTGATATGTTGCATTCATGACTGCATTTTCCATTGATGTCAGCATAGCAGCAATTCTATAAAGAATGGAAGAATAACAGTCAAAGATCTTATAATGTGTAGAAGCTAAGAAAGTTTTAGATGATGTGCAGTAGAGGACATGTTCATAAGGTTGTCCTGATGATGTGGTTAAGAGGACTAAGTCTAAGTCAATGGTGTATGAAAGTTATACTTGATTTATTGGAAGCTATACAAAAACAAAGCATTGGAAAAAAATTGTTGATGATCTATCACTATCTTTCATTTGAGATGTAATAAAGAGATGCATAATCACACAGTAATAAAGGATAGCCATGTGATGATGCCATCATGTGCACAAGACATGGTTTCACATGTGTGAAGTTTTGTATAGACTATGAGCTGATAGTGCTATTGTTATTGTGAATTAATTAATTATCTAATTTTAATTAATTCAGAAAGCCTCAACGACAACTCAAGGAATTATTATGAAGATATAGTATAAAGGAAATTTGTTTCCCTTTCTTATAGAGGGAAAATGGATTAGAGGATCAAGTGGAGTGCAAAGTATTAGTGCACCGTGTGAGAAGGAGCAAAATTCTTATTGAATGTGTGTAAGTGATCCAAGGGATCATTGAATGTGTAGTATGAGATATAGTTACAAGATCTAAAGGAGCGAAAATTCGGTTGATAGGACAGAGACAAAGGAATGAAGTAGATTTGGTTGGAAGCATGAATGTTGATGATACTTTTATGGGAGAGTATTGTAGATACATGATTAGATCATTATCATGATGATATGTTATATTCATGACTATATCTAACAAAAGAACAATGGAAAGATCAAGTTGGTATGAACGGATCGTTGAGTGCTTTCATTAGCAAGGTTGAAAGGAGATACTACTATGTGTCTAGTATATGTAGCTAACATTGGAAGCATAAGATATTAAGTTTGGAAGAAGTTATGCAAGTTTCAACAAAGACTATTATGAGATAGAGTTTATAGAAGCATGTTTTGGTAAACTTGTTATATCTCCTAGCAGATTTGTAACATGTTCTTAATAAGGTCCTATAATAATTAATTGAGAAGGTGTAATAATTGACTTAGGCAATCATTTTATCAATTCATTATAAAGGAAGGACATTTTCCTTTATCATGTAAGGATGGAAGCAAATGATGATAAGCAACATAAAGAGAAGAATGTGAAGATAAGAAGAGTAGAGTGAAGGTGGAGGAAGCTTCATTTCCAAGATTTTATTATGTGATCTGAAGTTTGATACTTGGATTCAAGTTTCATGACCTAGTCTACAAGGTCTAACAGTGATTGGTCTACTTGATAGCACATAGGAAAGAAGTTAAAGTATAGTACAAAAAATTATTCTACAAGGAATAGTTGAGAGATCAGTTGGATAGTTAGTTTAGTGGTCTTGCCTTAGAAGTTGTTTGCACAATGAGTCCTTCTATCTTCCATAACTCCTAACAGGGTTGGGACAACTCCTCACAGGGTTGGAATCTCCTAACAGGGAGTCAAAGTCTCCTAAGATGGACTCATATGTACTAGATGTTGTAATAGACTCCTAATAGGGTCCATCCTCTAACAAGGAATATTTATATTAGTACATCATCTTGTGAGCATCATTCCCACTGGGATTTTCCCTCTAATTGAGGGTTTCCCTAGTTAACATATCTAGTGTAATTTTCTATGTGCATCTTGTTATAGTTGTTGTTTACTTTGGTTGAATGGTTAAGATTATTTAAGGTTGATAAATTTTTTAATTATTAGATAATTGATTCACCCCCTCTTAGTTATCTTGGTGGATTTTTGTTTCTAACAATTGGTATTAAAGAATCAGGTCCTTGAAGATAAAGTTTAACATCTTTGGGAGATCCATGGAAAACATATTCAGAAAGGATAGTCAAAAGTTCGATAGAACAAATTATGAGAGCTAGAAGGAAAAGATAAAGAAACATCTATTGTGTATGGGTCCAAGATATTGAATCTTGAAAAAATCAACAAAGACAATCAAATCTGAAAAAGATTTGGAAACTTGTACAGAGGAAGAGAGAGAAATTTTAATGTCTAACATGAGAGTTAGAGAAGCACTACTATCTACACTTCCTAAAATTGAGTACAACTAGGTAGAATCACTTATTACTTCTCATATGATTTGGAAAGCTTTGGAAAATAGTTTTGAAGGTGATGAACATTCTAAGAAATTGAGGCTACAAAGCTAGATTTGTGCATTTCAAGATGCTAAAATGATGGAAATGAATCTATAAGAACATATGTAGGTAGGATATCAAAAATTATTGCAAGTATTAGATCTCAAGGAGGAACCAAGGAAGATAATGAGGTGATCTAGAAGATATTGAAGAGCTTAACACCACCATTCAAGCAAGTAGTTCAAATGATACAATTGTTGATCTCTTGAACCAAAGATTTCACAAGGGAAACATTACTTGGGAGACTTGAAGTAGTTGAGAATGAGCTTAGATAGTCTGGAGAATTGACCAGAATAGAAACAACTTTTAGTGCCCTAAATTTTCAACCTAGATTATCAGGGAGCACAAGTGCTAGAGGAAACTTTGCCAGCAGTAGCAGATCTGATGAGGATAGGAAGATAGAAGGAGTAGCCCTTTTAGTAAGAAGAGAAAAGGATGGTAAGAAAATCTTTAAATGTTGGACTTGCAATGAATTTGGCCACTATGCATCTAAGTGTCCTAAAAGAGAGAAAAAGTATGAAGGAAATTTCAAACCTAGAAGAGATAGAGAGTGTTTGAATGCAAATGAAGAAGATGATTCTAATGAACAAACAACGAGTGCTAGTGATGACGAAATAGGATTTGTAGCTATTAAAGAAGAAATTCCAAAAAAAGGGGCTTTGGTATCACATATTGAAAAGAAATTTGACTGGATAATTGACTGTGGTTGTTTATATGATATGATTGGTGACATGAACAAGTTTGTTGACTTCAAAAGTTATGATGCAGGCATTGTTAGAGTTGGAAGCAATGCAACGTGCCATGTTAAAGGTATTGGATCTATAACCCTTGATGGTAAGACTAACACTGAGGATGCATATTTTGTTGATGGTTTGAAACACAATCTTCTGAGTGTTGGACAACTAGTGGATAAAGGTTATGAGTTATAGTTCATAGAGAATACATGCATGATCAAAGACAAATATGGAAAGGTAATTGGAATAGGAACCAGATCTACAGGTAATGTATTTCAACTGAATCCGACAAAAATGATATGTTTAGTTGCAAAGGTAGGCAAGAGTTGGTTATGGAATAAGAGATTTTTTCATATAAACTTTGATAGCATTGTGAAAACTAGTAGTATGTTTATAGTTAGAGATTTTCCCAAGATTGTAAAGCCTACTAACACAATTTGCAAGGAGTGTGTATTGGCAAAGCATAACAAAACTTCTTTTCCTAGAAAGAAGTATACTACTACAACAAAATTGGAGATTGTACATATAGATATTAGTGGTCCTATGAAGACTAAAGGATTCTATGGTGAAATGTACTTCATGATTTTTCTAGAATGATGTGGGTTGCATTTCTTAAAGAAAAATCTAAGGCATTTGATAAGTTCAAGATATTCAAGAATAAAGTTGAGAGTGAATTAGGTACGAAGATTAAATGTTTAAGATGAGATAGAGGAGGAGAGTTTAATTCAAAAGAGTTTAACATATTTTGTGAAGCTAATGGAATCAAAATATAGTTGTCAACTTTGAGAACCCTTGAACAAAATGACATTGCAAAGAGAATAAATAGGTTAGTAATTGAAGCAACAAGAGTTATGTTAGCTGATAATGATGTATCCAAGATGTTTTGGAGAGAAGCTGTGAATACAATAGTCTACAATATGAATAGAGTGCAAGTCAGGAAAGACACAAACAAGACCCCTTATGAACTATGGTTTGGTCACTTACCTACAGTTAAGTGTTTCAGATTTTTTGGTAGTAAATGTTAAATCAAAAGAGATGATGATATTGGTAAATTTGATGCTAGAAGTGATGAAGGCATGTTTCTCAGTTATTAATTGAAAAGAAAGACCTATAGATGTTATAATTTGAGAACTAAGACTATTGTTGAAAGTGCAAATGTAAGAGTTGATGAGAAATTTAGAATACAAGAAATAATAGTTGACTACAATTCAGATGATGATAATGTTGCTTCTAAACCAAGGAATGATGAAGTATTCTTTGAGACTAACAATGATTTGTAGAATGAAGGAGAGCTAAGGTAGGAACAAAGTTTGGAACCTTCAACAAAGCTAAGATTTGAGATAACGACTCCTACTTTTGGAAAGATTATGACAAAGAATCATCCACCTGAGCAGATCATCAAAAGCAGAGATAAAGGTGTGATGACAAGAAGCAGAATCAATGAAGAAATATGTTTGAATCTCAAGTTGAGCCAAAGAATGTAGATGAAGCATATAAAGATGACTACTAGAAGCAAGCTATGAAAAAAGAATTGTAACAGATAGTAAAAAATGAGACATGGGAATTGGTCCCTAGACCAATAGACAAGAATATGATAGGAACAAAATGGGTGAATAAGGTGAGTTGTAAGAAACAAAGCAAGATTGGTATGTAAAGGATACTCACAGCAAGAAGGAATAGAATATGAAAAAACCTATGCTCCTGTGGCAAGAATAGAAGTAGTAAGGTTATTCGTAGCTTATGTAGCATATAAAAAATTAAAAGTGTATCAGATGGATGTCAAGTCAATATTTGTAAATGGAGGACTTGAAGAAGAGGTATACATAGAAAAACTTGAATGTTTTCCTATAATAGATGACAAGGACGTAGTATGTAGATTGAAGAAAGCATTGTATGGCTTAAAGCAAGCACTGAGAACTTGGTATGCAAGGTTGGACAAGAATTTAAGAAAACTTGGATTTAGCAAAGAAGAAATGAAGAAGGAATTTGAAATGAGCATGATAGGAGAGATGAAATCCTAGGACTATAGATTGTGTATGACAAAGAAGGAATCTTTATTTCTCAGACTAAGTATTGAAAGGTTTACTGAAAAGGTTTGGTTTGGAAACATGTAAACTAGTTGGAACACTTATGATAACTGGACACAATTTATCTACAAAGGATGAGACACCAATAGTTGAGTAGAAGAAGTACAAATCTATGATTGGAGGATTACAATATCTGACTCACACAAGGTTGAATATAGCAAATTTGGAGTTGGAATTATTGCAATGTTTCAAGTTGATCCCAGAGAAGCACATTCTACAACAGTCAAAAGGATATTTAGATACCTAAAAAGAGCTGATGGGGACACAACCCAAGTACATAATGGACACAATAGGAAAGGAAAACTTTATTAACTATGAAAATATGCTAATACACTCAGTGCAAAGAGAATAGACTCCAAAAAATACCCTATGGGCTTACAATAGTATAAATTTGGAGATAATTTCTTCTTCTAGTACCTCCTCTCAAACTCCACTCTGAACTGCCTTTTACAATGCCATAAATGTTCTTAAATAAACCCCAAAGGGTTAAGGATTAGGAATACATTCTAGAAAGTGCTAGTTGGCATCCACCACCAAAATGGAAGGCCCTAGAAGTTGCTTTAGATGTCGGTGCAAAATTAGAAGAATCCAGAAAGGGTAGTCGAACTTTTGGGAGGCATAACTTTTGAATCGTAGCTCCAATTGACGAATTGTTTATATTTTGATAAAGATCTCAGAGTGCTCTATATCCCTATGGACCAGCTTTTCCTATCCCCCATTTTTTAGGCTCGTACAAGGTCATTTAGTACCTCAAACCTGACTTTGAAGCATTCTTAAGAGGTCTCCAAAAATTGAAAAACTATGATAACTTTCAAACTGTGCCGCCTTTTGACCTGATTCTTTTTTAGGAATGTTCTAAATTACAATTTTAATCATCCCTCCAATTTAGACCTTCTAACTCACCATAATTATGGCTCAATTACATAGTCCTATTTTTTTGACATTTACACGTATCCCAAGGTGCTTAAAAACTCTAACCCAAAACACTGATAGTGGATCTATGAGAGTTGGAACCTTCATTTGACCCAAATGGGTATCTAGAAATGAAAACACATGAAATAGAAACTATGTCTAGGTATTTTGTTTGGGTGATATAGGATCGCCCTTATACCTTTGGATGCTCCTATAGCTTGAAAAGTGACCCTGTCACTTTATGGATGGTAGAGGAAATCCCAAATGGGAAATCTCAGCTGCTGATATCCAAGTTGAGTCCTTTATCAACCGTCCTTTCCTCTTAACCAGGTACTCTTCATACTTCCTATTTTTGGTACTCTTGCCCACATGACTATCCAGAATCTCTTTTATCTCCTCCTTCTTAGAAGTAGGAATTGGACATGGCTCTAGCATCAACCCCTCATTTGCACCATCATCATGATACTCTATTAAGTCTGCAATGTTGAAGATAGGAGAAATGTGAATTCCATTTGGCAACTCCACCTCATATGCATTTCTCGAGCCATGTTTCTTCAGAATTTTGCAGGGGCCAAATTTCTTCATCTTCAGCTTGCTGTAAATACCTACTAAAAATCTTTCCTTTCTTAAGTATACCATGACTAGATCCCCTACTTGGAACTCCTTATGTCTTCTCCTTTGATTAGCCCTAGCTTTATATTGTTGATTCATCTTGATAATGTGTGCCTGGACCTCCTAATGTAGGTGCTTGATATGTTTAGAAAATTCTTCTACTTTAACACTTGTCCTCTCCCCTTGCTCCATCTTTCTCAATTCTGGTGCAGTCCTTGGGCTACTTCCATATACAATTTGGAATGGTGATCTACCAGTACTCCTATTTATAGAGTTATTACAGGTAAATTTCACTTGTGGTAGAATCAAATCCCATCCCTTGGGCTTATCCCCAACTAAACATCTCAGCGAATTGCCCAGACTTCTGTTTACCAATTCTGTCTAGCCGTCAATCTGCGGGTGATGTGTGGAACTGAATTTCAAGGCTGTTCTCAACTTCTTCCATAATGTTCTCCATAAATACCCCAAAAATTTAGTATCTCTATCAGAAACTATACTCCTTGGGAGACCATGTAGTCTCACCACCTCTTTGAAAAAAAAGTTTACAATATGGACGACATCATGAGTTTTGTGGCATGGAATGAAATGTGCCATTTTGGAGAACCTATCAACCACCACAAATACTGAGTCATTACCCCTTTGTGTCCTCAAAAATCCAAGAATAAAATCCATACTTATGTCCTCCCATGGCTTTGATGGAACAAGTAATGGCTGATATAGTCCAGTATTGAGACTAAATCCCTTGGCTGCTTGACAAACCTAACAACTCTGTACAAACTTCTTCACATCTTGTGAAATTTGAGGCCAAAAATAATGTTCTCTAAGAATGGAAATGGTCTTATCTCGTCCAAAATTTCCAGCAATCCCTCCACTATGTTTCTCCTTAATCAAATTTTCCCTCATGGAACTCCTTGGAATGCACAATTGACTGCCCTTGAACAACATAGCATCCTGAATCAAATAGTCTAACCACTTGGTTCTATCTATAGCAACAAGTTCTTTACAAGGTTTCCATGCTTTAGCAAAATTAGGATCCTCAAGGTACAAATTCTTGAGTTCATCAAACCCAACTACTTCAACTTGCATTACTGTAAGCAACAACTGCCTCCTACTCAATGCATTTGCAACCCTATCAGACTTTCCACTTCTACGCTTCAACACAAATGTATAGCTCTGCAAGAACTCGACCGACTTCATATGCCTCTGGTTCAATTTACCTTGGCTATTTAGGTATTGTAATTCCTAGTGATCAATATATAAAACAAATTCCTTTGGCAATAAATAATGCTTCCATTTCTTTAAGGCTTGAACTATTGCATAGAACTCTTGATCATAAACATAATACTTCTTCTTCACATCATTCAATTTTTTACTAAAATATGTAATAGGCTTACCTTCTTGGCTCAATATAGCCCCAATAGCACTGCCACCAGCATCACAATCCACCTGGAACACCTTACTAAAATTAAGAAGTGCCAACATAGGTTGTTCTGTCACCTTCTTCTTCAACAATTCAAAACTTCTTGCAACTATTGTAGTCCATTTGAATTATTTTCTATCCCCTCTTATTGTGTCAGTTAGGGGTGCACATATGCCACTGAAATTCTTAATGAACTTCCTATAAAAACTAACTAGACCATGAAATGATCTTACCTCAGTAGCAAACCTTGGAGTAGGCCATTCCAAGATGGCTTTTACCTTCTCTAGATCCATTTTGAGACCTTCAGGTGATACAAAAAAGCCCAAGTAGACTAACTCTTTTTTAGCAAAGCTACACTTCTTCAGATTAATTAACAGTTTCTCTTCCCTCAACATTTCAAGGACACTACGAATATGCAATAAATGTTCTTCCAAAGTCTTGCTGAAAATTAAAATATCATCCAAATAGACAATAACAAATTTTCCCAAGAACTTCTTAAGTACCTCATTCATAAGCCACATGAAGGTGCTTGGGGCGTTCATCAATCCAAACGGCATGACTAGCCATTCATAAAGACCCTCCTTGGTCTTGAAGGTAGTTTTCCACTCATCCCCTCCTCGTATCCGTATCTGGTGATAGCCACTCTTGAGATCTATCTTTGTAAAGTACTAAGCTCCACTCAAGCAGTCCATAAGATCATCTATTCTTGGCAAACAAAACTTATACTTGATGGTTATCCTATTTATAGCTTGAGAGTCTATACACATTCTCCACTCTTCATCCTTCTTTGGTGCTAGTACTGTAGGTACTGCATATGGACTCAGACTCTCTTGAATCAAACCCTTCCTCAATAGCTCCTAAACCTATCTGTTTAACTCCTAAGTTTTTATAGGAGTCATCCAATGAGTAGCCTTGTTAGACAAACTAGCTCTAGGAATTAAATCTATCTGATGACTGATTTTCCTTACTGGTGGCAATCCTTATGGAACATTATCAGAGATGATATCTCCAAACTCACTTAATAAATCTAAAACTTCAAGTGGTATTTCACTACTACCAGATAAAAGCACAAATCTGTGTCACCGTTTGTGATACAAAAACTTGTTTTGGTCAAATCTCATTTCTTTATCAAAACTCAATTTTTTTCAAAAACTAAAAATTTAAAAAATTATATTTATCACTAGAGGAGAGAATCCTCTTCACAAATATGTAATTTTTTTTCAAGAAGGTATAGATTTGATAGGGAAGTTTTGACGGGAGAAAAAAACTGTTGGATTTTGACAAAGTCAAACTTGAGTACTTATAACAAATAAAATATACATAAAAAATTATTATTTCTTTTTTTGTTCACTAGCTATACATGTCATCTATAAAATATTTTCAAATCAGAACAAAAAAGATGATTTGCACATACTTGTTTGACGGGAACTACATCCTATATTTTTTTAGTTAAAAAAGGGACTTCAAAATAAAATAAAATGAATAAATTCTTAATCAAAAAAATTATAAAAATTATAGGCATAAAATTCATACAATTCTACACATTTTATCAGTTTACATCATCTTCATATTTTAAAAACAAATACCATTTTTTTTGTCATTAATGTTGAACTATCACATTTTGATATCACATTTCTTTATAAAAGGTGACACAGGTTTGTGCTTTTACCCTACCTTCCTTATCTTTTCTAGGAATCAAAGCATAACACATACACTGATGTTTCATGCCATCCAAAAACTTTCTTCCATCAACAAGATAGATCCTAGCACTGTTGCATACCTTTTTGCCTTCCTTTGTCATGGGCTTTAGTTTGTGGCAAACTCCATCCTTTGTTAGAGAGTATGTGTTTGCATGATCATCATGTACTGCATGCCTATCAAACTGCCACAGTCTTCCCAACAATAGATGGCAGACATCCATTGGAATAATATCGCAGAGAACTTCATCATGGTAACTCCCAATTTTGAACTTCACTAAACATTGTTCACTTAATAGGACCTTATGATCATCCTTCACCCAAGCAATCTAATAGGGTTGGGGGTGTTTCCCTCTCTTGAGCTTCAGCTTAGAGACCATCTCCTCTGACACCAAGTTATCAGTGCTACCACCATCAATAATCACATCGCAATATTTATCTCACACTTGCAATTGGTATGAAATAGACTCCTCCTTTGTCTTGGTTCAATCTCACCACTTAGTAGGAACCATTCATTTACTAAAGTCTCTCCTCTTTCTGCATCCTCTGAATGTGATGGCTGTGCATCCTCATCCACATGAGTAACCCTAGCTTGGCCCTCAGTTCTCCTATCTATCCTTCCTTGTCATTGAGGACATTCAAAGGCACGATGACCTTGTTCATTGCAATGGAAATAGGTACCACAAAAACATCCTCTTCTTGAACCTTGTCCACATCCTCTACCTCTTCCTCTCTGATCTCCAAAGTTTTGATCACGGGAGCAGTTGAAATCTTTGTTCCTTTGGTTCCTGCTAGTACCCACATCTTCATTTTTCTTTTGGGTCTCATTTCAGCCTCTAGATGACCTACCACTACCCCTTCCTCCTTGACCGCATGGTTTTTGTCTCCCTTCAAACCTTTTATTTAGCTTCTCTTCAACTCATAGGGAAAACTGGTATGCCTCTTCAACACTGGTCATTCTTACCAGACTTAATTCCTCCTGGATGCTAGGTTGCAACCCGTTGATATAATGAGCAACCTTCTCCTTATTTTCTTTTACATGCCCTACTCTAATCAAAAGTTAGTAAAAATCCTCTGTATATTCTTGGACTAATTTTCTTGCTTGCTTTAACCCATGCATCTTCTTAAACAAATCAAGTTCGTAGTCAACATGAATGAACTACTTCTTTAGTTTGTCCACCATGCGATCCCAACTTGTGATCTTTTCCTTTCCTCTTCTATTTCTTTCCAATTGAACCTCTTGCCACCAAATTTTGGCATGGCCTTTTAGTTTTTCCTTTGCAAACTTAACCCTATCTGGATCCCTGATATCCTCATACTCAAAGTACTCCTCCAGTTCATTGATCCAGTTGATCAACTCATCCAGTTTTAGGTTTCTTGAAAATACACCCACATCAATTGTAGGTCTTTTTCTAAACTTAGTAATGGCCCTAAAAAGCCTCTCCTCTACCTGATTTAGAACTTCCCCTTCAACTTCCCCTTTCGGTCCAATGTCTTCTTCTTCATTTTTATCCTCACTTTCATCACTTGCGGTAACATTTGTTCCTCTGCAGAGCTCCTTCTGCAATGCTTGAACCTGCCTTTGGAGGGCTCTAACCTCCTCAATATTAATAGCTCCAGCCCTTCCACCATGCCCTTTTCATGGGTTCATCTTCTTAAGTCAAACCCACAACCACACAGTCTTGGTGCAAACTACCTCACAGTCGGCGCTCTATCTACACACTCAGGAAAACCCCACTCTGATACCATTTGATGGAGACAACCCAAGTACAGAATGGACACAATAGGAAAGGGAAAAATTTTTTAACTATGAAAATATGCTAATACACTCAATGCAGAGAGAATAGACTCCAAAACATGCCCTATGGGCTTACAATGGCATAAATCTGGAGATAATTTCTTCTTCTAATACTTTCTCTCAAACTCCACTTTGAACTACCCTTTATAATGTTAGACATGTTCTTAAATAGACCCCAAAGGGTTAAGGATTAGGAATACATTCTAGAAAGTGCTAGTTGGCATCCACCACCAAAATGGAAGGCCCTAGAAGTCACTTTAGAAGTCGGTGCAAAATTCAAAGAATCCAAAAATAGTAGCTGAATTTTCGGGAGGCATAACTTTTGAATTGTAGCTTCAATTGATGAATCGTTTACATGTTTGGAAAGCTCTCAGAGTGCTTTATAGCCCTATGGACTAGCTTCACTCATCCCCCATTTTTTAGGCCCGTATGAGGTCATTTAGTACCTCAAAATTGACTTTGAAGCATTCTTAGGAGGTCTCCAAAAATTGAAAAACTGCGATAACTTTCAAACCATGTAGCCTTTTGACCTGATTCTTTTTCAGGAATGTTCTAAATTACAATTTTAATCATCCCCCCAATTTACACCTTCTAACTCACCATAATTATGGCTCAATTACATAGTCCTATTTTTTTAGTATTTACATGTATCCCAAGGTGCTTAAAAACTCTAACCCAAAACACTGATAGTGGAACTGTGAGAGGTTGAACCTTTATTTGACCCAAATGGGTATCTAGAAATGAAAAAACATGAAACAAAAACTATGTCTAGGTATATTTTTTTGGGTGACATAGGATTTCCCTTATACCTTTGGATGCTCCTACATCAGGAACACTAGAGTTTGGATTGTGGTATGTTAGATCTAATGATTTCACTTTATATGCTTATACTGATGCTGATTGGGTAGATAGTATAGATGATAGAAAGAGAACCAGTGATGGAGCCTTCTTTCTTGGAGGAATATTATTTTCTTGGCTAAGTAAGAAGCAGGATTGTATCACACAAAGTACAACTGAAGTAGGATATGTTACAACAACAAATAATCATAATCAAGTTGTTTGGATGAAGCAGATGTTGAAGGATATAAGGATATAATTTACTGAACCTGTTGTCATACATTGTGACAACACGAGTACAGTGAATATGTTAAAGAATCCAGTGTTGCATTCTAAAACTAATCACATTTCCATCAAGTATCACATGTTGAGAGAGAAAGTTGCAGAAAATGAAATTAGTTTGGAGTATGTATGCACCAAAGAGTAGATTATAGATATTTTCACCAAGCCTCTTCCCAAAGAGACTTTTTAGCATTTGTGAGATATGCTAGGGGTTATGCCCCTTCCTATATTAGAGTAGATGATGTAAGAGTGCATCAATGCAATGTAATAGAGCACTTTTGTTTGTCTGGACTGAATGCTAATGCTTTCTATATGGGGGAGTATTTGTGATGGACAGAGTCATCTAGGACTCTTGTTGGATGTTATTTTTGAACAGTGTCTTTGGACACTTGATCAAGTTAGAGACATTTGTTGTAGAGATTGATGGTTTCTGAAACTTTTGACATTGATATTAGTTGGGGAGAAGTACAATATGAAAAATAGTTTGGGAGAAGTTACTTTTAGAGAAAAAGGTTAATTTAATTTCATAAATTAAATTACCTTTTCTCCCTTCTTAAGATTTTGCTTTATGCACTTTTTGCTTTCTCTATTTAATAATTAATTATTAATTATTAAATAGCTTTTACCTTTTAGGTTACCCGTTGTAACTAATTAGGTTACCCTTTTCGAGTTTCAATCTCCTTTATAAGGATGATCTCTCTTTGTAATTCATTATCTTTTCTTTATTTGAATATACAATTTGCATGTTTTCAGAGCAAACCCTTGCCTCTTCTTGTCTTTTTCTTCTCTGTGACATGTTTTCTACATGTAGGTATTCGAGGGCTTTGTGGATTTGATTTTCATATTTTCTCAAATCTTTCATGGTATCAAAGCCAGATCTGTTGTAACTTGTTCATTATTTGGCCCACTTTTTTCAGTTTACTATCACCTCACCCTTGTCTGCATTGGGGGGGGCATTCTTATTGTTTCTCCTGCTTCCTTGGTTCAATTGATCAACTCTTTAGGCTTTAGTGTTTCATGCCATCTATTTTTTTAACTTCAATTGTTTGCCTTTGTTTGCCTCCTAATTCGATGTAGATTACAGTCTTCTCTACCTAGTCAAGTTCTATTTCAGAGGAGGTTCTACAATTCAATAGTTTCTTTTTGACAGAGTTTGTAGCTTCTACATGCTTTAGTGTTTTTCTTCATGATCACTCTTTGTTCCTTTTTCTAAAAAATTCCTCTAGTTGGAGGCTTCTTCAGTCCTTCACTAGGTTTTCAACTATCTCTTTTTTGAGTAGATTTTTTCCCACTGGGTTTTCTCCATTTCTACTTTTACTAGTAGTTTCTAGGTTTTTTGTTACTCCCTAAGTTTATCTTGAGGGGGGGGGTGTTAGAGTAATTAGATATTTCCTAATTAACTCTAGTTGCTTAAGCTAAACTTTAGGCATCTAATAATTATTTCTTTTATTAATTATTTTGATGTAACCTAGGTTAGACTTTTTTAGGGTTTCAATCTCCCTTATAAGGATGATCTCTCATTGTAAACATTAACTGAATTCATTATTTAATAGAGTAAAAAAAAAGACAAGAAGAGGCAAGGGTTTGCTCTGCAAACATGCAAATTGTATATTCAAATGAAGAAAAGATAATGAATTACAAAGAGAGATCATCCTTATAAAGGAGATTGAAACCCAAAAAGGGTAACCCAATAAGTTACAAAGGGTAACCTAAAAGGTAAAAGCTGTTTAATAATTACTAATTAATTATTAAATAAAGAAAGAAAAAAGTGCATAAAATGAAATCTTAAGAAGGAAGAAAAGGTAATTTAATTAATGAAATTAAATTAACCTTTTTCTCTAACACCCCTCCTTATGATGAGAAACAATGTAGTTACAAACAATGTAGAAAGAGCAAGGAAACTACAATGCAATGCTGAAAGAAAACTTGGGTCCCAACAACAAGGCCTGATGAGGTACCCAATCACAAAAAAATCTCTATGAAATGGAGAAATAGAGAAAACCCAATGGGAAAAACTCTACTCCAAAAAGAGATAGCTAAAAACCTAGTGAAGGATTGAAGAAGCCTCCAACTAGAGGAATGTTCCAGAAAAAGGAACAAAGAGCAATCATGAAGAAAATCATTGAGCATGTAGAAGCTACAAACTTTGTCAAAAAGAAACTGCTGATCTATAGAACCTCCTTTGAAATAGAACCTGACCAAGTAGAGAAGACTATAATATGCATTGAATCAGGAGTAAACAAAGGCAAACAACTGAACTCAAAAAAATAAATGGCATGAAACACCAAAGCCTTAAGAGTTGATCAATCAAACCAAGGAAGCATGAGAAACAATAGGAACCCATGAAGGATTTGAGCAAATATGCAAATCAAATCCACAAAGCCCTCGAATACTTGCATGTAGAAAACATGTCACAGAGAAGAAAAAGACAAGAAGAGGCAAGGGTTTTCTCTAAAAACACACAAATTGTATATTCAAGTGAAAAAAAGACAATGAATTACAAAGAGAGATCATCCTTATAAAGGAGATCCAAACCCGAAAAGGGTAACCTAATAAGTTACAAAGGGTAACCTAAAAGGTAAAAGCTATTTAATAATTACTAATTAATTATTAAATAGAGAAAGCAAAAAGTGCACAAAGAAAAATCTTAAGAAGGGAGAAAAGGTAATTTAATTAATGAAATTAAATTAACCTTTTTCTCTAACCACCCCCCCCCCCCCCCCCTCAAGATGAGCAACAATGTAGTTACAAACAATGTAGAAATAGCAATGAAACTACAATGCAATGCTGAAAGCAAACTTGGGTCCCGACAACAAGGCTCGATGAGGTACCCAATCACAAAAAAATCTCTATGAAACAAAGAAATAGATAAAACCTAGTAGGAAAAACTCTAATTCAAAAAGAGATAGTTGAAAACCTAGTGAAGGATTGAAGAAGCCTCCAACTAGAGGAATGTTCCAGAAAAAGGAACAAAGAGCAATCATGAAGAAAACCACTGAAGCATGTAGAAGCTATAAACTCCATAAAAAAGAAACTACTGATATGTAGAACCTCCTTTGAAATTGAACCTAACTAGGTAGAGAAGATTGTAATCTGCATCAAATCGGGAGGTAAACAAATGAACTTGAAAAATAGATGGCATGAAACACCAAAGCTTGAAGAGCTAATCAATTGAACTAAGGAAGCATGAGAAACAATAGGAACCCCCCTAATGTAGACAAGGGTGAGGTGATAGGCAACTGAAAAAGTGGGCCAAAAGAACTACATGTCAAGGAACCATGATCATGATGAACAAAAGAGTACATATGTGTGTATTGAGGTGAACAATCTCAGACATGTCATGAGGGTAATGTCATGGAAAGGACACTCACTGGATAAAGGAAGATGGAAAATAAAGGAAAACATCAACCCCCCATGACACTTTATCAGAGTAGTGCATGTACATTAGGGCACAAGACATAATGAATCCCAAGAATACAATAATCTGTATGAGCGCCCTTAGATGACACTACTCAAATCAAAAGGCAAAATAAAGGAAACAACTAAAATGAAAATACATATGCAATATGGAAATTTATCTTAGTGCATTTGCAAGAATGCATACAAATGATATCAACAATGATTAGAAAGGGAAAAGAGTTGATATAATAGATAGCACAACCCAAAAGAAGAGATCCCATGCCATAAAAATGATCCCTGGACTTGAAACACCCAAGATATCCACCATAGTGCAATAAAGCAAAAAACATGATAGAAAGAGCATGGAGTGGAATTTAAAAAAAATTACAGCATTTTTGAAAAGAGGACGGAACCAACTTTCCAAAAATATAATATTTTCGTAAAAATGGAGATGGGATACCCAAGATATGCCCTCCAGTGTGAAAAATTGAACATCTGGCTTTGACTACCCAAAAAGGAAACCAAACTACATCAAAACCAAAAAACTCTTCTACCACTATTTTTGTCTTAGAATTAGCTTTTTAGTGCTTCTTTTGGATAGAAAAAAGACCTTTGTATGCTCATGTTATAGTTAAAAAATTGACAGTAGACCAAAAATGGAGCCGAAGGGCATATAGGAGAGCTGATGTAGTGTTGATGTCAACATTTCATTGCATAAAATTGATGGCTTAGAGACCATCGTAACAAAAAAAGACTACCATGTGGCATCCACTTTGCAGTGGGCCCCAAAAATAGTGACATGGCACTTGACATGTGGTGGGTGCGTGGCAGGTACCTATGACACTATGTGAGCAGAGGGTGTAGAGTGGCCGCAGGGGCGCGCAAAGATCACAGGTGGCAGCGTTAGATCTAAGTGGTTGGTGAAGGTGGCAGGTCGAAGTAGCAGGCAGTCCAGCAATGGCTCATTAGCGATGGCACCAAAAAATAGTAGTGGTTACTGGGAAATAACGATGATGGTAGATTTCCTTTTTGTGATAAAAAAAAGCGGCTTCTTGTCAAAAAATAGCCCCGCAGTCGGTAAGGTAGTCTGCGGCATCAGAAAGGCTCCTGCACACTGAAAAAAGGTTTTCACTCTTTTTAATTTTTTTAAAAAATTACCTCATAATGCATGCAAGAGGCCATATGACCTTTTGGGCAAAAAATATTTTCCTCCTAGATCAACGTTGTCCAAAATGGACAAACTTTATATGGAAATAGGGGTTTTGACACCTTTTGGATCCATGTGTGAAGTCCATTTGGCCTCAAACTACTCTGAGAACTAGTAACCCCCCTATTTTCTTAGGAAATACTTGAAAAAGCTCTGGATCTATTCTATCAAACCCTTGTTCTCTTTTTTATCCAAATAATGAACAAGCTACAACATATCTAGCTCTGATACCATTTGTATGCATTCTTGCAAATGCATTGAGATAAAGTGCCTTATTGCATCTGTATTTTTATTTCAGTTGTTTGCCTTATTTCACCTTCTAATTTGAGTAATGTCATTTGAGGACACTCATACAAATTATTGTATTCTTGGGATTCATTATGTCTTGTGCCCTATTGTACATGCACTACTTTGATAAAGTGCTAGGGGGGGGGGGGGGGGGGGGGGGGTTGATGTTTTTGTTTGTTTTCCATCTTCCTTTATCCAGTAAGTGTCCCTTCTATGACATTACAAATATGAAAATCAAATCCTTTAGTTACAACATGAAAAATAGTTTGATATAGAGCACATTGAGGTATATCAATGAGTAAGAATGATTGATAAAGATGATTCGAAAAGAAAGGTTAACAGTCTTGTTGTTGGTATTTTTGGAACTAGATGTTTTTCATCCATGTTGCCATCAATTCCAAAGGGGGAGATTGTTGGAAGCATGAATGCTGATGACACTTCTATGGGGTAGAAATATGATTAGATCATTATCATGATGATATATTACATTCATGACTGTGTTTGTCATTGATGTCAACACAACAACTTTCTGTAGTATTTGATAGAAGAATAACATAATGATCAAGTTGGTATGGATAGATCAGTGAGTACTTTCACTAGAAATGTTAAAAGGAGATAATAATATGTGTCTAATATATGTAACTAACCTTGGAAGCATAAGATATTAAGTTTAGAAGAAGTTATGCAAGTTTCAGTGAAGACTGTTTTGAGATAGAGTTTATAGAAGCATGTTTTGGTACACTTGTTATATCTCCTAGAAGAGTTGCCATTATAAGAAGCCAAAGTTAAAGATGTGAAGAAGACATTCTGGAGATGGCATAGCTAAGTTCACTCATCATAATACTACACATACAAAAATTTATTCGAGTTACAATGTAGAAGATCAATGTTATTGCTGAGTGTAACGTGTTCTTAATAAGGTCCTATAATAATTAATTGAGAAGGTATAATAACTAACTTAGGGAATTGTTTTATGGATTCGGTATAAAGGAAGGGAATTTTACTTTATCATGTATAGATGGAAGTGAATGATGGTAAGCAACATAAAGAGTAGAATGAGAAGATAAGCAGAGCAGAGCGAAGGTGAATGAAACTTCATTGCCGAGATTTTAATGTGTGATCTGAAGTTTTATACTTGGATTCAAGGTTTGTGACTTGGTCTACAAGGTTGGACATTGATTGTTCCTATTGATAGGAAAAAGGAAAGAAGTTAAAGTATAATATAGACAATTATTCTTCAAGGAATAGTGGAGAGATCAGTTGGATAGTGAGTTCAGTGTTCTTGCCTTAGAAGCTATTTGGAAAGTGGGTCCTTCTATCCTCCACAACTCCTAATAGGGTTGAAATCTCCTAACAAGGATTCAAAGTCTCCTAATAGGGACTCATATGTACTAAATGTTGTAATAGACTCCTAACAGGGTCCATCCTCTAACAAGGAATATTCATATTAGTACATCATCTTGTGGGCATCATTTCCACTTGGTTTTCCCTTTGATCAAGGGTTTTCCTAGTTAACTTATTTGGTGTAATTGTATATGTACATCTTGTTATGGTTGTTGTTTACTTTTGATGAATGGTTGAGATTATTTGAGGTTGATAAATGTTTTACTTATCAGAAAACTGATTCAAACCCCCCCAATTATCTTGATGGACTATTGTTTCTAACATATTTTAGTTCTATAATTCTGCAAGGAATAATCCAAAGATCATTTGGATAGTGGGTTCTTTGATCTTAACCTTGAAGCTATTTGGGTAGTGGGTCTAGTTGTCTTCCACAACTCCTAATAGGGATTCAAAGTCTCCTAATAGGGACTCATATGTACTGAATGTTGTAAAAAACTCCTAACATGGTCTATCCTCTAACAAGTAATATTTATATTAGTACATCATCTTGTGGGTACCATCCCACCAGGGTTTTCCCTTTGATCAAGGGTTTCCCTAGTTAACATATCTAGTGTTAATTGTGTATGAGTATCTTGTTGTGGTTTTAGTTAACATTACTCATATGGTTAATATTGTTTAAAGTTAATGATTGGTATACTAGTTGTATAACTGATTCCCCCCCTTTTCAGTTATATTAGTGGACTATATATTCTAACAGTTCCTCACAACTTACCATTCTCATTCAGTTTCTTTTTGAAAAATTCACTTTGTTCCAATTACATTCTTGTCATCTAGTCTTGGTACTACGATCCATTTTTTTTTTTTCTCAATCTAATTTATATCTTCATTCATAACATTAATCCAATGTTCATTTCCAAGTGAAACTTTCATAGTTCTTGGCTCAAACTCAATAATCAAACATGTATTTTCTTTCAACTTACTTATTGTCTTGACAACACAACTTTTTCCCTTTAATTTTCAACATTATCTTTACTCAATTGGGGTTCTACATCCTACTTGGGTTATTCTATCTATGGTTTGAGTATTACAAGTTGACATTTAATAGCTCTTTGTTGTTTCTCAAGAATTGCACTAGAAAAATCTTTCTATACATAGATCAATTTGTTATAATCATCAGGTTCCCTTTTGTAATTAATAGTGTTCTTGCTTAATCTAAAATTGACCTATTCTCCTTCTTTCAATAATACCATTATATTGTGGTGTCCTTGGTGTCGATAATTGTCTCTTAATTCCATGATCAACACAAAAGTTAGTGAATATAATAAACATAAAATCATTGCTTGTATTAGATCTCAAATATTTTAATTGTTTACCAATTTCCTTCTCAACTCTAGCTTTGTACCATATGAACATATCAAAAGCATGCGACTTTAACTGCATAACAATGACTGTCATCATCCTAGAATAATCATCAACAAATAGTATGAAATATCTATCACTACAATAAGTTTATACTTTTATTGGTTTGCATAAATCTATATGCACTAATTCTAGAATATCATTAGAAGTATGTTTCTTTCTTCAAAATATTGACTTGGTCATCTTATCAAGATGGCATTTTTTGTACATAGTATTCTTAGGTTTATGCTCATTTGATAAGCCTCTAACTCTTTTCTTTCTAGTGATTTTGACCATATTCTCAAAATTAGCATAACATAGCCTCTTTTTCCACAACGACACATCTTCAAATTTTACAAATAACCATATATCAATTGTAGGATTTAGGAAAAATAGATTACCTTTAGTTTCTTCTCTAGTACCAATCAAGTTTCCATCATCATCATAGATCTTGACTTTCCTATTCTAAAACTCCAGCTTGTGACATGTATTATTCAACTGAGAAACACTCAACATATTATATTTTAGTCCCTGCACCCAATATGCATCATCACATGTTATTTTTTCATTTAGCATCAATGAACCTCTACCTTTTACTAGACATGGAACATCATTCCCTTGTTTAACAAATTCACCATCGTATTCCTCAAGTTTATCAAACTTGCTGATGTCTCTAGTTCTATCATGTGAACATCCACTACCAATTATCCATGTGTCATTCTTACTAACATGTGAAATAAGATATTTACCATCCTCATAAATTTCCTCATTAGGGTCTTTTTTAACAATAACATACACTAGTTCTACTCCTTTTTCATCTTTAATGTCTACCTCAGTGTGCTCTTCTTGAATAATATATCATTATTTCTTCCCTTTGTCCATATAGTCTTTGATCTTTCTATAATTTTTATCCTTATTATCATTTCTCTTACTCTTACTCTTGTTAAGACATCTAGAAACAATATGACCTACTTCATTGCATTTGAAATATATCATAGGTGATTTACCTTTACCTCTTGGTAACCTCCTTGCAATAAATGCTTCTATGTCATCTATGTGATCTTTTAATTTTGACTCACTTACATCCTTACTTCTCTTTTATTTCTTTGAACTATTAATGATCAATGAAGTCTTGAAAGAATTCCCAATTATAGGCATACTATTTTCAAATTTGATTAATTCAAATGTAGTCAAATGACCAGCTAAACCATCAAGAGTAAGATCATTACTGAACATGGCTCTAACTTCTTGAATTGCAAATACTTTTATAACATAAATAAGTAAGAGAGTTATAAGAACTTTATTTAAAACTTCAATATCATTGATGACTCTTCTAGAAACTTTGATAGGACTCACAACTTCCTTGATTCAGTTCACATACCACACAATATGTTTAATTCTTTCATCCTCATGTCATAATATTTGCCTCTCAGACTTTCTACTTTTTTCATAAAACATTTTCATCTCCATCATGCACAAGTTCTAACTTATCCCATATTTCTTTAGTAGTATTTCAATTCTTGACATCATCAAACTCGACATCATTCAGGGCAGATGCAATCTCAATCATCCAACTATTATGTTCTCTTTTTTGACTCATTTCTTCCACAGTCGTAGGAGGGATAAGAGTAACATATTGATTGTCTAGCCAATGTGTAACATTATCTCCAAATCTAGATAAATGTAGCCTCATCCAATTTTTCCATGAGGAGAAATTCTCCTTATTTAGCTTTGGTGCCTCTCTCTTATACATCTTTATATCTTTATCTCAAGTTTTGTCAAACTTCTTCCTTTAAGCAACCATCTTTGATATCGATTGTTAGATAACTAAGAGGGGATGGGGGTGAATTAGTTATATCCAATTGTCCTACATGCCTTAAAACACCTTTAGTACCAATTCAACCTCTTTAACTTTCAAATCAATAACTGAGTAACCACATTCAACATATCAAATTAGGCTTATAACAATTTTACTTCAAACTATTATCTCACTATTTCTTACTTATACCAAGTATCAGATTACACACTTAACATATATTGAGTTGGAACATTATGTAATTAATTATGAAAGTAAACTTGCAACACAATAGAAATTACACATTTGACACATGTATTTAACATGGAAACCATATAAAGAGAAAAACCACCTGAGAACCGACAACCCAAATAATTTCACTCTTCTAAAGTGAGCAATCTTAGGATCCAACCTTGTAAAAGGTTACATGCACATTTTTAGTGTAACATGGTTAGAGGATTTTAACTAAAGATCATCTAGACCTTATCACTCCTTGACATTTATAAAGAGTGGTCTACTCAAAAGGACTTACAAACATCACTAATGGATGCAACCATATAGAATTTCAAAGACTTGTTAGGTCCAGTCAGTAAACAGATTGTTAGCCCCAACTGATAATGTAATTGCTAATAATATGATTGTATGTAAAAGAGTCATATAATTTTTTATATTTTCATCAATGTCAACTATAAGTTGGCTAGACATTATGTTAAATCAATAGAGTGCCAAATCATTTGATTGATGAAGAGGATTTGAAGAAAGCATGTTGAAGACAGAGTTGATAAGTATGGTATTCAATGGGCACTTGAATTAGTTGGATAGTGATAATGTAATATTGGTTTGATTATTTTACAATCATGTAATATTACAATGTATTGAGCTACACAGGCCAAACCAAGTGAGAAGGTTAAACAAGAAAGACAATATTTGTCGAGTGACTATAGTGTTCACTAAGAAATTGGAAAAGTATGTTGGAAGTTTAGTATTGACTGAGAAAGTCTAGTTATTGACCAAGTACTATATTAGTTGAGTGGAATGTTATGTTTACCAAGTAACAACTGGAAGAACAAAAGTGTAAGATATGATATAAGGTTGACTTTTGATAGAAATATGGAAAGTTTGAGATGGTCAAAGGTACGAGTCAAAGTTTGTTACAAGATCAATGACTCAAAAAATTCAACGAAGATATGATTATGGAGATTGAAGAAGGATAAGAACAAGCACAAGGTTTTACGAAAGTTCTATTTATCAAGTGCCTAGATTCATTATATTTGGTAAAATATGAGATCAACGATTCTAATTAAGTGATAATAAATGAAAGAATCTAGAAATACAGAGACAACTATTGAAGGAGATGTTCTAGATAAAAAAATTTGTTGATTGAATAGTGATAAGGTTGTTGGTTGATGTTAATTGTTATGTTATGGTGGTGATTGTGCGAAGTTGTTGAAAGCTGAAAAAATATAGTTGAGCAAGTTGAATCAAGCAGTTAAAAGGAAATACAAAAGTAAAGTTAGTGAAAGTGTAAGTGTGAAGGAACAAAGAAATGAGATCAGAAAGAGATTGAGTAGAAAGGAGATCTTAACAAGAAAGGTAGTGCTATACCTAAACAAATCATTTTAAACTGTTACTTTCTAAATATTATAACAAAAAATCTTGTAGACTGAGTAGATCTAACAAATCTTTGAAATCCTATATGGTAACATTGATTAGTGATATTTGTAAGTCCTTTAGAGTAGGCCAATCTTTAGACATGATCAAGGAGTGATAAGGTCTAGATAATGTTTGGTGTAAATCCTCTAACAAGGTCACATTAACAATGTGCATGTAACCTATTACAAGGTTTTCTCTTAGCTAAGTTCACTTCAAAAGAGTGAAATTTTTGGGTTGCTAGTCCTAGGTGTTTTTTTCCTATACATGGTTTCCATGTTAAAAATATTAGTGTCAAATGTGTGAATGATGTTATGTTGCAAGTTGTTTTATATGTTATTTTTGTTTTACTAATACTCGGTAACAACTAAGTTAACAGTTGATAATAACTAAGTTTTATTACTATTAGTCGGTTATAATAGAACAATGAATGAAGAATTTGGAGTAAATTAATTGAGTGAGCTAAATGATAAGTTGAATGAGTATACTGAGTGATCATTTATGATGTTTATGAATTTTTTTTCATACATAAATTATTTAAAGGGACTGCAAGACAATTAAACATAACTAATTCACCCCCTATTATCTAATAGAGATTTTATCCACTACAATGATAAGAAAGTACATGTGATTTTTTAGGTTTTAACACTACCTTTCTTGTTCACGTCTCTTCTTCATTTTATCTCTTCCTTTTGATCTCTTACTATCTGATTCATAGACTTTCTCTTTTACTTAACACTTCCTCTTGCTTGATATTCTCAATTTTATTCTTTTTAGTTCACCTTTTATCTTCTTCTTCAACTCTCATCATCATAATCACTAAAAATTAGCCACAATCAACAACAATCACTAACCAAAAAAAATCTTGATCATCCCCTTAAATAGATAACTAACTTTGACTTTATCCTTTGAATTTCTCAATCATTCTTTATTTTCATCAAATGTCATCCTCATATCAAATATTTTCTTATCTTGATCTTCATGTTCATACTCAATGAATTTTACAACTTTACTTGAGAAATATATCACTCGATTAGCACTAAAATTACTTGGCTAATACTAAACTTGAACACTTCTTTTCTAGGTGCTTGATGACTATTGTAGTATCTTGCTAAATATTGTATTCCTTCATTCACCTATCAAAATGTCTTGCATATACATGATCTTCGTCACTTAATCACCAACACCACATGATTATAAAATAATCAAATCAATATTATATTGTCACAATCCAACTCATCGAAGTGCCCATTGAATACCATATACTTATCAACTCTTTCATCATTATACTTTCTTCAAATTCTTTTCATCAATCAAATCCTCTTCATCAATTAAATGATATGCCACTCTAATGAATTATCATTATTTCTTACCAATTAAGGCTTTTTATCAATGATAACATAACAAATGATATGATTCTTTCACATACATTAATAACATTATCTGTTAGGGCTAACAAAGTGTTGCATTATTCTATAATACTTCTTGTTGGATATAGGGTGTTTGTGTTTTTTGTATGGATATCAGTTGTTTCTTAAGACTCATATTTATATCTTATGAGATATTGGTATATAATACACTAAAGACCTCTCTTTCTTGTCTCATTATTAGGGGAAAGTTTTTTTGTACACTCTTTATCTTTTTTTTTTAAGGATCCACTTTCCTTAGTACAATGGTATTTCCTATAAGGAATTGTGTCTTAATCATGATTCTCTCTTATATACAAGAGGTGCATCTCCTTGATCATCACCTCTTCCTTATATGTAAAACTATGTTCACCATAAATATTTACACTTACTATTTTCTTTACAGTTTATTCCACTTTCACACATGGGGCTCAATAGATGCATTTTTGTTCTACTTCCCCTCCTTTTTCTTAAAGTTGTTATCCTTGTTCATGACACTCCTGTTGAAGGTAGATGTTTCCTACACAAGATCTCTTCCTTTCAAGGTTCTCTTCTCATAAGTGACATATCCTATAATAATCTACCTATTTTCTTAGCTTACAAGAGTCAACACTCTTTTCTAAGTTTGTGGCATACATTGTTGTAAGAATATATCTCCTTATTTATATAAGTGTTTATCCTTGATTCTCTTCCTTATGATATCTATGCCTACATAGTCATAATAAGGAGGGGGAAATACAAACTGCCTCCTTTTACTATAGCTCACTTTTTATACTTTTTAAATTTTACTTTTACGATCCACTCCTCAATGGGTATTAGTGATACTTCTCCATCCCAAGGAAACACATTTTTGCATTTTTACATTGCTAAATCTTGGGAATCAATGATACTTATCCATCCTAGGGGAACACACACACACATTTTCTCTATGGATAATGAACCCTTGTCCATCTATAGAGAGCATAGGCACATTTAAACTCTACAATGATACCAAATAATTGATCCACATGTCAACACACATACACATGAACATGCACATGCACATGCACATGCACATGCACATGCACATACACATACACATACACATACACATACACATACACATACACATACACATACACATACACATACACATACACATACACATACACATACACATACACATACATGTATAAGCCACCAATGGGCACACAAGATTGACTACTAGACACAAAAATTAGCTAGAAAATTTGATCCTTCCTTTTACATTTTATTTTTAGGATTGAATATCGAGCACAAAAACCTATTAGACCATTCAATCCTTCCTCTTTGTTATTCATGGTAAGATGCACAAACCTTAATAGGAAAGCTACTCTCTCTCTCTCTCTCTCTCTCTCTCTCTCTCTCTCTCTCTCTCTCTCACTCACTCCATTCTCTCATATTGGTGGGATAGTATCATGAGGGATGTAGTCCTTTGTGGTGCTCTTGCCTTTCCTACGTGATCTCTTATGCTTTCTAAAAGCCTTCCAAATATAATATTAGTAGGTGAGAGATTTTCTTAGCTAAGTTCTCCTTCACTTGTTTATTTGGGCTTTAGTACTAACCCCTTTTGTGTCTTTTGACTTTTTTCCCCTTTCAGTTTTCTTTTGTTTTATTTTTGGTTTATTTTTGTGTTTATATGCATGGGAATAGTGTTAGGATCCTAGGTTTGGGGGCTTATACCCTTAAGCTTAGGGATGTTATACCTCATTATGAAATTGTCTCTTCTCTCTTCTCTTCTTCCTTTATTGAGATTATGACTTGCCTCATAATCTCACTAAAGTTGGGGATAAATTTACTATCTTAAAATGGAAGAACTTCATTTTAATACTTTTTAGCCCTCCTTAGTGTGGTTTTTGTCTTTTTCTCTCTTCTCCTAATTTGGCTTACACTTTTAGATCATCTCTTAGCTTCCAATGTAGTCCTTTAGGTTTTATATTATCACCTTTTTGACCATATCTTTTAACTTCTCCAAGGCCTCTTTGGCCTTATTTTGTGCCCTTCTCTAGGAAAAAATTAACCTGATTTACCTATTTCAGAACATGTCAACTTCTTCCAAGAAAAGGTCAACCAAGTCAACCTCTTTACTAGTAATTTGGGTTTATGGGGCCCAAAGTGCCTCAAGGTTTCCAATTAATTTATTTTATTCACAAGTCAAGCTACTTTATTTTCTCATCCAAAAACTAGTATAAAAGGAGGCTTAGGGTCTTAATTTTCACATCACACATCCAAAAGACATCAAGCAATCAAGGAAACATATTCAAGTAATGAAATATGTTCAAGAATTCTAGTTCAAGCATTTCCTCTTGGCATCAAGCTTCTTCCTTCAAGATGGAAGTAGAGTTTGTCTTCTAAGGAGGATATCCATCATTCCAAATCCTTCAGTTTCTTCTACCTTCATCATGATATGTCACATACATTCCTATACACGAGGTTTTGACTTCTTTGATTTCCTTTTGGGCTTATCTATTCAAGGCTATTACATTTACATACTTGACCACATATCAATTCTAATGACGTCTATTTGATAGAAAGGAAAAATAGACTAGTTGAAGATGCTACATGGATTTCTCAATCTAAGTTGGATTTAGCTCAAGTTGTAACACTTTCATGATTTAGGAGAATCATATTTTTCAACTCTAGTTGTCTCATGTGGGAGTATCTTGGGTTGCCTTGTTATCCTTCTCTTTTGTTCATTCTGGCAGTTTTATTCGAGTTCCTATAGTGTTAGCCGAGTTCTAGCAATGTTAACTAAGTAGTAACTTGTCATGTTAACTGAGTTGCAGTGCTAACCGAGTATTAACATGTCATGTTAATTGAGTTGTAGTGTTAACCTAGTATTAACCTATCATGTTAACCAAGTTTAGTATTAACTAGTAGTGTTAACCGAGTTTGCAGTGTTAACTGAATTAGCAGTGTTAACTGAGTGTTCCTTCATGTGATGAGTAAACCTAATATTTGCTGATGCTCGATTCCTTCTTTGGTTGAGTTTGTCTGTGATTGGTTCTTAGTTTGAGCCGAATTATGTATTTAATTTGGATCATGAATTTAATGGTAGGATCTTGTCTTGGGATGAGTGCAAACTATTTTAAGGTTGACCTTTCTATTATGTAATATTCTAGAATCTTCAGTAAGCCATTTTGGAAAGTACAAGTAGAGGTATTTGGTTTAGTTTAGAGGTGAGAACTTAGAGAGATAGAGAAGATGTTTCTAGAATTGTGAATTTGAATTTGGATTATAGATCTGGAAGTTGTATTTTGTATCTAACCATAACCGAAAAGGCCTTACAACTGAGCATGTATGTTGCTAACTTGATGAATCAAGAAAAGTGTTTTATTCTGTCTCTCTCTCTCTAGTATTGTTCTCTGTGTGTTTTCTTCCATTGTGTTTACTCACTAAGGTAGTTGGATATTTAGGTGCACCTTTGGCCCTAGATGTTCAATCCCCTCCTTGATTTAGGTGGTATTAGAGCTTGAGGTTCATCCTTGTAGAGATTGGATCATGTAGAACCCTAAGTTGAATTTGGTTGTAGGGTTGTAGATTTGCAAATTTGACCTATAACTTGTAGAGGATTATGATCATGCAGGAACCTAATTGTAAAGATGGTTTGAGGTAGAGGAAATGTTGACATTACTATTATGGACATTTTGAGACAAATTGAAGCCATATTAGATGCTGTGGAGATAGCCCATAGGAGAGGATCACATCTTGATGATGAAATAATAACACCAAATCCTAATCTAGAACTTGAGGAAGATCAAAATGAGGAAATATTATTGAGCGTATTATCTAGGGCACATTCAAAGCCTACTATATAAGTTTTTCCTTATGATGGAAAGTTGGAGACTAATGTTGTGTTGGATTAGATCTCTGATATGGAGAAGTTATTTGAGTTTGAAAACCATCTTGATAATAGGAATGTGATAATCGTAGTCACTAGGTTGAAAGGCCATGCCTCACTATGGTGGGAGCATCTACAAACTGATAGAAAAAAGAGAGGAAAGGAGAAGATCAAGACTTGGTTGAAAATGGTGAACAAGGTGAAGAAGAAGTGCCTTCTTGTTGATTACCAAGTTAGCTTGTTGAGATAGATGCAAAATTTGAGACAAAAGGACATGATTGTAAAGGAGTATATTGAGGAATTCTATAGATTGGACATCAAATCTGAACATGTGGATGATGAGGTTGAGAAAGTTGCAAGGTATCTAAATGGATTGAGATCTATAATTCAAGATGAAATAAGCTTTGTGAAATTTGAAAGTGTGGAAGAAGCATACTAATATGCCTTGAAAGCTAAGGAGATATTGACAAAGAAGCATGAATAAAGACAAAGAGGTAAAGGTGGTAGATTCTAGAGAGGCAGAGGTAGATCTTATGGATAAGGTGAAAAATATGAAAATCCTATGCAAGATAAGGGAAAATATGAGTGGAAAAGTGATGAAAAAGGAAAGACTAAATGGAAAGGTGGTAATTCTTACCGAGGAGGTACTAGTTCTTACCGAGGAAGAGGTAATTCTTATTCTAGAGGTGGTTTTCATGGTGATTATTTTAGATGTGGTAAAGAAGGGCATAGATCCTTTTAGTTTAGATCCTAATGAATAAGGTAACATAAATGCTATGATTCAAGGAGATCTGGAGGGTACATGAAGTGTACCTGAGGTTGGAGAAAATTTGATGGTGAGAAGAACTTTGTGTAATAAGGGAATTGATGAAGAACCTATCCTAAGGAGAAACCTTTTCAAGACCAAATGTAAGATGGTTGGAATATGTTGCAAGGTGATCATTGATAGTGAAAGTTCAAAAAATTTGGCATCAAAGGAGCTGGTCACAAAGTTGTAGTTATAGAGGTTGAAGCATCCTAAACCATATCATATTTCATGAATTAAGAATGAGCATAATATATTGGTAAGTGAACAATGTGTTGTGAAGTTTAATATTGACACTTACTTTAATGAAATTACGTGTGATGCTATGCCTATGGATTGTCATCATATTTTGTCAAGTATACCTTGGCAATATGATAGATATGTTATACATGATGGGAGATTAGATCAATCTACTATTTGGGTGAATAGAAGAAAGAAAGTATTGCTGCCTTTGTTGAAAGTGCAAATGAGGTTAATTATATTAGTGTTCGAGTTTGTGTGGTCAATGAAAAGAAATTTGAAAAGGAAATGAAGAAGACTCAAACATGTTTTTCCATAATTCCTAGAAGATCAAGCTGTGCCATTAATAACCAAGTGACATAGGTTAGTAGTAATTGAGTGATAGAGGTTAGTAGTAACTGAGTGACAGATAGTGACAACTAAGTGACATAAGAAGCTGGTAGTATTGACTGAGTTCCAGTAGAAATTGCAAGTTTACTGAATGAGTATAATGATATTGTTGCAAAGGATATACCTAGTGGTTTAACACCATTGAGAAGTATAAGTCATTTTATGGATCTAATTCTTGAAGCTAGTTTTTAGAATAAAGTACCATATAGATTGACACCTATAGAGAATGAAGAGCTTAACAGATAAGTGCAAGAGTTGTTGTAAAAAGGTTTGATCAAAGAAAGCTTGAGTCTATTTGTTGTACCTATTGTATTAACATCTAAGAATAATGGAGAATGGAGAATGTGTATTGATTCTAGAGCTATTAAGAAGATCATAGTGAAATATAGGTTTCCTATACCGAGGATGGATGACACGATGGATTGTTTGAGTGGAACGAAGTATTTTACCAAGATTGATTTACAGAGTGGTAATCATCGGATCAGAATAAGAGAAGGTGATGAATGGAAGACTTCTTTCAAGACAGAAGATGGTTTATAGGAATGCTTGGTAATGGATTTTTATTTGACTAATGCACCTAGTACTTTCATGAGGTTGATGAATGAAGTTCTCAAGAGATTCTTGAGTAAGTTTGTGATTATATATTTGGATGGTATTCTGATATTTAATAAGACTAAGGAAGAACATCTTGAGCATGTTAGACAAGTGTTGTAGAGATTGAAAGAATAGAACTTGAAGATTTACTTGAAAAGGTATTCTTTTATGCAAGAAGAGATTGTGTATTTGGGATTTGTGATTTTAGTTGATAGTTTGAGAATGGGTGCTAAGAAGGTTAAAGCAATTTTGGAATGACCTACATCTAAGAATGTGGGTGAGGTAAGACCATTTCATGGTTTGGATAGTTTCTAAAGGAATTTTAAAAGAATTTTAGTTCTATTTGTAATGTTGATCTCAGATTGGTTTTGACAAGTGAGTGTCAACACACTTAAGTTATTTACTTAGTTCATGCCGAACTAGTAGTACATGCCAAGCACAATATGTATATAAACCATGCCGAGTCATAGTGAGTGTTGAGCTACTCATATGTCAAGTCACTCAAGTGCTGAGTAGATAGTATATGCCAAGTGACACAGAAGCCGAGTAAATAGTGGATGCTGAGTGATACAGGTGCCGAGTCACAACAGAAAGATTAGTGTATGTCAAGCATCAGAGACCTCAGATGTTGAGTAAGACAATTTTGACATATTTGTTTGTAATGGAACAAACAACTATGTAAACCATTTTTGAGCCGATTTAAGATTGAATTTTGATATTTTGGAGATAAGGAAAAATCTCAAGTTGGATTCCCTATGCAATTACATGAATCCAATTAGAAAATGGGAATGATTAAGTAGTAAAATGGATGAATCTCAATCATAGAATCATACCTAACCCTAAGTCACTAAGTCTTCTTAAGTAGGATGAAACCCTAAATTCTCTATGAGCGAGTGTATAAGGAATTAAAGGAGCTAAGAGAGAAGTTTGCATGTGAAAATAGAGCATTCATAGTGACTTAGAAGTTATGAAGTGAAAATAAAATGTAGAATTAGTTAGATAAAAATAAAGAATAGAGAAAAGGATACAAAAAAGAGACATTTGATCGAGAAGGATCAAGAAGCCATTGTTTAAAGGTGATTTGTTATCAAGAAAGCAAGTGCTAACCACAAGATCAAAGTTGAGACATTCTAACAGGTGATTTCAGTCAAGATCTCTTAATAGAGTAGTCCTAATAGGTTGTATGAAATCCTTTAATAGGGTGCTTACTTAATTGCGAGTTAAAGTCCTTTAGCAAGGCACACTTCTAATAGGGTGTTGAAATCCTCTAACAAGGTGAGACCTAACAATCTTTGTAAGCCTTTATCAAGGTAGATCATGTTTCATGGTCAAAACATTGTAACCTTTATTGGATATACTTTATTATTGTAGTAGTGAACATTTGTGGGTGTCATCCCCATCCCAGTTTTACCTTCTCATTGGAGGGTTTCTAGGTAATCATATCTAGTGTCATATGTGTATGATTTCTTATGTGTTTACATGAAGTAGATGTGTATGCTTTACATGTTATTTTAGTTTATTCACTGAATGTATGAGATGGATGTGTTGTGAAATTTTTATGTGTCCAAGTTTAAACTACTGATTCACCTCCCCCCATAAGTTTACCTTTCTTATTGTAATTTCAACAATTGGTATCAAAGCCTTGTTCTTTGAAAGAGAAGCTTTGCAACTTTAAGAAAAGATCTTGAAATGGAAGTCTAAAAGCTGGGAAAGACTATTGAGAATCAGGGAATTGAAATACAATTAATTCTACATCAACTAGATGAAGTAAGAGAAGAATTAAAGAAATATTTGAAGAGAAGGAAGGAAATTGCTATTGCAGAGAATGACACACAATAAAAAGAGATAAACACTACTATGCTATTTGTAGATGGAGACTCCAATGAATTTGATGCAGCAGTTGCAGATCTAATGGAAAATAATAGAGTCCAAGCTGAGGAAATCATAAATCTCAAGTTAGAGCAAGAATCACAAGCTATACTACTGTGTGAGGTGACTTAACAAAATAAGAAAGCCATAGAAGAAAAATCCATGATTGAAGAAGACAAAAGAATTTTTACTAATAGATTGGAAGAGAAATCATTAGAACTAACCAAGATTTTCAACATGCAATTGGATAGTCTAAGTCAAATGATGAATGCCAATTATGAATTGAATGTCAAGGACATTGAGATAACTACATTGAAGTTGCAGAGTGAAAAATTGTAGAGTGACGTAAAGAGAGAAAATGAATTTTTTGAAAGTTTCAACAAGCCAAATGAAGCCATCAAATACTTTGAGCAACTATTGAGATCCCCTAAATCCAACAATGATACAACTAGACTGGGATACACATCACTAAAGTAGGAGAATCATCCAAAAGTGTAGAAGAAAAGAAAAAAAAAGGTAAGAACTCCAAACCTAATTTTCATAATTGTGGTAAGAAAGGACATACTACTAATGTGTGTAGGAGCAAGATTATAAATTAGAATGTCAAGCTTAAGAACATGGTTCACTACCATAAGTGCAACAAGCAAGGTCATCAGGCACATGAATGTAGAATCAAGACCATGTAAACACAAAGATTTGAAAGATATTGTTACAACTATTAGAAGTATTGACACAAAGCTTTTGAATGCAGATCCAAACCCATGTGGTCATCCAACAGGCAAGCAAAGGTAAGGAACAATGACAACTCTTACAACTAGGATTATAATACAAGATATAGCTGTCATTATTGTTAAGAATATGGACATATTCCTGAGAATTGTATTAGGACACACTTCAAAGGGAACTACCAAAGGTGATTGATCCAAACCACATGTTTTGGCTATTTGAAGACTGGTTACATCAGTAGATATTGCTCAACTAGGTCAAAGGCACAAAGTTGTGAATTTGATAAAAGTAAAGGCAAGGCAAATGTTGAACACATCATAAATGAGATGAATAAGACATGGAAAAAGAAAGATGATTGCAACACATAAAATGGAGAATGGATCACTTCACCTTATGGTTCAGGTGATCACACCTCATCAAACTAGGCAATCAAGAGGTATGTGGGACTAATATTTAAAGGTTATATCACAAATCAGTTCCAAAATGACTTAGCACTAAAAAGATTACATTATCATGAATAAAGATGCAAGATCTTATTAATTCAAGATGAATCATTAAGTTTTTCATATTGTTGTCAAGCATGAAATATTTCTTATGTGTGCCGAGTGAAATGCTAGAAGATGCTGAGCTTACAAGTTGGCTAGTTGACGTTGAGCTTGTAGCAATTGCTAAGTGATTGGAATGCCAATGGATGCTGATTGAGCCTAAAATTAATTGATGCCAATCTTACAGTTGTGTAAGCACTCAACATTTATTGCAAGGTTTTCAAAGGGTATTTGATCAATTTTAGCTCATTTGTCATCATTTCAAATTCAAAAAAAGAGCAAGAAGAGCAAAAGGTGATCTAGAAATCCATTCCAAGCAATTGTAGAAGATTTGTGTAGTAATTCTTCACCATTTCATCAGATCACATAAGACATTTATCAAGAGCTGAGCTACATAGTTCAAATTTTGTAAACCCTAGTTTTACATTATGGCATATAGTTCAAAGAATGTAGAGGGGAAGGAAGTTTTGAATGTCCAGTTAGTGAGTAATGTGGTCAAGCAATCCATTTTCAAAGCTATTCCTAATATTGCATATAAACAAGACCCTTCTAGTGCATTATCGATGATTCCCCCAAATATGATAATGGTACAAGATGTAAGAAAATGCTATAACGATAAGATAGAAAGCATTGGTGATATGGAGATTAGAGAAGCATACAATAAACTTTGTGACAATGGTATTTTGAAAGAAGAATTCAAAATTGTTGAGAGAAAGGGAATAACACGAGCCCTAGATTTTTTAAATGTATAAGGATAGTGCTTAGCCAAATTCATGACAGTTCATTATGGCTAGACAATGGACCTATCAAAATTACTAAGAGAATAATCCATAGGGTTACTAGTTACCCAAACCTAGATCAAACTAAGACACTAAGAAGTGATTCTAAGGAAGTGATTGAGAAGAATACTAGAGCTGTCTGGAACAAAAGAGACATGACAATTGATACAATTACTGATCCTCTAATACAGTTTGTTGTAAGGGTGATTTCACACAAGTTTTACCAATCTAGTAGATTGAATAGTGTGCCCTATATAGCTATGGATGTGGGATACAAAATTGTAAAGAAAGATCACACATATGATCAAACAGAGCTAAAATTACAATAATTGATGGAGAACCTTGGAGCAATTAGAAAGACAAAGAGTGCAAAATGTAAATTTGGTTCCATATTGATTTGTATATTCTTTTATGTGCAAAACACATTTCCCTTATTTGATACTATGGGATGGAAAACCAACAGATCAGTAGTAGTATAGATTGGTGAGTACATTGAGAAATTAGGAGAGAATTTTGAATCCTTGATGACAAGTTATTTTGAAGACTTCAAGAAGTCAATGAAGGAAAGATTGAGAATACTGATATCCTTAGTTGAGAAACACTATGATGATGTATGTTTTCTTGTGGATGCTGATTATACATTTTTACAAGCTACTACACTAAGGGTGAGATGGTTGAGACCCTTAGGTTATGAAATAAATATGGATGAGGCATCTATAGTGATAAAAACATTACTATCATAAGAGGTAGATAAAACTGCAAAGGTATTTGGAAACTATGTGATTGTAAAGTACAAAATTACCATGGAATTGAAGACTACCTCTACCGTGAAGAAAAAGGAGAAGATAGTGAAGAAACTGAAAGCCAAGTTTAGAGAGGGTGCCAAGGAGGAAGAAGAAGAAGAAGAAGAGGATGAAGAGGAAGAAGAAACCCATGCCCAAGCACCTCTTGCATTGACTTAGGGTATGGGAGAAGATAAAGAAGAGGAGGAGACTAAAGGTGCCGAGGGAGAAGAAGTTGAGTAAGAACCTACTCCTACCAAGTCAAAGAAGAGGAAGGCTAAGACTCAACCAGTGACTAAAGCTAAGAAGATAGCTAAGCTGAGTTAGCCCAAGCCCATTGCACCTACTACAAAAGCCAACACATGTGCAACTAAAAAAAAGGCCAAGGAAAGGACAAAACAAGTAGATCAAGGAGGCCTAGAGTAGAAAAGACCAAGAAGAAAGTATGTGGCACAAGCATATTCTGATGAAGAGAAAATAGAGTTAGATAACAATAGCCAATCTAAGGTGGTGAGTCATAATCCTTTTTCAGAACTTGACAATTTATGTGAAAATTTTAAGAATAGTGTAGACCTATTAAGATTTACACATGTTGATTTTGATAATTTGGGTAAACTAGAGAAAAATCAAATGGAGGAGGCCATATATGCCATGATGGAAAAATACAAGACAACTCAACTAGAACTTGCCAACTCAATGCCAAAGAGTCTATAGGACAGAGTTGAGCAAAAATGGCATGATTGTCTAGACTTGGAGAGACAAATTAGAGAAAAATCTATAGCCCAAGTGATACCTGAACTAACTAAGGCACATATTGCTATGGCTATAAAGAAATATGTAGTTAGGTTCAGACCTAAATATAGAGCCTTTAGCATCTTGCAAAACAACATTGAGGATGTTGTCAAGAAGACCACTTACATGTGGAAACTTTTTTATGGGTTGAAAATAGTTAAGGAAGGAGAAGAAACACCCATTGAAGTAAAGGATGATGAAGAAGATGATGATAAAGCTAACACTGTTGGAGGAGGAATAGAAAAACAAGAAGATGACAAGGCAATAGCTAAGGAAGAGAAGCAAGAAGAATAGAGTGTGCAAGACACACAATTGTCGAGTGTTAGTCCTCCACATGTCACAAGTGAGACTATTGAGACAATAACTATCAAGGATGTTTCCAATCTATCAACTCAGAACATCAATCCCCTTACTGAAGATGATTTGAAGAAGATATTAGAACAATATAAACTGTAGGCCAAACTCTATAATAATCTTGGTTTGGTCCAGTGTGGATGAGCTACAAAAGTTAGCGACTGACATTGCAAGGAAAAAGGTGAATACACAAGAACCACCTTCTATCATCCTTCCAGTCACTAATGTACAACCTTTGGTCCAAATTCTAGAAGATACATCCAACAAGGTTGATACAATCACCAAGATTCATACAATAGAGAAGAGCACAATGGAAGCACAAGTTTCTATGGTAGAAATAGGCTAGATAAACTTATCTGCACCTAAAACACAAGGACAAGGTGCAAGTCTAATCATTATGGAAAAATAGGGTAAGCCTGAAGAGAGTGAGAGGACACCACAACTAAAGGAGAAAAATTCCATCCAAGCCTTGGTTACCTTATCAGTATTTGACACTCCATCAAGTCATACTCTTTAGAAGCCAAGCACATATGCTAACCATTGCAGATCTCAATGCTGAGTCTAAGTACATCAAAGGTAGAAGAAGTGATCCAATATGGAGATGTGAGCCTTGATGAAGATATCATTTTTCCTAAGTATGATTATGATACTATGACTATAGAACAAATGGGCGTATTGTAGCAAGCCCTAGTAAGGAAAAATCATCAAGAAATGCTTAGAAGGGAGCATAGGCAAAAGTAGGCCCTACAAGATATTAAAGACATCTTTTTAGATGCATTTAGTTTTCCAAGTCCAGATGAGACCAAGCCACTAATGGAACAATTGACAAATATAGTGGAAAAGGTCAGTAGTGAAGACCTAGATACAAATGCAAAATTACTTGAATGGTTAGAAAAGAAGTTCCAAAACAAAGTTAATGTGAAAATATCAAGTGATATAGCACTAAGACAAGTTACATTGGAAACTATGGTTGAGGACGTGAAGAAAGTACTTGAGAACATATTCTCATTATACACTATATTATGCAATCCATCACTCTTCACCCAAGAGACTAGAAGTCACATTCTGAGTCTGGAGTGTAGACACCTAAAAACCTTTAGAAAATAAAGTATTTTTATTTTCTGAAAAAGTCCTGATGACATCATCATTTATTAATTAATTAATTATTTAATTAATTAATTAATTTTTATGCCATTAAATCCCTTTATCTTAATTAAAAATATTTAATTAAGGAATCCCTCCCAAAAATGTTTAAATCTTATTTAAACATTATTTCCTTATTTATTAATTATTTAATTAATAAATTGACCAAAAATCCTAAAATAAAAAAAAAAATTTTTTTTTGCCCAAAACTTGGCCAATTTCCTTATGACCAATAACCTCTTCCAAAATCTTCTAATCCTTCTTTAATTTCGATTAAAGGCTAATCTCATCATTTCCTACCCCTAACCCCAACTCAAAATATCTAATTAAAATTAAATATTAATCCTCATGTTTATTAAAAAAGTTTTAATAAATATCTCCTCAACCCAAACCCTTGAAATAAATAAAATTTTATTTATTTCCTAAAAATCTAATTTATCCTCATCCTAAGAAGTTCTAGACTCTTCTAGAAAGTCTTCATCCTCATCCTAGGAAATTCTAGACTATTGTAGAAAGTCTTTATCCTCATCCAAAATCTAGACTCTTCTAGAAGATGTCTTTAAACCTAATCCTAATCCCCTCCTAACCTTGTCACATTCCCTAAACATGGGTTAAAACTTACTAACCCAAGCCAAAGTTAACAAATATCTCCTCCTTCACCCACCCTCATTAAATGCCATCCACTTGCCTATCCCTAAGCTAATCCTAAACCATCCTAATCCATCCTCTAATCATTTGCACAAGCCTAAACAAGCTTAAAACCTTCCTAATCAAGTCCAAGTTGAAATTGCTCTCATCACCCTCAAAATATCTCAACCATAAAACTTTATGAAGTCCACTAGGTCATAAATGACTCTTACAAGCCCTTTTATTGCTCTTACAAGTCATTATGAGGGTCTTTATGAAGATTTTATCCCTTGAGCCCCCTTTGTTGACTCATCCTTCCCCTTTCCTCCATCCTCTCACCATGTGACATGTGTCACTCCTTGATTGGCTATAAGGAAGCACAATCCATGTGCTCTCTTCTCATGCAATCTGAGCCCTCCATGAGCTTTTTCCCATCCTTGCATCTTAGCCCTCAATCCCTCAAGCCTCTTGCCTATAAATTGGATCCTTCCCCTTTGCAAAATAACACAATCCATGAAGTAAAGTTATAATGCTATTTTGAGAGCCAAATCCATTCTAAAGCCATCTATCCACACCAAAAATCCACAATCATCCATTGAAGCCTTTGGAAGCATATTGAGGATACATCCTATCCATTTAGATAAAGCTACTCAACAAGAGAGCTTCTTATTGAGAGAGTCCATTAATGGCTCATATTCTCAATTGAGAGCTCATCTTAGTCTATCTTGAAGTTTATGAATTTTGTTTAGTTTGTAGAAGTTTTATTTAAATTTGGTTTCTATTAGCATACTAACATTGCTCATATACATGGAGAGCCAAATTTCTCCATCAGGTGCAAAACTACTAATGAATCTAGCACAGAGTGAGAAGCATTTCAAGACATTACTTTAGACATAGAGTCAGTTAGCTATATTGACAGTAGATTAGGCCAACATAAGGACCAAACTGACTAGCGTCCAAGTAACCCTCACCCCCCCTATGAAAATTTTGTAGAAGGAGCAAGGCTATGCTGAAACCTTAATGAAAAAAGACCCAAATCTTTCTACCTTAGATGGTCTAGTCCACCTTGCTATTGAGCTAGCAATCCAAATCAAGTCATTGGATGTAGCATGTGAGAATTGGGATGCAACTCTTAAGATGATATTAGATGTCCATAAATCTTTTTCGGACAAAAATACAATAAGTGTATAGCCCATTTGACATAAGTTTCAAAAAGGGGGAGAATAAGAAATGGGGGGAGAATAAGATAAAGAGATAAGATAAAGGGGGAGACATATTTTTGGAGGAAATGAAATAGAGCAAACAAGAAGATATTACTTTTGGGAGTAATAAAGAATACACATTTTGGAGAGATACAAGGAGAGTAAGAAAGAGCAAGGAAGTATCGGATGAAACAATATCAACAAAACAACACATGAAGTCAAAGTGGATGAAAAAATATCAACAAAACAACACATGAAGTCAAAGTGTATCAGTAAAGACACATTTACTCAAAAGGAGCACAAAATTTTGGATACAGAACACACATATCAACTTAGGGGGAGTTATCAAATTTTGAGGTATCTAAGTGATTACAAAATTTTGAAATTTTGAAGTTTTGTATATAAGTTGAGTTAAGATATGTTATGCTCGTAAGATCAAGGATGATAATGTACACTCAAGCATTTTTGATACTCATGTCAAAGGGGGAGATTGTTGATCTCATATTGGTTTTGACAAGTGAGTGTTAACACAGTTAAGTTATTTACTTAGTTCATGCTAAACTAGTAGTACATGCTAAGCACAATATGTATATAGACCATGCCAAGTCATAGTGAGTGCCAAGCCATGCGGAGTCACTCAAGTGTTGAGCAGATAATATATGCTGAGTGACACAAGAGCCGAGTAAACAATGGATGTTGAGGAATATAGGTGCTAAGTCACAACAGAAAGATTAGTATATGTTGATCATCAAAGACTTCAAATCCCAAGTAAGACAGTTTTAACATATTTGTCTGTAATGGTACAAACAACTATGTAAACCATTTTAAAGCCAACTTAAGATTGAATTTTGATATTTTGGAGATAAGGATGAATCTCAAGTTGGATTCCCTATGCAATTACATGCAACCAATTAAAAAATGGGAAGGATTAAGAGGCAAAATAGATGAATCTCAGCCGTAGATTCATACCTAACCCTAAGTCACTAAGTCTTCTTAAGGAGGATGAAACCCTAAAATCTCTATGGGTGAGTGTGTAAGGAATTGTAGGAGCTAAGAGAGAAGTTTGCAAGCAAAAACAAAGCATTCATAGTGACTTAGAAGTTATGAAGTGAAATTACATTGTAGAATTAGTTATACTAGAATATAGGATAGAGAAAGGGATATAACAAAGAGACATCTGATTGAGAAGGATCAAGAAGATGTTGTTTAGAGGTGATCTGTTATCAAGCAAGAAAGTGCTAATTGCAGGATCAAAGCTGTGACATTCTAATAGGTAATTTTAGTCAAAATCTCTTAATAGAGTAGTCCTAATAGGCTATATGAAATCGTTTAATAGGGTGCTTACTTAATTGTGAGTTAAATTCCTTTAGCAAGGCACACTTATAATAGGGTGTTGAAATCCTCTAACAAGGTGAGACCTAATAGCCTTTGTAAGCCTTTAACAGGACATACTTTTCATAGGGAAGATCATGTTTCATGGTCAAAACATTGTAACCTTCATTGGATACACTTTAATACTAAAGTAGTGAAGATTTGTGGATGTCATCCCCATCCCAGTTTTACCTTCTCATTGGAGGGTTCTTGAGTAATCATATCTAGTGCCATGTGTATGATTTCTTATATGTTTACATGATTTAGATGTATATGCTTTATCTATTATTTTGGTTTATTCATTGAATGCATGAGATTGATGTGTGGTGAAAGTTTTATGTGTCCAAGTTTAAACTACTGATTCATCCCCACCCCCCTAGAAGTTTACCTTTCCTATTGTAATTACAACATGTAATGCTATGACTGAGACAATGAGAGGAGATAAAAATAATTTTAAGTGGACACATGGAGTTGACAAGAGTTTTAAGATTTTGAAACAAAAGGTTGTTGAGTTACATGTATTGGCTTTGCCTAATTTTAATAAAGTATTTCGAGTTGAATGTGATGAAAGTGGCAATGCAATAGGAGCTATATTGAGTCAAGAAGGTATGCCTATTTCTTTCTTTAGTTAAAATTTAAATGTTGCTAAATGGAAGTATTCAATGTATGATCAATAATTTTATGCTATTGTTTAAGCCTCGAAGAAGTAGAGACATTATTTGATTCCTAAGGAGTTTGTATTGTCTACTGATCATAAAGCTTTATAGTATTTGGGAAGTCAACATAAGTTGAATTAGAGACATATGAAGTGGGTTGAGTACTTGCAGAGTTTCAAATTTGTGATTAAGCATAAAAGTAGAGTTACTAACCAAGTTGCTGATGCATTAAGTAGAAGACATTCTTCATTGATTGAGATGAAGATTGAAGTTATTGGTTTTGATGAAATGAAGAAGTTGTATGAGGTGTGGAGAGAGTGCAGAGCACCAAATCTATCATATCACATGAGTCAGTATGATGAGTATTTCATTTAAGTAGGTATGTTGTTTAAAGGAATTCAATTATATATGCTAAGAAGTTCTATGAGAGTTAATTTAATTAAGGGAAAATATTATGGTAAATTGGCTTGACATTTTGGAATTGATAAGACATTGAGTTTGTTGAAGGATAAGTATTATTGGACATAGATGTATAAGGATGTTCAGTAGTTTGTAAGGAGTTGTGGAATTTATCAAGTTGCAAAAGGAGTAAGTTAGAATACTAGATTATATACACCTATTTCTATTCCTAAGAAACCTTGTAGTGACATTACTATGGATTTTGTTCTTGGATTATGTAAGACAAAAAGAGGGTATGATTTCATATTTGTTGTTGTGGATAGATTTTCTAAGATGGAACATTTCATACCATGTAAGAAAACATCAGATGTTGTGCATATTGCTAAGATTTTCTTGAAAGAGATTGTTAGATTGCATGGATTACCAAAAAGTATTATTTCTGACAAAGATAATAGGTTTATTGGTTATTTTTAGAGGACTTTATGGAAGAAGATGGATACTGAATTGAGATTTAGTTCTATATTCCATCCATAGATAGATGAACAGATAGAGGCTATGAATAGAAGCTTGGGTAATTTGTTGATATGTTTAGTTGGAGATAAGATAAGTAATTGGGAGATGGTATTGGCACAAGCTTAGTTTGCATATCATAATTCTATGAATAGGAGTATAGGGAAAACACCTTTTGAGATTATTACTAGAATGTAGCCTAGAGGAATATCATAGTTGAGGGATTTTTCTAGTGAAGAGAAGTGAAGTGCTGAAAGGGAAGAATTTGCTGATTTTATGAAGTGTTTTTATGAGGAAGTGAAGTTGAAGTTGGAATAAAGTAATCATAAGTATAAGGAGAATTCTGATTAGTCTAGAAGTCATCATATTTTTGAAGTTGGTGATGAGGTGATGGTTCATTTGAAGAAAGGAATATTTCCTATTAGAACACACAATAAGCTAAAGATGAAGAAGTTTAGACCTTGTAGAATTTTAAGAAAGTTTTATAGTGGTAATGCTTATGAAGTCAAATTACCTAATGACATGGATATATCTTCTATGTTCAATTTTTCTAATTTACATAAGTATCATGAGTTAGATGATGAAGCTATTATATCATGTGATTATCCTAAGAAGAAAATTAAAGAGGCTAAACAAGTATTGGATCAGAGAGTTGGTAAATGCACAAGAGGAAAAAATTACTATGAATATTTAGTAAATTTGATGAACAAACTAGTTGAAGATGCTACATGGATTTCTCAATCTAAGTTGGATTTAGCTTAGGTTGTGATACTTGAAAGATTAAAGATAATCATTTCTTTCAACCCTAGTTGTCTCATGTAGGAGCATCTTGGGTTGCCTTGTTATCCTACTCTTTTGTTCATTCTGGCAATTTTATCTGAGTTCTTGTAGTGTTAGCTGAGTTGCAACAATGTTAACCAAGCAATAACCTATCATGTTAACTAAGTTATAGTGTTAGCCGAGTATTAACATGTTGTGTTAACGAAGTATTAACCTATCATGTTAAATAAGTATTAACCTATCATTTTTACTGAGTTTAGCATTAAAAAATAGTGTTAATCAAGTGTTAGGGCTTGACAGATCTGAAACAATATAAGAATAAACAATTATATGCAAAAAAAAAAGAAGAATACTCAAACAACACAAATAACACATAGATTTAACATGGTTCACCCAAAACCTAGGCTATGTCGACCTACACAGAATTCAACCTTTCTATTATCCAACAAAAATGTACACCAACATTACTATGCATTATGCATCTCAGCTGCTAGTAGCAAAATTGTAGGGAAACCTCTAAAATTTCCCATTTTAGCATTTTAGGGCAACCTTGTAACTACCAAAGAAGTCACCACAACATCAACACCCATTGCATGATCAATCACCACAATATCAACAATGAGTTTGCAGTGCTAACCAAGTGTTCCTTCATGTACTGAGTGAACTTGGTATTTGGTGATGCTTGGTTTCTTCTTTGACCAAGTTTTTATGTGATTGGTTCTTAGTTTGATATGACTTATGTATTTAATTTAGATCATGAATTTAATGATAGGATCTTGTCTTGGGATGAATGCAAACTATTTTGAGGTTGACCTTTCTAATATGTAATATTTTAGAATCTTTTATAATCTATTTTGGCAAGTATAAGTAGAGCTATTTGGTTTAGTTTAGAGGTAAGGAATTAAAGAGCAAGAGAAAATGTTTCTAGAATTGTGAATTTGAAGCTAGATTGTAGATATGGAAGTTGTATTTTGTATCTGGCTACAACTCAGAAGGCCTTATAGTTGGGCATGTATGTTGATAACTTGATGAATCAGTAAAAGTGTTTTGTTCTCTCTCTCCTTGGTGTTATTTTCTATGTGTTTGCTTCTATTGTGTTCACTCAACAAGGTAGTTGGATAGTTAGGTGTGCTTTTGGACCTAACTACTCAATCCCCTCCTTGCGTCACTTTAGGTATCATACTATCACCCTTTTGACCATATATTTTAGTGGGTTCATTATTTCCTAATTATGTCTACAACTCCTCCATGGCCTCTTAGGACTTAATTTGTGTCCTTATCTAGGAAAAAATTAACCTGGTTTACTTATTCTAGAATAGGTCAACCTCTTCCAAGGAAAGGTCGACTGAGTCAACCTCTTTCCCAATAATTTGGGGTCACAGGGCCCAAAATGCCTCAGGTTTTCCAATTAATTAATTTTATTCACAAGTCAGGCTACTTTATTTTCCCACCCAAAAACTAGTATAAAAGGAGGCTTGGGGCCTTCATTTTCCTATCACACATCCATAAGAAATCAAGCAATTAAGCCAACACATTCAACTAAGAAAACATGTTCAAATATTCAAGTTCAAGCATTTCCTCTTGGCATCAAGCTTATTCTTTCAAGATGGAAGTGGAGCTTATCTTCTAAGGAGGATATCCATCATTCCAAATCCTTCAAGTTCTTCTATCATTCATCATGTCACATACATTCCTATACACGAGGTTTTGACTTCTTTGATTTTCTTTTGGGCTTATTTAGTCAAGGCTATTACATTTACACACTTGACTACATATTAATTCCAATCACATCTATGAAGGTAATTATATATTTCATTTGACGTATTCAATACTAATACATGTTATCATTTCCTTTATCATTTATATTTTAATCTAGGGTTGATTCCTCGATCTAGATCTTGACTAAGAAAAGCCCTTTGTTAGAATATTTAGAATAACCAAGGGAGGAATCAATTATCCCTAGGCCTGGATGTACCATTTCAACTTTCCCCAACTTCAAACAACTTAAACAATCTCATTAAACAACTCAATATATATAACATCTCATCAATAACTTAACACTATGTTCTTTCCTTAACTCTTTATTTAGTATATGTCAAATAATAGTAAAATAAAACAACTGTATAATAGTATGCATATCATATAAGTCATTCACACCTATTTGAAACCTAGATTTGGATAAAACCACCAAGTAGCATGCTACCACTTTTCACTCTTCTGAAATGAGCTTAGCTAAGAGCCAACCTTGTTAAAGGTTACAAAACACATTATTAAGTGTGAACTTGTTAAAGGATTTAATCACCTTGTAAGAAGTGACATGGTTAGAGTACTTTGGATCATTCCATTAGTATATCACCTTAATCAAAGGATTTATAAAATGACTATTAGGTCAACCTTGATTGAAATATTTTCATTGCCACAATGGTTAGAAAGTAACTGCTGATGCAGAAGTTTGCACCCTTGCCTAAAGTTTTTTACCTAAAGACCACCTTGTGTAACATTGACACAATCTAAAAGGTGTGGGGCTTTGCAATTAGAGATTGAGTCTTTGGAGAAGGCCGACATCCTTATTGTCAGGATGCATTTAACTATTTCTTGAGAGGAAAAGGAGAAGGAGATGCATGAAAATCAAACTACCTATTCTAGTCTAGAGGGGGTGATACACCAAATAGTATCTTATCTCTACCTAGAGATAATATTTGAAATAGGAATTACTAAGAGGAGAGAGGTGAATCATTAATCTACAAACTTTAGTCATAAAATGAATATTATTTCTTACTTTAAACCATACATAACAAAGAAATAAAGTAGTGCTAAACAATAACAATAACCATGTACAAAGATAACTCATAACACCATACTTTTTTAACTAGGGAAGCCCTGGCCAAGGGAAAAACCTAGTGGAAATGATATCCACTAGATAATATACTAATATATAAGTTTCTTGTTAGAGGATGGGCCCTATTAGGAGTCAATGAGAAAATTAGTATAAGGAGTCCCTATTAGGAGACTTTGAATCCTTGTTAGGAGTTTTCAACCTTGTTAGGAGTTCTGGTACAGTAGATGTAAGATGAGCCCACTGCCCAAACATGCACTTCCAATTATAAGAACAACTCACTGCCTAAACAAGTAATCAAACTTCGAGAATATAGTTATTGTAACTTCTTCCTCGATTGATCTTTGATCTTTAGCTTGATCTCATATCACAAATAGCTTTACAAAAGTTCTCATATATCGCTCTCACTGTAAGTTCACATATCACAATACTCAGACAATTACACTTCTTATTGCAAGATGTCCTTTGCATAAATACCATGCCTTTACACAAATTTCTACTAGGTCAGTTAAGACCATAATACACTTTTCCAACTTAGAGTAAACATCTAGGATGTCGGCCCTAATTGGACAAGTAATTATTTTGTAAACAAAATAATCCTTTCCTTCAATTCTGCTGTATTGCTTCACTAAAACACAAATATCTCTTTTTTGTATAGTCTGTACTGACTTCTAAGGTTACACACGTCATCATCAACATGTATAAAATATCCATCTAACTTTTCTAGTCATAATATGATGTCAGCAACAAGTTATAAACAAAACAATATAATGTTGTATGCCAAATTCATACTTAGACAATTTTTTGATTACCAAAATCCAAGTATCTTTATTTTTGAGATTTCCTGTAAACATGTAAATCATGTGTTGTGACAATAATTACATATCTCCATTAGGAAATTGTCAATAATCTCCCCTTTGGCATTGATGACAACAAAATAGTGAAAATTGGCTAAGTAACAAAAACCTAACATAAACAATACATTCACATTACATCTATTACAATTTGTCCATCTTACATATGTTCCCCCTTACAATATACTTTACAATATTATTTTCTCCTTTTTACCTTAGATACAATTTTCTCATGCATTTTATCCACCTTTGACATCAATGACAAAGGTCAAAATGTCAAAAAATTGTCCAAAAAATGTCCATTTGTTGTCAAAAATGTTGTCCTTTTGCCTTAAGCTGATAGAATCTTCATGCAATCATCAAAAATTTCTTTTAGACTGTCCATACCTTTAGTCCATGTCTCCTTCGTAGATTTAGTAGGGGTAAGAATTGCACATAAAACATATGATGCAATCTTAACTACATTAGGGTCTGAATACAAAAAAGTGAGAATAAGTGTCCTTGGCCTTGACACATTCCTCCAACCGTTTCTCAACAAAAGATACTTTCAGAGCAATAGTCTCTTTGAAATTTGATACTCTCTTCAAAATATATTCCTTTCAAAGTTCCAATTTCTTGATATCATTGTGAATACTAGCCACTTGTCCTTCAAAATGAGATGGATGTTGTATCTGGCTAGATAGAGCCTCTAGTTCACTCATTTTTCCTCCAATCTAACTGTTAATGTCTTTAGTTAGTTTATATGATAGAGTACACTTAATGTTCAATATCTTACCATTTTTTTGACACTTTTGAAGTTCCTTGATACAAGTATCAAGACTTATCAAATCATTCTTAATATTTTGACAAATGGTGCTAAACATGTTAGCATCATGTGAAATTTGTGTCTTTGCTTTTGCAACACTCAAAAAATTAGTAAATTCTTCATCAAATGACTTTAGGACTACCTGTACATTCTATTCTAGATCTACTTCTATTTGCTATATTGCCAGGGTACTATGTAGTCTATCAGTAACCTCCATCAAGGTTTTCTGCAGGCTCTTTACTATTCTATTCTTTTGAATGAGTTTTGATAGGGATGAGATCAAATTAGTTTGATCAGCATCATTAGTTGCTAGGCTAGCAAGTGAAAATAATATAAATGAACTAGAAGGTTTAGTGTCATCCTCCCTTTGCTTCTTAGCTACCTCTTTGCTCTTCTTATTTCTTCTTCAGTTACTCTTTTCTTTTCTTCTCATCTTCAAGAAATTTCTTCTTGGCCTCTTCTATTTTCCTTTTCTCTTCCTATAGTAATTTATTCTCTTCTTTAATTTGCCTTAGTTTGTCTTCAATATCCTTGGTATTAGGTTCATTCTATTTAGAACCTTCAAATGGATTTGTATCATCAATGTTAATGGTAATATTGGTCTAATCTATTTGCATAGTGTCACCACTTACTAACACCTCTAAGGTTTTGGGTGCTAGTGGAGATGTGTCCTTAGACTCTGTCAACATCTGACTTATTGCTACTACAGTTTTATTTCTTAACTTATCTTTCTCACCCACCATAAAAAAAATGGTCCTACTTTATTCCTTAAGTATGGTGCAAGATTATTCAATAATCTCTTAATTTCTTCTTCGTCATTAGTCTGGAAAATAGTTCTCAACATAGACTTTTGAAGTTCTAAATCTTCTTCTCTTGTTGGTGCCTTCTTCTCAATAAGTCTATCATAGACTTTCTTATTTACTATGCCCTCAATATCCTTCAATTTTAGATTATTTTCTATAATGTATCTCACAATAGAGATATCAATTTGATCTTTCTCAAAATTGTTGTAAAAATCATAAAATTTGTTCATCTAAACAAAGTTTCCCTCATTAGCAATAGATGAGTTTATCTTTTCTATCTTCAACTTCCAGGGTTGTCGAGCTTTTCCTGCTAACTATTTAGAAGTTGTTACCTTCTCTACTTGTTTGGCTTCTTTTTTTTCTTCTTCTTCATCACTAGACTCAACAATTGTCAACAATTTCATTTGTCTCTTGCCTGGTCGAGTGGCCTGTTGCTTGACCATTTTTGTCTTTGTGGTCACTGCTTCTACTAATCTCTCAAATTTTCTCTTTGGTTCACTTGGTTGCACATCTGACACTCCTACATATAAAATTCTCTATTTTGAGGATGTCTCTGTAACAAATACTGACAAAGGTTGCACATTTATTATTCCTTGCTTCATGGTTTGTATGACTACCTATTATTCACTCTCAGTCATACCAGTCTCTGATAAAGCTTTCTTCATAATAGTTTCTATCTTCTTGTGAGAAGCCTTCTCTAAGGATGCTTGATGAGCTAATTGGGTAATCTCATCATAGGTTCCAAATTTTTATTCTACTTTTTCCTTCTCTAACTTCAACAATAAATCAATATAATCAACTGTTGTTTCATCATTCAATTCATAACCTAAGGGATCAAGAAATGTTTCTCAAGGTTCTACTGATTCAATATAAGTATAATTTGTATCAACCATAATACATATGTCTTCTTTAAATCTATCTACAATTGTAGGCGCAATTCTAAATCTTTGTCTCATTTCATTTTAAAATGTCTTCATAATCAGGTTTCCATTATCCAATATCTTATCTGCTAGATGTCTTTTGCATACTTTTGTGATCTTCTCCATTGTACATCTACCACTACTTATTATCTCCATGACTAATAAGTATTGAAATATTTTAAGCACATGAAAGAATATGTGATTAAAAAGTGATTGAAATCTAAACACACTATTCTTAGTCCTCTTGATCTTTTCTAGGTTCTCAATTAATTGCATTCTTAGAATTTCACTAAGATTAAGTTGTCCCTTCTCTACACATATCTTGTAGGCTACATAGATGAATTCGTCTGACAGTTCATCAATCTTTGAGCTTGCACATATAGAGTAGGCAATGATTCTACTCAGGAATCCTACATCATCTTGCTTAATGGTGCTGATCACCATGGCCTTTACATTATACATTGTTTTGGTATAACTCTCCACTTTCTTCTTAACTATTTTATCACTTATAGGTAGACTACCTTGTTTGCTAAGATGAGTTACCTCATGAATAAGATCAATAGAAATATCAAATACACTATCTTGCATCCATAGTTTCCCAATATGTATTCTACTTAATATGATTTGTGTCCACTCATCTATGTCCACTTCATGGAAGAAATGATATTTAATAGGTCTAGTTCTTTCAAGTGTTCAAATTTAGGCTTCACAGTCATGTTGTGATTGAAAACTAATTCCATATCCTTGTTCATGTATTCACTCCCAATAGATTTAAACTTGCTATTAAGATGACTTCCTACATCTTTCAAATATACTATATTGTTCAGAGTAATGGATAATGTTGAGCTAGGGTTTCCTTTTATGGGTTTCATAGAAACAACTTTCAACTTAGGTTTGTCCTCATTCTCAACATTGTGTACTACTAATATATCCACGATTTTATCAAATATGAACTTTTATCTAATAAATTCTATGAAAAATGATAAAATACCTTTTTCAAAAATAGATTTTTCTTTGAAATAGCCTTACCAAGTTGCTTTTGAGTGCTCTTTGCTTTAGATGTAATTAGAATGAAGTGAAAATCAAGTCTATACTCCATTTATTTCATAAACTTGAACTTGCTTTAATTGCATACTTTCAAACACAAAAAAGCTATCAATTACATTCTGTAATCAAATAACTACTCAAGATCATCTATCCAATCTTCAAATGCCACCTGAGGTTTTCTATAGCCTCATTTCATCATGACAATGTTCCTCAAGACTTCGCTTCATGAAATTCTCTACAAAAACATAGTTTTCATCTTCTGCTACAGAATTAACTTTTTCTATAATACTAGTAACTCTTAATTCCATCATAACTTGTTTAGATAAGCTCCAAATTATAAGCGAGCTTAGGTACCATCTAAACATATCTCAATACACTTTTTCCCAACTTTGCTACCTCTAATTTGATCTCTAGATGATTTTTTCAAATTCTGATGTTGTGAACAAGCTTAATTCAACTTAATTGAATCAAACTTGATAGCTAACTTTGATCTTCTATCTCATCATCTAACTTATCCTTTGAGATGTCCAATCATTTTAGAAATTCCTCATTGAGTTCTTCACGAAGTTCACTAACTACAGTCCTTTGTTCCTCATTATATTTTTTAGTTCTGGTGTTCCTTTCATGATTCCTTTTATCATTTCTGATTTTTTTTCTATCATTCCTTCTATTTCTAAAGTTTCTTCCATTGTTCCTTCTATCTCCAATGTTTTTGTCCATTCTATAATACTTTGTTGTATGTTTGAAGTTTTTGCATAACTCACATACTGGTGTTCTACTTCTAGGATTCTGATGATCATCGGGTGCATGATAATTCCAAGCTACGAGCTATGTGTCCAAATTTGTTACACTTATAACACATGATCTATCTTCTATCTTCATAAGGTCTTCCTTCTCTTGATGTCCTTTCATTAGATCTTCTTCTATCTGTAGGGTTAGTACTTATAGACATTCTACTATTTCTTCTATCATTATCATATTTAGGTCTCCTACAGTAAAATTCTTTATGACCCATACCATGAAAATTATGACAATAAAAATCTTTAACATGATTAAATGACTTATTTGTACAATCTTTTTTCATAAGACCTATTTCATTACATGAAAAACACTTACCTCTAAATTCATAGCTGATTTCCTTAGGAGATTCCATTTTCTTTGGTTCAACCAAAATTTGAACTTCCTTATCTTGTCCAACATCTTTAGGTTTATTAGAAGATTGACTAGATTCAATATTATCATCAGATTTATCTTTTTCTTTTGGATCTGACCTAATCTCAGGTTTCTTTGCAAACACGTTAAATAGATAACCAAGCCCAATCTTATCATAAGTGGGTCTCTATATTGACATTGAATCATAAAAATTTTCTCTGCTAGAATAAAACTTCTCAAGTTGTTGCTTGCACTGAGTTAGTTCACCTTTCACAATATTATTGTACTTATGAAGTTCTTCATGATCTTCTTTCAATGTTTTAAATCCAGATGTCTTCTTTGCCAGACTTGATCTAAGATCTACATTTTCAATCTTCAAATCGGATTCATCTTTGCTAGGATCATTCCTCAAGTCAACTTCAAGTTCATAATTTTTAATTCATGCTTCAAGATCTTATACTTTGTCTTTAATTTTGAATAATCATCATCACTAATTTTAGATTTAGTAGATTCAAGCTTGGATTTAAGATGTTCAATCTTTTCCTTCAATTGCTCAATGTATACTTTAGAGTCTTCATATCTATCCTTCAGCTGATCTCTTTCCTTAGTAAGGAGATCAATTTGTTCAAGTGCCTCTTCAAATTTCTTCATTAACTATTCCATATTCATAGGGATCTTACTCAAGCTATTAAGCCTTTTTAGAGTAACTGTGCTTTGATACCAATTCTTAGAAATAGGAATTACTAGGGTGGGTGAATTAGTAATCTACAAACTTTAGTTTCCAAGTGGATATTATTTCTTACTTTAAACCATACATAAAAAAGTAATAAAGTAATGCTGAACACTAACAATAACCATGCACAAAGATAACTCATGACACCATACTTTGTTAATTAGGGAAACCTTGGCCAAGGGAAGAACCTGGTGGGAATGATACCCACTAGATAATATACTGATACATAAGTTCCTTGTTAGAGGATGGACCCTGCTAGGAGTCAATGAAATAATTCAGTATAAGGAGTCCCTGTTAGAAGAATTTGAATCCCTGTTACGAGATTCCAACCCTGTTAGGAGTTGTGCCAACCCTGTTATGGGTTGTGGTACAATCAATGCAAGATGAGCCCACTACGTTACATGCACTTCCAATTATAACAAGAGTTCACTGCCCAAACAAGTAATTAGACTTCTAAGATATAGGTATTCTAACTTCCTCCTTGACTAATCTCTAATGTTTAGCCTGATCTTGGATCACAAATAACTTTACAAAACTTTGCATATATCACTTTCATAGTATGTTCAATATCACAATACTTGCACAACTTACATTTCTTATTGCAAGATGTCCTTTGAATAAATACCATGCCTTAAGAAATTTCTTTTCTAGGTCAGCTAAGACCATAATACACTTTTCCAACTTAAAGTAAACATCTAGGATGTCAGCCCTAATTGGACAAGTAATTATTTTGTAAGCAAAATAACCCTTTACTTCAATTCTGTTGTCCTGTTTCACTAAAATATGGATATCTCTTTTCTGTATAGTCTGTACTAACTTCAAAGGTTATAAATGTCATCATCAACATGTATAAAATTTACATCTAACTTTTCTAGTCATAATATGATGTCAACAACAAGTTATAAACAAAACAAGACACTGCTGTATGCCAAATTCAGACTTAGACAATTTTCTGATTACCAAAAGCTAAGTATCTTTATTTTTTAGGTTTCCTATATGCATGTACATCATGTGTTGCCATAAATGACAACAATTACATATCTCCATTAGCCAATTTTCAATATATACACCATTCATTAATATACTCTCAAGATACACAATTCAATCCTTGCTTAACTCTACAAAAATATACAGATCAGAGACCAAAAGAATGCTATGAAGAAAGATATTCACTATATATCATTCAAAGGGAAAATAGATACAATCATACAACTAAAGATTATAGGAAATATGTTAACACAAGGTAATAAGATATTGCATAATATATTAATGAAGAAGAGATACAATAGAGATGTATGTTCATTCCAAAGACACGAGAAAATTACAATAGTAGAGTATAGAACACAACTACTATAGAATTAGAGACAAGACCTACCCTTCAAAGGGGGAAAAAAATTGCTTTTATAGTTCAAGAATAACTAAGAAAACTTCAACCTAAAGCCAAAGATCAACTACTTCCATTAAATTCATAGAGAACAACCACTGCTGATCCAAAGAAGGTTTGATCAGGTGCGTGTCTAGATGCAGAAAATCATATCTTTTATATAATTTTGACCTTGAAGAGATAGAAATGATGGTCATAACTACATAGTTAAATAAATTGACAACTCAAGGAAATGATGGAATTCCATTTGTATCAAATAGGCATGGAGGATATCAAAAGGTTGTAGATGATCCAAGATTTAGTTCACAATTAAAGAGCTACTTCTGATAGTGTTTTGATGTGCCAGATCAGATATGTCATCAATTCAATTGTCAAGCTCACCATGTGGCCCAATATCATTGAAGCATCCCTCCACCTTGCCTAGTGTTCTATTTTCTTGTTGACCTATGGACTACTCTACACTCATGACATCGTAACTTGTTTCCCTCATTAGCAGTTTGGCCATGCAAAATTGTGAAGTCCTCTTGTTTTATTCCTTATTGCTGCTTTGCATCTTGTTTTCACCTTGACCCCTTAACTATTGCAATATTGCATTCAACATGAAATTGACCTTTTGCATCATTGCCATGGTTTGGGAAAAATATCTTCATCACCTAAAATGTTGCAAAATCTTGAAAACTTGACTACTTGATGTTGATCACACCTTTATGACTATTTGTATTAACTTATCTTCTAACCTTGTGAATGTGTGATCAAAGCATTTGCACCATCACAACTCTAACCTTAGGTTGACCTTAACCCTCTTCGAAGATGTGATGAACCAAACTTCACTGAGCTATATGACTTCACAACTTCATAACTTGAACTTTGAAGCTTTTTGATGGAAAGCATTAATTGAATTGATTTGTCCTCATTCGATGAGATATTCTTGACCCTTGTGATAATGAAAACAAAGAGGATCACTACTTCCTCACCTTGACCATGTGTTAAGTTTGATGATACGTGAAGATGAGAAGAATTATTTAACCTAAACTACTATGGTTTGATCGCAACCTCACAACTTAAGACTACTTCTACCCTTAGCTACTTGCAATCATGGGAACCATAGTCTTCACCCCTTCACAACCAATAACTAAATGTTAGTTTTTTGAGTTGTGAAGCTAAGTTGACTATTGAGATGACCATGTCACACCTTTGCAACCTACTTGATGGTTAAGTCATTAATTTGGAGCGATCTAGCAAAAAGGAGTTTCAGATTGTCGCAACTTGGATTTCCTCATTTGATGCAAAGGGATAAAATAATTTAGGGCTATAAGGAAAACTCAAGGTTTAATCATATCCTGAAGAGGTTTTCATGGAAATAAATGAATAGTCAAATGAACATGATCATGGCTACCACCCTGGATATTCAAATTTAGAAAGGTGGGTAGATATGGTTAACATATTTGGTGACTAAGAGGGGATGTGTTCCTACTAAGCATAGACCAGTAGCCTTTGAGAAATCCATTGGGATGGAGTCATGAAATTGAACCTTGTATGCTCCTTGAACCTTCACAAAATTCTACTTCATCTGCAACTGCAAAACTTCAAAAACTTTCCACCTTATAGAGAAAAGCTTGTGCCTATGCACTGATTGAAAATAGGAAACTACTCTATTATATACATAAAACCTTAACCTTCTTCATAAGCAAGGCTTAAGGTGAATTCCATTAACTAGAATTGGTAAAATCTCACCATTAGGCATGGATAGCTAAAAATTGTTAGCCTCCTTACAACTAGTGATAACATATGGCCCACTCCACGTAACATCAAATTTGGAGTGCCTACTAGGTTTAGCTCTATCTATGTCCCCTTGAGAAAAAGGTCTCCTTCTTTGAAGATTTTGGTTGTAGCCTTATTGTCAAAGCTTCTTTTTACCTATTGTTGATGTACCTCAAGTGTATGCATAGCTTGCTATCTCTTCTCTTCTAATTCAACCAGTTCTACCATTCTAATTGTCATAGCATCACTCTCAGCTAGCTCCATCTGATGAGCTAGTTCAAGAGAGGGGAACTCCATTGAAAAGGAATCTTGGCTTCCTATCCATATACTAACATAAAAGGCGAATTCCCAATTGCTCTCTTTGGTATAATTTTTTCAGTCCAAAGGGAAGTCCTCAACTTAGCATGCCAACACCTCTAATTGTATTTGATTGTCCTCTTCATTATTTTGATGAGGTTCTTGTTGGAAGACTTAGCCAAGCCATTCCCTTGGGGATAATAATTGGAGGAAGTGCTTAAATATATTCCATGTTCTAGATCCCAAGAGCATATATGATTTCCAACAAAAAATTTGGCATTATCTGATATGACAGTTGAAGGAACACCAAATTTGGTCACTATTTCATCAAGGAACTCAACCATTGAATCCTCTGTTGCATCTCTTAGAACTACTAATTATGTCCATCTCATGAAATAATCTATAGCTTCCAAGATTCATTTGTGATTGGAACTAGATAGTGGATTCATTAGAATAATGAAATCCAAGCCCCATTGAGAAAAAGGTTGGTCCACTCAAATGGGATGAAGAGGAACGGAAACTAGTCTTTTCTTTCCTGAAAAGAATGCACATTTCTCACATTTCCTCACCCACTTGTGATAGTCATTGAATAGGGTTGTCCAATAATAACCAACCCTCATTATTTTAATTATTGTGATCCTAGCTAAGAAATGACCACTGACAAGGCCATTATGGAACGTTTTTAACAACTTGCTTATTTGATAAGTTCTGATACGTCTCAATAGGACTCCATTAGAATCCTTTCTAAACAATATTCCATCTACCAAGGCATAAGGGATAGATTATAATCTGAATTATCTTCTCTTGGCTCTATCTAGACCTTGGGGATACCTTTCTTCTATCAAGAAGGTAGTCATGTCTTGTAGCCAATCATTCTGATCTTCATTCTCTACTAGTTGCTCATCTTGAATTAAGAGGGCAACTTCTTCAGGTGTCTCAAAAGATGAGGCCATTTGTTTACACAATCCCTTTCCTCTCACAAGATTGGTGATCTTAATATTAATGTCCTATTCCATGACTTTGGTAATGCATCCAACTCTCTTTTCATCGATATCCTTGTTCAGCAGAAATTCCTTCACACTTATATGTGGGACCAAGAGCTGGACCTTGTTATGAGATAGAAGACGTCTAAACTTTTTGAGGGCCCTTACAAAAACAAGAGCTTACTTTTCTACATAGCTATATCTGCTCTCATAATCCTTAAGCCCTTCATTAACAAAAAAAATGGGCTGCAACAAATTTTCCTCATTAAGTTGTGTTAGAATAACTGATATACTTGACAGTAAAGGATAAAATATTTATCAAAATTAGGGTTGACAAGAGTGGGAGTTGATGCAATTTATTTCTTGATCTGCTCAAACTAGCCTTCCCTTCCCTGGTCCAAGTTAACATCATATTCTTTTTCAATATGGTTGTGAGAGGTTTCACCATGGAAGCAAGATTTGTGATGAACCTTCTTACAAAATTAATCCTACTAAGAAAGCTCTGTAATCTTTTCTTATGACTGGGAAGTAGGAGAGATAGAATTGTTTCCACCCTCTCTAGGTCTATCATTATTCCATCTCTCGATACAATGTGTCCTAGGAGCTTTTCTTGATCAATGGCAAACACACACTTCCTTGGGTTTAGAGACACACCATACTCTCTACATTTGATGAATACCTACCTCAAATGATCATAATGATCTTCTACATGTTTGGAGAAGATAGTTACATCATCAAGATACACCATTACAAAATTTTATAGCACACCCTTGAAGGCCATCTCCATTTTATTTTGAAATGTGGCACCTATATTGGTTAGTCCAAATGGCATTTTACAATAGTCATAGGTACCCCATTTGGTAGTGAATGATGTCTTACATTAGTTAGAATCTTGGACTAACACATGATTATAGCCTAAAAAACCATCTAAAAAAAAAACCTTTTTGAACCACTAACCTTGGATAGAATTTGTTCCATAGAAGGAAGAGGATGGTGATCTTTAAGAGAAGCCTTATGAAGGTCCTTAAAATCTACATAGTCTAATTTATGCATTCTTCTTCCTAACAGGGACAAGATTAGCTACTCACATGGAGTGTTTAATAGGAAAAATGATATTGGCCTCTATGAGCTTAGATAGTTCCTTTCTCATTAAAGGTTCAATCTTAGGGTAAACTAGCCTTTGCCTTTGTCTGATAGGAATTGCATCTTGGTTTAAATCTATAGTATGCTAAAATAAGCTTGGGTAAAAACCATTTAAGTCTTCATATGTCTGAGCAATAACATCACTAAATTCTTGACATAAATTAATGAAAAATTCTTGTTCTGTCTTAGTACATACCTTTCCCAAGTTGAGAGTTTTTCCATCACAAATGGTGACACACATGTAATCATTCCTCTTTGTAGTCAAGTTTGGGCCCTTACTTCTTGCTTGCTCATCAGAGTTGAATGTGCCCTCCAAAGTGACGAGACCTTTAGGAATTTTTTTGGAGTTAAGATTTATAATCTGGTCTCCATACTAAATTTTTAGCTTAGACTGATTCTTAGTAGAAAACTCTGCTCATTTTGTAGGAAATCAACAATTTGAAAATCAGAATCAAATACTTGCCAATTTGTGCAATTATCTAGGACAACAAGCCTTATGATAATTCTGATCTATTACTCCTTTTCATCAAAAACATGTTTTGCTATGTCATGATGAGTAGCAATTTTTGCAAGCCTATCAACATGCTTTTTTTCATTCCTAGGGACACTCTGAATGTTGAATGCTTGGAAACCTTCAAGCAGATCCCAAACTCTATACTTGTAGGACTTGAGAAGGTTGCTCTTTGTAACATTCTAATTTTTGATTTGATTTACAACCAACTCACTATCCCCAAAATCTTTTGAGAGCTCGATGCCTCTCCTTTATGCAAGTTGGATACCTTGTATCAGGGCTGCATACTCTACCACATTATTAGTGTAGTTGAATTGGAGTCTATAAGAAAAATAATATTTCTTCAAATTAGGTGAAACCAACATTTCATTGGCACTTGAACCATTTTTATTCCTTGAGCCATCAAAGAACAAACTCCACAATCCATTTGTACCTTCTTCTATTTTCATGAGATTGGGAATGAGAGTATCCTTCTCCAGTATACAATATGTGCCAAGACCTGTCTCTAAAGCTTCTTGCATTGGATCAAACTAAGAAGTGGTGGCCCACTCATTTGAAAGGTAATCAGACACCTTTGCTAGGTTAGTGGCAAGTTAATGAGTTATGCATTCATCATTCTCCTCCCACATTATGCAATTCATAATTATGGGGCGAGGGGTATAAGTTTCTATATGACTAAGGGATAAAGGTTATGCTCTTAGGGAGGATTTTTTTCCATACCTTGTCCTAAAAAACATGTAGGACTAGTCAAAAGTAATGTAACCAACTATTTGTGTAGTGAAGTCCCTAGAAAGGCAGATGGAAAAATGTGGCTCAACCTTGGCTACTGATTCTACTATTTTGATAGAGCTACCATCTAACTGGGGTACATCCCTATCCATCAACTCATATTTGATGCCAATGAGGTTAGCAATACACCTAGGCATTATAGAACTACTAGCCCCTAAATCAATCATGAGATTATGAACTAGATTGTCCCCTATGATCAAAGAGACATAAAAAGGAGGATACCTATTTTTTTTACTTATATCTGCTTCTTCTGTCATTTACACCAGACTCATTGCATCATCCAAGGTGGTAGATTGATTTCCTACCCTTATGCTTTCTAACTCCTACTACAGTAGCTTCTTCTATGATGGAATAGTAGCAATATCCCACAAGGAGATATTAATAGTAGCCCTCTTCATATGATCTACTACATTGAAAGGAGTGCCAACAATCTTGATTGGAGCCTTGGGGGCTATAGGGATTGATGACTAACATTGAGCAATATGATATTTAGTACACTAGTTATTGCTCATATTTTTCTTATGTTGGGTAGAAACACTTGATTGTACATTCATCACAGGTATATGAGGAGAAATACCCAAAGTTGAAGTTTGATTTGGTGGAGGAGGTATAACATCCTCAGTAACTCTTCTTTTACTTCTGGCATTGTGAGCTATGCCATTATAATTAACCTAATTGGCATGATGATGTTCCTATAGCTGATGGTTCAAAAAAGAACAATCCCCTTGCTACAATTGATAGGAAGCATCAGTGGGCTGACTGGCATTACATTGCCAAGCTGTTGCTTGATCTTGTGTGATTAGTGCTTGGGATGATTCTACTCTATAGCATAAGCAATACCCATAAGAATAATTGCAAGAAGGAAAAAAACATTTCTCATGAGAAAGGTTGTTTTGAACAACTAATTCCCTTACTGGATTTGTGTTTGTATTTGTAGGGGCATTACTCGTAGGCCTACTTTGATTATTTTGAACATAACCTTGACCTTTATTTGGTGGCCTATATGTGGGGTTTTGATAATGAGACTAGAAAGGTCTACTATTTTGAGTTTGTTGCCTCTCTAAGGTCACCACCTTGTTGCTCATCTTTTGCACCACCAAGAGGTTGTCCTCCTACTTTTTCTCTTGATCTTGCAAGTTCTTGTCTATATTTTGCATCAAAGCCTGTTTCATGTCCCTTAACTCTCCTAACTCATTAGAAGACATAGAGGTTATTAGGGTTATGGAAAGAGGTTGACTTATGGATGTGGTATGAATAGGGTCTACCACAGACTGATGAGTAGGCATGTATGGAAAGAAAGGCATTGGAGGCCTTTGAGATAATTTCCCTCCTTGAATCGAGATTTTTTTGCTCTTATAATAATTTCATACATAGCTGGCAGGGTATCCCCTCTTGTGATTTTCACTGTGGTAGCAATATCACTATTAAAAGCTCTAAGATAATGCAAGAAAACATTACCAAGTGTAGGTTTTACTATAGCAAGTATTCTATCCCATGTCTTTTGAAATCTATAATTAAAATCAGTCCTGTATTCATGGGGTTCTCTCTTAATGGTAGTTAGCTACTCTAGGATTGATAGATGCTCAATTTTATCTTCAAAATGTTTGCATAAGCCTTCCCCTAACTCATCCTAGCCAGTGATAGAATTATGTGGTAATCCCCTATACCACTGTAAGGCTTTTCCTTTTAAAGATGAAGCTAAAAGTCTAACAAAAACATCATCCTTTGTAATACCATGTGTATTATAGATATTTGAGACTTATTGAATATGTTCTATGGGAGAAATAGAAGTTTCACTAGTAAAAATAGGTAGGCTTTTAAGAGTAGCTATAGGTGTATCATGTCTTTGAGATAGAACTAGAGGACTTCCACCATTGAAAGTGGCAAAAACCTAATTTCTAGGTTGAGCCATGTGGAATAATGGTGTATTCAAATGAGAAGATGGTACCCTAGGCTGTGACCTATCAATAGGAGTAGAAAGAGATATTGTGGGTGTATGTGATACTACTGAACTCCTAATTGTTGATAGATTTAATCTATTTCTTTTTCTTCTAGGATTTGAAAAGGAATTCTCAGTATATTGAAAAGTACCTCTAGAAAATGCCCTTGTTTTTGCTGTGGGCATGAATCACATCAATTATAGTCTAGAAACCAAGATGTAGAGATGGAATCACCAAGTGCTTGGATATGAGCTTCTTGAAGGCCTGGCATGTTGAGAGCAACACTTTCTCCTCATCATGAATTTAAAGTTTTTTTTCTTTGACACCAGTGAACTAGTAGACTTAAGAAATTCTTCAATATGAGTCCCACCAGGCATGCCAAAAATTGTTGACATGAAAGTTTGCACCCTTACCTAAAGTTTTTTACTTAAAGAAAACCTTATGTAACATAGAAACAATCTCAAAAGTGTGGGACTTTTCAATTAGAGATAAGGCCAACTTCCTTACTATCAGGGTGCACCAAACTATTTCTTGAGAGAAAAAGGGAGAAAGAGGTGCATGAAAATCAAACTACCTATTCTAATCTAGAGGGGGTGATACACCAAATAGTATGTTTGATCTTATCTCTACCTAGAGATACACCATTCATCAATATACTCTCAAGATACACAATGAAATTGTTGCTTAAATTAATAGACACATATAGATCAAAGACCAAAAGAATGCTATGAAGAAAAAGATTCACGCTATATCATTAAAAGGGAAAACATATACAATCATACAACTGAAGGATATACGCAATGCACTAACACAAGGCAATAAGATATTGCACACTATATTAATGAAGAAGAGATACAATAGAGAGGTATATTCATTCCAAAGGCAAGAGGAAATTACAATAGTAGAGTATAGAACACAACTACTATGGAATTAGAGAGAAGACCCACCCTTGGAAGGGGGACAAAACTTGCTTTTATGGTTCAAGGGTAACTAAGAAAACTTCAACCTAAAGCCAAAGATCAACTATTGCCATTAAATTTGTAGAGAACAATCACTACTGATCCAAAGAAGATTTGGTTAGGTGCATGTATAGATACAAAAAATCATATCTTTCATACAATTTTGACCTCAAAGAGATAAGAAATGATGGTCATAACTACATAGTTGAGTAAATGGATAACTCAGGGTGATGATGTAATGTCCTTTGTATCAAACAAGCATGGAGGACATCAAAATGTGGTTGAAAATGATCAAGGAATTAGTTTTCCATTAAAGAGATGCTTCTAATACTTTTTTGATGTGCTAGGTTAGATATATCATCAATTCAACTGTCAAACTCACCACGTGGCCTAATATCATCAAAGCATTCTGCCTCCTCACCTAGTCTTCTATTTTTTCATTAACCTATGGCCTTCTCTATAATCGTGACTTTTAAACTTGTTTCCCTCATTAGTTTTTATCCATGCAAAATTGCAAAGTCTTCTTGTTTAATGCATTATTAGTGCTTTGCAACTTGTTTTCACCTTGACACCTTAACTATTGCGATCTTGTGTTCAACATGAAATTGACCTTTTGCATCATAGCCATGGTTTGGGACAAACATCTTCATCACTTGTGATGTTGCAAAAGCCTGAAAACTTAAGTGCTTGATGTTGTTTGCACCCTCATAACTATATGTATTAACATGTCTTATAACCCTATGAATGAGTGATCAAAGCATTTGCATCATCACCACTCTAACCTTAGGTTGACCTTAACCCTCTTTAAAGATGCAATGAACCAAACTTGACTAAGCTATTTGAATTCACAACTTGAACTTTGAAGCTTTTCGATGGAGAACATTGATTGAATTTATTTGTACTCATTTCATGAGATATTCTTGACCCTTGTGACAATGCAAACAAAGAGGATAGCTACTTTGCCACCTTGACCATGGGTTAAGCTTGTCTGCATGTGAAGATTGAAAGAATAATTTAATTTGAACTACTATGGTTTGATCGCAACCTCATAACTTGAGACTACTTGAGCCCTTAACTACTTGTGATCATGCAAACCATAGTCTTCACCACTTCATAACTAGTAACTGGAAGTTAGTCTTCTAAGCTATGAAGCTGTGCTAACTACTAAGATGAATGCATTGCACCCTTGTGACCTACTTGATGGTTAATTCATGAATTGGTGTGATCAAGTAGAAAGGGGTTTCACATCATCCCCAGCTTGGATTTCCTCATTTGATGCAAAGGGATAAAAGAATTTAGGGATATAAGGAAAATTCAAGGTTTACTCATAGTCCTAATAGGTTTTTATGGCAATAAATGAATAGTCAAATGAAAGCAATCATGGCTACCACCCTGGATATTCAAATTTAGAAAGGGTGGTAGTAATGGTTAACAATAACAATAGGTTTGATCTATTGTAATATGTAATGCCTCGCCTGGAGATCCTTGGAACAAGGATGAAATACAAGACAATCTTTTTTTTAACACAAGTGTAAGTGCACATGACAACAATCATCATCCTGAAGATTGAACCATCATCCTGACACCCAATGAATCTCCAAATGCTACTACTGACCAAAACAATTGAATACAAAGAATGCAAAACTAAATTCAAATTGAACACGTTCCAAATTCAAAATGCAACACCAAAGGGTTGAAGAACATAGAAGAGGGTATCCAAATCAACTCTGAAAAATTTGTTACTAGACCAAAAAGTGCCCGCTACCTGCCCGCATGCTACCCACCTGCACAGGTTTTTACAAAACCCAGGCGATACTTTAATACAACATAAAAAGTATCGTGTGACATTTCTAAAGGAGGGTGACATTTTTAGGGACTAGGCGATACTTCTCTCGAAGGTGTGTGATACTTTAAGGGTACAATACAACATAACTTACAAGGAGGTGTGATACTAGAAAGTATCTCATGATATTTCCTGAAGAGGCATGCGATAGAATGAGGGGATCCATGATACAATTTCAATGGGTGTGCGATACATTTTTGTGTCGCACCATGCTGATAAAAGGTCGCCTAGGGAACTCAACAAAAATTTTTAAGGACAAACAACATACTAAAATAGAGTTCAGAACCTCCACACCAAGGAGTACCAAATCCATAATTTGAGGCATGAACACTCGAACACAATATTGAAAGATGAAATCTATAGCTAACCATCTAACAAGTAGTAAGAATCAAAGGTACAAAAGAAACATAATAGTAACTAAAATAAAATCACAAAGTACAAAATAACCAAACTAAGTATGTAGTTCATCCCAACCGTCAATGGCATCATAAGACCATCGTGGGCCCTAGCCATCCCTCATGCATAACATCCCAATCCATCAATGAAATTGTTAGTACTATCATGATAAGGACCTCAATACTAAAACATGCTAAAAACAAAAGCATAAGGAAATCTAACATTCTAGTAGTAAAGCATAAGATAAACCTGCAAGTAGATAACATCACCTATCACATGCTAATCATCATAATAAGAAATGCATCAGAACTAGGATCATCTAAACATGATAAACAACATCCCAATGAAAGCATAAATCACAAGAGAGCATACTTTGTAAACTGAAGTACCAAGTGAACACATCCAACAACGGTCACACTAGGATACAAGACTGTCTCTATACACTGATCCCTAATAGTGATGTAGGTAGCTATGCCTCCCAACCACATGGCACCTGTTGGTCCACACCCACTGTGCTAATGGAGATAATGAACCAACCACAACCACACACAAAGCAAACATGCATGGATAACACTCACACCAAGTACTATGATGATTGAATCCAAGACAAAGATAGTGCATAACTATAGGTCATGGTTAGACATCTTAGAGGGCTACTATCTAAGGGTTGACATAATGGAGAGTCACTTGGCATCGAAAAGCCCAAGCTCAAATCATGTGTCCTCAAACTTAAACAGGCTTACACATTGTGTCCTCGAACTTAATCGGGTGCTGACACATTTTGTTATCTTTATTTTTATTACCACCCAGTATTTTATTTAGTTATCACTTATAAAAATCTCCCTCTGCCAACCCATGGCGTCATGATCATCGAGTTGCAAGATAGAAGCCCCATCCATATGCTACCCTACCCTACCCATGCTCATCCAATGATGAGTTCCCATAGGCATGCAAACTCCCAACCCAACCCCAATGATCATAATTCCAAAACTAACATAGAATATCGAGACTCACAAGTCATCCAACAATATATGCGTACGTACTTGTGTGTGACACACCACCATCACGAAGATCATAATAGAAGGACTAGATGAGAACATAAAGCAAAAAGTCCCTAAACTGAAAACAAAATTGAGAGGATGAGTGCAACATGCATCCCAATGCAACAAAAGATGCAAAAGTGGTCTAATTGATATCCAAATGGATCATCCAGGTCCACGAACCACATTGTGCAGAGAAAACTTGAGAAAAGAGGGCGACACACAAAACAAAGTTAAAACCCATTTGGCCTTTGGGTGAAAAATCCCCAAAAATCCAAAAATAACTAAAATTAGATACCATATGAAAAAATGGCTAGCATAATGGCTCAAAAACCCAAACCCCCATTTCAGAAATAGGAAAAACATTTGTACTTGACCAACTAGGCAGAACCAACAAATAGAAATGGAGGGGAACACTAGTTCTCAACCTCCTAACATACTACTACAAGAAATGGAAACTGAAACTGAGTGGAAATAATAAAATGAGAAGGCCCTACTTGACAAAAAAAAGGGCATAAACCAAAACCCACACAATAAAACAAATCACCTGCCAAATGTACTAAAAATAATGACAAAGCATAAACTCCCCGAGCTGAATCCAACGAGAGCAACCTTGCACAGATCCCATGCTCACAACTCCTAGAACAAACAAAACAAGAATCCTTTAGAAGAGGATTTCCAAATTTTCTCTCAAAATTCTATTTCTAAAATGTGAGAAGTGAATAATGAATTCACTTTTCCAATACTTATTCACTTTTCAAGTGAATAGTCAATTATGGCAAATAGCTAGTTGGAGTAGCCAAACTTCGAATTGATCCAAACAAAAATAGGTTATTATCCATAACAGAAATTCACCTAAGGCAAAGCTGCCAAAAATTAAATTTGAAAAGAATAAAAACCCAAAAACCCAAAATCATAGAAAATCACTTAACACTTTCACAACAAATGCGAACTTCTAAATTCATAGACATGCTCATTGGTCTAATCAAATAATGTAGATGAGTTTGGATTTACTAATCACTAAAAGATTTAGATTTAAATAATTAAAATAGGGATACGTTGACCATACAGGGATGACATTGGTAAAATATGAATAGCTAAATCACTAACTCCATGTGAAACTGCCAAGGATATAATTCTTGCACACTAAAACACATGATCAAGTGCAATTGCATATAATATCATACGTGAAGCGACATGTATTAAAATACCTATTTAATCCATTTAGATCACTCACATTCGTAGAAAGCATAAAAATACAAGAATGAAGTAAATTACCATAGCATAAAATCCATCACATAACATAACCAACAAATATGTCCAAATAAACCATATAACTAGATATCATCATAGATCTATTGTCATCTCAAAATAGAATCAACATGAAAATATGATAAACTGAACAACATAGCAATATAGCATCTATGGTACCAAATCAAAGTATAACATCTGACCCTCGGGTCATCTCAAAGTATATATAATAAGAGTATCAAGTATCTCTTGAAACAAAAAACACAACAAGGTATAGACTACAAACACGAGAGGCACTAAATCCTCCCCCATTAGCATAGGCTTAATCTTGGAAGCTAATAAAAAGGTAGGGGTAAAATCCCCTTAGTCATGTAGCATCATCCCAAGTCGTAGAGGTCTCATTGCTCAGGTCTGTTTGGACCCTTACCGGCTCTATGTCCCAACCTTGTAAGGTCAGCCTCCACTACTGTAGGATATGAATGAGCTCCAAAGTAAGTTGCCTGTTTGCTACCTGCAAAGCATCCCAATCAAGAATATGGGTCACATCCAGAATATAATGCCGCAAAATAGAAACATGAAAAACATCATGGATGCATGATAGGCTAGGTGGCAGTGCTAGTCGATATGCAATAGGACCAATCCTCTCGCGGATCTCAAAAGGTCTGACAAAACATGGCACCAAAATAGAGCCTTTTCCATAATGGATGGGGCTCTTCCTAGGATGCACTAGCAAAAACACCTTGTCACCAACATAAAAGTGATGATCCAACCTATGGGTATCTGCATACTTCTTCTACCTGTCTTGAGCAGTAACCAAATGCTCTCTAATGTGAACAACCTACCGCTCCATATCTTAAAGCATCTCTGGACCCAAAAGAAATCAGTCCTCTAAATGATCCCAACTCAAAGGGGTACAACATGGTCTACTATACAAGGCCTAAAAAGGTGACATGCCAAGAGAACTATGATACATGCCAAGAGAACTATGATAGTCCTCTCACTTCATGTGCCTATCCATAACATACATGCGAAGCATATCCTCTAGAACCTAATTTACTCTCTTAGTCTGACCATTGGTCTCTGGGTGATAAGCTAAACTGAAATTGAGCTGCATGCTCAAAACATGCTAGAGAGACATCCACAGTGCAAAAGTAAACACTAGATCTCTATCCAAAATAATCTGATGAGGAATCCCATGAAAATGAACATTATCCAACAAGAAAACATACACTATAGAAGAAGCTATGTAGGATTCTCTCATGGGTGAAAAATGTGCTACCTTGGACAACTTGTCCACTATCACCATGATACAATCATGTCTTCGTGATGACATAGGCAACCCTATGATAAAATCAATGGATATCGTATCCCACTTCCACTCAGGAATGGTATGTGGCTGCAAAAGACCTACCGGATGTTGATGCTCTACCTTCACTCTCTAGCACTCAAGACATCTAGCAACAAAATTAGCAACATCACGTCTCATCCTTGCCTAGAAGTATAATTGTTTGAGATCATCATGCATCTTCTTGACTCCAAAATGTGTGGAATAAAAAGCATGATGCACTTCTAAAAAAATCAAGGTATGAAGATCACCCAACATGGGTACAAAGATATGCCCTATGTGATGTAGTAGTCCATCAAACTCAAGCATATAACCTAAAAACCTCCCCTCAAGGGTACGTCCAGACTTGATCTCTACCCTCACCTCCTAATACCAAGTGTCAGTAGGAAAAGCCTCCAAGATATGGCTTCACAAGTCCACTCCCAATGAAATTAATGATACCTCAAGTCACCTTTTTCTCAAAGAATTTGTGATGACATTCTCCTTCCCTTTAATGTAATGAACATCGAAGTCATATTCGCACAAGAACTCAACGATGCTGTCGTGCATTTAGATTTGGCTTAATAAAGATATATTGTAAGCTCCTATGATTGCTATGTAACTCAAACTTGTGTCCTAAAAGAAAATGTCTCCAATGGACAAGGGAATACACTATGGCCATGAGTTCCAAATCATGAGTGGGGTAATTAAGCTCATGGTCCTTGAGTTCTATAGACTCAAAAGCAATCACTCAACCATCCTGCATTAACACTGCACCCACACCTTCCAACAAAGCATCTATGGAAACCATGAAATCACCTACAAGATTAGGCATTGAAGGATTGGTGCACTGGTCAAACACTCCTTAAGAGCATTAAATGCTACCTCACATTGGGCTGACCAAACAAACTTCTTCCCTTTCCTCTGAAGAGAAGTGATGGGATGGGCTACTTGAGAGAAATCCTTCATGAAGCAATGGTAGTAACCCACCAATCCCATGAAACTACAAACTTTTGAGACATTAGTGGGTGCCAGCTAATCCATGATAGCATGAATCTTCTTTGGATCCACTGCAATTCCATCACCAATGATGATGTGTCCCAAATACTTCACCTCAGACTGGAAGAACCCACATTTACTTAAGTTTCCATATAACTGATGGTATCTCAAACACTAGAAAACCTGACATAAATGGACTTCATGCTCCTCCTCAGTCTTTAAATAGATCAATATGTCATCCAAGAATACAATGACACACTGATTAAGGTAAGTGAAAAATACATCATTCATCAAACTCATAAATATTGATGGCACATTAGTTAACCCAAAGGGTACAACCATGAACTCATAATGCCTATACTGTGTACAAAAATCTATTTGATGAATATCAGCCTCCTGGATATGAAGCTGATGGAATCCTGACTTCAAATCAACCTTTGAGAACACTTCTGCTCCCTTTATCTGATCAAACAAATCATCTATCCTTGACAAATGATAACGATTCTTCATCATCACCTTATTCAACTGTCGGTAATCGATGTACAAACACAATGAACCATCCTTCTTCTTCATGAAGATGACTGATGCACCCCATGGGGATACACTAGGATTAATATGGCCCTTGGAAAACAATTCCTCCAACTGCAATTTGAGCTCACTCAACTCTTGAGTAGTCATGTGGTAAGGAGCCCCTCAAATTGGCTCTACTCCTAGTACAAGATCAATCCAAAAATCAATGTCACATTGTGGTGGCATACCTAGAATCTCATCAAGAAACACATTTACATACTCATGAAGGAGTGGGTGATCATCAAGTGTCACTGTATGACTCTCAACTTCCTCGAGATCACTAAGAGACATAAGGAACAATTGGAAACCCTTCTGCACATTCCACTTCAACTGATTTGCTGAGATCATACAAAGTGAGACTGGTCTTTGAACTCCCAAAAGTTCTACTTGCCCACCTATGTCATTCACACATTGTACCACCTTGTGATGGAAATTGATATTCATGTGATGGGAGGCTAACCAATCCATGCCCAACACAATGTAATACGATCCTAGAGGTAGAATGTGTAAATCTACTATGGTGGTGAAGGTTCCTAGATTCAAACAACAACTCCTAACCAATGAGTCAACAACCACCTTAGAACTCGTGGCTAACTCAACCTACCACCTATCAACCTAATGTATTGCCACTAGCCCACATTCCTGAACAAGAGATGGTGAAATGAAAGAATCAGAAGCACAAGAGTTAAACAAAACTAAAGTTGAAATACCATGCAACATACCTGTAGCCTCAACTACTATACCTTGATGCTCAACTTGATGGTTGTCAATCATCTCAAAGACTCTGTGATTCCTACCTGCATCTTCTATAGTAGGCTTAGATATTGTTGTGTCCCTACCAGGTCTAGTGGATGGTTTAATTGAATAATCATAATATTTATGGCTAGGTTGGTCACAAGAAAAATAATTTCCTCCAAAACTGGCACCTATTCCACGACCACCCTGTGTAGCACTAGGGTAAGGTGCACTACCCTTTGCTAGAATTTTGCTAACTACTCTGAGGAGGATGATCTTATTGAGATTTCTATCCTCAGTTCTAGTTATATCCTTTCTTTATTGATGTACTAGAAGATTGTCCCTTCTTTCCCCAGAACTTCTTCTTACTCTTACCATGATAACCATCTTGAGAGGGTTCTAATTGGGATTGGCCCTTGCCTAAGGACTGAGTGAATTGAGCATCCTATCCTGAATTCTGAGCACTTTGGTTCTAAGAACCAAATTTACCTCTATACCCCCTAGCCACATTGCTCTCAATGATCCTTGTGTTCTCCATGGCAAGAACAAGTGTCCTCAGTTGATGAGCATGAAAATCTCCAATGACGAAGTCTCCGAGACCCCTAACAAAATTCTAGGTGATGAGTGCATCATCATGCTTGTAGCTTGAATATTGTTTCAAACAAAGGAAATTCTTCTCATACTAATCAACCATCATAAAGCCCTATTTAAGCTCGTGGAATTCATCAATGTGAGCTTCACAATACTGTGGTGACAAAAAATTCTCTTTGAACCTTTCCTCAAAGATCTCCTAGGTGAGATCTATGAAATTTATACCAAGTCTTTCACTCTTTTCACCCCACCAAATGGAACCATGTCCCCTCAGCTACGTAATCACACAATGGGCCTTTATGTTTCTCCCATAAGGTAATAATGAGAAACAATGCCCCATGTCTAGTAACCAGGTCTTAGCCTTGAGTCCTATTCCTTGGCCATCAAACTTTGGTGGTTTTGACCTTTGAAGTTTTGGCATCATCTTAATTTACATGAGATCTAAATAATCCCAACCATGGTCCCTCCATCGATGCCTTCTTTCACCAAGTGGTGTCTAATAATGTTCACATTCACACTCATGTTCCTCCTCTCTATGCTCTAAACGATGGGACTCTCCATGATGAGATCCCTCTTCCTCTCCTAATCATGCTGGTGCTCCTCAACATGAGGGCCCATTCGAATAAGAATTTCTTGTAGCACTGGCATCAATGCCCCCAAGAGATTTTGATTAGCATTGTTATCCTATTCTCCCTCTCCTTCTTAATGTTCCTCTTCCCAGTGTTCATCTCCATGGTTACCACTATGGGTACCACCACGGCCACCAGGTCTATGTGCAAGAGGCATCACTATAAGAGAAACAAGATAAGGTCAGAACAAATAGATCACATGCATAAGAATTAAAACCATGAATGAACAAGATATCAAAATAATATAACACAAAATAACAAAACACAATGGAAAACAAAATCATAGTGGAAGCATAACACAGAGATCCCAATGTTGTAACATGGGCTCTAATACCAGATGTAATGCTCTACTCAGAGATCCTTGGAACAAGGATGAAATACAAGCCAATTTTTTTTTTTACACAAGTTTAAGTGCACATGTCAACAACCTACATGCATCACAAAGATCACAACTAAAGACCAAACCATCATCCCAACACCCAACAAATCTCCAAACACCACTATTGACCAAAACAATCGAATACGAAGAATGCAAAACTAAATTCGAATTGAACATGTTCCAAATTCAAAATGTGACACAAAAGAGTTGAAGAACATCAAAGAGGGTATCTAAATCAACTCTCAAAAAGTTTAGACCAGATTGAAAAGTTCCTGCTGCTCACCCACATAGGTTTTTACAAAACCTAGGCGATACTTTAATACAACACATGAAAGTATCGTGTGACATTTCTAAAGAAGGAGGGCAACATTTTCAGGGATTGGGCGATACTTCTCTTGAAGGCGTGTGATACTTTAAGGGTATCATACGACATAACTCACAAGGAGGTGTGATACTGGAAAGTATCACACGATATTTCTCCAAGAGGCATGTAATAGAATCAGGGGACACATGATACAATTTCAATTGGCGTGCGATACATTTTTGTGTCACACCATGTTGATAAAAGATCGCCCAAGGAACTCAAGAAAAAAACTTAAGGACAAACAACAAACTAAAATAGAGTTCAAAACCTCCATACTAGGGAGTACCAAATCCATAATTTGAGGTGTGAACACTCGAACACACTACTGAAAGATGAAATCTATAGCTAACCATCTAACAAGCAGTAAGAATCAAAGGTATAGAAGGAACATCATAGTAATTGAAATAACATCACAAAGTACAAAATAACCAAACTAAGTACGCAGTTCCTCCCAACTATCAATGGCATCATAAGACCATTGTGGGCCTTAGCCATCCCCAGTGCGTAACATCCCAAGCCACTGATCAAATTGTTAGTACTATCATGATAGAGATGTCACTACTAAAACATGCTAAAAACAAAAGCATAAGGAAATCTAACATGCTAGTAGTAAAGCATAAGATAAACCTGCAAGTAGATAATATCACCTATCACATGCTAATCATCATAATAAGGAATGTGTCAAAACTAGGATCATCTAAACATGATAAACAACATCCCAATGAAAGCATAAATAACAAGAAAGCATACTCCATAAATTGAAGTACCAAGTGAACACATCCAGCAATAGTCGCACTAGGATACAAGACTGCCTTTGTACATTGGTCCCTAGTAGTGGTGTAGGTAGCTATGCCTCCCAACCACATGGCACCCATAGGTCCACACCTACTATACTGATGGAGATAATGAACTAACCAAAACCACACACAAAGCAAACATCCATGGATAACACTCACGCCAAGTAGTATGATGACTGAATCCAAGACAAAGATAGTGCATAACTATAGGTCTTGGTTAGACATCTTAGAGGGCTACTATATAAGGGTTGATATTATGGAGAGTCACTTGGCACCAACAAGCCCAAGCTTGAATCGTGTGTCCTCAAACTTAAACAGGTGCTCACACATTGTGTCCTCAAACTTAATCGGGTGCTCACACATTTTGTTATCTTAAGTTTTATTACCACCCAATATTTTCTTTAGTTATCACTTATATAAATCTCCCTCTGCCAACCCATGGTGTCATTATCATTGGGCTGCAAGATAGAAGCCCCCTCCATATGCTACCCTACCCTACCCATTCTCATCCAATGATGATTTCCCATAGGCATGCAAGTTCCCAACCCAACCCCAATGATCATAATTCTGGAACTACCACAAAAGATCGGGACTCACAAGTCATCCAATAATGGACACACACATGCTTGTGTGTGGTGCACCACCATCATGAAGATCATAATAGAAGGACTGGATGAGAACATAAAGCAAAATGTCCCGTAATCAAAAATAAAATCAAGAGGATGGGTACAACATGCATCCCAAAGCAACAAAAAATGCAAAAGTGGTCTGACTAATATCCAAATGGATCATCTAAGTCCGCAAACCACATTGTGCCAAGAAAACCTAAGAAAATAGGACAGCATGCAAAACGAGGTAGAAACCCCAAATTTTTGAAAAAATTTCAAAATTAAACCCATTTCGCCTTTGGGTGCAATAACCCCAAAAATAAAAATATAACTGAAATTAGATACCGTATGCAAAAACAACCAGCATAATGGCTCAAAAACCCAAACCCCCATTTCAAAAATAGGGAAAATGTTCGTACTTGACCAACTGGGCAAAACCAACAAATAGAAACAGATGAGAACACTAGTTCTCAACCTCTTGACATACTACTACAAGAAATGAAAGTTAAAATAAAGAAAAAACAATAAAACAGGAAGGCCCTACCTAATAGCAAAAAGGGTAAAAACTGAAACCCGCACAATAAAATAAATCACTCGCCAACGACAAAGCATAAACTCCTCAAGCCAAATCCAACGAGACCAACCTCGCATAAATCCCACGCTCATAGCTCCTAGAAAAAACAAAACAAGAATCCTTTTGAAGAGGATTTCCAAATTTTCTCTCAAAATTCTATTTCTAAAATGTGAGAAGTGAATAATGAATTCACTTTTCCAATACTTATTCACTTTTCAAGTGAATAGTCAATTATGGAAAATAGCCATTTGGAGTAGCCAAACTTTGAATCGACCCAAGAAAAAAAAGGTTATTATCTGTAACAAAAATTCACCTAAGGCAAATTTGCCAGAAATTAAATCTGAAAAGAATAAAAACCCAAAAAACCAACATCACAAACAATCACTTAACACTTTCACGACAAATGTGAACTTCTAAATGCACAGACACACTCACTAGTCTAATCAAATAATGCAGATGAGTTTGAATTTACTAATCACCAAAAGGTTTAGATTTAAACAATTAAAATAGGGATGCATCAACCATATAGGGATGTCATTGGTAAAATATGAATAGCTAAATCACTAGCTCCATGTGCCACTGCCGGGGATATAATTACTGCACACTAAAACACATGATCAAGTGCAATTGCATATAATATCATAGCTAAAGAAACATGTATTAAAATACCTATTTAATCCATTTTTATCACTCACATTCATAGAAAGCATAAAAATATAAAAATGAAGTAAATCACCATATCATAAAATCCATCACATAACATAACCAAAAAATATGTCCAAATAAACCATATAACTAGATATCATCATAGATCTACTATCATCTCAAAATAGCATCAACATGAAAATATGATAAACTGAACAACATAGCAATATAACATCTATGATACCGAATCAAAGTATAACATCCGACCCTCGAGTCATCTCAAAGTAGATATAATAAGAGTATCAAGTATCTCTCGAATCAAAAAAGACAACAAGGTATAGACTGCAAACATGAGAGGCACTACATAATACAACTCACTTGCAAATTCAGATATACATTTAGCTCATTTATTTATTTATTTATTGGGCTTCATAAACATCTCCATCTTTTATATGCCTGACAACCCTTGAAATAATCACCCTTCACCAATCTTCTCACTTTTCCTCTACTACTTTGTTCTTCACAAGTTCTCCATAAAATTTTTAGTCAATAATGAACCAACCTTAGAAAACATCTCTCATTCCTCCATAAATAGGTAGTGTTGATCTTTTTCCTATTAAACATCACTATAGATCTTAGGGTTAGATTAGACCCATCAATTTCTATCCATCATTTAATCCTTCTACTCATTTCTTTATAGTTATAGAAACTTCATTTTAAATTGTTGCCTTTGATCTCATAAAAAATCAATTTGTGCATTAAATATGTCAATTCATCAATCCTTATCATCCACACATTTTGACTAATTGAAAAATTCAACTATGTCATAATCAAACTTGATTCCTTCACAAACTTTTATTTTGCTGACACTTGGTCATCATTTAATTTCTTCGTCTTTACTATTATGTCTTGGTTAGCTTACACTAGCTTGCTTTGTCTTCAATATGCTTGGTGGCTATTACATTTCCCCTTTTTAACTTTCTCGACCATAACTCTCACTCAACTAATACTGTATGCTCGACTAACTCTTAAGTTCCCTAATCACATGTTTAAACTCCTTCATTGACCAACCACAATACACTAGGATTTTCTTGTGTTTAACTCAACACTTCCATACTTCATACACTAATTAAACAATACATTATCTTGTCAAAGACTAACTGATCAAGTGACCATTATAATTCCAACATACTTTCTCCTCTTTACTCAAAAGCTTCACTAGTTCATCTATTTACCTCCCTTTTCAAATCCTCTTCATTAATCAACTTATATGATACTCTACACTATTAGTAAGCATCTCTCAAGTAGGTTTTGTTAGAATATGTAGTCCACCAATATAACCAAGTAGGGGGTTTTGAACCAGTTATAGAACTAATATCACAATTATCAATCTTATTAAACATTAACCATATGAGAAATACAATCAAAAGCCACAACAAGATACTCATACACAATAACACTAGATATGTTAATTAGGGAAACCCTTGATCAGAGGGAAAACCCCAGTGGGGATGGTACTCACAAGATGATGTACTAATATAAATATTCCCTATTAGCGGATGGACCCTGTTAGGAGTCTATGAATACATTCAATACATATGAGTCCTTGTTAGGAGACTTTGAATCCCTATTAGGAGATTCCAACCTTGTTTGGAGTTGTGCCAACCTTGTTAGTAGTTGTGCCAACCTTGTTAGGAGTTGTTGAAGATAGCTAGACCCACTACCCAAACAACTTCAAGGGAAAGACCAATGAATCCACTATCCAAATGACCTCTATATTATTCCTTACAAAATAATAAAAATGAAATGTACTTCCTTCCTCTTCTTCTATCCTATCAACCAGACCTCCACTCCTTTTGATCCTGAAACCATATCACAAAACTCACATCCAATAATCCCTTAGATTGCTTACTTGCATTTACCAAACACTCGGATACTTTTCAAACTTCCATTTCAATGGATACATTACAAATAAGGAAAACGTATTTCCTTTGTACCATATCTTCAAAATATTTCCTTGAGTTGGCCTTGAGGCTTTCCCAATTAATTATAATAAGATAATTACTTAATTATAATTACAATGGCACTATCAGCTCCTAGTCTATATAAAACTTCACATGTGTGATACTAGGGCTTGCGCCCTTGCTGACATCACCAACATGTTGTCCTCTGTCACTGCCTGACTATGCATCTTCTCATTACATCTTAGATGAAAGATATGGAACAAACATCAAGATTTGATTTCCAAATGCTTTGTCTATGAACTACCCTTTGTAAACCAAGAACAATTTCCATACATCTTCAACTTAGACTTTGCGTATTGAATCACATCATCAGGACACTATAGTGAATATATCCATGGCTATGCATCACCATACAATCAAACCATTGTTTGTACAACTAAGATCTATGTCTTCTACTCATCTATTCTTTACAGAAATCATACTATATTGACATGTTACAAAATACCATTACAAAATACCATTTGTTAAATGCCAATTGTGAATACACTTCTCCAAATATTTAACCAACTTGAGTGTCCAAAGACACTGTTAAATACCAAGAGTCCTTAATGAATTAGCTCATCATAGATACTCCCCCATATAGAAGCATCGACATTTAGTCTAGTCTAACAATAGTGCTCTACACCAGTGGACTGATGGACTTACTTCATCATCTACTCAGAAGTAGGCAGGGGCATATCTCCAAGCATACCTCTCGAGTACTCAAATTTATCTTTATAAAAAGGCTTCATAAAGATATATGCAATATGATCTTTAGTACTCACATGCTCCAATCTGATCTCCTTTTTTTTTGCTTTCTCTCTCAACACATGATTCTTAATAGATATATGCTTAGTCTTAGAATGTAATACAAATTCTTAGACATACTCACTGTATTTGTGTTATCACAATAAATGATAATAGGTTCCTCAAACTCAATTATGATATCCTTCAACATTTACTTCATCCACATAACTTGACTACAATTATTTATTTTTGGAGCATACTCTGCCTTAGCTATACTCTACAAAATACAATCTTACTTCTTGCTTAACCAAGAAATTTATCTTCCTCCAAGAAAGAATGGTCCACCACTGGTGCTCTTTCTATCATCCATATTGTCTGCCTAATCCACATTAGTATATGCACATAGAGTGAAATTACTTGATCTATCATACCAAATTCCATAGTTAGATGTTCCTTTCAAATATCTGAATATTCTCTTTACTTTTGCAAAATGATACTCCTTAGGATTAACTTGAAATCTAGCTACAATCCCAAATACATTTTCTATATCTGGTCTAGTGTGAGTTAGATATTAAAAACCTCCAATCATGGATCTATACTTCTTTTTCTCTACTGTAGGTTTCTCATCTTTGTTGGATAACTTATGACCAAATATCATAGGTGTACCAAAAGGCTTAAAACTTTCTAATCCAAACCTTTTCAACAAGTCTTTTAGGTACTTAGTTTGTGAAATGAAAATTCCATGACTGTTCTGCACATTCTGCAATCCTAGGAAAAACTTCATTTCTCCTATCATGCTCATTTCAAACTCATTCTTCATTTCTTCAACAAACTTATCACTTGCTTCATCATTACATCCAAATATAATGTCATCAACTAATATCACTATTATCATCAAACCATTCTCAATTTCTTTCAAATACAAGTTACTATCTACCGTACCTTTAGCAAACCCAAGCTTTACCAAATAACTATCCAACCTTGCATACTAGAATCTAGGTGCTTGGTTTAGACCATATAAAGCTTTCTTTAGTTTGCATACCATGCCTTTTTCTTCTAATAAAGGAAAACCTTCAGGCTGCTCAATATATGCCTCTTCTTCACATTCTCCATTTAGGAAGGGTGATTTAACATCCATCTGGTAAACCTTGAACTTCTTATTTGTTGCATAAGCTAGGAACATCCTTAATGTTTCCATTCTGGATATAGGTAGATATGTCTCCTCATAGTCTATGCCTTCTTGTTGTGAATATCCCTTGCATACAAGTCTAGCCTTATTCCTCAAAACTTCACCTTGCTCATTCATCTTGTTTCTAAATACCCATTTGATTCCTATCAAATTCTTGTCATTAGGTCTAGGAAATAACTCCCATGTATCATTCTTCACAAATTGATCTAATTATTCCTCCATTTCTTGAACCCAATGATCATCTTTACATGGTTCATCTACTCTCTTAGGTTCAACTTGAGATATCAAACATATCTCCTCTTTTACTCTATTCCTTATCATCACACCTTTGTATTTGCTTCTAATTATCTACTCAGGAGGGTGATTGTTTATCAGATTCCTATTAGGGGTAGGAGTTAACATCCAAACTCTTGTCTCATCCTAGGTTTAGATCTCTGCTCTCTTATTTTCTTAATAGTTAACACATCATTCTGCAAATCATTATTAGTCTTAAAGAAAACTTCTACATTTTGTCCAACAATTCCAAAATTATCTTCTTCTTAATCTAAATTATAATCTACCATCTTTTCCTTATATCCACAATTTTCATCAATCCTTACATTTATGCATTCAACTCTTGTCTTAGTTCTATACTTAAAAAATCTATATGCCTTTCTTTTCAATGAATAGCCAAGAAACATACCTTCATCAGTTGTTGGATCAAACTTACCAATATCATCATCTCTCTTAATGCAACATTTTCTCCCAAATATTCTAAAATACTTAATTGACGGTGAATGACCAAACCATAGTACATAAGGTGTCTCTCTCATACCTTTTGATCTATACTTTGTTCATAGTGTACATTGTTGTATTGACTACTTCTCTCCAAAATGTCTTAGAAACATCAATCTCAAACAATATCACTCTTTCTACCTCTACTAATGATTTATTTATTCTTTCAACAATCCCATTTTGCTGAGATGTTCTAGGTGAAGATAGATGTCTTTTGATTCCATTGTCTTCATAACATATGTTAAACTCTCTAGAGGTGTACTCTCTTCCACTATCTAATCTCAAACACTTTATCTTGGCACTAGATTCATTCTCAACTCTATTCTTAAATATCTTAAACTTCTCAAAAGCTTCAAATTTCTCTTTAAGAAATGCTACCCACATCATTCTAGTGAAATCATCAACAAAAATCATAAAGTACCTTTCACCATAGAATGCTCGTGTTCTTGAAGGACTACTTATATATATGTAAAAGATCTCCAGCTTCTCTGTGGTAGTGAACTTCTTGCTAGGAAGTGATACTTTATTTTGTTTAGCCAAAATACATTCTTTGCAAACAAAATTAGTAGGCTTAGTTATCTTAAGCAAGTCTTTGAATATAAATGTACTACTAACTTTCAATATTATCAAAGTTTATGTGACAAAATCTTCTATGCTACAAACAAACTATTGTCCACTTTTGCTACTAAAAATGTCTTTTTGGTAGGATTCAACCAAAGTACATTACCTCTGGATCTTGTTCCTATTCCAATCATCTTACCATCTTTGTCTTTGATAATACAAGTCTTCTCAATGAATTGCAACTGATAACCCTTGTCCACCAACTGTTCAACACTCAACAAATTATGTTTCAATCCATCAACAAAATAAACATTGTCAGTATTAGTTTTACCATCAAGAGTAATTGATCCAATTCCTATTATATGATAGGCTGCATTTTTACTAAATCTAACAATACCTCCATCATGATTCTTGAACTTGAAAAACTTATTCATATCACTAGTCATGTGATGTGAACAACCACTGTCAATTATCCAATCAAATTTCTTTTGTACTTAGGAAACTAGAGCTCTTTCTTCTCTAATTTATCCATCAAGGTCATCTTCCTTGATAGCCACAAATCCCAATTAATCATCACTTTCATTTTGACCTTTCTCATCAGATTCTTCATCTTCATTTGCATAAAAAAATTTTCTATCTCTTCCAAGCTTAAACTTTCCCTTATAATTTCTCTCTCTTTTAGGACATTTAGATGTATAATGACCAAATTCATCACAAGTCCAACATTTAAAGATTTTATTACCATATTTTTTCTCTTCTCTCAAGAAGGGCTTTACCTTCCTCTATCTTCTTCTCTTCCTTAGATCTGCTGCTACTAGAAGAATCTCCACTTGTGCTTGCACTCCTTGTTAGATTAGGTCAAATGTTTAGAGTAATAAAAGCTATTTCAACTCTTGCTAGACCTCTAGATCTTCCTTGGCTCCACCATGAGACCAAATTCCTAGAACAATTTTTGATATTCTACCAATATAGCTTCTTACATATTCATATTCCATCATTTTAGCATCTTGAAATACACATATCCAATTCTACAATCTAATTCTCTTTGCATGTGCATAACCTTCAAAAGTAGTTTCTATTGATTTCCAAATTTCATGAGATTTTTGAAGTTACTTTACCTGACTGTATTCATTCTCTAGAAAAGATGATAGTAGAGCTTCTCTAGATCTCATGTTTCACATGAATATCTCTCTCTCTGCTTCACTACATTCTTTAAGCTTATCTTCTTTCACAAATGTCTTCTCACTCTTTGTCAAGATCCAATAACCCATACCCATGCACAAAAGATGAGTCTTCATCTTCTCTTTCCAATTGTCATTGTTGGCTCCATAAAATCTAAGACTATCCTTTCTGAGATTCACCATCAATGTCCCAAAGATTTTAAGCTTATCCTTTAAGGACTCGATCCTCTAATACCAATTATTAGAATATATAGTCCACCAATATAACTAAGAGGCGGGGGGGGGGGGGGGGGGGTTGAATTAGTTATACAACTAATATAACAATTATCAATATAATTAAAGTTTAACCATATGAATGATATAATAAAAAACCACAACAAGATACTCATATACAATAACACCAGATATGTTAACTAGGGAAACCCTTGATTAGAGGGAAAACCCTAGTGGGGATGGTACCCACAAGATGATGTACTAGTGTAAATATTCCTTGTCAGAGGATGGACCTTATTAGGAGTCTATGAATACATTCAGTACATATGAGTCCCTGTTAGGAGACTTTGAATCCCTGTTAGGAGATTCCAACCCTGTTAGGAAATCTGCCAACCTTGTTAGGAGTTGTGGAAGACAACTAGACCCACTACCCAAATAGCTTCAAGGTAAGACCAATGAACCCATTGTCCAAATAATATATGTATTATTCCTTGCAGAATATAAATAAATGAAATGTACTTCCTTCCTCTTCTTCTATCCTATTAATTGGACCTCTACTCCTTCTGATCTTGTTGCTAGATCACAAAACTTGCATCCAATAATCCCTTGGATCATTTACTCACATTTACCAAACACTCTGCTCCTTTTTACACTTCCACTTCAATGGATACTTTACAAAAAAGGGAAACATCTTTCCTTTATACCATATCTTCAAAATAATTCCTTGAGTCAGCCTTGAGGATTTCCGAATTAATTGTGATAAGATAATTATTTAATTATAATTATAATAGCACTATTCGCTCATAGTCTATATAAAAATTCACATGTGTGATGCTAGGGATTGAACACTTGTTGATGTCACCAACAAACTATCCTCTGTAACTGCCCGATTGTGCATCTTCTTATTACATCTTAGATGAAAGATATTGAACAAATATTAAGAACTTCTTTCCAAATTCTCTATCCCTAAACTACTCTCTATAAATCAAGTACAACTTTTGTACATCTTCGACTTAGATTCTACACATTTAACCACATCATTAGGAAACTATGAAAAACATGTCCATATTTTCACATCACCAAAAAATCAAACCATTATCTGTATGACTAAGATTTGTCTTCTACTCATCCAATTTTATAGAAACCATACTATGTTGATATTAATGAAAAATACAGTCATGAAGGCAACATGCCAATACTCTCAAATGCTTAAGATACTCCCCTAAAGTAGTGTCATTATAATTCATGCTAACAGGTTTAAAATCAATGACAATATAACAATTGTTCCAATTGTAGTTTCCAACAATCTCTATATTTGGTATTAATGACAATACCTCTATTAACCATGCAAATGCAAAATACATCACTTGATTTATCAGTAACAACTCCCTTTGTGATTTGACATAGATCTTCATTAATATCCTTAGTTTCATTCTTATTCTCATCCATGCACTCACTTACACTTCTTCCTCTATGATACCAATTGTACAGTTCTCAATGCTATTCTTGTGATTTAGCTTTGAATTTTGATAATTGGATGGAAAAACAACATATATCCTTCTGCTAGATATGAATGGTAACTATACATATTCTCCCTCTTTGACAAAAATTCCAAAGACATCACCCATTCTCCCTTGTTGTTTCATCCTACATACCTTCTTCACTTTATCAATGTTTGATTGATATTGTAAGATCATTTCCACTATCACCTTTGAATTGACTAGTTCTAGTCTCATCTCTTGATGCTTCAGTCTATCTTTTCACAATATTTAGGCAGTTCCTAAAGTGTGAGCTCCTACATCAATGTGTAAGATATTCTAATCACAATATCTGGTGCAATGTTGCATCTCTTCTCAGCTTACTTCAGATAGGGGAATGACCCCTAACTTTCCTATTAGATACTCATAAGAATCCTTATGTGATTCCTTACTGAATGTACTAGCTATCTACTCATTTGTGTTTACATACTCTAGTCTCACTTCTTTGTCTGCACTGACTCCCTCATGTAATGACATTTGATTGCAATGTGTTTGGTCTTTATGTACATCATATGATTCTTGGATATGTTTATAGCACTTTTTTTATCACAATATATCACTATAGGTTTAGTAATATATTCCTTCATACCTTTCAATAGTTTCTTGATCCACACAATATCTGAACAATTGACTACTGCAGAAACACACTCAACCTTTGCTATTGATTGAGAAATACAATTCTGCTTCTTACTTTTCCATGAAATCAATCTCCTACCTAGAAATAAAAAGCCTCCACTTGTACTATTTTTGTCATCTATGTTTCCTACCCAATCAACATCTTTATAAACCTTTACTTCAAACTTGTCACTTTTCTTGTACCATAATCCATAGTCTTCTGTTCCTTTCAAATATCTCAGTATTGTTTTCACAACCATCATGCGATTTTCTCTAGGATTAGTATAAAAACTAGCAACAATACCAATAGCTAATGCAATGTCAAGTCTTCTATGTAAAACATATTGCAAGTTTTCAATCATTGACCTGTATAATGTTTGATTCACCTCAACATAATCATCATTATTTGAAAGTTTGTGACTAGTAAACATAGGTGTTCCAATTGGTCTTGAGTCCTCCATACCAAAAGTCTTCAAAACATCCTTAATATATTTTGATTGTGTGATGTAAATACCTTTCTTAATCTGATAAACTTGCACACCAACAAAGAATTTGAAATGAGAATTTGATCTCTCCAAATATTGATATTTTAAATTCTTTCTTTATCTCATTATCAAATGATTTACACAACATATCATATCCTCCAAATATGATATCATCAACAAAAATTTCAGCTAGCAATATCTTAATTCTCATACCCACTTTTCAAGTATAGATTGCTATTGTCATTAGTTCTTACAAAACTATTTTTCACCAAATAAGTGTGTAACTTTTCATACCATTCTCTAGGGGATTTTTTCAAACCATATAATGCTTTTTGAAACTTACATAACATATTCCTCTTGCTAGGATCAACAAATCATTCAACTTGATCAATGTAGACTTCATCTTCTTAGATTCCATTAAAAAATGTAGATTTGACATCTGTTTGGTACACTTTGAATCCTTTTAAAGAAAAATATGCAAGCAAAGTTCTCACTCTTTCCAACCCTTCAAATGGAGAAAATGTTTCTCCATAGTCAATTCCTTCCTCTTGTGCATGTCCCTTATAAACTAGTCTTGCCTTGTTCCTTGTGACTTCACCTTTCTTATTCAACTTATTTTTGAACTCCCACTTAGTTGCAATCACATTATTGTCATTTGTTTTGGTACTAATGTTCATGTCTTTCTTTTTTTTATTTGATCAATTTATTCATTCATTGTATTTATCTAATCTTCATTCTCCAAAGCATCTTTAATTGATTTAGTTCAACCTCACGTAATAAACATATATCATTATTTAACTAACTTCTTGTCATGACTCTTTAATCTTTTCTTCTAATTATTTGGTTAGGTCAATGGTTCCTCCTTACATAATTTTATAAAATAACTTCAAGTCTTCTCTCTTCTTACTAGATTTCACTTGGGTTCACTTTATTCTTCTTCATCATGTAGTTCAAAAGGTGTTTTGTTTGCACCTTTCTTCACTTGAACTCAATTCAAAGTATAATTTTTTGTACTTATAGCTTCTCTCTAGTACTTTCCCGAAACATTCTTTTCCATCATTAGTGTCCTTGCACAATCTATGATTGATCTATTTATTCTTTCAGCTATCCCATTATGTGGTGGAATCATTAGTGTACTCACTTGTCTGTTGATTCCTCTATCATTGTAGAATATGTTGAACTCTTTTGATATGAATTCATCTCCTCTATATGATCTCAAAAACTTTAGAATCTTCCTATTTCTTTTTCAACTCTAGCAAAGTACCACTTAAACATTTGAAATGCATTAGATTTTTCTTTTAAAAAAATTACTGTCATCATTCTAGAGAAGTCATCAAAAAATAAAATGAAATATTTGTTACCATAATATCTTTGCACTCCAATAGGACCACATAAATTAGTATGAACTTACTCTAAAATATCATTAGAGTAGTAAGTATTGCTCTTGAAGCTAAACTTTGTCATTTTTCTCATTTGACATTGTTTGTACATCACCTTATCAAGTTTTCTCAATCATGGTATCCCTCTAACTCTTTTCATCTTACTAATACTTACCAATTTATGAAACTTCACATGACATATCCTCTTATTCCATAACTAAATATCTTCAAATTGACCAGATAGAAAAGTTTCTTTAGATAGGTTTAGACAGAACAAGTTACCTCTTGTTGGATTACCACTTCTAATTAGCTCACCATTAACATCATAAATTTTTGCCTTGTTTTGGAATTCAACTTAGCAGCCTGAAATAATCAACTATACCATACTCAAAAAATTATATTTCAAACCATAAACCCAATACATATATTCACATATGATCTTATCATTTAGTATAATTGATCCTTCACCTTTTACATAACATGGTGAATCATTTCCAAACTTAACGATACTTCCATTACTCTAAATTTTCAAACTTACTTGTATCACCATTCATATGATTGGAACAACCACTATTAATTATCCATCTATCATTTTTATTCACATGTGAAACCAATTTAGCTTTCTTGTCTTCATCAGACTCATCTTTCATTGCAACACAAACAACTTCTTCCTCATTTTCATTAGTATCCCTATCAAAACCATCTTCTTCAACAATGTAACATGCTTTGTTACCTTTTCCTTTGTAGTATTTATTACCTTAGTTGTCTTTCTTGTCTCTTCTTCCTTGGTATTTGTTGTCCTTCCTTTCTTCCTTCTCATCCTTGTCAGGACATCTTGCTTTAATATGACTAACTTTGTTAAATGTAAAATAAACAATAGGGAGTTTACCTTTGTATTTGTCTTTTCCTCTTGGTAGCCTTCTTGCCTAATATGCCTCTAACTCATCAAGTTAATCATGTAATTCACTATCACTATTCACATGACTTCTCTTCTTCTTTCTCTTACATCCATCAATGGTTAGTTGAGACTTGGAAGCACATTCAATAATAGATGATATATAATTATCAAATTTTGATAATTCAACTGTAGTGAGTCTACCAATTATACTATCAAAGATTAGATCATTACAAGGTGTACATCCTAGTTCTTTAATTGTAGACACTCTAATTATAAAAATTGAAGTAAAGTTCTCAATTCCTTACTTATCATAGTCTCACTAAATATGATGCCTCCAACTCGTCTAATAGCATTAACAAACTCCTTGATTCAACCACAATACTATGCAATAGTTTCACCTACTTTCATTCTCATGTCATAAAATTTTCCTCTCAAGCTTTTAGCTTTAGACCTTATCACATTTTTTTCTTCTCCATGGATTTGAGCCAACTTATCCCACATTTTCTTTGTAGTAGTGCATTCCTTTATATAATCAAACTCAACATAACCCAAGAAAGATGTCAAATCTATTATCATTTGATTATGCTCTTGATTCTCCATTATTTTTTCAACCATTGTGGATCTAGGAACTTCAATGTATTCATTTTCTAGGTAGTACAATGGAGAATCTCCAACTCTAGATAGATGCAATTTCATTGGTCATTTCCATGTTGGGAATTTCTCCTTGTTTAGATTAGGTACCTCTCTCTTGTACATCTTGATTTTTAGCTTAATTCCTTCAAACTTTCCTTATAAGCACCAAAAGATTTGATACCAATTTTTAGAATATTTAGAATAATTGAGAGGGGTGAGATTAAATCTATTATCCTTAGGCTGAAATGTACCAATTTGACTTTCACAAACTTAAACAATCTTATTAAATAACCCAATTTATATAACATCTCATCAAAAATTTAACATTCTATTCATTCCTTAACTTTATGTTTAGTATATGGCAACTAAAAATAGAATAAAACAACTATAAAACAACATGCATCTCATATAAATCATTCACACATTTTTAGCACTAGGATTTAACACAGAAACCCAATTTGAGAAAAACCACCAAGTGACATGCTATCACTTTTTACTCTTCTAAAGTGAGCTCAGTTAAGAGTTAACCTTGTTAAAGGTTACAAAATACATTGTTAGGTTTGACCTTGCTAAAGGATTTAATCATCCTATTAGGAGTGGCTTGGTTTGAGGACTGTATCATTCCACTAGAATGTCACCTTGATTAAAGGATTTTCAATACTACAATGGTTATAAAGTAACAACAAGTTTGATCTATTGAAATACAACTCACTTTGAAAATTTAGATCTCCATTTGATTCATTTTCTAGTTCATTGAATGGACATCATTAACATCTCCATCTCTTATATGCTTGACAACCCTTCAAGCAATCACCCTTCATGAATCTTCTCACTTTTCCTCTACTACTTTGTTCTTCACAGGTTCTCCACAAAATTGCCAATCAACAACAAACCAACCTTAGAAAACATCTCTCATGCCTCCTTAAATAGGCAGTGTTGATCTTTTTCCACTTAATCATCCTTGTAGATCTTAGGGATAGGTTAGATCCATCAAATTTGTCCATTATTTAGCCATTCTAATCCTTTCTTGACACTTCTAGAAATTTAACATTAAATTGTTGCCTTGACTGCACAACAAACTCAATACATGCATTAAATATGCCAATTTCTATTAGTGTAATTAATTATTATTTACACTTTACTTAAGTTTACTTAGAATAAATGCATTATTTTATTATTTATTAGGTTAGACACCTAGGAGTTGTTGTGGTTCCACAATGTACGCCCCATTTTTGACTGAAATGGGGACCCCTTACTTTATTTTTTTGGCTTTCTTCGAGGCCCTAGTCTAGGGTCTTAGTCATATTGAGGTCTTACCTAGTCCCCTAGTTCACATCCCAGGTCCTAATCGGGGAAATACAATTATCAAAGGAGATGGTTTTAGATATAGTAAAAAATTTAAAAAGGCATACCGACACACCTATCTAGTGGAGAGTGCATCACCCTTTGGTGATGCGCCAATGCATAGTTGCACATCTTCACAGCTATGCACTGGTGTAACACCAAAGGTTGGTGAGGCTATATAAGCCCCCACCCTCTCCTAGTTTCTCACTTTATTTTATTTTCTCCTTCACATTTCCCAACTCTTGCCCTGCAACTACTACAAATATGAGCTCTGCTTTAAGATTCTAATCACACTTATGCACCTATCTAGGTAAGACTCCATTTTCTCAGACCTGTGCTAATAAAAAATACAAACCCCCCAAGAATGTAAAATATCATACCTAAAACTTGAAGACCCCCAAGAATGTAAAACAAGGCATGGGTGTGCACTAGTGCACCTACCTTGGTGCGCTAGTGCGCACCCATATTTCAAAAACAAAAAATTAAAAAAAGAATAGAAAATCTCCAAATTTTGGTGCTCATTTGTGCACCTAAAATGGTGCCCAGGTGCACACCAATACATTTAAATAAAACAATTAAACTCTAAAAGAGAGGTGGGCATGAGTGCACCCCATAAGGTGCATAGGTGAGCACCATATTTTAAAGAATTTAATTCAAAATAGGGGCTTTTAGGGTATTTTTAGAGTGTCAATTTTTTTTGGATTTTCTTTGTATTAGTTTCAATAGTTAACTAATTCATTTTTCTCCAATTCTAAACTAATGGGTGTCCTTCATGTGCAGATATAATGGTATCTTCATTAGGCAAAAAAATGGCACCAAAACCCATTGTGTTCAAATTCCAAGCCATGCCATTGAAATCAAGGTTCCAAGATGACTACTTAGAGATTAAGGACATAGATTTGGGACACACTAATTTGGGGGAGTTCCTAAGGATATGTAACAAACCCACTGAGAGATCAACTATGGTTTTTGCATTAATCTAATTGGGGTTGGTAAACACAGCTTCACACCCAATGTCAGTACAATCTTTTGAGCTTGTCTTGACACTTGCACAACATTTTGTTGTGGAGGAAAGGGTGTTGAAGAGTGTTACAGGAGAGATTGTTCTTGATCTGTGACCCAACAACACTGAAAGAGTATTCCATCTCCCAAGGGCAGATCAATTTATTAGGTTAGCATATGAGGCCATAGAAAGGTGATATATAGAGCACTTGAAAGAGGCTTTTGAGATCATCCAATCCTCTTGTCTTATAGAGAAGACTCCTTTAGGGAAGGTAATTGGTAAGGTGGATATGACAAGGGGATATATGAAAGAAGATATTGGATACTCAATCATACTTTTGAGTAGAGTGATGGGTCTACCTGCAACCAGACACCTAAATGTCTTCATGATACATTCCATCAAGACTATTAAGATGACAAAGCTGCCACTGGATTACGCCACTACTTTGAGTGAAAATCTATGTGAGCAATTGGGAGCAGTAAAGAATAAAAGGAAGTTCTATATGACTACATATTTGGTGTATCTATTGGCTGCAAGGGTGATAAACTATCCTAGATTATACAAGAGAGGTAGCATGCAACAACCTAATGCTTGGCCATATATCATCTACCTTTAGTCGGTAAGGAAGAAACTCTCGGAGTAGAGTAAAGAATATAGAATCGTGAATGATGCATTCATTTTTTCTATCATCCGATTCATAGAGGGAGATTATGCAAAAAGATTATTTGATGATGTAGTGGCACAGATAATAGCACTTGTGGCTTATTACATTCAGTTTAAAACACTTACATATCTAAGGGTAGCTTGTACCACTATCAACTTGAAGAAGCTCCCAAGATATCCTAGTGACAAACATGTTCTTTTGGAGATTGCTCAACAAGTTGAGTCTGCATATGATAGAGTTAGGAAATAGTGTAGACCATGTTGGACATGGCCTATGATCATAGGACCTTATCAAGTAAAGCAAAAATAGGATATTCCTTTTGAATGGGAATAGGATCAATATCCCCTAGAAGAGTACAATTCTCTAAGGCCGTGCTTTGATAATATCAAGAGAGTCCAATGTCTGGGAGGCAGGGAATTTCAACATGAAGAAGCCATTGAAGACCATTAGATGTATGAAAATAATGACTATGATGTCCATATCAAGGATTATTGTAGGATGACTTTGTATTTGGTAGAAAAGGCTCTAAAGGTCTAGATTCTATTGTAGATACTGCAACAAGACTCAGGTGAGCTTCTGGACCCTCTGTTCAGCATAGATAAAATTGGAGAAAAGCCCATAATGAATTCTAAGGTTGATAGGAGGAGAATGATGATATTAATCATCAGGCGAGGCACGTTATCAAGATGACATAGGATTGGATTAGGAAACCATTTAAACTTGATCCAATATGTGAGACAGTGGTTTTTCATGCACAAGCCTACCCATCCAAAGGTAGAGGGAAGAAGGTCACCATCCCTACCTTTGTAGCTTAGTCACCCATTAGGCCTAAAATATTATACCAACTAGACAAACCAATTGGATACTATCACCCTTCAAAGAAAAAAGGAAAGGGTAAAAAAAGAGGAGTACTCCTCAAAGAGCTGAACAAGAGGAGCATGAAATTTTGACACTTCCTTAGCAACAAGAAGAAAATGTACAAGGGGCTGAGGATATTGGGGCACCACATGTTCAGGATGACCCACTATTGCTGCCAACCACTACATCTAGCCAAACAGAGACATAAATTGAAGCACAAGAGGTCTCTCCTCCTTTGTTGGAAGAACAAGCATCCCCTTCCACCCCTAAAAAATGAAGAAAGGTTAAGACTCCTATCAAGAAAAGGAAAAGGGTAATCAGAAGGATGGTTCCTTTTCCATCTATCCTAGAATCCATTCTTGAAGAGGAAGAAGTAGAAGAGGAAGATGAGGAGGAAGATGTGCCATTGCAAAGAAGGACCCAACTAGCTAGGGCCATGGAGTAGGAAAGGAGAATAAGTTCCACTGTAACACTACCATCAGTCCTAGAAGAACCTCTAGAAATAACCACATCAGAGGATGAAGTACAACAATGGGTTGATGAGTAGGATGTAGAGGGCAATGACATATTCAAGATGTTAGATTTTGACTTCATACTTGTAGGAATAGAGTTGATTAAGGATAAGATCTAGGATACCCTAATGAATGAGCCTCAATAAGAGGACTGGACACAAATGCCGCCAGTATTACAGGGTCCCAATCTTACTCCTCCATCCCCATTACAAGTCATCATGGTGGATAAAGGCTCAACTACTCCTTTATCTCCAAGTATCAAATATGAATAGATTCAAAAGGAGTAGGAGGAAGATCCACAACAAACAACAACTAATGAAGTGTCTAAAGAGAGATGTATTCTTGAACATCATTGGAAAATCTCCCAAGAAACTGAGGTACAAACTATGGGCTCCATTGAGATGGAAACCATAGAAGGAGAGCCTTCATAGAGGGAAAGAACCTCAGAGAGGAGTGATAAGGGAAAGCAATGGCAGAACAAACTCCTTCATCCTCAAGAGGTAGGTCCTTAGTGGAACGAGTTTTGAGGTGGTTGCAAAAGGAAATGATAAGAAGTAAAAGCCACAGTTCATCGCCAATGAAGAGGGAATGAGTGAGTTGGTAGAAATTCTTACCAAACCTGAGTCCCCTTAAAGAGAAGCAACAACATTGGCTTTTATCAACAATGACCAAAATCAAGATTTATTTGCACAAGTGGCTATCCCTCCTCTTGATGTAGATGTAGAAGATTTAGGCCCAAAAGACTATTAGATTAGAGAGGTTATGCTCGAGAAGTGCATATTGGATACCGCTAGGTTGATGGTTACAATGAGGATAAAAGAGGTCTTCAAAACCTTAAAGCAAGAAGGGACAAAACTCAGAACACTTCATAGGAAAAATGAAGTCCTAAAAGGATATTTAGCCAAAGTTGTTGGTCTCTTGGATCCAGAACACCCTGAGGAGATTCTTAATGCTACACTAGACATAAGAGATGGGGGAGGTGTACACTTGGATCCATTTTTGAAAGCCTACTAGCAATGGTGGGAAAGTTTTGAGGAAAAGGGCATCCTAATCATTTGAGGAAATCTTAAGCTACTACATGCTACACAGGAAAATGTAGACAAGATGGTAGCAATTTTGAAGCAAGATTTTAGTATTATGGATGAAGTATGTGCTGAGTAAAAATTTACAAGTATTATAGGCCATAAAAGGGAAGAGATATAGGATTTTGGTAGATGTATATACAATAGAATAGTTAGATTTAATTGATGATTATATTGAGAAGATAGCGGATAGTAATAAAGTAATGGAAACATTACATGCAGAGATCCATCAGCTCAAGGACCAAGCTGAGAGAAAATTTTGGAGGTAGAGAAACTTTTTAACAATGTGTGTTTGGATATTTTTGAGGATGATAAATGAGATACATTAATGCTTGTAGAGGTAGTGGTAGAGAAGTTTCAAAATATTTTTGAAGAAGCTTCTAGTGATGATGACATCCAATAGGCCTTTAGAATAGAAGAAGCCTTGCTAGAGTTGGATACAAAACTCAGGGATTTTGTTGATACTTGTATTGTATAATGCTTTAGATTTACAAGATGTAGCTAAGATTATTGAGATTATTGATAAATTCAAGGGCATTCATCCAGACATACTCTGGTATGAAGGGCGACAAAACCTAGAAGCTAGAATTTTAATTTTGACACTTAGTAGAATTTTTCAATTGTGGATCTTTGAGGTGAGGTGGTGAGCTATTGCGCAGGTGTGCTGGTGAGCTGATTAGAAGGTGCACTTTTCCAGAGGTGCATCGATAGTTAACTGCTAGTTCCAAAAATAGAGTTTTCCATGCATCAAAAATGCATTCTAGTAGCGGTTTAACTCCAACAAACACCCAGTGAAGGATCAACTTCTATTTTTGACACTTCTGAACACTTCTACTTTGACTGAAGGCTTTCTTATTATCTTTCTCTCATACATTCTTTTTTCTATGACATGTAAAGGCTCATGCATCCAATTAATGAATATAAAATGGATGGAGTCCTATTAAGCACTAGTTAGATTGTTAGTTTGTTTTATGAATTTAAAAAGCATATTATTGCATAAAGATATCTCTCACTCTCAACACAAATTGAGGAGATGATTTCTTATAAATACTCCATTGTAATATGTAATTTGGGCCATTTTTATTTTGCAATAAAATTATACTTTTGGTTCTTGCATTTGGAGTGTAGTGATTCTTGCTCAAATGTGTCATTGTTTTGTGAATGTACGTTAATAGAATTGTGATTGAGCCAAAATTTTATGGTGTTATTTTTGGTTGTGCTATCTTTTAATTCTGGTGTTTGCTACGGTTTTATGAATTTCACTAACATATCTAGCTCGAGAAGAAATCACCAAATTGTGCCTGCATAACTCTTTGTCTTGCATGAGTGCACTTTTTGTGGCCTTGAAATTTGATGAATAGTGAAACATCATACTGTTATTTAGTTTCTCATTGACGATTGCATCAGTGGAATCAAGGAAGTTCTGCTCCTACTTTTATTAGTTGTTTCTTTGAAAGCTTAACTCACAGACGTGTTGTTTTCTATAACTTATGTCCATTAGGATTTTACTTTCACATTATTTTCTTTAAAAGTTCTTGTTATTTTCTTTACTAACCCCTTGTTAAATTAGGAATTCATATTATTTGCATCATTAGATTGCATTCATTGGAAAACATAAAAATACAAAAAACATAGTTTTTTTTTGCTTGTTTTATGTGGAAGCAGTGAATAGATTCCATATCTCATCCAAAATTGAAATGAACCAGCAAAGGCCTCCTCATGAACAAAAACATTTATCTTCAACTGAGCGGATTCCACTAGGTCACAAGATCACTTGAAACCTTGGAGTTGATTCACAAGATTGACTTTTCAAGAGAGGAGTTCAAAAGAATTCTTGTCATTTAGCATCATGCATAAAAACAACTTAACAAGAGTATGTGTACTCATATGAGTTATCATGTTGAAAACACAAGAGTTAGTAACTCTATTTTAGCACATGGTGTCTACAACATTGGAGTTTGCATAATTAGCTGAGTTGTCATGTAGACAACATAGTTGTTTGCACTCTTAATTAAGCACATGGTGTCTACAACATAATTTTATGTGATACAACTATGTAGGCTTATCCTCTCATCATCACATTAACTCCTGTGCTCAATGGAGGATAATCCACTCTTGGTGGACATGTGCTTAATTGTGAGGCTTATCTCTTTGCTCACTCCTATAAATTCTAGTAGCATTTTAGAGGCCTTTATATATAGGCACTCCTAGTGTGTATGTACATTAATACAACATCAATTATCTATTATTGAAAATCTGATATCCCAAGAATCACTTATTCATTCTCATATTATTATGATCATACATCATTTGGTCCATATTGTACTATTCTTGTGGTTCTTGATCTTGGTGTTATTTTTCCCTAAGGAAAATTCTTCATGGTATCATAGCTATACCAAATTCTTACAAATTCATCAATCCTTATTATCCATATATTTTGACTAATCCAAGAATTTTACTATATTGACTTCAAACTCAATTCTTTCACAAGTTGTTATTTTGCTAACACTTAATCATCATGGAATACTATTCTGTCTCACTCAACTTACACTGGCTTGCTCAATCTTCACTATGCCTGATCACTACTACAATTTCTTTCTTTAACTTTCTTGGTCATAACTCTCACTCGACTAATACTGTATGTAAGGCTAACTATTAAGTTCCTTAATCTTCTTCTTTAACTCCTTCATTGACTAACCACACTATAGGTTTTTCTTGTGTTTAAATTAACACATCCATATTTCATACACTGATAAAACAATATATCATCTTATAAAATACTAGTCGATCAAGTTCCCATTGTAATTCCAACATACTTGCTCCTCTTTACTCATCAATTTTACTAGTTCATCTAGTTATCTCCCTTTTCATATCCTCTTCATCAATCAATAGATATTGCACTCTATACTGTTAGTAAGTGTTTGTCCAGTAGGTTTGACACAAATGACTGTAGACACCTAAAAAAATTTAGAAAATAAAGTATTTTTATTTTTTGAAAAATTCCTGATGACATCATCATTAATTAATTAATTAATTTTTATGCCATTAAATCCTTTTATCTTAATTAAAAATATATTATTTTGGAATCCCTCCCAAAAATGTTTAAATCTTATTTAAACATTATTTCCTTATTTATTAATTATTTAATTAATAAATTGACCAAAAAACTCAAAATAAATAAAAAATTATGTTTTGCCCAAAACTTGGCCAATTTCCTTAAGACCACTAACCTCTTCCAAAATCTTCTAATCCTTCTTTAATTTTGATTAAAGGCTAATCCCATCATTTCCTACCCCTAATCCCAACTCAAAATATTTAATTAAGATTAAATATTAATCCTCATGTTTATTAAAAAAGTTTTAATAAATATCTCCTCAACCCAAACCCTTGAAATAAATAAAACTTTATTTCCTAAAAATCTAATTTATCCTCATCCTAAGAAGTTCTAGACTCTTCTAGAAAGTTTTCATCCTTATCCTAGGAAGTTCTAGACTATTCTAGAAAGTCTTTATCCTCATCCAAAGTCTAGACTCTTCTAGAAGATGTCTTTAAACCTAATCCTAATCCCCTCCTAACCTTGTCACATTCTCTAAACATGGGTTAAGATTTACTAACCCAAGCCAAAGTTAACAAATATCTCCTCCTTCACCCACCCTCATTAAATGTCATCCACTTGCCTATCCCTAAGTTAATCCTAAACCATCCTAATCCATCCTCTAATCATTTTCACAATCCTAAGCAAGCTTAAAACCCTCCTAATCAAGCCCAAGTCAAAATTGCTCTCATCTCCCTCAAAATATCTCAACCATAAAGCTTTATGAAGCCCACTAGGCCATAAATGACTCTTCCAAGCCCTTTTATTGCTCTTACAAGCCATTATGAGGGTCTTTATGAAGATTTTATCCCTTGAGCCTCCTTTGTTGACTCATCCTTCCCTTTCCTCCATCCTCTCACCATGTGACATGTGTCACTCCTTGATTGGCTGTAAGGAAGCACAATCCATGTGCTCTCCTCTCATGTAATCTAAGCCCTCCATGAGCTTTTTCCCATCCTTGCATCTTAGCCCTCAATCCCTCAAGCCTCTTGCCTATAAATTGGATCCTTCCCCTTTGCAAAATAACACAATCCATGAAGTAAAGTCATAATGCCATTTTAAAAGCCATTTTACATCAAAACCATACACTCACACCCAAATTCCAACTCCATTTGAAGCCCTTTTTGAAGCATAAGCTTGAGCATACATCCTATCTATTTAGACAAAGCCACTCAACAAGAGAGCTTCTTATTGAGAGAGTCCATTAATGTCTCATATTCTCAATTGAGAGCTCATCTTAGTCTATCTTGAAGTTTATGAATTTTGTTTAGTTTGTAGAAGCTTTATTTAAATTTGGTTTCTATTAGCATACTAACATTGCTCATATACAATGACAACATAAAAATTGTTCTAATTAATGTTCCCAACATCCCTCATCCACCCAAAAATGAAAAATTAAATTTACTATGTGGAGGAACAAGATATATTTGGAAAATACTGCATAAAAGTTTCCAAAAAAATATGGGTGGATCTAGTTTCAAGGCCCTGGGAACACTATGATTTTTGGATTTTATGTTTTATTTAAATATCCACATACATAATTTCAGATCTAGTTCATATTCACACTTTTTAGAGTTAAAACATGCTTTCCTCTATACATTTCAAGGTGAGTACTTCATCTTTCATTTCAACATAATTACACATTTTAATTGGGTTAATTGCATTCATTTAACACCTAGACCTATCTTACACTTCTCATTTAATCAATTCAATCAATTACACTTTTACATTTACACATCTTTAATCAGACCTTGCATTGCATAAAATCTTTCTTGCATACTTACTTGATGTGATTTGGATCTAGCATTAACATCCCTTTATCTCCTTGGGCTTTTCTAATCTAACTTGGATTATATTGAGAGTTATGTTTGGACACTCTTCTTTCTCTTGTATTCAATGTTAGTGAAAAGTGAAGACCTTTACCCTATTTTACCCTCTTCTATTTTTCACCTAAATAATAGGTACATACTCAGATCCTATAATCAGGGTGAATGCATCTAGTAAATATTTAGTAAACAAGAAAACATCAAGTACAAATACACAATATGTAATAGTCAAAGCACAAACATACACATAGTCATGTGAAGGGGGATAGGACATCATGTCAATCTCATAGGAAAGTGACTATGGCTTTGTTCTCACTTCATATTACCACTAACATACAATCCACACATAGTAGTGTTGTTATATAACATAAAAACATATAATCAAATGATGAATCATTTAAATTAAATATTTAAATAATTATTTACAGTCATTCTAATCATATATATCAAGTGATATTAGAAGAAAAATATCCACAACATGAAGGCACAATAGTTATGAATCTAACTGAACATCTTCCATATGCAAATATAATCCATAACCTAAACCTGAATATAGATAAGCTATTTATCAATTATTCTATTTATTTATCAATAGAAATGAATAACTAAATTAATCAACAACATGTATGGCACAATACTTTATAAAATCCTAGAAAATAATCTCGAAGCAACATTAATAACCTCAAATGTAAAATACACTAGATAATATCATAGGCCACCATCATACAAATATGGTTAAAATATCACTAACAAAATGATCAACATATAATTCAACACTATTGTAGGAACTAGAATCAGGTGCATGAGTCCAATGCATCACATAGTGCAACTGTTATTCATATCTCAAGGGCACTCATGGTATAACATTGTGATACCATACAAATATAGGTAATCACTGAAACTCACCTTAGTAAAATGATTGAATACAACATAATCATCATAAGTCAAACATAAACCACACTTAGTTAGATAATGCAACAACATAAGTCCAATCACCCCAAGGGTGTATGCCACTCATGGTTCTCAATATGATCACTTTGAAGGCAAGAACATCAAGTTGACTTCCATCAAGATGACATGCAAAGTTCATATAAGAGAGACACTACAAGTTATTTCCTATGTTTTCTTTACTCCTTGTAGAAGGTACCTAACTATGCTACAAACAAGGCACACATAATTTATGTCCTATGATGTCTTTACTTATTGCAAGAGGCACCTAATGTTGGAAATTTGTTTAGTGCTCCCCTTGAGATTTGTGACAAGGGCTTAATTGCATCCTGTGTACTTTAATTTGAGTGGTTGTATTGTGTATTGATAAATGAGTCTTTTGATGCGATGACAATCCCACTCTAACAAGTGATATCAAAGCTTTGTCACATGTTTGAATTCTCAGACCCTTAGGTAATGCTGAGGGGGAGATTGTTGGAAATTTGTTAAGGACTCACATTGGGATTCATGACAAGGGCTTAACTGCCTATAATTTTAGTGGCTTTATCAGACACTGATAGATCAATCTTTTGGTGAAATGACAACCCCACTCTAATACCTAACTATGGTACAAATGAGATATGAATAATTTATCTGATATGTTTTCTTTACTCCTTATGAGAGGCACCTAATTATCCTAAAAATGAGGTGTGCATACCTTATCCCCTATGTTTTCTTAAAATATTTCATAATGGAAAAAGCTAGATGTTAAATTATTGAATAATGTAGATGAATATTTTTTAAACCAGATTTTCCATGGTTGGCTTTAGATCTCTTGTGTATTTTAGAAAATGAAGGTTTTGTGCTTATCCATTAAGGTGTGCTAGTTTTGTTTTATGGCGCACCTATAAGTACATTGGTTCATGCTTTTGATCTAGTACATAAATTTATTTCTTTATATATTATACTTTATTTTAATACAAAAATGTGATGAGAATAAAATATTTCTAATATACTTCTCTCAAGATAAATGTGGTAGTAGAATTGTTGGAAAACACTAATTGTGGTTGCAATGGTTCTTTTATATATTCTTGCATGGGCAAAGGATACTCAGTACAAGTGGAAGTTATTATGATATCTACTAAGACTTTGGGCTAAAATCTCACTAGATATCAATTGTTTCATTAATGCATGTAGCATAATTTATACATTACGTGTATTCTTATTTTACATTAATAAATAGTTTTTTAAAATAAAAATATCACATAATAAATAATATTTTCTTTTGATTTATTCTTTAATTAATAGATCCTTATTATATAAATAATCCATCTAGATAAAAATTGTATATATTCAATATCTACATTCAACAAAACTTAGATCTAAAATAAAAGAGCATGGAAAGTTCTCTTATGATTTAATTATCTATTATCTACAAAATAATGATAGAAATTTAAGAATAATGTCAACAATGAATGTGCATATATATAAATAACTATTTTCCTACATGTAAACTAAACTAGGCATAAGTAACATCTCATCCAAAAATAAACAAATGCGTCAATGGGAAGGTTGAGTTTCTAGATAAAATGGGTACACGTTTGTAGAATCTTGATGTTTAGATTTTTTTTTTGATATTTTTAAGGAGTTGGTAGCTATAAGAAATTATTATTATTTCTGAAGGTAGAGTTCAATCTTGTATTGATTTAGGGCTTGAGATGTTATTTAGTGGATGGATAAATTTCATATATTGCTATCAAAATGTAAATGTGAATAATAGAGATGGACAATTAATATAGAGTGTGAATGATAAAGGAAGAGTGAGTTAACAAGAAACACTTTAATTATTTGTAATACAAAGTGTTGCTAATATTGTCCTTTTTGGATTAGACAATATGAGATTATTTTGTACCAATGTTTTAGATCACACTTGGTTATCCATATTTATTATGGAAGAAAGTTATTAGAGACAAAAGATCACAAATCACAAACTATGATTTGAAACATTGACATGAAAATAACCAAAATTTCTAATATAGAAAGATTAACATTAGTAAAAACATGGATAATAGAAACTGATATCAATAATACAAAGTATAATTATAAAGGGTTTCGTTTATGATATGAAATTTCACATTTAAATAATGTTTATGTTACCATTTTTTCTATCACCACGTACTTAACTAGATTACTAATTGTATGTAAGAAAATGGTGAGCAATGTAAGGCTATAGATTATGTCACAAGTGTAGTTTTCATTTCACTAAAATATAGACTTGTCAACACCCAATACAAGAGGTGGTTAGTAACTTGTTATGAACCTTGAGGAATGACCATTTTCCCAACAATTTCCCCTCAAAGTTATTTGAGTGGATTGAAACATGTGACCAATCTTTGGTACCACTTTGATGAAGAGTGTAATAGTGAAAGGTAGATTTGGTACAAACAACACAATTTATGCAAGGCTAACCAAAAGTAGAGATGTGAAACTCTCTAAGATTCTCCTCACTAATGACCCAATCCTTTAGTGACAAAATTCTTAGGGCATTTGTGTGACAAGATCCATCAAATACCCTCTTATACAAAACATGTCCTTAATCCTCCGCTAAATAGAAAAATGTTGTCAAATGCCTACTACATGGATGTAAGTGGACCAAATGTCACAGAAAAGGTTAAATTACCCAAATTCAACTATCAAATAAATCCCCCAAACTCAATTGCTAGACTTGCTCAACTTGGCCTAGTTAGGAGACCTAATAGGATTAGGTTGACCTAATAGGTAATCAAGGCTTAACTTTCAGAAATCAAGAACAAGCCTTCAATCAAATATTATTTTCAAACACCCCTTTTTAGATTTCTACAAGATTTCAAGGTTTAAATTCTCAACTTGACAATTTCATAAGGAAACACCAAATTGGTCATAACAAGGCAATTAGGCCTAATTAAAAGGGTTTGTGCCACAACTACCCCTAAAAGGATTAGAAGTATTTTTTGGTCAATTTTATTAGTTTTCATACATCCCAAAGACTACAAGAGATCAAAATTTAGGGTTTGATCCACCTCCAAATCCTAGTTTCAATGTGATTTTCTACCTTTTACAAGTTGGTCACATGGAGATTCTTGGCTAGGGGCTGGCATTAAAAATAGACGAATAAATTTTCCCACTCCATTATTTGGGATATTAAAGTAAATTTTTATAACTTGAATTTACCCATTTCTATTGAAATCCTATATTGGGAATTCATATTAGAGCCATTTTTGTGACAAACCCTTACCAAATTGAGGGTTTCAAACTTGTTAGTACAAAAGTGCCAATATCTTCCACAAAACCCAAAACAATTTTGTCAAATAAACTCCAAATAATTCCTAATACAAAAAATCTTCTAGTACAATGTATTATTCCATCAGATCAATCTCTAAATGCAAATGGTAGAGCTATAAACTTAGAAATTACAGGAAAATTTATTTATTCTTTATTGAACTTGAATGCCCAAAGTACATACTCCAATGAATCTACTTATTCCTTAGTTGGAAATTATTTAAATAGACAATATAAAAATTCACTAATTTTATTTTAATGTAGTTATCATTGGGAGAAAGTTTTTTTTAAATTTTCATTATTGACAAGAAATGTTGTCAAGCAACATTTATGCAAAATGAGCAACTTTTGAGCCTTGAGAACTACTCAAGCAACTATGTTGGAAACATATTGCAGTTGGTTATAAACTAGTCCTGATCATCCTAAATGAATATTAAACATGAAATATGTGAAAATTTTGGTTATCTGACCAAGTTTGACTTGGAGGCCTATAACTATCTCACCTAAGCAAATGACCTTACAATTGAACCTTTATTACATTTCATTTGTTCCTAACTCATAGGTGAATCCATTACAATATTTTAGAGGGGTAAGTAGATAATTCTACACCATACTACCTTGGAAGAAATAAAAAAAGCCTTATTTGAATTAAAGGCTTCTAAAAAAGTTCCATGTTTCTTGATTGTTATTCACCCATCCAAGTGGCTTCAATATCAAGTAATCCCTTAAGTAATTATTTTAGGTATTCCTCATTATTTTATTGAAAATCTTGGTGTCAAGGATCTTCTCCAATTATGAGGTCTATCTAGGTAGCAAATCCTTTAGCCATTTTGCTTCATGATCATGTTCTTGCATAAAATCATTAGAACTAGATGTAAAATGAGAGAAATGACAATGGAAGGGGGTAAGAATATATCATATGCATTAACCCAAAATTTGTATAGGATGGTCAAAGGACCAATCTTCCTTGTTTGTAATTTTGAGTGTTTACCTTTTGAGATTCTACCTTTTCTCAAATATGTTGAGACTTTATCACTAATATTGAAATGGGCTTCTCTCTTTTTTGATATGATTTTTGTTTATATCTTTAAATATTCCCTTGAAATGAGATCTTGACTTGCTCTTGAATATGCTTTATTTTTTGTGTTAGCTCTCCACCATGAGCACTCACTCTAAGATCAATAGAAAGTTCTCTCAACTCCAACACTCCTCTTGGGTGAAGACCATAATTTATTTGAAATGAGGTCTTTCATGTGGTTCTATTTAGTGATTCATTATTGGAAATTTTTTCCCGAGGGAGAATGACATCCCATGATTGGTCATATTTCTTTGTTAAACACCTTGGCAAGTTTCCAATAGATCTATTTCCAACCTTTGTTTGACCATATGTTAGAGGATGGTAAGTAGAGTTGAATGAGAGGTTTTACCTTGACTTTATCCATAATATTCTATGTTATAAATAGGAAATAATTAGGAGTTGGGGGGGGGGGAGTGGGGAGAGGGGGGTTGAATCAGTATTCCACAAATTTTTTTCCAACTATGGATATCTTTAACAACATTAAAAAATGCATATGGGAATAAAATGAAAAGTAAGCATAGAAGTTATTTAATGCAACTCATAACACCATTATTTTTTAACTAGGGAAACCATGGCCAAGGGAAAACCCCAATGGAGAGGGTACCCACAAAATGATTTACTAATCAAAAGTATCTTATGAAACATTTTGACCCTGTTAGGAGTATATCACATCTACATAGTGTCTCTATCCTTATTAGAGGACTAGGCCTTGTTAGAGTCCTCAACCATGTTAGGAGTTGGTATTACAATTAAAAAAATAGAAAGATGAGTCTTTTGATCAAACATACATATAAAAAGATATATTTTATACATAAAAGGTATAGATACAAAAACCTTTTGACAATGTTGATATCTTCAATATCTATTTTTTCCTTTGTATCTCTTTATACATAAATTCACATATACTATCCATTTTCACTCTAACATAAATTTTTCATCATATATCAAGTAAATATCAATGTCCAAAGACATTACACAACTTTGCATAAACAAATATTTCTTTTATACCCTTCTGATATGTCTTGTCGGTCTTCCAGTCTTCACACATGTCCCATAACATAAAATTGACTTTTGCTAAGTTAGGTTTAACATCTAGGATGTCATACCTAATTAGTTAAGTAATTATTTTGTTAAAAAAACAATTTTTTAACTCATATTATCATTTCCTTTCCTCTTCTCTATTCTTCCTATATATGATTGCAATTGATAAATCACAAATAACTCTATCTGTACAACTCACAATGGCATGTGCTCTGAGAAGTAGGATCATCATACCTTTTTCTATCTTCCCTCAAGTACTCACATACCTATATACTTCCTCTGAAACTTACAAACCAAAAATGTGTCTCTGTTGACAGCTATCCTTCATGACACTTAGACAATTTCTAAGCTATCTCTTCCAAAACATAACTCCAGAATATGCTCACTAAATATAGCATATATGTTTCCATAAATGATAACCTCAAAGTATTTCTATATTCACCTCTTAGAAAAATTGCCAAAAATCTCCACATTTGGCACTGATGATGGCATATGAGGAAATCAGCTAAGTCCCAAAATCGTAAAATTACAAAATATGAAGCTCTTTACATGCCCATACAAATTTTTCAAAATATAGATCATTTATAGTACATAAAATATTTTACATATCCCCCCTTTTAATTATACCTTATATCTCCTTACATATACAATTTTCCATACAATACACTCCCGCTTTGACATCAATGACAAAGGTGAGTCAAAAACTATATACAAGTCAAAATTTTGAAATCCCACCTTTAGAAATTTCAAGCTAACTGATTTGATATGTGTGTATTACTCTCAAAAAATTTTATCTTCAAATTTGAAAATTCTTTATCCCACATATCTTGGACTACCTTTGATACACTGATTAGGGCACAAAGTCCATAGGTTGCCAAATCAAATGCACTCAAATCTAAATAATTAAAACTTTTCATATGATGCCTTAGCTTTAAGGCATTCATCAAATTGCTTTTGAATATGACTATTTTTAGAGTGAGGTGTTCCCTCAATAATGAAAATATTTTTACTATTATCTCCCTTCTTAACTCAATTAAACTAATATCATTACTTATTTTCCCAATTGTTCTCTCCAAGTCTTCAATCTGCACATTGGGTAAATTGAGCTCATTCAAAATATTCTCCAACTCTAGTTGTTTCCACTTTAGTTCTTTTGTGAGAAATCTAATATAATTGTATGAAATAGCACATTGTCCATACAAGTTATCATTGACATTAAGGTCAAGTTTATTTATTAGTGACTCACACTTAGTCAATTAGTTAAGCTTCTACCAAGCTTATCTTTCAGTTTGTGGTGTTAAATGAGTGCTATAGTTACTTCTAAGCAATATCGTTGTTACCCAGTTCTATGTTTGCTACCAAATTATAGAATCAATATTAAGTTTACACTATGTAGTATCTAACAAGTTGATCAACGATAGTGCAAACCAAGCTTCACAATATTTACTGAGTTGCACAGTGTCAACCATGGTCTCCAATGTCTACCAAGCTCACAGTGTCAGTGGTGTGAATCTAGTGTTGATTGAGCCAAGGAGGGTCAACCAAGTGATTTAGTTTATACCAAGCTCATAGTGCTAGTGTTGACCAAGCCATGCAGTGTCAACCAACTGATTCTATTTATATGCCAAGTTTTACAGTGTTTACTAAGTAACCAATGTTGACTGAGTTCAAACTACTTTGAGGTGATTAGTATGAACCGAGCTTCTATGTCCATTGAGAGAATGATGATGCCAAGTGTTGATAATGGTTTTTGAGTATCAAAATCTCACCAAGTTTTTCTTCAGAACCTGAGTGCCAATAGTTGAGCCAACTTTGTGATCTTTAATAGAAATCTATGTTGTAGTCAACTTTGACGTATTATGTTTTGGATTGATATATATATATATATATATATATATATATATATATATATATATATATATATATATATATATATATATATATATATATATATATATATATATATATATATATATATATATATATATATATATATATATATATATATATATATATATATATATATATATATATGTAATGTATTTTATCATATCCAAATAACATGTAAGATGTAATGATGCAAATATAGAGAGAAGAAGTGTGAAGTAAAAAGTCTACAATTAGTATAAGGAGTAGAAAAGATTTATCTATCACAACAAGGCGATCTTCACATTTCAAAGGAATCTCAACCAACAAATCAAAGTTGCATATTAGAGATCAACCACTTGTTTTTGATAAATAAACAAGATTTGAAGGGACCTTGAAACCCTTTACAATTCAAGAATTTTCAATGAAGCCCAAACCAAAAAAAACTATAGTCCTAAGGAAGAATGCGTCACAAAATAGTAGTGACCAGAGTGGCATCACAGATAACATAGTACTCATCAGCCACACTACTAAATTTTGAAGGGTGCATAAAACCCTATATGAGTCAACAATGGTGAAACATGTCACCAAAAAAAAGGTAACCAAAGTGGAAAAACATAAAAAAAGACAAAAAAACCACAAAAATAGGTTTTTACTGAGCTCCTGAAACCCCATAATGAAACACACTACCAAGAACAAAAGGCCAAAAGAGCCAGGGGACAATTTTCCAAAAGAATTTCCCTTTTGAACCCTTCTTGTAAGACCTCAATGCCATTTCAAAAGAGGGAGTGGATGGCTTTACCTTTTTTTCCTTTTATTGTAGTCCATCCATCCTCCACCAAACTAGTAGCCTTTTGCCATTGAAAATCAACACCATCACAGCCAGAACTTGCAACCCCGAAAGCCAGGGAAAAGGTCATAGAAGAGGATGTAATAGTAGAGACTTGAGATAGAACAATGGCACCCAACAAAGGTACCATAGGAGGAACTACCTTGGAAACACCAAAGACAGACCAACAACCACAATAGAAGGAGCCAAAAGTAGATCCATCAACAAGAACTTAGGAGTGGGTAGACCAATAAAGACATGAGTAGAGTCCAAACCAAAAATTGGGAAATCTAGAGAAGAACCTATTGTCACCATTGAAGGAACTAGAGGAGGGGACAAAATAATTGAGACAGAAGCATAATCCACCTTAGAAATAGGGACAATAGTAGGAAAACTAAGAATAGGTATAGAATCTAGAGATAGACTTGTAGTCACCACGGAAGGTGGCGATGGAAGCACCTCCTTCAAGATGCCAAGAGAAGATAGATTCTGAGAAGAGACATTCTCAACAACCTTCTCATATGCGTAGTGGTAATTTGAGACCCCCTTCCACCAAGAAGGGGACATTTTTAGTCTAGATTTATCAAAAGAGCACCTGGCAGCCAGGTGACCTATCAAGTGGCAATTCCTACAGTAGAAGGGGATACCTTCATAGTCTAGAAGAATATTCCAAGAGCCAAGAGGACAATCCACTGAAATCATATCAAGGAGTTCCTTAGAAATGTTGATCTCAAAAAGCATGCAAGAAAATGTTGCTTGATACAAGCTAGAAGTAGCCAAATCAGATTTCACAAAATATCCAAGAACATTCCCCACCTCCTCCAAGAAAGGTTCAAGCCAGAGATGAAGGGGAAGATTCAACAGCCTTACCCATAGAGGGATCTTATTAAAATTTTTCATCGATGGGTTGAAATCCTTGTGCCAAATTTTTTCCATCAAGGGAAACTTCCCATCCCAAGAGAAATTATTGCTGAGAATGACATTTCTTTCATCTGTAGTATCAAATTTCACAAAAAAGAAACCCCTTGCCATAAGGTAAATCTGGGCTTGATATGAATGGCTCCCAAACATGGGATATCCATGCATACAAATTTGAATGAGAAGGCCAGAAACCCTTAAAGTGAAAGATAGTAGCAGAAACCAAGAGATCATCCATATTAATAGAAATCTCATCAACTATAGAAGAATTTAAATGAAGCCTTTTTGGGTTACATACCACAGTCGATATAGTGTCACAGAACCTTGAATGCACGATATCACGAAACCCTGGCTGCCCAATTTTACCACCAATACCTACCTCAAATGCAACCACATTAGTATAGGAAATGGCTAAACCACCCACAACTCCTAGAAAAACCCTAGCTTGTTCAGTAGAAGCTGAAGCAATTTCCATAAAGCTAGACACAAGAGAAGCAGCCAAAGTGGCCAATAGAAAGAGGGACAAGAAAAGCCGAATCTAGACATAGGAGATAGAACATGACTTAGGCCCAAAGTTGAAGCCAGTCGTAGAAGCCAGGTCTGAAGTTGAAGCTAGGCATTAGGAGCCAGGTGAGAAGCTAGATAGGAACCCAAATCTAGACATAGGAGATAGAATAGGACTTAGGCCCAAGTCGAAGCCAGGTGCAAAAGCCGAGTTCGAAGGAAAACCCAGATGTAGGGAGCTGGTTAGGAAGCTTCTTTAATCTCTTGTTACACTATCTTTGTATTTATTTTTTAAAATTTTATTAACCCTTGGTTGTAAGCACTACATGAAAGAAGCCCCACTATTTCACCAAGGGTCAATGGAAACACATTCTCAATTAAGATCCATAGTAGAGAATGGCCTTGTGGGGACTTGAACCTTGGTTGTAGGCCCTATAGGCAAGAAGCCCCACCATTTCACCAAAGGGACAAGCCTAAGATTAACCACTTGTTCATCCTAATAGGTGTATCAATTAAATCCTTTAACTGGGTAAAATTAATAGTGTTTTTCAAATCTCTTTATTGAGTCCTTACTTCATTGTATGTTTTGTAAATCCTTTAACAAGGTGGACCTAGTAGTCGTTATTGCTCCTAATAGGGCAGATCATCAGAATTGATCAATTGTAAACCCTAACCAACCAACTTTATACTGTAGTACTAAAGCTTGTGGGTATCATACCCACCCTAATTTTACTTTCTATTTGGAAGGTTTTTGGGTCACCATATCTTGTGTCAAACTATTATGAATGTTTTACTGCTTTTAGTCTTTCATGCATGCAATTAGATCAGAATATATATGAAGGATTAATTGGTGAAATAAGATTAAGTTTTATTGGCTCCTAATTTATCCCTCCCCTCTCAGTAATAGATTATGTTACTAAGTTGAAGACATAGGATGGAGATAAAAAAATGTTTTGGACTTGAAATTTTGAGCATTTAGTTTTGGATTGATAAGTATTTTTGTCACTAATTCCAAAGGGAGAGATTATTGACATTAAGGTCAAGTTTTTTTATTAGTGATTCACTCTTAGTCAATTGGTTAAGCTGCCATCGAGCTTATCTTTTAGTTTGCAGTGTTAACCAAGTGCTACTATTACTACTAAGCAATACATTTGTTACCAATTTCTATAGTTTCTACCGAATTCTAGAATCAATATTTAGTTTACGCTGAGCATTAGCTACTAAGTTGATTAGTGATAGAGCAAACAAAACTTCATAGTATTAATTGAGTTGTACAGTGTCAACCATGGTCTCCAGTGTCTATCAAGCTCACAGTGTCAGTGATGTGAATCTAGTATTGATGGAGCCAAGGAGGGTCAACCTAGTGATTTAGCTTATACCGAGCTTGCAATGCTAGTGTTGAATGAGCCATGCAATGTCAACCAAGTGATTTAGTTTATATGTCAATTTTTATAGTGCTCACTAAGTCACCAGTGCTGACCGAGTTTAGACTACTTTGAAGTGATTAGTATAAATTGAGCTTCTATGTCTACCAAGATTATGATGATGTCAAGTGTTGACAATGGTTACCGAGTATCAGAACCTCATCAAGTTTGTCTTCAAAACTCGAGTGCCAGTAGTTGAGCCAACTTTGTGATCTTTAATGGAAATCTCTATTGTAGCTGACTTTGATGTATTATGTTTTGGATTGGTATATATGTAATATATTGTATCATATCCAAATAACATTTAAGATGTAATGATGTGAATATAGAGAGAAAAAGTATGAAGTGAAAAGGCTAAAAGTCGTATAAGGAGCAACCAAGATTTATCTATCATAGCAAGGTGATCTTCACATTTCAAAGGAATCTAAACTAGGAAATTAGAGTTGCAGATCAAAGATCAGCCACTGGTTCATCCTAACATGTGTATCATTTAAATCCTTTAACCGAGACTTAACAGTCTTTTGTAAATCTCTTTATCGAGTCCATACTTCATTGTATGATTTATAAATCCTTTAACAATGATGCAGGAGCATCAAGCTTGGATTTTAGTGGATTTATGATTTTCATGGTTAGGGATGTGTTGGAGACACATTGGAGAACCTTTCCTCATGATTGCATGGAGATTGGATGGATTGAGTTGAAGTTTGATCTATTTTACCTTATTGCTGGAACTATGTTTTCTAGTTTTTGGGTGCATGTTGTGAGCCATGTAACTAATTTTTTGCAATGAGTTAGAGGCTATGAATTTTAGGGATAAAATATGTGCTAGAGTTATATCTCTAGGTAAGGTCTCTAGTCCTAATTTATTATAAGTTGGGAGATATGGAAATTCTCCCGGAGTATCAATTTTTGGCAGTTTGCACAATGGGTTTCCGTATGTGACTTTCGAGATTAATATGAAAATATCCTTAATGAATCAACCTTAGAGAGATTAAGGTATTGTAGAGAACCTAAATTAATAACTTTGGTTCAAATCATGATTTCTAATTCAATTAGAGCTAGGAGATATCACAATTTTTCTTGGGTATCAATTTTTAGACATATAATTTCTATTGGAGGCCGACTTGTGGCTCTTCAAGTATTTAATGTTAGTTTTTGGCATTTTGGGCTGACTTGTGGCTTAGATTGGTATAAGTAGGGGGTATTTTGGATTCTTTTAGTCATTCATTAAGGGAATGATTCATTCAGAGGAGTGAGTGTGGAAGTAGTTGAAGGGCGAGTTTTTCTTGAGTGTGTGGAAAGAGTGCTAAAAGTGAGGTAGTTTACACCTAGATCTTGAATAAAGTTGGAGCAGAGCTAGTGGTTGTAGCTTAGAAAACAAGGATATTTCTTGGTGGTATTGTGAGCACAAGTTAGGATCTTCCTTGGAGGTTTCTACCAGATTGTAGATCTAGACTAGCTAGTGTTTTGGTTGGATCTTGACAAATTTTGCATAACTATTATTGTAACTTCTTTGTAGTCCTTATTTCTCCTAACAAGGCAGATCATCATAAGTGATTAATTGTAAGCCTTAATTGAGAAACTTTATACTAGAGTACTAAATCTTGTGGGTATCATCCCCACCCTAGTTTTACTTTCTATTTGGAAGGTTTCTGGGTCACCATATCTTGTGTCAAAGTGTTATGGATGTTTTACTGCTCTTAGTCTTTCATGCATGCAATTAGATCAAAATATATATGAAGGATTAATTGGTGAAATAAGATTAAGTTTTATTGGTTCCTAATTCACCCCTCCCCTCTCAATAACCTAGCCTATCCTATATTTCCAACAACTATTTACCTCAATTAACAATATTCTCAACTCTTTGATGCAAGAGTCAAGAGTCACCAAGTCTCCACTGATATTATTACATTCAATGTCAAATAACTACACACCATGATTGATTTGTGTCTTGGTAGATGAAACTTCCAAAAGGGTGTTGAATTGATTATCAAAAACATTAATTAACTCTTGGACTCTATTCTTTGGACCCACTTCACTAACTTTGACTGGAATGATATCCTACAATTTGTTAGTCACATTCTCAAGAATTTCTTGAGTTCTTTTGATTCCTTTAGTATTCTCAATAATTTTTCTTGTGGAAAATGATGAAATATGACTAAACATCTCAATCTTAGGATCTATTGATGTTGCCAAGGGTTTTCTTCTCATTATTCTTTCTAAGAATGATTCTAGTGGGGATTTAGATGAGCTAGAGGTTTCTTTGCTTTGTTCCTTGGTAAGAGTGATCAATTATAATTGAAAACTCTATCTATCCTCTTTCTTTGTCAACTTTTTTTTATTCTCTTTATCTCTTTCTTTCTCTGTGTCTTCTTGTGGGGTAGCAATTAATTATCTAAACTCTAAAGTAGGTGTGATTCATTGAGGTTATACAACCTCGTTAGTCCTTGTAGGTTCTCCTTTTCTCTCCTTAGTTTCTTTCTCTTCTCCTCATTCTTCCATCTCTTTAACTTTATCCCTATTTTCATCAAAGATAGCATAATCAACCAAATTCTCAGTGGCTAAATTGTCAACAATTATTTCTTAATACTTAAATGAATCTCATTTGTAGTGATATTTTTATTGTCAATATTCATGATGTTATCCTCAATTATTATCTATGGTGGTTCATTAGCCAAATTTTAAACATTTTCTTCTATTCCCTTTTTGACTTCATATTTCATAACAATAGTTTCTTTTGTCTTTGCCTCTTTTGTAGTAGGAGCTTGGATCTCTAATTGTATATGCGAAATTGGGGGCTTGTGATCCTCACATACACTTCAACATGGTCATTACCTGTGAGATCATCCCGAAATAAAAATTGTATTGTTTATTCAAAAAGTCTAACAGAGTGACCTATTGCCTTCTAACTAGAAGGATTATGCCTTTGCTCTCAGAATGAGAAATAGGCAACTAGACCTCTAGAACGAAGGATTTATGTAGCTAAATGAAAGTGCATTTAATCTAGATGAGAGATGCAATTATTAATCTAAGAAATGAAGAAGCATAGTATGCTAAATGGATGCATATTTAAAATCTAAATGATATTACAATGAAAGAAATAAAGCTATGCAAATGTAAGAAAAGTGAGTAAGAATTTGAGCATAAATTTGACACAAATTCAAAAATTCATCCTCTATAATGAGGAATGGAGAGCTTCTTTTATAGAATCCAAGAGGTGATCGACGATCAAGATTAACCAAAATGGACAGTCAAGATTGAAGAGGAGAGCCAGTCATAAAGGTAACTTCCTCATGAAAAGGGAGTTAATTGGTTGCCGTTAAGTGATAAAAGGAGTTAACTGAGTCCTTTTTGAGCGATAAAAGGAGTTAACTGAGTGCCTATTGAATGATAAAAGGAGCTGATTGGTTCCTTTTTTTTTTGAGTGAATATCTAATTTAATAAAATAGAATATGACCTCATAAATAGATAACTTTAACTAATTGAATAATTAAATTCAATAATTATAAAGATCAGATATCTTATTAAAATAAATGTATTTAATTCCTTTGTATATTAGTTAAAGAGGTAATTTTAATTTAATTAAAATAGAACACTTATAATTAAATTAAATTAAATTGATAGGTTTGTGTAGCTAATTTGAGTTTATATTTAGGAATTAAATAAATAATATGATTAATGCAAATTATGGTTTTCTGCATTTGACACCTAGGTCAAGTAGCGATTATTAGAATTAGAATTGCCTAGTAAAATAGGACTTAGGAATAGTTGAATAAACCAAAATTGGTTAATATGGCAATGTGCCAATTTTGGGGTATTACATTTTAACCCTCTTTGAATGAATGTGTGAGCAACACATTCACTTCAAAGAAAATCAGAAAACATGATGCAAAGATCAAGAAATGAGATTGGTTCCAAAATTGATGACACAAAGACCAATTGATAAGCTTTTAAGGACTATCTCTAGAACAAAAATTAATCCCAAGGAATCCAAGTAGAGCATCTAGGTACCCAAAATGATAAGCATTCTAAAGGTTTCCATCAGAATGAAGCTTAACCTTTAAGGATCCAGACAGAATGTCTAGATACCCGAGATTGACAGTATTTAAAAGAATGTCTCTAGAATGGAGTTTAATCTTTAAGGATCTAGATAGAACACCTAGATACTTGAGGGTTGATAAGAATTTAAAAGACTATCTCTAGAATAGATCTTAATATTTAAGGATCTAGATAGAACTTCTAGATACTTGGGATCGATAAGCATTTAAAAGACTATCTCCAGAACAGAGCTTAATCTTTAAGGATCCAGACAAAATGTTTAGATACCTGAGATTGATAAGAATTTAAAAGACTATCTCCAAAATGGAGCATAATCTTTAAGGATCCAGACAGAATATCTAGATACCTGAGATTGATAAGCATTTAAAAGACTATCTCCAGAACGGAGCTTAATCTTTAAGGATCTAGATAGAACGTCTAGATACTTGAGATTTGAAGTAATGAGATATATGAAAAAGATGCCAGAAAGAGGGAAACAAGATGCCCCTAGTGGTGAGATGCCCTGGATGATGAGGACATAAGATTCAGATTGAGTTGAATTTCACATTCAATGATGTAATCATGCTGCCCCTCAAGAGCGAAATCAAAAGATGACACACCAAAAACATGATGTAGCATAGTATGTTAAAAGATACTAAAGAAATCTGATTTTTAGAAGAACATAAAAGAGATTAGAATGATCAGAAGAAATATAGAAGAGATTAGAATGATTAGAAGAATTTAGAAGAGATTAGAATAATTAGAAGAAATATAGAAGAGATTAGAATGATTAAAAGAATTTAGAAGAGATTAGAATGATAAGAAAAAATTAGAAGAGATTAGAATGATTAGAAGAATTTAGAAGAGATCATAATGATTAGAAAAATTTAGAAGAGATTAGAATGATTAGAATAATTTAGAAGAGATTAGTACAATCAGAAGAAATATAGAAGCCAATTTGAAGAAATTATGGAAAATTTGAAGAAAGTGTGATTTGAAAAGATTTCAAGATTCACAAAGTATCAAAAGAAAAAATGGATTGCACAAGCATTCAATCATGCTAGTTTCAAAATTTTAAAATGTGATTTTGAACTGTTTAAGTGTCAAATTTTGAATTCGATCCCGAAAATGGATTAAGAGCAATCAAAGTAGCCAAGAGAGTGATGGATGAATCATTTGTGTAGTCATGAAGAAACATGATACTTTGAATAAGCCAACAATTTCTCATCGCAAATGATGTAAGTGGATCTGCAATCAAACCATGTGCTTATGTAATGCAATCTTATGCTAGATACAATCTTATACTAGATGCAACCCTAGGTCTGGTTACCAAGCTTCAATAATTATCATCACTAAGTGTATAGTGAATCCCAAATGTCATAAAATCCCTACTGACATTGCAATCATAGAAATATGAATAGGACATTTGTTCTAGTTTTGTCGGGATTAAATGTAAGCATTCGAGGCAGGAGAAGCTAGAATGATCAGAACATTTGTCCCTTTTAATATAGCAAGTGAACATAAGCATCAGAGCATAAATGCTAGGATGACCAAAATGTTTCTTGCATACAGACACACCAGACACATGGGAGATCCCTCTTATGCTAAGTAATCAATAAGTATTCTGTTTGCAATGACCCTTGTGTCCGTAACCTGAGACAAAAGTTTCCATATACACTCGCAATGACCCATACGTTCACTTAGCAGGACAAGTATTGGTATTTACTATAGCATAAAGAGTTCACTCCAACAAGCAAGGATTAGAACCAACCTCATTGATTTATCCATATAAAAGGAGTCGAGGTACACATGGCCATTCAATACAAGATGGAGGCTCTTATAGTGGACACCCCATTTATATGTATGCCTTAGATCATTGGAACTAAACCACAAATAGAAAGCATAGAAAATATCATGCCCCTAGTCCTTGCTTCTCTAGTCAAAATGACATAATCAAGTTGATGAAGGAGACATGATGAAGCAAAAATGAAACAAACAAAGAAAATGCTCAGTATATCCAAACAAGTATGTCATTTTGAGTTTATGTTTTTGGGATTGATGTCAAGTGTCAATGTCTATAACATAGATAAAAGAAATCTCTTTAGTATAGTGACAATAGTAGACAAATGCAGCTTGAACGATTGGTGACTGAGGTCAAAGAGGAATCTTCAATGTGAAGAACCTAAAGAGGATCGAGTGATAGTAGACAAACATAGCCAGAAAGGCTAGTGACTAACGCAAGAGAGATCTACCATTAAGGAATCTTGAAAAGTGACACGAGTGATAGTAGGAAGACACAACTAAAACAACTAATGATTGTCATGAAAGAGATTCTATGAGGAGAATCTCAAAAAAGAGTGACACTAGTGATAGTAGGAAGACACAGCTGAAACAACTGGTGACTATTGTGAAAGAGATTCTATGAGGAGAATCTTGACAAAGTGTGACATTGGTGATAGTAGGCAAACATAGCTAAAACAACTAGTGACTATCACAAAAGAGATTCTATGAGGAGAATCTCGACAAAGCATGACACTGGTGACAATAGGTAGACATAGCTGAAACAAATAGTGACTATTACAAAAGAGATTCTATGAGGAGAATCTTGACAAAGCATGACACTGGTGACAGTAGGCAGACACAACTGAAACAACTAGTGACTGTCACAAAAGAGATTCTAGGACACTGGAGAGTAGTGCCCCTAAGCTATGACAAGACTCAATCCATGGATACATGAGCAAAAAATAGTAAAATAAAGTAGGAAAGCAATTATACAGGGAGCTAGAAGATGCACTGCAAGATGGAGCATTGGGAACAAGAGGTGCCTATTTGCCAAGTTTTCACCTTCTTGGCAGGGCTTTCATTTTTTTTTTGGCACTTTCTTGTTTTTTCAATTTTTTTTTGTATTTTTGAAACTTTTCAATTTCTTTGGTATTACCAAGGTGCCTATTGCTAGGTTTTCACTAGGGTAATGATTTTTTTAGGACTTTTTGCAATTTTTAGATTTTTTCCAGGATATTTAGATATGTACAAAGAGCTTCTAAGATCAGATTAGTTGTAGAACCACTTTAGGTGGAGAGTGTTGATAGGCTCCTTGAGCACTTCTCCCTCAACTATTGAAAGTTGGTAAGCACCAGATCCATACACTACAATGAGTATGTAAGGACCAAGCCAGTTTGGTTTGAACTTCCCTTTTTGGACCTATTGTTGTTGATTCCTAAGATTTTCTATCAGGATGAGATCACCTAGGTGGAAGAAACATGGCTTAACTTTCCTATTGTAGCTTCTTGACATTTGTGGCTGATAAGCTCGCAAGTGGTCGCATGCCACTTGTTGATGTTCATCCAGTAAGACTAGCTCTTGAAGCTGAGCTATTCTATAATCTTCATCAGTAATATGACCTTTCATAGAGATTCTTAAGGTAGGAATCTTGACCTCTATTGGAAGTATAGCATATGCTCCATAAACTAAAGCAAAGGGCATTGTACCCATTGGAGTCTTGATGCTTATCCTATATGCCCATAAAGCTCGATTAATTTGGAGGTGCCAGTCCCTCCTAGATTTTTTGGCTATGCAATGGAGGATCTTGAGGATTGCCTTGTTGGATACCTCTGCCTGACCATTACCTTGGGGGTAATAGATAGAAGACCAATGTTGTATGATTTTGAATCTTTTGCATAATTTCTTGAGGTCTTTATTTTTGAACTATCCTCCATTGTCAATAATGATGGAGGATGGTACACCATACCAAGTATGATGTAGTTTGTGATAAAAAGAGCTACAGTTTTACCATTTTCTATTGTGAGGGGTACTGCTTCTACCCATTTCGTGAAGTAGTCTATAGCTATAATAATGAACTTATGTCCATTAGAAGAAGATGGGTGAATCTAACCCACCAAGTCGAAGGTCCATTGTTAAAATGGCCACATTGTGGTAGATGGAATGAGCTCCTTGGCTGGAGCAAGAATAAGATTCCCATGGAGCTGGCATTTCTTGTAGGAGTTGGCGTACTTGATTGCCTCTTGCTCCATTTTAGGCCAATAATAACCAACTCTAATGAGTTTGCGAGCTAGTGTCAAGCCATTTGAGTGAGATATGAAAATGCCCTCATGAATGTCAATTAATGTGCATTTGGACTCTTTGGGTTCTAAACACCTAAGGAGTGTTCCATCGAGACCTCTCCTAAACAAGTCATCAACAATAATGACATACTGTGAAGCATTACGAATAAGGTAGCATTTTTCATTCTAGGTTAGACCATCCAGAATGGTTTGGTTACGAAGATAGGAGTAAATTTATGATAGTGAGATGAGTCTTGTCCTACAATAGAACATATCATCCTAGAATTATAGGTATCATAGGCTAGGTAGTGTAACACTTCCACCAAGAACTCATGTCAGAGATCATTGTCGGGCATCTATAGCAAGGAGGCCAAAGTAGCCATTGCATCAGCCACTTTTTTATTTGCTTAAGGAATTTTCTAGAATGTGATGTGCACAAAATACTTCTTTAGGTCATCAACCATGCATTTGTAAGGGATCAATTTCTCATCCTTTTTTTGATTCACATCATTAACCTGGTTGATTATGAGCTGGGCGTCCCTGAAGATATCTAATTGATCAACTCTCCATTCAACTGCAATCTTCATGCCATTAATCAAAGCCTCATATTTAGCAATGTTGTTTGTGCAAGGAAACAAAATCTTGTATGCTTTGGGTAATGAATATATATGTGGCATTATGAAGAGTAATCCAGCTCCAGATCCCTGTTGCGTGAAGGACTCATAAAAGAACATCACCCACATTTGGTGTGTGAGTGTCAGAATTAACTCATCAGGGAAATCAATGTTCATTGGGAGAAGACTCTACAGAGGTGCATCTACTAGTTGATCTACAATTTCTTGTCCCTTGATAGCTTTTCGTTCAATATACTGAATGTCAAACTCACTAAGTATCATGAGCCACTTAGCCAATCATCTTGTGAGAGATGCCTTACTAAGCAAGTACTTTAGTGGATCTATTTTGGCCACCAGCTACATAGTGTGGGCAAGGATGTAGTGTCTCAACTTTTGGGAAGCAAAGACAACTACCAATCAAGCTTTCTCAATGATGTTTTAATTCTTCTCATAAGAGATTAGCGTGCGACTCAAATAATAAATAGCTCTCTCCTTGTTATCATTGTCCTCTTGAGCTAATAAGATTCCCAGAGATGTTTCAATTGCTGAAATGTACAAAATTAAAGGCTTCCCATAGATAGGAGGCATCAAGATCGGTGGATTAGCAAGATATTGTTTTATGTGTGTTAAGCTTTGGTCACATTCCTGACTCTAGTTGTATTTGACACCCTTGTGTAAAGTCTTTGTAAAAGCTTGTGATCTATCTGCCAACTATGAGATGAACTTGTGGATAGATTGGAGTCTTCCTTGTAGGCCTCTCATCTGGCTGATGTTACAGGGTAGAGGCATATTCATGATTGCTTGAACTTTCTCTGGATCCACCTTGATTCCTTTTGTAGACACAATGTATCCTAGTAGTTTCCCTGATGTGACACCAAATGCACATTTCTTAGGATTGAGCCTAAGCCTAAACTTTTCCATGTGATCTAGGATGGGTCCCAAATCTTGCAGATGATTTTTTCATTTAACACTTTTGACCAAGGTATTTTCCACGTAGTCCTCCATGGTCTTATGCATCATGTCATGGGAAATTGTAGTTACTACTCTCTGCTAAGTTGCACCAGCATTTTTTAAACTAAAAGGCATTATTTTCTAGCAAAAGGTTCCCCACGCACATGTGAAAGCAATTTTCTCTTGGTCTTCTGGCACAATTTTTATCTGATTGTAACCAGAAAACCCATCCATTAGTGAGTAAATTTAGTAGCTCGCCGTCATGTCCACTATCATATCAATGTTGGGAAGTGCAAAATCATCCTTAGGATATGCCAAGTTGAGATCATGGAAGTCAATACAAATTCTAATAGATTTATCATGCTTGGAGACTAGAACAATATTGGATATCCATTCAGCATAATCAATTGTGCAGATGAAACTAGCTTTCAGAAGTTTCTCCAGTTCTACTTTGACAAGAAATGCAACATGAGGATGCATTTTTTGAAGTTTCTATTTAACTGGTTTGATGCCTGGTGCAATAGACAAGTGATGCATGATAAGATCAAGATCTAGTCCTAGCATTTAAGAATATGTCCAAGCAAAATTTATCTTCTTCTCTTGGAAAAAGGCAATGAACTCTTCCTTTTCTTTAGGTGACAATGACTATGCCAGATGTATCATATGAGGATGTTCTTCTATGCCCAAGTTGATCAATTGTGTTGGCTCTATTATAACCGATGATCTCTCTTGAAAGTGACTTGGAAGTGCATCAAATATCTCATTTGCAGGTGCCTCAGAGAGATTTTCACCCTTGGATACATCTTTTGTTTTTACTTTTTTGGGTTTTGACACTGCCACAATGTGGTTTTCACCATCAAAACTTTTTCATTTTTTCTTTTTAATTGTATGATTGAGATATTTGATGTTATCTTCAGTCATGTTGACACTCTGTTCATTGGTGGAAGATGTTATAGGTTCGACAAAATTTAGGTAGCAGGCAAGAGCATAGTCACTCTGGAACATGGGGACTTCATTAGATGCATTAGGGTTCCATTCTATAAGCTAAGGATGTGTGAGTGAAAGAGTAGTGATAGGTTTGATTGCATTCATGGTATAGTCATTAAGTGCTTGGACCAGTAATTCAAGACCTATGGTGACTTTGTCCACAAGTGTGTTTGAATGCCTCTGAGTACTAACGTCAGCAATTGATGACTCTAGGACATTAGTTGGATCAAACCCATCTGACCTAACTGTTGTCACAAAAGTTTGTACCATTGTCCAAAGTTTTAACCTAAGGACAACCTTGTGAAACATGGAAACAACCTCCAAGCTATGGTACTTGAACTGTGAGGTTGAGTCTCCAAAGAAGGCCAACTTCCTTTACTATCAGGGTGCACCTAACTACTCTTGGAGAGGAAAAGAAAGAAGGAACGTATAGAAGAAAATCTACCTATTCTAACCTAAGGGGGGTGATGCACCAAAAATAGAGTGTTCAAACCAATATCTACCCATACATGCACTATTGAACCATCATGACACCAAAAGATATACACATCTAGACTTGCTTTAATCTAACAATCACATGCAGATTAAAAAACCCAAATGAATGACACAAGGAAAGAGAGGATTCACTTATATACCATTCATAGGCCAAAAGAGATAGAATCATGCAAGATTGTAGATATCTACAATAGACCAATGAGAGGAAAATAGTTCTTGCACTTCACATCAATGGCTGAAGGAGATAAGAATTTCATACAATTTAGAGGCAAAGGGGATTTATAGTGAAATTGTAGAGCAATATCAGAGAAATAGAGAAGGGTCGACCTCAACAAAATCTAAAAAAATTGCCTTTATAGCTTAGGCATAATTGAGATGTTCTCTAACTAAAGTTACTCCACAACCACTGCCATTAAGTCTCTTTAGATATGTGGAGAAAATCTAATCTGGGCACAGATTCAGATACAATGAAATCTAATATTTTGTTGAAATAGGGCCCTGACAGAAATGATGCCATTAAACCATTCTAACTAGGTAAATGGATAAACTGGGGTGGTGGAGTGTTCTCCTACTATTTACTAGGTTCAACATTCATTTGAGAGTAGTTAGAATTTATCATGAGGATCGAATCATGGAAGAAAACTTGACTTCTTTCATTTCTGGCTCATCAGTCAGTAGACTCAAAAAGTCAACTAAATCCTGCAACCAAAATGAGCCACACGAGCCAATAATTTGATTTCATTTTGCCACCTCGTAAAGTCTCCAATGGTTGACCACATCTTCTCAATTAACTGAGCCACCTTTCAAACTTAATCATGATGTCACATAACCGTTAGCCTTAACTAATAATTCCTTAGCCAAGCCCATAAAGACACATGTCCTTCAGGTGCTTTCTCACATTATTTAATTACCTTGCATCTTTATAATGTGAGAAAGTGCTGATTGTTGATCTCTATAAGATCAATGATCATGAAAGATCTTCAGGATACTACACCTGCCCTTAATACTTCTGGGCCCACGAACCATTCAACATACACCTGAGCATGACCTAGCCCCACCTGGCATCGCCCTGTAGCTTATGAAATCAACTTGACCCCACAAAGACACATGGCAATGAGGCATTTGCCTGCATTCCTTAACATCCTTGCATCTTCATAATGCGAGAAAGCACCCATCGTAGATTTGTTTGCATCAGACAGTGGATCTTGCTTTTAGAAGAATAGATGCATGATGTCATTATCAGCTACATGTCATGAAGGGGCTTACCTGCATTACTTAAAACTCATGCACTTTCATATTGCGGGCAAGTGCCAACCCTTGATCTTTGCTAAATCAATGATCACAATGCCTAAACTATAAAGTATTAATATCATTAAAAGACCAACCAATGACATCATAGGAAATTCAAAACGTGCATGAGGAACACTGAAAACTCTACAATAGGTCTGACTGCTTTTGAAAACCAAGAACTTCTGTGGTGCATTGAGGTTTGAACGTCAGTAGGGGCTATGTGGCATAAAGGTGCTTTCCCGCATTAGGTAAAGGTAGTGCATTTTAAGAAAGCAAGAAAGTTCCCACTGTAGATCTATGCAAGATCTAATGACACAAAAAGTTGCGGGCCAGGGGAAACAAATGTAGAAAAATAGGAAATACCATAAAATCTTTATTTGTTTATCTCTTGTATTTCTAGGGCATTTAAAAAATATTAAAGATGGTTAAAGACTGTTGGGTGGGCCGACATTCAAATTCAAATTTTTGGTGGGAGGCAAATATGGTTAACATTTTTGGTGACTCAAAGGGGACACAAGCTAGCTATGCATATAACCAGTGACCTTATGCATCCATTGGGCCATAGAGTCATAAAAACTATGGATCAGTGCATTATGAAACCCTAACCCTACCTCTGTAGTAGTAAAACATTGAAAGCTCCGTCTATGCTCCTCTGCAAACTCAAAAAAACACATGTGCTCGTGCACTTCTTGGAAAGCCAAAAACCAATAGGAAGAAAACTAAGCTACCTATGCACATGAAACCTCAACCCCTGTTAGAAACATAATTTGAGATGGATCCCATTGACTGGGATAGGCAAAATTTCACCACCAGGCTTGCTTAATTGAAAAGCATTAGCCTACTTGCAACTGACAATCACATAGGGACCACTCCATAGTGCATCAAATTTTGAGTGTCTCCCTGGCTTTGCCCTATCTGCATCTCGTTTCAAAACCAAATCACCTTCTCTGAAGATTTTGACCCTAGCCTTCTTGTCAAAGCTCCCTTTCACCTACTACTGATGTGTTTCTAGGGTCTGCATGGCATGAATTATTTTCTCTTCCAACTCCATCAGCTCTTCCATTCTCACTATCATGGCATCATCTTCAATTAGCTCTAGTTGATGAGCTAGTTCTAGGGATGGTAATTCTAATAAAATTGAAAGCCTTGCTTCTCTGCCATATACCAACATAAATGTTGAATTTCCTATTGACCTCTTAGGTGTTATTCTGTCAGCCCACAGTGCAATCCTCAACTTTTGATGCCAACACATCTGGTTATCCTCTATAGTTCTTTTCATAATCCTATTTAGGTTTTTGTTGGATGACTCAGCCAAACCATTGTCTTGAGGATAGTAGTTTGAGGATGTGCTCAAGTAGATATTATGGTCAACTGCTTATCCACAAATCTAAGCTCCTACAAAAGATTTTGCATTATCTGTAATAATGGTTGAAGGGGCACCAAACCTGGTCACAATTCCATCAAGGAACTCAACAACTAAAGATTCTGTGACATCCTCCAATGCAACTGCCTCTGTCCATCTGGTGAAGTAATCTATAGCAGCTAAAATCCATTTGTGACTAGAACTAGAAGAAGGATTGAGAGGGCCTATGAAATCCAATCCCCATTGAGAAAAAGGCTGGTCCACCTAAATGGGATGAAGAGGAAGAGCTACAAGCTTTTTCTTACTAGAGAAGAAGGTGCATTTTTCACACTTCCTTACAGACCTATGACAATCATAGAACATGGATGGCTAGTAGTAGCCAACCCTCATGATCTTCATTGCAGTTATCCTTGCTGAGAAGTGACCACCATCAGGACCATCATGAAGCTCTTTGATCATTCTCTCTGCTTGGTCTATGTCAATGCATCTTAATACGGCTCCATTAAAATATTTCTTGAAAAGGATACCGTCAACTATGACATAAGGAATTGACTATAATGTATACTATCTCCTTTTAGTTCTATCTAATCCTTGAGGATATCCGTTGCCTAATGAGAAATTTCTCATATCATCCATCTAATTCCTTGGGTCATCATTTATTGTCTCTTGTTGTTCTATTAGTATCATAGTGACTTCCTCATCTGATTCCTAATATGATATCATCTATTTACACAACCCCCTCCCTCTTACCAGCTTGGTGATCTAGATGTCAACATCATATTCCATTACTTTATTAATCCAACCAGCTCTCTTCTCACTAATATCTTTGCTACAAAAGAAATCCTTCACACTCACATGGGGTACTAACAAATGAATTTTATTATGAGATAAGAGGTGTCTAAATTTATTTAAAGTTGTGATGATTGCAAGGGCTTGCTTCTCTACATAGCTGTATTTGTTTTCATACTCTTTAAGCCCTTCACTAAAGAAGGCTATGGGATGCTCTTCATCTTTATCATTTTCTTGAGTCAAGACAATGGAAATGCTTGACTCACCACCTAGGGCATAAAGGATGAAAACCTTTTCAAAATTTAGATTAATGAGAGTAGGGGTTGAGGCTATGGCTACCTTGATCTCTTCAAAACTTTCCTTCCCTTCCTTGGTCCATGCAAAGACCATACTTTTCTTGAGCATAGCCATAAGGGCTTTTACCATGGTAGAAAGATTAGGGATAAATCTTCTCACAAAATTTATCCTACCAAGGAAACTTTGCAACCCTTTCTCATGTTTAGGAAGAGGGAGAGCAAGTATTGCTTTTGTTCTTTTTGGATCAATGGTTAAACCATCCTCAGATACAATGTGTCCTAATAATTTTCCTTAATTGGTAGCAAAGACACACTTGCTTGGGTTAAGGGATACCCCAAACTCTCTACACCTTAAAAACACCTATCTCAAATGATCAAAATGAACTATAAAGTATTAATATCATTAAAAGACCAACCAATGACATCGTAGGAAATTCAGAATGTGCATGAGGAACACTGACAAATTTTCAATAGGTCTGAGTGCTTCTGACAACCAAGAAATTTTGTAGTGCGCTAAGGTTTGAACATTAGTAGGGGCTACATGGCATAAAGGTGCTTGGCTGCATTAGGAAAAGGTAGTACATTTTGAGAAAGTGGGAAAGCACCCACCATAGATCTACGCAAGATCTAACGGCATAGAAAGTTGCGGGCCAGGGGAAACAAATTTAGGAAAATAGGAAATACCATAAAATCTTTATTTTTTTATCTCTCATATTTCCAAGGCATTTAAATAATATTAAAGATGGTTAAAGACCATTTTGTGGGCTGACATTCAAATTCAAATTTTTGGTAGGAGGCAAATATGGTTAACACTAACCCTAGATGTTTCACCCACTTCAATTTGGTTTTCATAGACATGAACTTGGTTAATGTCTTTATTAGTAGTTTCTTCTAAAAGAGATTCAAACTCATATTCCTTAGAATCAGTGCTACATGGCGAGGGAATGTATAACTCCCCAACACTGATAGGGACATACTCTCCTTCATCTTCTAGATTTTTACATAGGTACTCAATATGTAACACTTGGTTAGACTTGCCTTTTTTTGAATGGGCACGGTATGAATCAGTATCATCCTTAGAAGAATCACTAGTACCATCCATAGTGCTAACATGTGGCACAAAGTCATCTGGCTCAGCAAAGTATTTAGCAAGATCATGAGGAATAGGATAAGGATAGGGACCCTCATCATCAAATTGTTCCTCTTGAATATCAGAATCAACTTGTGACTCATTTCCAAATGAACTCTTAGGTTTTGGTATGAATTTATTAGGTCCCAAATGGAAAGGAACCTTCTTAAATCCTATACCAATTGTATCATTGTTACTTCAAGTTGTTGCCCCAATAGGATCAATTAGGCCATTGTTATTGCACCCAATAGGGCCAGTTCCCTTGTAGCCAAAGTGCTTCATGAGTCTAAGACCAAGCCCATATTTTTTAGGAGTGATTTATTGAGATTTCTCTATTAAGTCTACTGGAGTCTCTTCTTTGTAAAGCCATGCAACAATGGCTCTATTTTCACTTTCATCTTCTAAGGGAACTGTAGCCTTAACAAAAGTGCCATTATACTTGGTTTGAGGTGTCAGCACAAATGGCTTCTTTGCCTCTAAGGGTCTCCCATAATAACGAGGAGACTCTGGAAGAGATGTTGATGACAACATTGGTTCAATATGATACTCTCCCATGCCATTTTCCTTCAGTTTGAATGACTACTCAATTTGTTTCATCTTATTGTCATGATAATCAATAGATTCCCAGTTAGCAGGGGTGAAAGTTTCAGCAGCTTTGAGCATATTGTAGGTATAGCTAGTAGTGGTATGAATAGTAACTTCAGAGCCATGAAATGGGAATTTGATGCATTGGTGAAATGTGGATAGCACAATGAGCATCTCATGTATCCATGGCCATCCTAATAGAATGTTATAATCAAAGGAATGTCAAGCACCTGATCGGTGACATCCCTTTCTATAGGACTGATGCGAATGGGTAAGAGCATAAGACCTAGAGACTTTCATTCAACTTCATCATATGCTTTGATGGTGATGTTGCATCAAGGATCAATAGAGTCCTCATAATAATTCAATTGTCTAAGAAAAGCAAAGAAAACAATATTTAAGCTAGCACCATTATCGATGAGTACTCGATAAACACATGTCTGATGTATCATAACCTCAATGTGTAGAGATTGATTGTGCAGGTGACTTTGTGAGTTATCATCCTCCTCAGAGAAAATCATAAGATAAGGTGAGGTCAAGTGACCTACCATGGATTGAAATTGCTCAAGATCAAGATCTTGAGGAACATTTTCCTCAGTGAGGGCTTTGTCTAGAACCTGCCTCTAAGTAGGCAAGATTTTAAGGAGCTCAAAGATAGTAGTTTGTTTCAATTGATTGAGAACACTATAGCTAGTTGTTGTTGAATTAGTCGTGAGTTTTGCATATTTTCTAGATGGACCAGCAAGGGCTTTATCTTTATGTTGTTTAGGATCGAGAGTAGAAGGCACAGGGCCTTTGAGCACCAACTTGGCACGAGAGTAGGTAACAACATTAGCACAATGTTATGAAGGTGTGTTATCCATTATGTTGGAAGTAGGGCCCCTCAAGATAAATGGTGTCTTGGGTTTATCGTTATCTTGTTTTCCCTTAATGGTAATGACATTATAGTATTTAGAATCCATAGGTTCAACCATGTTGACCATATTTTCATCATTGGAGTATGCATAGTTGACCTTGTTGTTGGGTTTTGGTTTTGAAGTTTCTCCTTTTTCATAGGCTGGGAAAGGCTCTTTGAATGCCTTGTGATCAGAGTTCTTGTTATGTGCATCTACCACAAGTTCACCAACATCAATCATGTCCTTTATGGTGCAAGTTTATGCACTTGCTAGTTTTTTGTCCCTTATTTTGGTAATACTCACAAAATGAGGTTTAATTCTACCATGGTGGGCATGGTTGCGGATCATAGGGATGAGCATTGTCCAGTGGTGAAATAAGCTTGTGTTGGAGCAATTTTTTGTAAACTACATCCAAAGGTTCCCCCAAGGGTGTATAATCTCATTTAGGCCGTGTAGCCCATGTGTTTCTTGGTTTGTTCCCAGATGTCTTGTTGTCAAGAGGAGGTTTCTTAGTATTATTGGCTATATTAAGACTATCTATGAGATTAAATGCTACCTTAGAAAGCTTAGGAGTTACATTGTCAACAAACCCATCATGTACAATTTCTTAGTTCTTGTTGATGTACTTGGCTTTGTCCTTGTTAGAGGTGGAGCTTTGTTTTGTGTCCTTTTGAAAAGTAAGTTCACCCTTCTTGACCATGAATTCCTCTATGCAGATAGTCTATGTGACCATGTCTTCAAAGGTACGTGGACCTTGAAGTTGGACTCTATACCCAAAATCAAGTAGGAGGTTATCCATAAAGATGTCAAGTTTCTCTATTTCTAGGATTTTGCGTGAGTAATTAGTATAAAGTTGTCTCCACCTTTGAAGGAATGTGAGGAAAGGTTCCCCAATCTTCTACTTAAGATTACACAAATCTTAGATGTTAAGAGGGTGTTGAATGTTATGAGAATATTGCTGGACAAACAAGTTGGAAATTTCATCAAATGTTTTGATACTAAGAGGCAAGTGTGAAAACCACTCCATAGCCTAACCACCTAGACTTCTTGGGAATAAATGCATGAGATACATTTGATTCTGCATAAATTTCATATACAAGGCACTGAATTCCTGCAAATGATCTTGGGGATCGGTAGTTCCAAAGTATTTATCATACTTAGGCTCTACTCCTCTTGGAAAAGGAGGCATGCTTATGCTCTTGTCAAATGGAAATGGACAAAGTGTGTCTAAGGTGTATGTTTTCGTGGGTTTGTCTTTCTCATGCATCATCTGAGCCAATTAGTCTTGTATATGAAAAATTGGAGGCCTCTGATCCTCACATACACTTCAACATGGTCATTACCTGTGAGATCATCCCAAAATAAACATTGTATTGTTTATTCAAAAAGTCTAACAGAGTGACTTGTTGCCTTCTAACTAGAAGGATTATGCCTTAGCTCTTAGAATGAGAAACATGCAACTAGACCTCTAGAACGAAGGATTTATGCAGCTAAATGAAAGTGCAATTAATCTAGATGAGAGATGCAATTATTAATCTAAGAAATGAAGAAGCATAGTATGCTAAATGGCTGCATATTTAAAATCTAAATGATATTACAATGAAAGAAATAAAGCTATGCAAATATAAGAAAAGTGAGTAAGAATTTTAGCATAAATTCAAAGCAAATTCCAAAATTCATCCTCTATAATGAGGAATGGAGAGCTTCTTTTATAGAATCCAAGAGGTGATCGACAGTCAAGATTAATTGAAATGTACAGTCAAGATTGAAGAGGAGAGCCCGTCATAAAGGTAACTTCCTCATGAAAAGGGAGTTAACTGGTTGCCTTTAAGTGATAAAAGGAGCTAACTGGTTCCTTTTATTGAGTGAATATCCAATTTAATAAAATAGAACATGACCTCATAAATAAATAACTTTAACTAATTGAATAATTAAATTCAATAATTAAAAAGAGGAGATATCTTATTAAATTAAATTAAATTGATAGGTTTGTGTAGCTAATTTGCGTCAATATTTAGGAATTAAATAAATAATATGATGAATGCAAATTATGGTTTTCTGCATTTGACACCTAGGTCAAGTAGCGATTATTAGAATTAGAATTTCCTAGTGAAATAGGACTTAGGAATAGTTGAATGAACAAAAGTTGGTTAATATGGCAATGTGCCAATTTTGGGGTATTACACTAATACTCCCCCTATCATTAGGTTTCATTCCTATTTACTAGGCTTAGGTGCATCCAAAATTATTTTTTCTTCTAAAGTCTCTTCTACTGCCATAGGAGTATCCATCTTTGATGTGCTAGGTGGTGCTACTTCATATTCATCCTCTTCAATGTATGCTCTTCTTATTGATTCACTTAACATATGATCAAAAATTATTTTAGTGTCATTTATCACTTTTTATTTATGTCCCCACTATTAGTCTTATGACCCTCATTTTTTTGTGCACAAGTGGATTGAATCTATACATTATTCTTTTCAATTGTGCATTATTCTTCACATCATAAGATTTTCTTATGATGCCATCTCTCAAAGTTTCTTCTTCTTTCTTAGTCCTCAATTTGACCTCATTTAATCTATCATATGACTCTTTGTGCAGTTCTCAATTAATTGAAAGTAGGGGTTTCTTGAATTTAATCTTTTACTTAATAACTATTACTTCTAAATTCCTTTACTTGAAAGGGGTTGATTGGGTCAATAATGACTAGGAATGGAGGCTTTGCTTCCCTATAAATAGTAGGGCTGATCTCGATGAAGTGTGTCTAAGAAAGGTGGTAGTTATGTAGGATGCTTGTGAATGCACATACATGGTCCCACCTGGCACTAGCTAAACCCTACTACTGATGAAAATGCACATGTATGCTCGATCCCCAATGAACCTTCATGCAGGGTGCTTCCTACTTTTGCCAAACCACTAATTTGAAAATCGGTCTAAAGATGGTCCATCTGCCAAAAGACTGGGGTAAGCATTAACCATTTCTTTTGCTCCTACCATTAGGTATCTATCAATATTGCGTGAGCTTCTTAAGATTACCTTCATTCAAGATAGAATCATTTAAGTTCTCAATTCTTCGTTTCCAACTTGCCTTCTTTTAACTGCTTCCTTCTCCTTCCTCTTGCTTTTATGGTTCCTGCCAAACTGCTATCCTCTCATCTTCCTCACTTCATAATTTATTATAACCTTTTGTATTTTTCCTACTGCTATAGCCATCTCTTTCATCCTTTTGGGTTTTGGTGCTTCTTCTTTTGCTTGTTCTTGTTTAACTTTAACCAATCCAACTGATCTTATTGTTCTTACATGTGTAGATGATTTAACCTATACTATGATGACATCCTCTTCCATAGGCTGATCCAATACAACTATTAGTCCTAATGGTGGTGGGAACAATTGTGGTGTAGGTGCTGCATTGTATGGTACTTTGACTAACAATGGTGGAACAACTAAGATATCCTTCTGACCAATTTTTTTCTTCTGAGATACAATTTTCTTAACATCATCAAGCTCCCAGGCCATCATCATAGATTCCTTCAAAATGTTCCTCATTTCAATGTCTACTCTCTTCCTTGTAGACTTTTCAAGCTTTACCTGATAGGCCATCTTCATGTTTTATTGGGAAGTCCCAAACCTTGGGCTATTAGGATCTAAATATGCATTTAGAATCCTTTGTGCATATGATTCAATTTATTCCTCAATAACTTCATAGGAAAATGGATCTACACACATCACTCTAGGAGTGACTACCTCCATACTTGTGAAATTAGTGTCAACCATGAAACATATTTAATCTCTGTATTTCTTAACTACAAATTTTGAAATCCTTGACCTTTGCTTCATCTCTGACTAAAATGTTTTTACAATAAATGTTGTGCTATTGGGTATCTTATTCATGGGGTGCCTCCTATAAAAATATGTTCTATTATCCATAGTGCATTTCTCACTTGTCTAATTAATTATAGGCATAAATGGAAATATCTTCAATAGATGAAAAAAAATGTATGTTATTAATGACTAAAATCTAAATTGTCCATTTCTTGTTTTCCTTATCCTTCCCAAGTTAGCAATGAGTTGAATTCTCAGAATTTCACACAGGTTAACTCAAAATTTCTCAACACATAGTTTATAAGTTTCATATACAAAATCAGCTCCCAATTCATCATCTCTACAACTAGAACATAATTTGGTGGCAATGATTTTACTTACAAACCTCACATCATCTTGTTTGACTTGGCTAATGACTATTCCTCTACCATTATAGGGTGACCTAGTTTTTTCAATTAAAATATTTTTAACATTCTTCTCATTAAGTGGGATTGATCCTTGATTATATAATCTAGTTACTTCATGAATCAATTATGTTGAAATATCGATCACATTGTCACCCATCCAAAACCTTTAATCATGAATTTTGACTAATATGATCTTAGTCTAGTCTTCATTATCAAACTCATGATAATGTTATCCATGCATGCCTCTTTGGTATGAAGAGTAATATAAATATTGAGTATTGTCATTGATGACAAAGAAAATATATTTGAGAAAATATGTGACAACTAGCTGAGAACAAGTAGCAGAAGGAAGATGTCTAGAGCTTTTAATCAAGATGCACACTGATGTACACTCTAGTACACCTGCTAGAAAGAAGACACAAATAGATACTATTTAGTCCAAGTCATAAGCATAATGAGTCACTATTGATGTGACATAATTGAGAATATAAAGTTGCATAAGTAGAAAAGGACAAGAGGCCACCATTGATGAGAAGATATGACCATAAAAAAGCTATTAGCCTATATGGGCTAGGTGTAGGATTCATAGTTCTTTCATGAACTGAGAAGACATGGTATTCAAAATTTGAATTCAAAATGAGTCAGATAATTTGGCTGGGGGTAACTATGACCTAACATCAATAAAATGTTACATGTAATGAAGTGTGATGTTAGCTAAAGAAGCTATAAAAAAAGAGAGGAGGAAAAATGGAGAGTAACTACTGCAGGGGAGAAGTAAGTGTAGTAGACTCAAAATAAAATAGCAAGCAAAGAAATAATATAGGAAATAGAGGGAGAGGTGAGATTAGATCACTCATAAAATAGCCAAGATGATCAAAGAATCCTCAATGGAGATAGAGAATAAATCTATGAGGAAAATTAGTGCCACATTTAAGCCAAAAAATTAGAATTCTTTCTTATCAATGCATCTCTTTGTAAGCCTCTAATAAGGCCAACTTCATTTGGAAGACTATTGTAAAATTCTCTAAAAAGGTGTCTCTTAGAAAGAGATTTGGAAATACTCTAACTAGGTAGTTGTAACAAATATTTCATTTCCCTAATAGGTTGCATGCATTCCTAAATGATGCACTTCCAAAAGAAGCACGTGTAGCTCTTAATCAACCATGCATTATACGAGCTAGTGGGTCTATTATCCCTATAGTGGTTTTCATCTTCACATCGAGGATTTCTATGTAAAAAATACTTGTTCCACTTAGCAAATACTTTTGTCTATATGAGTTAACTTGTTTTTATCTGAATACACTTATTTTATGTTTAAAAGAGTAAAAAAATGATCGTTCTAAGGTTAGAAGAAAGAAAGAAAGAATTTTTTTTTTAAAGAGTGGTACTGATTCATGCCCCTCCTCTCAAAATGGTTTGGGACCAATAATTGGCAGATCCTTGTTGCAACAAGTCTAAAAAATTGAGGGAAAATCAAATCAAATGGCATCACTACAAAGATAGATGGAAGAAGCATTGGAAATAATAGAGGACTTGAAAGAAAAGATAAGAAATTCATTAGCTAAGAGGAAGAAGTAGATGGAAAAACTTAGTAAAAGTCAAGAAGTCATTGAACATCAACATAGTGGTTTTGAAGAGTCAATGGAAGCCATCTATGATCTAATGTCTTAAATACACTAGCTAAAAGGAACTTCTACTAAGCTAAGCAAGGAAAGAGACAAGATGATAAAAGAAGCTACAAAATCTCAAAATGAATGAGATGTTATTATCCTAACAAGAGATGAAGCCACTATAGTAGCAAGGAGAGAAAGTGAACTAAAAAGTGAAGAATTTAATTGCCCTAATATGAAAAAGTTAATGAAATTGACTGAATGAGTGCTAAAGCTTACTGAAGAGCTAAGAAGAACAAATGAACAAAATGCAAGATTCAATGAGACCTCTAAGAAGATTGATGAGAAACTAAAGGATCCAAAGAGAAAAATAAATACATCTAGTCCTAGTTACTAGAGTGATAACAAGATTGAAGAGGGAGAGACTTCTGGAGAAAATAATCTAAATAGAAGAAGGTTAGGAAGAGTCTAAAAAAGGTAAGGGTGCTACTAACCCACTTGTAATGTTTATGGTAAAATAGGACACACATTTGGTGTGTATTAGTTTAAGAAGGTAATGCTAGTTCAAAAGTGTACCTTTGAAGGGTACTGTAACAATTTCCGTCTCTATGGCCACAATACACAATAGTTCATATCTCATTTTAATGAGAAAAAAATAGATGGAAATTCTCTAATATTGCAATAAGTATAGTCAAAGAGAAGAAGATTTTCAAACTAGAGCTCAAGATAACCAAAGGTCTCCCAAAGAAATAAAGTCTAATTGGAAGGGCATGTTTCCTACACCAGTCTATATGACTTTTGGAAACCAACAATACCAATAAATCAATGCAAGCTAAGGATAAACCCAAGGAACAACACCAAACCATGGAATGGTATCAAAATGATATGCTGTGCCTACCATAAAGTTAGGAGACTATAGATGTAGTAGAAGATAAGATAACAAGTCCTCGATAGAAAAGAAGAAGACTATGATCGTGGAATGACTAGAGAAAGAATTCACCACTAAGTGGACAAAGAAGAGTGAAGAGGCTAAGACCAAGCTAGATGAGGTAGAAATCTCATTGGTTGTTGTTGAGACCTCTCAAACAAACTAATCCCACGTAGCTTAAAGTGGTTAAGAGACTAAGCTAACACTCAAAAAATGGTCCCCTAATAAAAAATTGGTAGAAATCAAATGAAAGAGAAGGAATGGAGACATTAAGCATAACCTATTGATCAAGTCTCTTAAAAAGTAACCATTGCAAATGACTTAGAATATTAATGATACATTTCCTTTAGTGGATAAGGAACTTGCCAACTATTTTGACCCTAACAATGAAAATCTAGTAACATAAATACAAGGATTAAAAATCATTTGATTGCATTGTAAAAATATTTGTGCTTTCATTCTGCAAAACCCTAGGAGTTCAAAAGAGAGAAATTATGAAAATATTATAGATAGAGAGAAATTCTTACAAATTTTTTCAGTAAGGAATCATGGAGCAAAAAAAACAAAAGAATAAGTCAACAAGGTAAGCTTGATTGAAAATAGGAAAAACACTCTACCAGAGTATCAAGGAATCATGGCAAGAGGAAGAGATGTTGAAGAGGGAACTACACGATCATCCCTACATGACGATTTCTTGGTCACATAAGACATGAGTGCATATCTAGAAGTTGAGATGTAAGAAATTGGAAATAAAGAGATAAGGGAGCTGTATGACACATTTTGTGTAGAAAGAGTCCTAAAAGAAGAACAAACAAATTTGGTGGAATCCATGCTATATAGAGTGGTGGAAATACCTAGTTTCTTTCAAGCTCAATGGGTAAGGTTTTTTCTTTGCAAAATAGTCATATGGTTGGACAAACTGCATAAGATCACCAATGCCCTTATTGAAAGGGTAATTGGGTTTAATGCATTTGGTATTGACTTGTCTATGAATGTTGTCTCCAAAAGACAAGAAATCTCACTCATAGGATGAAGAACATGGAATGGGGTACGACATAAGATGCATTCTAAGATTGAAATTAAAGTTTTATACAATGGTGTTGGACTACAAGTTGTGTCACACCAGTGAAAGTGACTATGTACTAGGAAATGTAGCTTATGGAGATGTTCAAATCATACACAATAATTTTAAGGTCAACTTGTGTGGGTACCTTCATAAAAAAATATTGTGGATTATTAGAAAGATAATGAATGATCATAAAAATCAAGCTCTAATATATGAATCCATATTGATATGAATTTTCTTCTATCTAAGGGGAGAATTCCCCAAACCCCTAAAGATAAAATGGACCAAAGACCAACTGGTCATGGCTTAGATATGTGAGCTATATAAAATTTTAGAAGAAAAAGATAACACCATGATATGGGATTACTTAAAAAAATTCCAAAAGGAAATGAATCAGAGAGATAGATTTGCCACAAGTCTAGTGGAGAGCTACAAAGATAAGATTTGTTTTCTAGCAAGCACATACAAGTCAATTGTATGCTCAATACTACCTAGAGCTATGTGGCTAACACTTTTTGGCTATGAAGTGAAGGACAAGGAAGTCACACCACATAGAAAATCTTTTAGTCTCTGAGGAAGCATCACTCTAGCAAGGTTTTGTACCTGTGCAAAAATAAAAAATTGACTTTTACTAGAGAAAAAGGCACCAAAGAAGCCCACTCCAGCAATGATGACAAGTAGTTGGGCACCTAAGAGAAGGAAATAATCATCATCTAAGGAATGATAAGCTAAAGAAATAGAATCAAAAGATGATGTAGGCGACGAAGTTGTGATCACTAAAGCCACTTAAAGGAATTGTCACTAGCTCTTAGAAGAGCTAAGAAAAAGTCTAAACCAATTCCAAACAATAAGGTTGTAGAAATAATTGTAAAAAATCATAATTATACCATTCTTAAGATTTTATTTACAAGGTTCACCAAGGAAAACAAAACAAAGGATGTAAATGCTCTATTATCTAGTATGAGAATAAGAGATAGAAGACCAGATGATGTTGTGTTAGAATTTCCTAAAGATCTAAGCAAACTATTAAATGACAAAAATAGCACTAGAGAAATGGATTATGAGAAGATGGTGGAAGATTCCTTAGTAAAGATGAGACCCAAAATGAGCTATTCTTATAAAAATTGCATAATGGGAGCATACAAAGGAAAATTCAACAATACAAGGGATGTAATTGACCTCATAATAGGTTAAAGGTACCAGAAAAAATTGAGCATCAATAAAAATTTGAAAGAGATGACACCATAAATTGATGCCTACCAGAAGGGAAATCAACTACTAGGAGGTGAAAAAAGTGTGTGAGTGGATAGGCCCAAAAAAAAAGGTACATAGATCCACCCAAGCAAAGAAGTAGAGAGAAACAAACAAGAAAGGAGTGAAGAAACTCCTAGTCCTAAAAGGAAGGAAGACATGCTAGAAGAAGAAGAACATGAATTAAGAGAGACAATGAAACAAGAGACAACATCTCCCAAGAAAAGTAAAATAGACAAATTTGCAACTAAAGAAAAGAAAGATGGTCAACCTGTAGACACTCCACTAGTCATGAATCAAGAAAGACAATCCAAGTAGAGACAATAACTCCTAAGGAAACTAAAATAGATAAATCTGTAACTGAAGAAAAGAAAGATGGTCAACCTATAGATACTCCACTAGTTATATGGATTAATTAGTAGACAATGGAAGAGAGAGTAAAGTCACTAGAAGATGTGACTCAATAGAAGATCAAGGAAATAATTAATATTGCAACCATCTCCATACCCAAGACGTGAGAAAAGGAAGCTAAGTCACAAAAGGAAAAAATACTACAACTAGGCTGGAATTGTCATAATCAAAGGTATCTAAGAGGAAGACACATATACTAGATAGTAAAAGGAGAGAACCAAACTTGTCTAGAACTACAAGTGGAGAAAAACTATGGAAATGAAGAAAATCAACTAGATACATGATGAAATCATCCTCCTCCCCCTCCTACTTATCTTCTATCTCAAAAGATGAAGGAGAATTTTATGAAAAAGATGTTGGACCAATAGAAGGAAAAGAAGATCTAGATGTAGTTATTATTAAAAAGAAAGAGAAAATTTAGAACATGGATCTAGAAGAAATCAATGAATATAAGTAGCATATGAAGAGACAAGTATAAATAAAAAAGGAGAAACAAGATATTATAGTGGTGATTACCAAAAATGTCATTATGGAAATAACACTACATGTGCAATGTGATCCCAACCCAGGTCTTATCAACCAACTGTCTACACTGGTTGATAAAGTAAAAGACAATAAAAGAAGTATAGAAGCATTGATCAAAAATAAAATTGAGAGAAAATATATGAATAGTCTATAATAACAAGTGACAAAGATGAAGACCTCCTTACAAGAGATCAAGGAAAACCTCAAAGAAACCTTACATGCCTCCATCATGGTCCTAAAAAAGTCATTCGATCTGCACACTCTATCACAAGATCTAGACAAAAAAATTCAACAAGCGGAATGGTAGTTACAAAGTCTGAAAGATAATTACAATGTAGTTACTGACTCTATAATGAAAATTATATCCCATGAAAGGTATTATTGTTGGAATACTTTTCATAGCTTAGTGAACCCTTAAATCATTCATATCCATGCATACACCCATAAGATTATGAAATCACTTGAAACTTGTAGGTTATTATCAAATCAACTTGCAGAAATGTAAAACATGAAACATAATAGATTCAACAACACACTTGAAATAATTATTTACATGGAAAGATATGGTGTTCAAGTTATTCTACATTCTATTTTTCTACAAGGAATAAGACAAATATAGTTGAACTGTGAGTTTGGTGGCCTTCTGATCTCCTGACAAGACTTGAAAACTTCATCACATCTTAGGCCTTCAAATTTTTTCTTGCGATCTTATAAAATTTCAAAGCATCATATCATTTATATCTCCACCTCTCAAACTCCCATCAAGACTCTTGAACATGCCATGTGGAATCTCCTTCTTTGCATTGAAGGTTAAAACTTGTTGATTCGTTATCACCTTGGCTGAATGGGCCCCTCCTCAAATGAACTACAAATCTTAAAAGACCAATGAACTTTAAGAAATATTATTATGTGATCCTCCATCTTTAAAAAGAATAAAAAAATGTCACCCTACCAATGTGGGATAATTGTTCTTGTAGGTTTCTAATGACTAACACCATGCCCTGTCCAAAAGTCATGGACCTTCTTTACCCTCTATCATGAGGTACATTATTTTGATGGCACCTTCAAAAATTGTAGCATACCTTTCTTCACTACATCCTACACTTGCATTGTATTTCATATTCCATGCCATGATCATGGGCCTCTACCAAATAATATGACACTTTTGGCAAGCGTGCTAAGTTAGGTACTCAGAATTGTAGGATTGGAAACATCAGTAGAATTTTTTTCACAAATGGAATGGACCTAGGAAAGTGTGCAGACAGACTTGTCAAGGTTTACAAATTCACACATTTAAAATATTTTTGGAATAGAACGTAGTGGTGTAAACTATTTTATCTCATATATTATGGAATCAAAGTTATGATATCTTCAACAGGGGTACTGACCCATTTGCATTTCATGAAACTAGTAAAAAGTTACAAATTGCATTCAAAATCTCGTTTGAAAACTAATCAAAAGGATTCATCACAAGATCAAATTTGTAGTGTAGCAAGTGTGCAACCTTTAGAATGAAATATAAAAGGAATTTTCTCATTTTGGTCAACTGGGTGAAAGTTATAATTGGTCAAATAGGGACTCCTAGATTTCTAAGAAATATGCATCAGCATGACAAAGATAAGTAACCAACTTTGAGGGATTCAAAACCTAGTCAAAACATATAGAAATCACTCAAAAATTGAAAAATAGTTTCAATGATATTCATAATAAACAATCCCAAAGTGGTGATTCATGAAACATTACTGGGTACAAGATATTCAAATGCAAACTAGGTCTCCTATCATTGTTTGACACTTTGGCAAAAATGCATCAAATGAACACTGCTCAAAACAGAACTTCACGAAACAACTTAGAATGATAATTTATCATTATAGGATGCATGGAAATGCTGAATTTAAGGTGTTAGAAACATTAAACAAAATGAATTCCCATCTTCATCATCTTATTCTTCCTCATCTCCTGCACTTTCTCCAAAATTTGCCTTCAATTTCTTCACTAATTTGTCTTTCTTCTTTAGCATGGAGCTTGTCTTCAACTCCATTTCAACTTTAGATTTCATTACATCATAGTTACCAAATATTTTTTCTATTTTATCAATCTCCTCTGCTAGGAGTGTAGTTTTGATAGTTGAGGCTTCATCAACATTGATCTCATATCCTAGGGGTCTTAGCCATCTAACCCTAGGTACAACAACTTGTATATAAGTGTAATCAATATCTACAAGGAAAAATATGTCATTATAGTGTTTTTTTACTAAGGAAATAGGTATCCTTAACCTTTGCTTCATAGAATTTTTGAAGTCTTCAAAATAACTTGTCATAACTGACTCAAAGTTCTCTCCCATTTGCTCAATATATTCATTGATTTGCACATCCACTGATCTATTGGTCTTCCATCCAACTTTTCCAAAGATAGGAATTAATTTTGTACATAGAAGAATATGCACACAAACATTGATCCAAATTTACATTGTGCACTTTTTTTCTTCCTAATGGCACCTAAATTCTCATTTATCTACTGTAATTGAAGTTTTGCAAGATCATAAATATGATCTTTCTTGACAATTTTGTAACCAACATCAACTGCTATGCAGGGCACACTATTTAACTTGCTTGATTGATAGAACTTGTGAGAGATAAACTTGTATCTATCATCATTTCATGCTTATTCCATTTTGTGCCTGTGTTCTTCTCAATTGCCTCCTTTGAGTCACTTCATAGTGTCTTTGGATGATCTAGGGTTGGCTAACTAGTCACCCTATGAACAATCCTTTTTGAAATCTTGATAGGTCCACCCTCTAACCACAAACATCCACAATGAATTCTACTCAAAACTATTTTTATCCATTCAATTTTGAAAACTGTGGGGAAATCTAGGGCACGAGTCAAACCCTTTCTCTCCACAATCTTAAATTATTCCTTCAAGACTCTATTTTCACACAATTTATCATATTCTTTTCTTATCTCCATGTCACCTATGCCTCCTGCTTTGTAGTTGTAATATTTTCTCACATCTTGTACCATTATGACTTTAGGTGGAATCATGGATAATGCACCTCATGGATCTTGTTTATAGGCAATGTCTGGGATGGCCTTGAAATTGGGTTGTTTGACCTCATTGCTAACTAATTGAACCTCAAAAGCCTCTTTATCCTTTGCATTCTTCGAACTAGATGCTATTTTGTCAAACTAGGGTTTACCAAATTTAAACCGCATAGTTCAACTTATGAAAAATACCTTTGAAATTTGATGAACTAGTGTTTTATTGTCACTAGAATCCTTGCAAATGCTTTAAACTAGTTTGTGAATCACTTTGCTCTACTTATTCTTGCTTTGAATTTGTAATGATGAAAAATAGATAAAAATTGACCTTATACCCTTCAAAAATTTGTAAAGCTTGGTACATGTACAACTATAAAACTCAACATCAACACAATTATTGTTCCATTTGGCATCTATAGAGACTTCCTTCACTTGGTAGCTACTACAAACTCAACTCTAACTATCTTTGACTAGCAGCTCGACATTAACTAGTTTTCACTAAGCATACATAGAAGACTTTTCATACTCAGTAGCAACATGAAAAATTGAAGATTTAATCTTGAATTTTCACAACTTCTTACATATTAATTCATGCTAATGTAATCATTAGAGTGCTAATTTCTTTTGGAACTGATGTATAATGCAACATGCTTTAAGTTTCAATCCCACATACTTCTTATTTGCTTAGTTTGATGTGGTGTGACTACTTGACCCATTGGGTGAAGTGACCCTTTCTCCATTTGATGTACTGCCATCATCTTTCTTCTTCCATGTCTTGTTCATCTCATTCTTGATGTGTTCAACATCTACCTTGTCTTTACCTTTATCAAATTCATAACTTGGTGCCTTAGACCTAGTTGGACAATGCTTGCTAATGTGACTAGTCTTGTGATAGTTGAAACATGTGGTTTGACTTAACCATCTCTTGTAGTTACCACTGAAGTGAGTTCTAATATAGTTTTTAGGTACCTTTCCATATTCTTAACAATAGTGACAACTATATCTTGTATTGTAATCCCAGTTATAGGATTTTTCATAGCTTCTTACCTTTGTTGGCTTGCTTGATGACCATGCGGACTTGGATCTGCATTCAAAGGCTCTATGTCCATACTTCTGACAATTGTAGTAGTGTCCTTCAAATTTTGATGCATGCATGATTTTGGTTCTGTATTCATGTTCTTAGGCTTAGTATTCTAATTTACATTCTTACTCCTACATGCATTAGCTATATGTCCTTATCACAATTATGACAAGTAGGTTTAGAGTTCTTACCTTTATTGTTCCTTTCCTCAGTAGCTTTGGATGATTCTCCTTTTTAAGTGCTTGTGTAGCCCAATCCTGATATATCTCTACTAGATCTAGGGTATTTTAGTAGTTGCTCAAAGTATTTGATGGATTTATTTGGCTTGTTGAAACTTTCAGCAAATTCCTTTTCTCTTTTTAGGTCATTCTACAATTGTTCATTCTGCATTTTAAAGTAGTTATTTCAATGTCCTTGACATTCAACTCATGATAAGAATTCATCATTTGGCTTAAGGTATCCAATTACATGTTTGAGATCTTGGATAGCTCTATTGACTTTTCTTCCAATCTATTTGCCAAAATTATTTTGTCTTCTTCAATCTTGGCCTTGTCTTCTATAACTTTCTTCTTTTGTTCAGTCACCTCACATATTACTATAGCTTGTGATTCTTGCTCCAATTTGAGATTTCCAATCTCTTTAACTTGTGCTCTATTCTTTTCCATTAGATCTACAATTGTTGCATTGAATTCACTGGAGTTACCATCTGCAAATAGCTTTTTGGTGTCAATCTCTTTATATTGTGTGTCATTTTTTGCTATAGCAATCTCTTTCCTTCTCTTTAGGGAACTCTTCAAAGCATCTCTAGCTTCATTTAGTTGATGTGGAATGAGATGTATCTCAATATCCTAGTTCTCAATGGTCTTTCCCAACTTGTATACTTCCATTTCAAAATCTTTCCTCAAAGCTGCAAAGCTTCTTCTTCTAAGAACTTAGCTTTGATACCAATTGATGGAATTACAAATGGGAACATACAGTTCTGAGAGGGGGGGTGAATCAAAAGTTCAAACCTTAACAACTAAAACTTTCACCATTTCATTAGATGCATATAATATCTGAACTATAAATAACATGTAAAGTAAATGCATCTAAACATGTAAACACACACACTTCACACTAGATATGATTACCCAGAAACCCTCCAAATGAGAAGGTAAAACTGAGCTGGGAATGACACCCACAATAATTCACTACTGTAGCAATAAACTGTCACCAATTAAGGTTACAATGATTTGACCATGAAACATGATCTACCCTATGAAAGGCCTACCCTGTTAAAGGCTTATAAGGACTATTAAGTCCCATCTTGTTCGAGGATTTTAACACCCTATTAGATGTGTTCCTAGCTAAAGGACTTCAAAACATTCATTTGGAATGTCACCCTATTAAAGGATTTACAACTGTTTGTTAGGACTACTCTACCTAGGAGATTTAACTAAAATCACCTGTTAGGATGTTTCAGCAGAGATCTTGTGATTAGCTCTAGTAGCCTAATTAAAGATCAAATTTGTACAATATCCTTCTTGATCCTCTCTAATCTGATATGTCAAATGCTATATCCTCTATCCTTTGTTCTTCTCAAACTAATTCTGTAATTTTCTCTATTACAACTTCTAAGTCTCCATGAATGCTCTGTTTTCACATGTAAACTTTGCTATTCTCTTCCTTCAATTCCTTATGCACTCACTCTATGAAGTTTAGGGCTTCATACTCTTTAAGAAGACTGAAGACTTAGGGTTAGGTATGAATCTAAGGCTGAGATTCATCCCTTCTTTTGTCACTTAATCCTTCCCTTTTTCTGATTGGTTGCATGCAATTACATAGGGAATCCACATATAGATTCATCCTTATCTTCAAAATATCATATTGTATATTTAGGTTGGCTGAAAAATGTTTTACATAGTTGTTTGTGCAATCACAAACAAATATGTCAAATTTGTGTTGCTTGGCACTTGAGGTTACTGATGCTCAACACATACTGTAATTCTGTCTCTAACTTGACACCTGAACTGCTAAACATCTACTATTTGCTCAGCACTTGAATCACTCGACATGTATTATCTACTTGAAACTTGAGTGACTTGGTACATGAGTGACTCAATACTCATTGCAACTTGACACGGTCTATATTTACATATCATACTCAACATACATTACTAGTTCTATATGAACTTAGTAAATTTCTTAAGTGTGTTGTCACTCAATTGTCAAAACCAATCTGAGATCAACATTTTCTACCAAAAAATAACTTAGTTCATTGTTCTTTAATGGTATACTCATAAAGGATATGGTTATCTTAGAGCTTGATGCATCTTCTTGCAATAGGACTGCAGACATGGTGTGTTCACTAGCATAACAGTGAATGCAAAAATCTTTCTTATAATCTAGGAGAGCAAGGATGAGAACTTTAGCTATTGCAACTTTGACTTCATCAAATTATTTCATGGCATCTTCACTCCATTTGAAAACCAATTTCTCACTGAGCATATTGGCAATGGGTCATGTTGTTTTAGTAAAATCTGGGATGAACCTCCTTAGCAAGTTAATTTGGTCAAAGAAAGAGTGGATTCCATTTCTATTAGAAGGGAGGGACAAAAATTGAATCACTTTGACTCACTCTAGGTCTATCTGAATCCCATCTCTTGATACTAAGTGGCCCAAGAGTTTTCCTTTGGCAATGCAAAATAAAAACTTCTTGGGGTTCAAAGAGATACTGTGCTCTTTGTACTTCTCGAAGTCCACCCTTAGATAAAAAAAGCACTTCTTCCTTCTCCTGGATAAAACTATCATGTCATCTAAGTAGATGAAAATTATCTTATCCAAAAAAACCTTGAATGATAAATTCATTGCCCTTTGAAAAGTAGCTCCTACATTGATGAGACTGAAAGGCATTCTACTATATTTGAAGGTTCCCCATGGTGTTGTAAAAGTGGTTTTGTGTTGGTCTCGAGGAATCTAGTTATATCTAGAAAAACTGTCTAGCATAGACATCATTTTTGAGCCCACTACCTTCTATGGGATATGATCCATATGAGGGAGGGAGAAATTATCCTTCAAGATTGCTTGACTCAAATTCTTGAAGCTGATGCAGATTCTAATCTCACCACTCTTCTTTCTAAACAAAACTATATTTGCCACCCATGTTGAGTGATGAATAGGGTAAATTATGCACACCTTTAGCATCTTATCCACTTCTCTAAAGATTGCATCAGCTACCTTTGGATTATATGTTCTGATCTTTTTTTGAAAAGGAGCAATGTGTGGTTTTACAAGAATCTCATGTTTAAATTTCCCTTGGCAAAAATCTTTCAAATCTTCATAGGACCATTAGAATACATCTCCAAAATTACTTCAGCAGCTTCAAGAATCTATCTTTCTCTGATTCTTTGCAACATTTTCCCAAATTGACCCATTTAGGATTATCCTCAGAGGCAATATTCACTTTCTCACATTCCCCCAAAACCTCTTCCATTTCACCCATATTGTTATCGAAGCAATAATATTTTTGATTAAAAAGTGACTCCAAAACAACTAGGCCTTTGGGGATCTGATTATCTTTCAATTGAATGATACCTTCTTCAGATTCAACTTCGAGCTTCATGTAGAGCTCATCCTCATAGAGCTTCCTAACATCAATGTAGTCATAGAAGGCTTTGGCTAACCTTGTTTCTATCTCCTCTACCTTGACCTCATTCATAAATGAGAAGTGTTTTATGGCCTTGGAAATCTCTATACTTGAGGTACCTTGTAATGTCCATACTATCATGTTACCATGTTCTATGCTCTGCACATCCATAAGTTTGGGCTTGTTTGATGCTGGAGCCATGCTCCACATTGCTAGATACTTGGTGTCACTGTTGAATCTAGATCCTCTTTGTATTCCACCAACACCATATGCCTCATATAAGAAGGCATTATCTTTCCTTCTAATTTGGTCAAGCATAAATGCTTGTTCAAAATCCCAACCAGGCACTAGTAAAATTCCACTCCTCTATACTAGATTCCTTGCCTCCTAAGGGTCATTACTTAACTTTCAAGATCATAAACATGTAGTTTCTCAACTAATTCTTTCTTCTTTTCATCTATCTCCCCTGGTTTCATTTTCAACACCATCTCACTTTGTTTGATCTTATACAAGAAACTCTTGAATTCAACAAATCTGATGAATTTATCATCTTCTATGAATCGTTGGGCATGAATGATCCTATAATCCAACCTTGCTTCTACCAGATATAAGTTAGTTAATGTGTTAATGTTTTTTCTACTACAGTGACTCTATCTTTTAGATAAGTATGTCTTAAGTCAAAAAAGTATTGAGTTTTACTAGGCAAGATTTTCTATGTCCTCTATTTTACTTTCTTAGAAATGTGCACTACCTTTTGCCTTTTACCCTTGGTGACCCATGATGCCTCAACAAGTTCATCTTCTTCCATTTCTAAAGTCACATTATGCTTAAGGATATTAGGATTCAACCTCTCTTGTTCTCTAATTGGTTCTACTAGTATTTATGTCATGATCTCAGCATGCTCAACAAGCATCTTCCTTATCCTCTGAGGATATGGGACATCCATATAAAAACCTTGGAAGTTTGGATCTATTCTCTTCAACTCCCTCTCTACCCTCAACACATCATCAAATTTGGACATTTTCTCAGTTGCCTCCCACTCAACAATAATATTGGGAATGAGATCTTCATGGGGAAAATATTTGGTATTTGGTAATACATAGTTTCTAATTTCCTTGAGGGTGTTCCTCATCTAGTTGTCAGGGTCATACATCCTATATGGGCTAGTTGGCAGATTATAATGATGGAGGAAAGTGTGAATTTGATCTACGGATTCCTTTCCAATTGAAAAGTCCCCTACCCTAAACCACCTACATAAGAATGTGCCTCTATGCACCTTTGGTCCTAGATACACCTTGATTACCATAAATAACTGACACATGAATTCAATGATAACCAATCTAGGGGGAATGAATTAGGAAATATATGGGGTGGTTGAGGACAACCATAAACTCTCATTAGGGAGAAGGTAGGAGATAGAAAGATATCTCCCCAATTATAATCTAATATTTTATTCTCAGTGATTAGGGTTGGTATTAAAAAATCTTCATAATTTTAGGTGTCCTAAATTAACATGGATCTAACATTTTCATTATAATTGTGCCAAAATTATTTTAAAATTAAACAGAATCAAAATAATGATATGAACTATCCCATACCTGTATCCATAGTTGAACTTGAAAATCTCCATTGGCATTAGAAGTGTGATCAATTAAATATGGGCTTATGTACCCCACATTCTTGTACATGATTAGGTGCATCAACAACAAGTAATGATGGAACTTGAAGTTTCCCATTTTTTCACTCTGTGCCACTTTAATACATTCTTTCATCTTCTCTAGAATATACTCTACATAGTCATATTCTCCACCATGGTAGTAGTCTTGCACATCTCTGGAAATGATAAATTGGGCTCCATACACCATGGTAGTTCTATTTATGCCAACTACCTTGTGGATACCAAATATTGTTTTCACAAAATAATTCTTGAACTTGTCCAAAGGCATCTTCTTGTCCACCTTTTAAGGGTAATCACCCACTTTCTTTAAGTCCATGGGAATATGCTATAGCATAGACTTCCCTATGTAAGCTTTGGTGTTTCTTTCAAATTTCTCTTCTAGGTCAACTAGGTCTACTAGTTCACTCATAGCACCACCCAATCCAAACACTTCAATAAAAAATGCATAGTCCATTGTGCATAGAATGGTTCCATCTTGCTTGTGGAATGATTTGGTGGCTAGATTGTATGACTTGATTATGGCCTTTACCAAATCAATGTCCACAAATACTTCTAGAAAGATAAGTTTTGCTAGATTCTTCTTCCACGGATTGCAAACATGGATCTTCTCTACTTTTTTGTGATAGAAGTATCTGAGTATATCATAACCAATGACTCCAAGGTATGTAGCATCTCTACAAAATATATAAAGTCTCTAAAATATGGTCATTTGCACCGATGGCATTGGAGGACTCAAGGAACAACTTAATCCATTCTTCAACAAACCTATTTGGCTTCTTCTACCTAGTTTTCCCTCCCTTGGAAGCTAATATTTCTGCAACTTTCATGTCCAAAGATTGTATCTCTTCTACTTCTTTGTCAATCATCTTGAGAGTAGACTAAAAAACTAGAAAAATTCTGTAACCAGCTCTGAAAACAATAATCTACTCACATTGAAAACTATGCACCTACTCTAAAATCTCTTCTTTCTACAAATGGTAATATATTACTAGATTATGGAATTTTTTTATGTTGTGCATACTTTCATCAACCTTCTCTGTGCATTGATATTATGCATGCTTGAGCTTTAAATTTAGTGATGTCTGTCACCTCAGAGGGAGCGTCAACATAACTATCCAACTCAAAAAGTTATGTACTTTACTCAAATTTAATTGGTGAGGGTTTTCTATTGTTATTCTAGCTCAAAAAAGTAAAGTTCACTTTTTATGTCAAACTAAGGTTTACAATCTTATGACACATTCTAAAGAAGAGGCATGGAACATTGGTTTTATGATCTTACGATCATTTTGAAATCAAACCCTTTATCACATTATCATAAGCTTGTAAAATGTCTTTCATGATCCTACAATATACCATTTATCATGCCTTTGGAACTTACCCCTAAATCTCTTATGATCTCATGAGACATAGTGTATCTTAAGATTGGAACACCAAAAATAGTAAACACCTTCAAGAGTCATAAAGTTACACTAAGTAATTAATAAATGCCTTTGTATCATCTTATCTTTCTTTCCTTTGCCTCACAATATTATGATCATGGTTTACTGGGCCACTTTTTAACTTTTATAGTTAGCTTTCAAACACTTAAGATGTTACAAGCACAACTTTGGCGTAACATTGTGTCTCCACTTTTAGTTCCTTATAGTCTCTTGATCACAGTCACTAAACTAGCTTTGTAACATCAAAAATTACCTTTAGCTTATATCAATGACCTATGATCACATTACAATGTTATTATTTCCTTTTTGTGGCCTTGGAAGCTTCAATCTTTACCCTCACAATCTTACGACTTAACATTGCTTCATAGCTTTGTAAAGCTATTAAATTTCCCTTGATATATTATGATCTATTGCCTCTTATAGCATTAGAAGATATGAATTTCCATGTGTCTCAAAACTTTATGTAAATGTGCATGGCACCACCCTACTTTATCACTTTTATCTTATGATCTTATAATCATATCTTTATCATGCAATCAAACACCTCAAAATCTACTTTCACAATCCTATGATCACGACCTTTCATATCTTTGGGGGTAACCCTAAAATCCTTTATGATGTCTTGATCTCCCCTTTATCATAAGATTAGAACTCTCCACAACCCTTTTCAACTTTTATGTCCTTTTGATCTTATGATCACCACTTTATCACATGGTTGAGAGCCTCCATTTTTGCCTCTACGATCTCATGATAACCTTTTTGTCATAACATGATGCAGGCAAGAGATGAATAACTAGGGCCAAAGGCACACCCAGCTATCCAAACTACCCTGCAAGAGTTAACACAACGGAAGCAAACACGAGGAATAGTGCCAAGGAAAGAGAGAACAAGGATATATTTATTGATTCATCAAATATTTAGCATATATGCCCAGTTGTAAGGCCTTCTGGGTTACGACCAATTATAAATGTACAACTTCTAGATTTCCAAATTAGCTTTTTTAAAAAAATCCACATATCTCTTTTCTTTTGAACTCTCCCCCAAAATTTTCCCTAACCCTAAACCTAAACACCCTATTTGTACTACAAAATGGCTTACGGATAATTCTAGAACATAGAGAAACCACAAGTCAGCCCTCATCAAATATAATTAACTATACCAAAATTAAATGTGAGCAAAGTCGGCCCAATTGGAACTAACTAAAATTAACTAATGTGCAAGATTACAAAGAAACCTAGGATGCTCCCGCATCAGAGAACCAAGGTTGGAAAAAAAAATGATTCTCCTAAATCATGCAAGTGTCACACCCTAAGCTGAATCCAACTTAGACTGAGAAATCCATGTAGCATCTTCAACTAGTCTATTCTTCCACTTCACCAAATATTCATAGCAATCTTTTCCTCCTATGCTCTTACCAACTCTTTGATCCAATATCTGTTCAACCTCTTAGGATAATCATCAGATACAATAATTTCATCCTCTCACTCATGATACTTATACAAATCAGAAATATTGAATATAGGAGATATATCCATGTCATCAGGTAACTCAAATTCATAAGAATTACCACTATCAAACTTCTTCAAGATCTTACAAGGTCCAAATTTCTTCATCTTCAACTTATTGTATGTTCTAGCTAGGAATCTTCCTTTCTTTAGATGAACCATCACCTCATCACCAACCTAAAAATCATGGTGTCTTCTAGACTAATCAGCATTCTCTTTATACTTCTAATTACTTTGTTCCAATCTCAGCTTCACTTCCTTATGCAAAGACTCCAAAAAATCAGCAAATTCTTGTCTTGCAGCACTTCTCTTTTCTTCACCAACAACATCTCTCAAATCTGGTATGCCTCTAGGATGCATTGCAGTAACAATCTCAAAAGTTGTCTTCCCTGTACTCCTATTCACAGAATTGTTATATGCAAATTTAGCTTGTGCCAATACCGTGTCCCAATTACTTGACTTATTCCCAACCAAACATCTTAGCAAATTACCCTAGCTTCTATTCACAACCTCTATCTGTCCATCTGTTTGTGGATGGATTGTAGAACTAAACTTCAACTCAGTACCCATCTTCTTCCACAAAGTCTTCCAAAAATATCCAACAAACTTACTGTCTCTGCCAGAAATAATACTTCTTGGTAATCCATGCAATCTCACAATCTCTTTAAAAAAAGTTTAGCAACATGCTTAGCATCTGATGTCTTCTTACATGGTATAAAATGAGCCATCTTAGAAAATCTGTCCACTACCACAAATATGGAATCATACCCTTTCATTGTCTTAGTCAATCCAAGAACAAAATCCATACTAATGTCAGTCCAAGGTTTCTTAGGAATAGTAATAGGTGTATAGAAACCAATATTTTGACTCACTCCTTTTGCAACTTGACAAACTCCAAACTCTTTACAAATTTTTGAACATCCTTATACATTTGTGGCCAATAATATTTTTCTTTCAGCAAACCCAATGTCTTATCAATTCCAAAATGTCCAGCTAATCCACCACTATGCTTTTCCTTAATTAGATTCAACCTCATAGAACTTCTAGGAATACACAACTAAATGCCTTTGAACAACATACCTTCTTGAATGAAATACTCATCATACTTACTTATGTGATCTGTTAGATTTGGTGCTCTACACTCTCTCCATGCCTCAAAAAAATTAGTATCAACATCGTATAATTCTTTCATCTCATCAAAACCAAGAACTTCAACCTTCATTTCAGTCAACAAAGAATGTCTTCTACTCAATGCATCAGCAACTTTGTTAGGAACTCCACTCTTATGCTTAATCACAAATGTAAAACTCTGCAAATATTCAACCCACTTCATATGTCTTTGATTCAATTTATGTTGACTTCCCAAGTATTGTAAAGCTTTATGATCAGTATACAACACAAACTCCTTAGGCATCAAATAACGTCTCCACTTCTTCAATGCTTGAACAATAGCATAAAACTCTTGATCATACACAAAATATTTCCTTCTAGCATCATTCAACTTTTCACTAAAGAAAGCAACAGGCTTACCTTCTTGACTTAATACAGCTCCTATTGCATTACCACTTGCATCACATTCAACTTGAAATACTTTGTTGAAATCAGGGAAAGCCAATATCGGTAATTCTACAACCTTTTGTTTCACAGTCTCAAAACTCTTATCAGCTCCATGTGTCCACTTGAATTCCTTTTTATCTCCCCTCATTGTCTCAGTCATAGCATTGCAAATAGTACTGAAATTCTTTATAAACTTTCTATAAAAAATAGCTAAACCATGAAATGATATTACCTCACTTACATTCTCAGGTGTAGGCCATTCCAAAATTGCTTTAACCTTCTCAGGATCCATCTTCAAACCATCAGCTGAAATCAAAAATTCCAAATACACAATCTCCTCTTGTATAAAAGAACACTTTTATAGATTAATCAACAACTTTTCCTCTTTCAACCTCTGCAATAATTGTCTAATATGCTCAAGATGTTGTTCCTTAGTCTTACTGAATATTAGAATATCATCCAAATAAACAATCAAAAACTTACCCAAAAATCTTTTCAGAACTTCATTCATTAACCTCATGAAAGTACTAGGTGCATTAGTCAAACCAAAAGGCATAACCAACCATTCATAAAACCATCTTTTGTCTTGAAAGCAGTCTTCCATTCATCACCTTCTCTGATTCTGATCTGATGATAGCCACTCTTCAATCAATCTTGGTAAAATACTTTGCTCCACTTAAACAATCCATTATGTCATCCATCCTTGGCATATGAAACCTATATTTCACTGTTATCTTGTTAATGGCTCTGGAATCAATACACATTCTCCATTCTCCATTCTTTTTAGGTGCTAATACAACAAGTACAACACATGGACTCAAGCTTTCTCTGATCAAATCTTTCTGCAACAACTCATGCACTTGTCTGTTAAGTTCTTCATTCTCTGTAGGTGTCAATCTATATGGTGCTTTGTTTGGCAAACTTGCTCTAGGAATCAAATCCATACAATGACTTATACTTCTTACTAGAGGTAATCCATCAGGAAGATCATCAGCAATAATGTCTTTATATTCATTGAGCAATTTTGCAATTTTTTCTAGGACTTGGTCAATACTACCTGTTGGCGCTAAAAATTGCATGGCAAATTTTGAGCACCATTGAGAAATTTGAGCCCTATAAACGCTTTTTGATGCATATGTACCCAGTTCTCAGTTCGAGGCCCAAGAGGTGTTTAATGATTCTAGCACCTTTCATTCAGTGTGTCTACATGTTCCATGATGATAAATTGATTTTTTGAGTCATTTGGCGAAGTCTTGCTTTCAAAAATTGTCAATCTTGCATTTTCACCTAAGTGCCAAATAGCGACAAGAGGTACACCTAGAATTGTGTCATGACTTGCCACTTTGAGATTATCTAGTGTCCATATCTAAGAACCTATATTTCATATTTCAAGTTATTTTGAATCCATTTGTCTAGGTTTTGAATCTCTCAAAGTTGGTCAGTTACTGTTTTCACACATTTGCAAAATGTTCAAAAATTCTGGGAAGCCCTGTTTGATGTGCCATAAATTTTGACCAGTTGATCAAAATAGTGAAATTCCTTTTGCGTTGCATTATAGACATTAGAGGCTTGTCATTTTTCAATTTTTAGCTCATGAAAAATCCGTTTGATCAGTTTTCAAACGCGATTCCAAACGTAATTTCTAAAGTTATACTGGTGTCAACATTTGCAGATTTATCAGGACCCCTATTCGAGATGTTATAACTTGAGATTCGTGATAGGTGAGATCAAATGGTTTGTTCCCCTATATTGCCCACTGAAAATACTACAAGTGTGCCAGTTTTTAGAACTTGATGAATCTGTCTCCACACTTTACCAAGGTCATTCCATTTCTAAAAAAATGACTTTCTGACATTGTTTTAAATCTGCAAAATCCAAGTAGCCTACTATGAACGTCAACCATTTGCGCCCAGTTACTCGTCGTGAGCCCAAATCGCAGATTTGTATTGTCCTCATGACAGAGAACCAACACCGCAAGTTTCATTTCCCCATGTGCTCATTTGCTCAGTTTTCAAGGCCAAATCTGAGCCTAGTTTGTTGTTTTCTAATGTGTTTACTTGCAGGTAAATTTGAGAAGGCAACTTTGACAGTCAATATCTTTTGACTGGGAATTCATCAAGAGACAAGATCTAACAGGATGCAAGAGTGCAGAATAAAGATTCAGTGTGCCAATTTTTAGAGCATGGTCAGAGGTTCAGGTCAGTTTTTAAGGTTAGTCAAGAGAGCTCCTGGCACCAAATTGACAGTTTGCAAAAAATGACAAAATGAGTCTTAATTAGCAGTTCAGAGATGGATTTTGATTTAGACTTCTATCAGATGTTCATCAGATCAGTATGGGGTATCAGTTGTTTGGAAGCGAATTTTGTTTTTTAGCCAGACCCATTCTGGGCCCGAGACTCCCATCAGATTATTAAATGTTTTGGCATTGCAAGTTGCATTCAGAGTTGAAATATTTGTATGGAGTCAAATGGATACGTGGGGTATTTTCGTGTTGAACTATAATATAGACAAAGTAAATAGGTGTACAGTCTTTGTATGGAGGAATCATGTGATCTGGTTCACCTTTATGGTTGTGTGGAAGTTTTTCCATTTTGATAGTAGTCATGTCCCTCCATTATCATTAATAAAGTGGTTTTGCAAGAGTTTTGGAAGATGATAATGAACCAACATATGGATTGCTACTCTTTGGAGGTGAGCTTAAGGTAAACCATGAGAAATAGACAATCAAGGTAAATGATTGGCCAGAATTTGAGGCTCCAGCTCGTATTTCTGTTCTTATTAACGAAATGTATTTGAAGGTCAATTCTTTGTTGATGGCAAAGATATGAGATCTAGAAATGAATATATCTAGAAACATGGTTGTGATAGCACTCGTTCAACTATAAGTAACTGATGGTTTTTAATTCTCAAGCTTGGATTCAAAGGAACACTTACAAATGTTCATTGAAAAGAATATGCATTCATAAATCAGTGGCAGGTAGTTCTACAATTCATCCTTCGACGTCATTTTTGAAGAAGATGTCTTTGTTTAGATTTGTTAAGGCAATCTTCTGAGATAAAGCAAATATCCTTGCTCAAAATGGCTAAAGTCTTCACTGTTATCTAAAAAAGCTATGGATAATCAGAATGAAATCTAGTTTTCTTGGTGACTTCATGCCCTCTTAAAGATAGTTATTCAGAGCATAATGATTTTTTATTATTTCATTCTATCTAGCCTTTCAAGCATGGCTGCGGATTAATTTACTAGCAAGATTGCATTGTAATCAGCATTATGTGACTGATTGGGTTCCACAAATCAGAATATGGGGATATTCATTCTAGTACTTGTATCCAAAGGGATTTTGTTTCAAATAGAAGACAAATATGCAGGAGAGTTTGGAACACAACGTCAACTATTTTCATTGTAAACAACATACATGGAGAGAGACGCAACATTTATCTTGAATGTTTTATGTTGAAGAAGGAAACATAGTAAGAAAGGAATCACGCATGTGCAATAAAATCCATGGCATATACCAGTCAATGCATGCTATGATCAACAGCTCAAGCATCTGCAGCAAGGAATATTCCAGAGTTTCCACGCACCAAAAGGAGCTCCACATTGAAAACATGCAAAGAGTCGCAGGGGAGACGCCAATAAAAAGATGTATCCTCACAATAAAGAAGAGTCTCCTTTAAGCAAAATGAAGATGCCACGCCTCATAACAATCAATACCATACATAGAAGAGGCGCTAACGCTGAAGGAGAACAGGGCAAGTCAGCCGCAAGGGCAAAGTGTAGAAACAGGAAGCCACCATGAAGCCACAACAAGAAGAGAATCTGTTAGTAAGAAGACACTCACGTGGGTGTAAAAAGGCCCAATGTGGAGGGGCGGATGCAGATCACGTAAGTAATAGAAAGAGCCATATAAAGAGGGAGGCATCTTAGAGCAAGAGCCACGCATAAGAAAGAAGATGCAACGGCATAGAACAAAGGAGAAAGCATTCTCAGCCTTTATCCCACATTCTTTTGAGGCTCGTCTTTCTTATATTTTAAATACAATGACACACAAAAAGTGTATTGTCTTAAGGACATACACACTTTTGAGGTCGACCCATCTTGTGGAGGGGCCCATCGGCTCGCGAGTTATAGTTTTGACTTGATTCACTTGCTCATGTGGGAGCGTAAGGAAAAATACAAAGGTCTCCAAGAATACGCTCAAGCGCATGAGCGTAAGATGATTTCAAAGCATGCCCGGTCTTACGCTTAACTTGTATGAGTGGAGGATAATATGTGAAGGCTTCCCAATGCTACGGGAAAGCAAGCGTCCCATATGGACGTAAACAAAATTTTTGAGACCTTTGGTAATATGAGTGCTCATATGGGCATAAAGGAAATTTTGCCCCCGTGTAAGCGTAAAGGTGAAAATTGAGTTGGAGTTCGCGTATGAGCGTAAATAGAAATTTCAAAGGTTCCACAGCTACGGGGTGCAAGAAAATATTATAATATTGGTTTGAAAATTTAGAAAGTTTCAAACGTATGACATTAAAATTTGAATTAATTTCGAATTTTATATAGTCTAACTATGTAAAATTTAATTTTTTTGAATTTTAAATGCTATGTTTTAGTCCAGGGATCTAATTTTCAAACTGCTATCAGGGGAGCATTTTTTATCAAAAATATGCCTTATAATATACCGTTGGAACCGAGAGAATCTAAGTTTTCCACATTCAAGGTCAGATTATGCACAGGTCTTCACTGGTTCAGTGTATAAGCAGATTTTCAATTTTTAGAGGCATTGATAGTGGAATGATCAGAATTCAGTGTGAAGCCTTAGGATCAGATATAAAGTAGATATAAAGGTTTTCTGAAGCCTGGGTCTGAAGAAAATTGATTTTAGAATGGTTTTCTTGGCTTTTACAAGCAAAATTTTAACTGAATTTTTGTTTTGACCATGGGTAAAGATGAAGAATCAAATCAGTTATTTGTTCAATCATGTATTTTCAGATATTTTTATGCTGGTAAAAGCCAGATGATTGAAGATTTGATATGCAAAAAGTTGAGGGAAAAGATTAAGAAGATTGTTTTAACCTGTTGAGAAGGTTTTCCAAGTGGACATTTGTCAGTTACAGATCAGATCCGGGAATCAACTCTTCTCCTATATCTTTCTTTTCATTCTCTTTTGAAAGGGTTCCAGTTTTTGTTACTGAGAAACCAGTGGGTTCCAGTTCCTTGGAAGAAATCTGCTCATGACTGTGATACCGGATTTTGGATCCAGTTCTTGATGCATTTCCAATACTGAGACACCATATTCTTCAGCAAATTCTTCTTGTATGAACAACAGTAGGAAGATAAATACAGATAGTTTAGATCTGTTAGGTTGTTTTCATGTTTTTCATTTCATGCATATGATTGTATATTTTCAAGGAAATAATGCAAAGAGAAGCAGATGATTAAGTTTCAGTTGAATCTTGTCTCCATTCTCATTGAATTTCAATGTTTTACGATCTCTAAACAAAGAGTTTAGGTCGTAGTTGCAGTCCCCTAAGACTGTATGTTGTTTCATTGTTGCTGATAGTTCAAAGAATTGTGTAAATGCTTCATAGAAATCAATAGGGTTGCAGATCTATTGAGGAGGATATCAGGTAAGAACGAGATTTTAAACTGAACATAGATGTCTATTTACAAGTTAAATAGATAGATCTATATCTGAAGATACACACATGTCTCAGATATTCCTATGTATGTTTGTGATCCATGAATTTGCCCAATGGACTAGGCACTGATCAGCTACAGGGTCATTACTTTCTCACTGTTGCATATCTGAGGGTTGTTGAAATCAACATCAAAAATCAAACACTTTTCCACTTTCATGTTGAAGAGCTATCATAGAATGCCCTCACTCAGCTTATGAGGTTCTTAGATCTACATTTAGCTACTGTAGATTGATGATCATTTCATGAGTTATCAGGAGAAATAGGGGTTTTATCTACTTTGAATAGATTCAATGTATGCTTTAATAACTAGTACCATATGAAGAATCTATAGGTCTACCCACCTAGGTTTTGCAGAGCCTAAAGTGCAGAGGGAGTATAGCCTTATAGTTGGCCTGGTGTCTGAACGGGCATGTTGAAAATGGGAGTTAGCTGCCCCTAGATATACTTTGTTCTCATCAGGGTAATTGGAAATGGGTAACATTTTCAAACACCAACACTACCATCTGTCACTCAGTCACCACTATCTGGCACTCGATTAGCATTATTCTCTTGCACTTGGCCTTCATTGACAAAACTTGGTTTTCCTAAAATTATGGCAAAAAAAACTTGATTCTTCTTCACTTCCTTTTCAAATTGTTTCCCATTAACCATACAAATCTTTACAGTAGTACAATTAACCTCATCTAGAACTTCAATCAAAGCCAATAATGTTTGTTTCTTCCCATTCACCCAAAGAGTATATTGATTCAATCTTCCATCATGTATAGCATGTCTATCATATTGCCAAGGTCTACCCAACAAAATATGACAACAATCCATGGGCATAATATCACACAAAACTTCATCAACATAATGTCCAATTTTAAATTTCACAAGGCATTGCTCACTTACCAATAACTTATGCTCATCTTTGATCCATGAAACATGATAAGGTTTGGGATGCTTCAACCTCTCTAACTACAACTTGGTAACCAGCTCTTCTGATGCCAGATTTGTAGAACTCCCACTATCAATGATCACTTTGCAGCATTTTCCAACCATCTTACATCTTGTCTTGAAAAGACTTCTCCTTAAAATAGGTTCCTCATCACTTCTTTTATTACATAAAGTTCTTCTCACCATTAAATTTTCTCCAACCTCGGGTCCACTTGGTGAACTTTCAATGTCTTTTTGAATCACAACATTTCTATTATTCTGTCCACTTTTAGAGGATCTATATTCAAAAGATCTATGCCCTTCTTTGCCACATCTTAAAAAATTACCATGAAATCCACATCTAGAATAGGAATTACCTCTTCCTCGGTAAGAATTAGTTCCTCCTTGGTAAGAATTACCACCTTTCCATTCAGTCTTGCCTTTATCATCACTCTTCCATTCATATTTGCCTTTATCTTGCATAGAATTTTTAGATCTACTACTTTCTCCATAAGATCTACCTCTACCTCTTTAGAATCTACCACCTCTACCTCTTTTTCTTTGTTCATACTTCTTTGTCAAGATCTCCTCAGCCTTCAAGGCATACTAGTATGCTTCTTCCAAACTTTCCAACTTCACAAAACTTATCTCATCTTGAATTCCAGATCTCAATCCATTAATGTACCTTACAATTTTCTCAACACCATCATCCACATGTCTAGATCTAATGTCTAATCTATAGAATTCCTCGGTATATTCTTTCATAGTCATGTCCCTTTGTTTCAAATTTTGCATCTTTCTCAATAAGCTAACTTGGTAATCAGTAGGAAGAAATTTTTTCTTTACCTTGTTCACCATCTTTGGCCAAGTTCTTATCTTCTTCTTTCCTCTCCTTTGTCTATCAGTTTGCAAGTGCTCCCACCATAATGATGCATGACCTTTCAGCCTAGTGACTGCAATCTTCACCTTTCTGTTATCAAGAGTGTTTTCATACTCAAAGAACTTCTCCATATCAGAGATCCAATCCAACACAGTATTTGTATCTAATTTCCCATCATAAGGAACAACTTCTACAGCAGGCTTTGAATTTTCCCTAGACAATCATCACAACAATCTTTCCTCATCTCTATCTTCTTCAAGTTCTGGATTATGGTTTGGTGCTACCACTTCATCATCACTTACATCTTCAAGATGTGCTCCTCTCCTCTGGGTTGTCTCCACATCATATAATCTGGCTGCAATTTGTCTTAACTAATCCAATATAGCATTATCAACTTTATTTCCTCTACCATGAACCATCTTTACAAATCAAGTTCCTGCAAGATCGTAACCCTCTGCAAGTTATAGGTCAAATCCACAGATCTGCCACCCTACAACCAGATCCAAATCAGGGTTCTACACGATCCAATCTCCACAAGGATAAACTTTAGGCTCTGATACCAACTGATGCAGGAAAGAGATGAATAACTAGGGCCAAAGGCACACCCAGCTATCCAAACCACCCTGCAAGAGTTAACACAACGAAAGAAAACATGAGGAACAATGCCAAGGAAAGAGAGAACAAGGATATATTTATTGATTCATCAAATATTCAGCATACATGCCTAGCTATAAGGCCTTCTGGGTTACGGCCAATTACAAATGTACAACCTCTAGATCTCCAAATCAGCTTTTTTTAAAAATCCACATATCTCTTTTCTTTTGAACTCTCCCTAAAAATCTGCCCTAACCCTAAACCTAAACACCCTACTTATACTTGCCAAAATGGCTTACGAATAATTCTAGAACATAGAGAAACCACAAGTTGGCCCTCATCAAATATAATTAACTATACCAAGATTAAATGTGAGCAAAGTCGGCCCAATTGGAACTAGGCAGAATGAACTAATGTGCAGGATTACAAAGAAACCCAGGATGCTCCTGCATCATAACATCAGACACCTTGATTTTAAACCCTTTAATCAAACACTTAAGATAACACAACACAAGGGGAATCATACGATTGAAGACCTCATTTTGAACACTTATGATGCTACAATCATATAACATATCTTAAGATCAAGAGACTTGACACATTATCGCTATGATCCTCCACTAACCCTTACATCGTAACATTGGGAGAGGGAAATTTTAAGCTTATGAGTAGATGCCTAAAACTTGATCGTAAGATCATATTACATGATTTGAATGGAATTCAATCTTCCACTTGAAATAAAACCTTGGGTAAGGGTAAAAATTATTGTGGATTTTAATGAATTTTTCATGACAAGAGTGAGGATACAACCTTCTAATATCACATTATTTCACTAGGGAAAAAAATTCAACATTGAGCTAGGGAAAAAAAACCTGGTTAGGATTTATTTTGGAAACTAATAACAAATAAAGCACAAACCGTAACAATACAACATAGTTCAAAGCATTTTCGTAGTAAATTTTTTAAATTTTTTGTATAGTGAAAATAGGGGCTATTAGAACACTCAATTCAGGGGGAGTTATGAACTTTTGGAGAAGTATGATAGTTAAGTCATTAGTTGTGCAAAATTTTGAAATTTTGAAATTTAGTATGAGATATAGATTATATGAGTTATGCACATAAGTTACAATTATATATGCATGACAAAGTATTCTTTCCACTCATGTCAAAGGGGGAAACTTTTAATCTCATTTTGGTTTTGACAAGGCAATGTCAATGTTGATTTTTGAATAACTCAGTGATAAGAACACATACACCTAGGGGCAACTAATTTCCATAATCAATGCACCTATTTAGACACTAGGGCCAACTATAAGGCTATACTCTCCTTCTTCTTTAGGTTTTGCAAGACCTAGGTGGGTGGACCTTAGATTCTTTATATGGTACTAGTATCAAAGCATATAATTGAATCTATATAATAGATAAAAATACCTTAATCTTCTATGTTTATGTAAACATTCATGGACATATGATACAAGAACATCCTAGGTGTAAGAGAAATCTTGTATTATCCAAAAATATTATCTTTTTAATATTTTTTATTTTCATAAGGACTAGTAGACAAGGTGGTTACTATTTATGGGAACTTGCTATTTTTAGTAAGTTTGTCATATGGGCTTGGAATGTTCTCATTTTCTATAGGAAGGTTCATTTTAGAGTTACAAGCCTACCATAAAAATCTCATTGCTCTAGCTTAAAAGTATTAGAGAAGTTATTGCAGATTTTTAGTGGAAAAATTTGTAGAAAAATCTTCAGGCTCACTATTGGAGGCCTTAGATTTCCTGGATGAGGTCTGAAATTTTGACGAAAGGGCACTTGCACTCTCTCGAACCTATAGATCAGGAGCTGGCATTTCTAAAAAGTGGTTATGACAACCAATTAGAGCAATGTTTTGAGAGTTATGGCCTTCCAAAGTTGGGCTACCTAAAATATCTAAAATAATTGTCAAAGATGTATTTTGCCGACACTATATGTATTGTTAGGGTCTTTCAGCCCTAGGTATTAAGTTTAATTGCCTAGAACCTTCCCAGGTAGCATAAAATTTCCTATTTAAGAAAGGCTTGAACATTATCTAGAATAGCTTTGGGTGATAGTTTGTAGTTTAGTTTTGTAGATTACTGTAATGAGGGCACCCATGTGGGTTAGCATATTGTACTTATGAATTCTATAATTTTGCATTTGTGGCACAAATAAGAAGTCCATATTTTGTTCTCACATTTGTTGTTGTTTCTTTGTTTCTGTTATGTGTTTATGGTATTAAGGGGAACACCCTTCATCAAGTGGTATTAGAGCTAGAGTTCTTGAGGGTGTGGATAGATCACCAATTGTGAGGCAATTCACACCAAGACCATGGTTCCAGCTGAGCATGTAGACAAATCATCGATTGTGAGGTAGTTTGCACTAAGGCTTCATTGAAAGTGCAAAAATTCCTCCTCGAAGAGAGCATGACAGAAGAGCTATAGGTGTTACACTAAGGGTTTTAGAGTCCTCCAAAGACAAATGCAAGCATTGGAAGAACAAAAGCATAGAGGAATAAATCTTCCTGTAAGAGATGAAAGCAAGGATGAGGATGAAGTAGAAGAAAATGTTAGAGTAGAGGCAGTTCCAAACCCAGAGGAAGAGAGTCTTTTTAGGGCCATCTCCAAGATTGGAAAAAGACCTAAGTTTGAAGTTCCCACATTTTTGGAAAATCTTAATCTAGAGGAGCTAATTGATTGGATCAATGAACTAGAGTACTTTGAGTATGATGATATTGAGGATCCTGATAGGGTCAAGTTTGCAAAGGCAAAACTGAAGGAACATGTGAAGATCTAGTGGTAGTAGGTTTAGTTGGAGTGAAATAGAAAGGGAAAGGAAAAAATCACCAGATGGGATCGAATGGTAGCTAAACTGAAGTGACATCATTCCTGTGGATTATGAGCTTGATCTATTGAAGAAAATGCAAGGGTTGAAGCAAGCAAAAAAATCTATTCAAGAGTATACTAAAGAGTTCTATCGAGTTCTCATTAGAATTGGCCATGCCAAAGTTGATAAGGAAAAAGTGGCTCATTATCTTTATGGGTTAAGGCCAATCATTTAGGATGAGTTGACTCTAGTTTGAATGAACAATATTGAGGAGGCATACCAATATTCCCTAAAAATTGAGGATAAACTGAGCAAGAAGTTTAAAAACAAGAATAGTGGAAGAGGTCACAATGGATAATCTAGTGGAGAATCTTATGGAGGCTGTAATGATGATTAGAAGAACAAGCATGAGGCTAGAAGTAGCAATTAGAACCAAAGGGAAAACAATTCCAATTGTTTCCATGATTAGAATAATAGAGATTAGAGAGGAAGAGGTAGAGGACAAGGATTTGGAAGAGGAGGCTTCCATGGGAAATGTTTTCACTGTAGAGAAGAAGGGCATAGAGAATTTGAATGCACCTAGTGCCAAGGAAGGATAGATCAAAGAACAAAAGGCCAGGCCAGAGTTACACATGTTGATGAAGATGTCAGATCATCACATTCTAAAGATACTGAAAGAGGAGAAGTCCTAGATAATAGAAGAGTCCTACTGAGTGGTGAGAATGAACTTGATCAAAGAAGGAGCTTATTTTGCAGAAGGTGCAAATGTGAAGATAAGTGTTGTGATGTGATCATTGATGGTGGAAGTACTGACAATCTAGTGTTAAAAATGATGGTTACCAAGTTGAAGCTAAAGAGATAGAAACACCCATGTCCATACCATATTACTTGGGTGCAAGATGACCACAAGATCATGGTCAATAACCAGTGCTTATTGAAGTTCAAGATTGGAAGCTACCAAGATGAGGTACTATGTGATATCATACCTATGGACATAGATCATATGTTGCTAGGTAGGTTGTGGTAGTTTGATAGGCATGTTGTACATGATGGGTTAGAAAATACCTACACTTTGACTAGGGATGGAGTGAAACATAAGTTTGACCTGTTGAAGGATAAGGAAGAAAAGGTATGTAGTGCTACCAAAATATGTTTTGTTGATGGAAAAGAGTTTTTCAAAGGTATGAAGCATGAGCATGTGTGTTTTTCTATAATTCCAAAAGATAGTAAAGAAGAAATAGAAGAGATGCCTACAAAAGTTGTAGATATGTTGGGAGAGTTTTCATATATTGTATCAAATAATGTACCTAATGGATTACCCCCAATGAGGAAGATTAGTCACCAGATGGATTTTTTTCCTAGAGACTGCTTGCCAAATAAGGCAGTGCATAGAATGACACCAGAATAAAGTGAAGAGTTGAACATACAAGTTCATGAGTTGTTGTAGAAGGGGTTGATTCGAGAGAGTCTGAGTCCATGTGGTGTACCATCTATATTAGTACCAAAGAAGAATGGCAAATGGAGGATGTGTATAGATTCTTACACTATCAAAAAGATCACAATCAAGTATAGATTTCCATTGTCGAGGATGGATGATATTATGGACTATTTGAAGGAGTTGAGTATTTCACAAAGATAGATCTAAAGAGTGGGTACCATCAGATTCATATCAGAGAAGGGGATGAGTGGAAGACTACTTTCAAGACAAAAGAAGGACTGCATGAGTGGTTAGTCATGCCTTTTGGGCTAACCAATGCACTGAGCACTTTCATGAGGCTCATGAATGAAGTATTGAAGGAGTTTTTGGGTAAGTTTGTTATTGTTTACCTAGATGATATTTTGATCTTTAGTAAGACATTGGCAGAGCATTTGATCCATGTTTGCAAGGTGTTTGATAAGTTAAGGGAAGAGAAGTTGCTAATAAACTCGAAGAAGTGTAGTTTTATAAAGCAATTGGTGTAACTAAGATTTTTAGTCTCAATAGAAGGTCTAAAAATGGACCCAAAGAAAGTGAAGGCTATCCTTAAATGGCCTACTCCAAGTAATGCAACAAAGGTAAGATCTTTTCATGGACTAGCTAGTTTTTACAAAAAAATCATAAGAGGTTTTAGCAATATTTGTGAACCCTTGACTGAAACAATGAGAGGGATAGGAAAGAATTTAAGTGGACTATATGAGTAGATAAGAGTTTTAATCTATTGAAACAAAAAGTTACTAAGTAGCCTATTTTAGCACTTCTTAATTTTAAGAAGGTGTTTCAAGTAGATTGTGATGCTAGTGGTACTACAATAGGAGCTATTATGAGGCAAGAAGGTAGACTTGTTGCTTACTTTGGTGAGAAATTGAATGATGTCAATAGAAAATATTCTATTTGTGATCAGGAACTTTATGCTATAGTTCAAGCATTGAAGATGTGGAGACACTATCTTCTTCCTAAGGAGTTTTTTTTGTATAATGATCATCAAACTTTGCAATATTTAAATAGTTAAGGAAAATTGAACAAAAGGCATTTGAAGTGGGTTGAGTTTTTATAGAGTTATACATTTTTTTTGAAACACAGGAGTGCAAAGTCTAGCAAAGTTGTAGATTCTCTTAGTACAAGATAACTTTTTCTAACAAAAATGTAGATAGAGGTGGTTGGGTTCAAGGAACTCAATACTTTGTATCCAAATAATCCTAATTTTGGTGAAGCATGGAAGGCTTGTATAGAACCTATTACACTTGATAGGATGAAGTGGCTGGATTTCATGATCCAAGATAGTATGTTGTTCAAAGGAAATCAATTGTGCATTCCAAGAAGTTCAATGAGAGAGAATCTCATCAAGGAGAAGCATAGTGGAGGATTGGATGGACATTTTGGTAGAGATAAGACCATTTCTTTGGTTGCTGAGAATTATTATTAGCCATAGTTGCAGCAAGATGTGAAGAAGTTTGTATAGAGTTGCAGAGTATGTCAGATGGAAAAAGGAGTGAAGAAGAATACAAGGTTGTATCGGCCATTACTTGTACCAGAGAAATCGTGGGAGGATGTCAACATGGATTTTTTTTTTGGATTATTGAGAACACAATGTGTGCATGATTATATTTTTGTGGTGGTTTACATGTTTTCAAAGATGGCACATTTTATTCCTTGCAAGAAGACTAGTGATTTTGTTCATGTAGCAAAGTTATTTTTTAGAGAAGTAGTGAGACTACATGGTCTACCAAAGAGTATAGTTTCATATCAAGATACAATTTTTTTTGGGTATTTCTAGTGTAAATTATATAAGAAGTTGAAGGTAGATTTGAAGTTTAGTTCATCACATCATCCATAGACTGATGGATAGATAGAAGTTGTGAATTGCAGTTTGGGAAACTTGATGAGATGTTTGGTTGGAGATAAGCCAAAAGGATGGGATGTGATTTTACCATAGATAGAATTTGCATATAATAATTCTATCAATAGGAGTATTGGTAAATCATCACTCTAGATTATATATGGGAGTAGTCCTAGAAATGCTTCCGAATTGAGGCAATTGGATAAAGGAGAGATAAGTAGTGCTAAAGAAGAAGATTTTTTTGAACATATGAAGAACATCCATGAGGAGGTGAGGAAGCACATCATCAAGATGAATACATAGTATAAGGCTAAGGAAGATGTGAAAATGAGGTATAAGGAATTTTAGATTGGAGATGAAGTTGTGGTTCATTTGAGAAAGGAGTGTTTTCCAATGGGTACATATAATAAGTTGAAGGTGAAGAAGTTTGGACCATGCAAGATAGTGAAAAGGCATGATTCTAGAAATATGTATGAAGTGGAGTTGCCTGTTGAATTAAATATTTCACTAGTATTTAATATTTTAGATTTGATAGAGTATTATGAAGGAGGTGATGGAGATGAAGTTACAAAAGCACAATGGAGTACTCTAGCAGCTAGTTTGGCTATAAAGGAGACTGAGGAGATACTGGACAAGTGTATTGGCTAAAGTACCATGAACAAAAGTTATGAGGAATATCTAATCAAATGGAAAGGGAGGCCAGTTGAGGATTCATCATGGCTAGCAAAGGAGGAGGTTAACTATCTTGGTTTTCCTCTGAACACCTGAGACATGATGGGGTCACTTCTCAAATTACCCCAGGTGTTTGATGCAGGAGCATCCTGGGTGTAAGACCAATCTTGCATCACCCAAAAATATTTTATTTTCCAGTCTTTTCTATTTAAATAAGGACTAGTAGACAGGGTGGTTAGTGTTTATGGGAACTTGTTATTTTTACTAAGTTTTTCATATCAGCTCAGAATGTTCTCATTTTCTATAGGAAGGTTTGTTTTAAATTTAGAAGCCTACCATAAAAATGTCATTGCTCTAGCTTAAGTATCTAAGAAGTTATTGCAGATTTTTGGTGGAAAAATTTGTAGAAAAATCTTTAGGCTCACCATTGGAGGCCTTGGAGTGCCTCGTTGATGTCCAAAAATTGAATGAAAGGGAACTTGCATTGTTTTGAGCCTGTAGATCAAGAGCTGGCATTTCCAAAAAAAGTGGTTATAATAGCCAATCAGAGCAATGGTTTGAGAGTTATAGCCTTCAAAAGTTGGGCTACCCAAAATATCTAAAATAATTGTCAAATATGCATTTAGCCGACTCTATATGTATTATTAGGGTCTATTGGCCCTAGGTATTAAGTTTCATTGTCTAGAACCTTCCTCGTGACATAAAATTGCCTATTTAAGAAAGGCCCAAACATTATCTAGAAGAAACTTGGGTGGTAGTTTGTAGCTTAGTCTTGCAGATTATGGTAATGAAGGCACCCATGTGGGTTAGCATATTGTACTTATGAATTTTGTAATTCTGCATTTGTGGTGCAAATAAGAAGTCCATATTTTGTTCTTGCATTTGCTATTGTTTCTTTGTTTTTGTTATGTGTTTATGGTATTAAGGGGAGTATCCTTCATTAACATGAAATAGCTAATAACAAGACACATGAATTTGTTAAACTAAGTGAGGGAAACTTCTTTTTAACTCTTAAAACTGAAAGGGAAAAGATATTCAATTAAGGATTGATATTAGCAGAATTGAAATATGTAATAGAAAGAAAATGTTGATCTTACAATTGATCAGTGCCTTATCTATTGGGAAATTCCACAACTTACAAATATACATCCCTAGAAACCATTGACACATATCATTTATTAGGATCCCAAATGTATCTTATCACCTTGTGAATCAGATATTAATGTTCATGAGAACTCTCATACTTATGCAATATCCTTCTGATGAAACCTGCAACCCTATCAAGGTAAGTAAGAATTTACTTGGATCTTTGTTGCAATAGAAAAACCTAAAAAGACATACAACTTTAGGGGTTGCAAATGGGTTTACTTTCTTTGTTCCTAAAACAACAAAATATTGTAGATAATGAAGGAAGGAGATGAGAATTAGAATGAGACTAAGAAATTAGTTGTTCATTGTATTTATCTCTTTGAAATAATATACTTAAGATGTATGTAAATAACTAAGAAAACAACTCAATATACAAGGACTATACATAAACTTTTTTACTATTGTTCATATATAGAGAAAAACTTAAAAAATGGTATCATAGTCTTAAAACTGGAATCAACTATGGTATCACAACAAGAAGAAAATTTCTTCAGAACTAGAACCCTTACAATGAGGAAAAAAGAGAGACATATAGACAAGGAAGAGGCTCTCAAATTAGATTTGCTATTGCCAAGTGTACATCTAGAACTATTTCTTCTAATGCTATAGAACTGTCTCTTCTCTCATCTACCAGTAATCAAATCTCATCAAGAATGTTTGAAAAATATCCTTAGAATACATGAGAAAGCCCTCCTCTAAAGGAAAATTTGATATGTACCCAAAAGTGCAAAGCCCCCAATCTGATCTTTCTTATCTTCTACTACTCTTGTTGTGAATCCCTAACTACATCTGCTGAAAAAACATTATCACTTGCAAGTACCCTCAAAAACACTCAAATCTTCTTGTTAGTTGTTTCAATGGATTTGATCTTATCTTAAACTGATTACAATATGATATTATTCATTATAAAACAACAAATCTAAATAAATACTAAGGATTCCCTAGAAACACAAAACTGTCTCTAGCTTCTACCATTGAAGACTTGTGTAAAATCTAACTGCATAAATGAAAAGTTCAAGTTCTCTTGATTCTGACAGTATATTATATAGTATTATTCTGATAAAAAATATGCCTCTAAAGTTGATTTAAAAATTCATTCCCCATTTCATGCTTAGAGATTAAATGAAAAGTTTTAAATAGTCCACAATCAAAACTATAGAATATCTTCAAACTTATATAAATTTTTTACCGCTATGGCTTGCACATTCAAAATTGAAAGAAAATCAATAAAATATCAATTTTTATATTATTTCATATTTTGGCCTCTTCTCATTTTTGGGTCAACCTCCTATTGACCACCAACTGAGTACCACATGGTGGCATCCTATTGGCTGGACTTGCCACATCATCACTACCACCTCACCACTTCACACAGTCACACCCTTAACTCTTAACTGCACTATAACTCCAATGAGAGGATGTCTAACCTCATGTCATAGCCTCATGGATCCATTTAATTAACTATTTAAAGATGTGTGACTAGGTGAAATGAGATATTTTTTGTGATCGCGACACTTCCTTGGGCTTAGCATTTACTACTAGTGACCCAATGACTGGTAGTTAGCAAGGATTTTTGTGTCATTACACGATTTCATCTTGACTACATGGTTATCTGTACGAGTGTGTGACTGGCTACCACATGCCCATTTCTAATGTCATCACTTTTGACTATGGCTTGCTTCAAAATTTTTGGTTTTCATGCCCCTAGTTGGTCATTCATGGGTGGGGCCCTTCCACTCAAGCCTTGCACCTCAAAAGGTGTGATGTCTTTAAGACATCTCTTTATTGTGTGTTAGGGTTTATAAAGAAGAAAAATTACACTTACCTAAGCAATGTGGCACATTAAACATGCTTCTTTTACACTTCTATGGTGCTTGTACATAACTCTCAATGGGTTAACATGTTTGAGTAGGGTCTGAAACCCCCCACCACCCTCCTTCTCAATTATGAGTGCCTCCATTCACTGATTCAAATGAAGCCTCAAAATGATGTGCTTGGTCTTTGATCAATCACCAAATGCACTATTGTCTCATAGTCATGCCCTCACTACAATCGAAGAATACATGCTTTGCAATCAAACTCAAAAAACCAAATGTTTTGGGAGCACTTTTTTCATTTTTCAAAATAGTCTGGAGGATGACACAAAAAAACCTAAGGAACTTATTTGCAATTGAAAAGTTTTAGAGCTACAGAGTAACTCTAGAACCCACAATCATCTTGACTTCTATGCACTTGATGGATAATTTAATTGACACCACCAAGGATGTTGACCCATGTAAGAAACATAAGGTGATCAAAAATCTTGCGAGAAGTGAAGAAAAAGTATTTACAATGGTGAAATATTGGTACAAAGGAATCACTATCTTTCATTTTCCTCACGTTGGGCCTACTAGAATGCATGGGGGCCACCAATATCTTTCTCATGGTCCACAAAAAAAAATTGAAGACTAGTAGGTACCTCAAGAAAGCTGGAGGATATGTGTAAGGAGGACTATTATGCAAAAGACCAGACACTATAGTCCCCATGTGGTTCCTTGACTTCCAACATCTTTTTCCAATGAATTATCTATGTTGTGTGGTACATTATAATGTAAAGCATTATTAACTTGTTCCCCTTCTTGTAGCCATGAATGGAGACAATGATCAATTTGCTATATCACTCTGCTTCAAAATTGTTGCACAACCCAAAATGGCAGTTTCATGAAGGAATTCATTACATTGACTCAAAAGTCTCACAATATGTAGGGCATTAAGCCTCAATCTATTGAAAATGTGGCACATTCTTATTCATTTTCAAACTGCAATTGTCTAACTTTAACCCTTACTAACTTATCACTATGGCACTTGAAATCCTTTGCCTCCTAGTTCTAAGTTTGGAAATGATCTTTCAATCAATCACTTGCCTATTAGAAAAGTTCTATGTTTGTGAGCTCAATCTTATCCGAAGTGACTTACCATGCTCGGTATGTGTTATTTTGTCAAGAAGTTTGATTTGGTATCCCTTGTTATCATTGTAAATGTCCATTATGAGAAATCAAGCTATACTTATAACCACCCATGTGTATTAAAATGCCTGTTCTTTATAGCCTTAATACATTAATGCTCTCCAATTTGGTTTTAAAAAAATTCAAGAAGATACAATTATCTCCATGACCGAATATCACAACATCTTAACAATCTGGCATAGATAGTTGGGCCCCAAAGTGGGTCTGGCTAAAAGAAAAAAATTGTTTTGAACCACCTAACCCTTTAAAGTGATAAATTATCATTCAAAACTTATTTGATCCTAATGTAGCCATTATTGCATCATTTGAAACTTATTTTACCACTTTTTGTAGACTATAACTTTCTACCCAAAGGCCTCTGAGATTGGCTTTAAAAACCAACCAAAATAGCTGACTGGACTCTTCATTTAGACAAACTAATTCTTTCTTCCACATTCTCTTACCCTATCAAATCTCATCTCATGATGACTTTGGGGTCAAAATATATTGACCGTCAAAGTTTCCCACTTGAAATTTCCTACAAACAAAAATGTTAGAAATAGGAAAGTGCACTCAATTTTGGCTTTAAAAATAGGGAAAATAGATACTTGAATGCTTGAAAACTAGGGAATCATTTCATTTTCATGAGGGGAATATAATTCTATGATTTGTGCTCATAACAAATAATAGGGAAAATTTGGCAAGCATGTGAAGTGGGGTACTTAGATTTACAGATCTGGGGACATCAACAAAATTATAGTTTTTGCAAATGGAATGGACCTAGAAAAGTGTGTAGACAGATTCAAAAAGGTTTGAAAACTAGCACAATTAAAGTATTTTTAGAGTAGAAAATAGTGGTCCAATCCATTTGGTTCAGACAATCATGGATTCAGATTTATGACATCCCGAACAGGGGTACTAATTAGTCTACCTTTCTTGACACCAACAAAACTTCATAAGTTGCATTTGTAATCATGTTTGCAAACTAGTCAAACAGATTCATCATAGGCTCAAATCTGAAACATAGGAATTGTCTAACCTCTATAATGAAATGCAAAAATAATTTTCTCAATATGGTCAACAGGTCAATGCTATAATCGGTCAAATAGGCCTCCTAGAATTCAGAGCAATTTGCATTAGCATGACAGAGATAAGTAACCAACTTCAAGGGATTCAAAACCTAGTAAAAAAAAAATTGAAATGACTTGAAAACTATAACATAGGTTCTCAATTATGTATACCAAATAATCCCAAAGTGGTGAGTCATGAAACGTTACTGGGTGCAGGATATTCAAATGCAAATGAGGCTTCCTTTCATTGTTTGACACTTGAGAAAAAATGTAGATTTAAGCAATTCTCAAAACAAAACTTCACAAATTGACTCAAAATGAAAATTTATCATTATAGGATACATGGATATTATAAATGCAAGTTGTTAGAAACATAAAATAGCTCTTAGGCCTCAAAAGGATAGCCGGGTACATATGCAAAAAAAAGTGCATATAGGGCTCAAAATGACTCAAAATTTTGGAATGGTACTCAAAATGGGAATGCAATTTTGAGTCTAATCAGTGGCTTTATTTGAGAATGCATTCCCCTTATAGGCATGTCAAGGATTTAGATCTCTAGAGGAAAAAGAACACTCCAACAAAACCTTCTCAAATAGCTTATTGAAAATTGGAAGTCATATTCTAAATGTACAAGATGGTGACCCTGGGCCACTGAAACTTCTCGAAACTTCTTACCTCTATCAAAAACATGATTCTCATTTACATCTCTCTAAGAAAAATTATAAGTATCATTTCCATCAGTTTCACCACACACATCAGAAATTCTCATTAGTGGATTAGGTGAAACAAAATCATTCTCATAGTGCATATAAAAACTTGAATCACTCTCTTCGTCTTGCTCACTATGAAAATGCATATCAGCATGCTCACACATGTAATGCCCCGCCTGGAGATCCTTGGAAAGAAGGATGAAATACAAGCTAAGAATTTTTTTTTTACAAGTATGAATGGACATGACAACATCATGCAAGGATCACAACGATCACAACGGAAGACTTCACCTCCATCCTGATAACCAACGAATCTCCAAACGCCACTACCAAACTGACACACACAAACAAAGCCAACAACGACAATGCACATGATGAGGGAACAAGAAACAACCACTCATCAACAAAACACCAAGCTGGGGTAAAATGCATAAACCTAAAATTTGGCTAAGCCTGAAATCCTGAGGCCTTGAAAATTGGCTAAGTCTGGATTTCTGAAGCCCTGAAATTTCCTAGAATCCATAACTTATCTCCAAGAGGTCTGAAACCTATCTCAAAAGATTCATCACATATATTAAAATATATCTGAAGTATAAGAAATTAAATATATGTCAACTTATACTTAAACCCCAAGAGACAAAAATAGAAACACAAAAATTGGATTTCAAGAGAAATTGACAGAATTCAAAATGCAACAACATAGGGTCGAAGACAAATCAACTCTCAAAAAGTTTGGATCACGAAGAAAAGTGCCCGTTGACGGCATGTGCAGGTTTTTTACAAAAATCGTCTGACACTTTTTACTAAGGGAGGGCGACACTTCTCCTTAAGGCGTGTGAGTATAAGAAATTAAATATATCTTAAGTATAAGAAATTAAATATATGTCAACTTTGACTTAAACGATATATTTTAAACCCCAAGAGACAAAAATAGAAACACAAAAATTGAATTTCAAGAGAAATCGACAAAATTCAAAATGCAACAACATAGGGTTGAAGAACGCGCAAAAGGGTATCCAAATCAACTCTCAAAAAGTTTGGATCACAAAAAAAAGTGCCCGCTGATGGCACACGCAAGTTTTTTTACAAAAGTCGTGCGACACTTTTTACTAAGGGAGGGCGACACTTCTCCTTAAGGCGTGCGAGTATAAGAAATTAAATATATGTTAAGTATAAGAAATTAAATATATGTCAATTGATACTTAAATGATATATTTTAAACCCCAAGAGACAAAAATAGAAACACGAAAACTGGATTTCAAGAGAAATCGACAGAATTCAAAATGCAACAACATAGGGTAGAAGAATTCCCAAAAGGGTATACAAATCAACTCTCAAAAATTTTGGATCACGAAGAAAAGTGCCCACTGATGGCATGTGCAAGTCTTTTACAAAAATCGTATGACACTTTTTACTAAGGGAGGGCGACACTTCTCCTTAAGGCTTGCGAGTATAAGAAATTAAATATATCTTAAGTATAAGAAATTAAATATATGTCAACTTATACTTAAATGATATATTTTAAACCACAAGAGACAAAAACAAAAACAAGAAAACTGGATTTCAAGAGAAACTGACAGAATTCAAAATGCAACAACATAGGGTCAAAGAACGCCCAAAAGGGTATCCAAATCAACTCTCAAAAAGTTCGAATCATGAAAAAAAGTGCCTGCTGACAGCACACATAGGTTTTATACAAAAATCGTGCAACACTTTTTACTAAGGGAGGGCGACACTTCTCCTTAAGGCGTGCGAGTATAAGAAATTAAATATATCTTAAGTATAAGAAATTAAATATATGTCAACTTATACTTAAACGATATATTTTAAACCCCAAGAGACAAAAACAAAAACATAAAAATTGGATTTCGAGAGAAACTGACAGAATTCAAAATGCAACAACATAGGGTCAAAGAATGCCCAAAAGGGTTTTCAAATCAACTCTCAAAAAGTTTGGATCACAAAGAAAAGTGCCTGCTGACAGCATGCACAAGTTTTTTACAAAAACTGTGCGACACTTTTTACTAAGGGAGGGCGACACTTCTCCTTAAGGCGTGCGAGTATAAGAAATTAAATATATCTTAAGTATAAGAAATTAAATATATGTCAACTTATACTTAAATGATATATTTTAAATCCCAAGAGACAAAAATAGAAACACAAAAATTGGATTTCAAGAGAAACTGACAGAATTCAAAATGCAAAAACATAGGGTTGAAGAACGCCCAAAAGGGTATCCAAATCAACTCTCAAAAAGTTTGGATCACAAAGAAAAGTGTCCACTGACGACACGTGCAAGTTTTTTACAAAAATCATGCGACACTTTTTACTAAGGGAGGGCGACACTTCTCCTTAAGGCGTGCAACACTCTTTCAGTGTCGTACGACATTTCTCAAGAAGGCGTGTGATACTTTACAGGATCGTACAACACTTCTCAAGAAGGTGTGCGACACTCTCAAGAAGGCGTGTGATACTTTATAGTATCGTACGAGATAGTTTGTATGGGCGTGCGATACATTTTTATGTCACACAATGCTGACAAAATGTCTCCCATAGAAACACGAAAACACTCCCAGAAGCAAAAAGGACAAAAAAAAAGAGCAAAGAACCTCCACACCAGGGAGTACCAGATCCACAAAGGCTCGAGGAATGAACACTCAAGTGCAAAAAAAACATAGAAAGAAGAACATCTATTCATCAAAACTATAGCAGCGAAGAACAAACTGAAATAAACATCACAGTGAACTGAACAACCAAACTAAGTATGCAGTTCCTCCCAACCGTCAATAGCATCATAAGACCATCGTGGATCCTAGCCATCCCTCGTGCGTAATATCCCAAGCCACCAACCAGATCGTCAGTATTGTCATAATAGGGACGTCACTACTAAAATATGCACATCAACATAAAGAAATCTAACATGCTAGTGATAAAGCATAAGATAATCCTACAGTAGGTAACATCACCTATCACATGCTAAACAACAATAAGCAACAGATATGCTAATACAACAATTCACAACATCTAATCATATGCTAAACATCATAATAAGGGAATGCATCAAATAAAATAACATCATCTAAACATGATATAAAAACATCCCAATGAAAGCATAAATCACAAGAAAGCATACTCCGAAACCCAAAGTACCGAGTGAAGACATCCAGCAACGGTCGCACTAGGACAAAAGATCGTCTCTGTACACCGATCCCTAGTAGTGGTGAAGGTAGCTATGCCTCCCAACTACATAGAATCCATAGGTCCACACTCGTCATGCTGATGGAGATAAAGATCCAACCACAAATACACATAAAGCATAACATCCAAGGCTAACACTCATGCCATACAGTATGATGGCTGCAACCAAGAACCTAAGACAATACAAGGAGTATAGGTCCTGGTCAGACACTCAAAAGGCTACTAAGTAGGGGCTGACATCATGGAGAGTCACTTGGTATCGAAAAGCCCAAGCTCAGATCTGTGTAGCTCAACTCCCTCAATGGAAGGCCAATACACAAAAGTACCATTTTATTATCTTAAGTTTTATTACCAGTCACACATTTGTTTAGTTATCACTTATTTAAAACTTCCTATCCTCCACCAACCCTATGGGACTAATGTCACCAAGCTGCGAGATAGAAGCCCCCTCCATATGCTACCCTACCCTACCCATGCTCATCCTACAACAAGTGCCTGTGGGAATGCATACTCCCATCCCAACCCTAATGATCAAAACTTCCAGAAAAGACATGGAAGGTCGAGACCCGCAAGTCCTCCGACAAATGTACGTGCACGTACTTGTGTGTGGCGCACCACCATCATGAAGATCATAACAGAAGGACAGGAATGAGAACACAATGCAAAACAAACACCCAACCAAAAGCAACTCAAGAGGATGGATTCTACATGAATCCCAAAGCCAGTAAAAAGATACATCATAAAACCACTCAATCGACCTCAATCCAAGAGTATGGGTTCTACACGAATCCCAATGATGCAACAAGACCAAAAGTTATGAACTTACTTAATAAGCCTCAATCTGAGAGTATGAATTCTACACAAATCCTAGTGTCCATGAAATAAAGCAAAGGTCTAAAAGAAACAATAACACAGGTATAAAATCACTCAACTGAGCACAACGTTGAGAGTACGGGTGCGACATGCATCCCAATGCAACATCAAAGTGCAAAAGTGGTTTGGATGATATCCAAATGGATCATCCAGGTCCACGACCCACATTGTGCCAAGAAAACCTGAGAAAACAGGGCAACATGCAAAATGAGGTAAAAACTCCAAAAATTGAAAAACTAAAAAATTAAAACCCATTTGACCTTTGGGCACAAAAATCCCAAAAATCCAAAAATAAATGGAATCAGACACCGTATGTAAAAATGGCCAGCATAACGGTGCAAAATCCCAAACCCTCATCCTAAAAAAATAGGGATATGTTCATACCTGCCCAACCGGGTAGAACTATCATAAAAAAATGGAGGAGAACAGTAGTTCTCAGCCTCCAAACAAACGGATACCAAAACAAAAGTAGAAATGAAGTAGAAACAATAAAATGGGAAAGCCCTACCTCACAGCCAAAAGGGAAAAATGGAAAACTAAACCAGAAAATAAAATGCTCGCAGAAGTAGCTAAAAATTGCGACAATCCAAGGTTTCCTCGAGTTGGATCCAACGAGCCCAACTTCGCGACGATCTCACGCTCGTAGCTCCCACAACGAACAAAACAGTAAATCCTCATGAAGAGGATTTTGGGTTTTACTCTCTAACTTTTCAATTTGAAAGTGAGAAGTGAGGAATTAAATTCCTCTCTGGATAGTTATTCACTTTTCGAGTGAATAATCAATTAGGGCAAATAACCAGCCAACTCAGTTAAACCCCGAATCAACCCAAACGAAAATAGGCTATTCCTATAAATAGGAATTCATCTATGGCAAAGCTACCAGTAATCAAAATAAATCAATTCAAAAGCCTAAAAACCCAAAAATACATAAATCTCCTTAATAACTTTCACGACACTGTAAACCTCTAAAATGCACAGACATGCTTACTGGTCTAATCACATGATGCAAATGAGTTTGGATTAAATAATCATTGAAAAGTTTAATTTAAACATTTAATTAAGGATATATCGACCATATAAGGACGACATTGGTAAAATATGAATGGTTGAATCACTAACTCCATGTGCCACTGCTAGGGATATACATCCTGCACACTAAACAACATGATCAAGTGCAATTGCATATAATAACATAACCGAAGCAATAAATGCATTAAATCACCTAATTTAACCATTTATTTAATTATATTAAAATAATCTATTTACGTCACTCATGTTCACATAAATCATAACAATGCAGGAATGAAGTAAATAACCATAGCATTAAATCCATCACATAACATAATCAGAGGTATGTCCAAATATCAGATAACCAGATATCATCATAAAAATACACTGTCATCTCAAAATGGCATCATCATGCAATATGATTAACTAAATAGCATAGTAGTCTAATATCTATGATACTGGAATCAAAGAGTAACATCTGACCCTTAGGTCATCTCAAATGTAAACATAACATGAGTAACAAATATCTCTCTAATCAGAAATATAACAAGGTAAATGTCTGCAACACATAACCAAAGAATCCAACAAGAACAACCCATTTTAATTACTTAAACATTTAATAATGATTGATTACAGAATCAACAAAAGGACACTTAAACACATAAGAAAACACAATCATAAACATGACTAACCACTGCTATAGGAACCTAGTCTAGTGTAGCATGGTAATAGTACACAGTGCAATCTCTGCACACATCTCAAGGTAATCATGGAACAACCTCATGATACCACATCAATCCTGGTAACCACTGGCACAAACTTCAGTGAACCATAAATCACATCACAATCTCAAAGATCAGTCAAAAGCATAATCAAAGCAACTGATATAGAAACATAAATTCAAAAATCTCGATGGTGTAGACCACTCAGGGTCACAATTTGGATCCCATCACAACAAAAGATTAGCAAGGTTGCATCCATCGTGATGACTTACAGAAGTCAAACGGGAGAGGCACTACAACACAAACCAATATCAAATTGAAAACCATTATGAACATATGACAGATGCATGCTATCAACTAGAAACATGAAGGTTTCATATTCAACTTTGTTCACAAAGTTGCACATGTGAAGAAATTGCAACTCACCTTGTGTCATCAGATTTGAGTACATAAAATTTGACATCTCTAATCTTATAGTTCTAATACTCATCAAATAAGATTTTTAATTTGCTAAAACTCCTTCATACTCAAACAATAGATTAGTCACCATGCTTGAAAAACTATTCTGAAAATGTTGATCCAAAATATGTTGGTCATAATCATTATTTTCATCTAACAACTTGTTAGAGGGAACCTTAAAATCATCAAAATGGTCATTACAAGATTTATCAGTATAAAATGAAATCTTAGAATCAGCAATATAGCCTTCACTATTTTCCTCTTCATCATATGAATTCTAACTTAATTATTACTCCTTCTCGAGGTTCAGATCTTGATTCTTCTCTCTATCCCACAACTTTATTGTCATTATGTAAATCATTACTAGTTTGATAGAAAGTTTCAACATTTTCTATAATAGCCTTAGGATTATCTTCTTCATCATCAAAATTATAATCAAGCATTCTCTCTTTAACTCCAAACTTCTCATCCAATTTTATATTTGCACTCTTAGCAATAGTCTTTGTCCTCTGATTTAAACATTTATAAGATTTGATTTTTTATGAATAACCAAGGAATATACCTTCATTGCTTCTTTCATCAAACTTACCAATGTCATCATATCTCTTGATATAATATTTGCTTCCAAAAATTCTGAAATACTTCACTGATGGTGCATGTCCAAACCATAATTCATAAGACTTTTTCTTTGTACCTTTTTTGGTCTGCACTCTAGTCATTGTATTAACTAGTTCTCTAAAAAATGTCTTTGATACATCATGTTGAAAAAATGGGTGTTGAACACATTGCATAATATTGCTATATCATTTTATTTTATTTTATTATGTAATGTTGCACTTAGGATAATCTAGATGCATTTGGAACATGTAAAGATTCTCATGAGATATACTCGATGAGTTGTATTATAACATTGTGATAATATTTGATGTAATTGTTTAATATTGGGGAAAAGAATTAAATGTCCAATATTAAATGTGGGTCAATGGGTTAGGTACCACATGGTTTTGGGACATAATTTAAAAATATAGTTTATTTAATACCACTTGGTAGTTTTGTGGGACTTGCTACTATATAAGTATCCACAAGGCTAGTTGTTTGGGAGATAAAGGTAAAAGACAAAAAGATAAGAGTTAAGCAGGACAAGGCTTGACAGGTTAGCCAAAGGAGCATTTGTGAAGGTTGGAAGCATGTCATGGGATGTGTGGATTCATGATTATTCACATAGATTGATTTCTTGAGGCTATGACATTTAAGGCTTCATGGTTGTATTGCAATGGTATTTTTTTTAATAATACATGGTGATGGATGCTTTTGGAGGTTGAGCATTTTCCCTTAACAAGGGTTTCCCAAGGTATATCTTGGGTCACATTTTTATGGGTATGTTGTCTATTTTTATGCATATGGATTTTAAGTGCATATTTATTTCAGATCTATTATGGGTTATGTAGAAATAGTTATATTTTTGGTTGCAAGTTTCCTTACAAGTTGTATAAGAGTTAAGGTTTTGTTGTTGTAACCTTACATTTAGTCCATGAGAATGCATGAGAGGATAAAAGAAAGGGCAACATATATATGAGTTTTATAGATTGTTTATTGTACGTCTGAGGCTTTTGGATTTGTTGTTAAGATGGGGTGTTGACACATTTTGGGCACGTGAAATTGTTAGTCAAAAGGATTCATTGGATGTTTCATTTAAATTAGGGTTTTATGGGGGACCTTGAAGAAATGACCTCTTAGGCCAAAATAGACCTCACCATTGGAACTGGGTCAATGTTTCGATTAATTTTGATATACAATATGCCCTAGATTGGCCACCTTGATAGAAAAATACAAAGGTTTTTAGTTTTAGTCTATGGAAGCCATCAAATTTAATTGCATTGACATTTTCATCACAAAAAAATTGTAGTGAAAATAGTAAAAAGACTATTTTGTAAAATGACCATAACTTTCTCTCAAGATATTGGATTTTGGACTTCTTACAATCATTGGAAGGATAATTTAGAGTAATACAACTTGGTATAGGTTTGAGATGTGATTTTGACATTTATTAGGTTTTAAGAGCCCAAAATTTAGATGTTATTTATTTAGAGCATAGACTTGGGCATAACTTGGGCATATGGAGTCAAATTTTGACTTTGAGTAGTCAATAGAAAGATCTTGGAGAGATCTACACATTGGTTTAGATTTGGTGCAAGTTTGACATGGTTTATTTGGTTATATATTTATTTTAATGGTTTATTATATATAATGACTATGGTAACATTGTGAGTTTATCACATTATATTTTTGGAGATTTGCGATTTGATGTCATTGTAGACTCAACATATATTTTACATTATTCTCATGATGATATGGTTATTAGTATTTGATTTGGATATGTATGATGACTTATTGGGTTTACAAGTTGTGCAGTGTTGTAAGAGGTCTATACTTATAGGTTGTATCTATGGCTTGGATATGGGTTATCTTTACCCATTGATCTTTCATTAGTATTGCATATTCAGATTGGTGGCTTGGATTTGAGTTGTCTATGCCCTAAGTCACATGATTTTTTTGTTAGCATGAATGCTGATGGAATTCCTTTAGGGGAGTATCTTAAGCACCAAAGAGCATTGACATGTTGAATTCATGATTGTGTCTGTAATTGATGTCAACATAGCAGTAATTCTATAAAGACTAGCAGAGTACAAGATAGAGGTCATAGTTGTATGAACAGATTTTTGGTGTTTAGGTGCAGTGTGGTCAAGGAAATGTTCTATATTATATCCTAATAAAAAGGTTAAGTGTGCATAATCTAAGGTGAATATATACAAAAGTTATGTGTTATTTATAGATATTAGTGAAGAGACAGAGTGTTTGGGAAGCATTTTATGATCATCTTATTATATCTTCTAATAGAGATATAATCTAGATATGTGTAGTTAGAAAATGATAGAAGACACACTAATAATGATGTCAATGAGTGCGCAAGCCCTAGTGTCACACATGTGTTAAGTTATATAAAATATGACTTGAAAGTGCTATTGTAATTGTGAAATAAATAATTATCTTATTGTGGTTGACTATAATCAACTGGGAAAGCCTCAAGGCCAACTCAAAGAATTCTTTTGGGGAATTGGTATAAAGGAAAGTATTTTCCTTTTTTGTAAGGGTGTGGAGTATGTGAAGAAATAAAGGAAATGCAAATAAAAGAAGAGTATTTGGTAAATGTGAATAAGCTATCTAAGGGATTATTGGATGCAAAGTTTGTGATTTGGTATTAGGATAAAAAAAAATAGAAGTTTGGTTGACAACATAGAGAAAGAGGAAGAAGCAATACAATACAATTCTATTATTCTGCAAGGAATAATACAGAGATCATTTGGATAGCGGGTTCTTTGGTCTTGCCTTTGAAGTTGTTTGGACAGTGAATCCATCTACCTTCCACAATTCCTAATAGGAATTCAAAGTCTCCTAACAAGAACTGATATGTATTGAATGTATTTTAAAGACCTAACTAGGTCTGTCCTCCAAAAAGGAATATTTATATTAGTGCATCATCTTATGGGTATCATCTCCACTAGGGTTTTTCCTCTGATCAAGGGTTTCCCTAGTTAACATATCTGGGGTTATTTTGCATGAGTATCTTATTATTTTTTTATATTATATTTCTCATATGGTTAAGATTTATTGAGATTCATATTTGTGAAAATAGTTGGATAACTAATTTACCCCCTCCCCACTCTCAATTATATTAGTGGACTGTATATTTTGACAATTGTTATCAAAGCCTTGGGTCCTTGAAGGGAAAGCTTAACCACTTTGGGAGATCCATGGCAAGTCATTTCAAAAAGGATAGTCTTAAGTTAGATAGAGGAAATTTCAATACCCAAAAGATAGAGCTTCATGGTGAGTTATTAGAATTGTGTGATGAACAGAGCATCAAATTTCTAGATTTAGAATCCTTTTGTTGCATACAAAGTCATAGAGGCATAAGTAAAGACATATCCAGATCTAAAGAATATAAGAAGATTGAAGAAGATGTTGATCTGCTAATGAAAAGAGAGCCAGAAAGTATGAAATTATTTTTTTGTTGGATATGTAAATGGTTTTCTCATTTTTGTCAAGATGTCCAACGAGAGTGAGAAAAACTAGAAATAATTCACTTTTTGATGAAGATGAATGCTATGATGATAAAGACAGTGGGCCTAAATTGGTTAAGAAATAGGAAGTAATAGAAGAGGAAGTAATAGAAGAGATAGCTTTGGTAACTATTGTTGATCCAAAGGCTAACCATGAAAATGTTGAAGTTTTCTTTGAGACTAACAATGACTTGAAGAATGATTTGCAAATTTTTGAGGAAAGAGGAGAACAAAGATCTAAACCAAGAGAAGAAATAAGAGTTGAGTTAGTAACTCCTACCTCTAATATGAACATGAAAAATAATCACCCCCTAGAGAAGACAATTGGTAGCAAAGACAAAGGAGTGATGACAAGGAATAGAGTTCATAAGGAAATATCTCTAATTTCTCAAGTTGAACCTAAAAGTGTAGATGGAGCATCCAAAGATGAGTATTGGATTCAAGAAATGAAGGAAGAATTAGATTAGATTATGAAGAATGACACATGGAAATCAGTTCCTAGACCTAAAGACAAGAATTTTATTGGAACCCAATAGGTATTTAGAAATAAGATACATGAGCAAGGAGAAGTTGTAAGGAACAAAGCTAGACTTATATGAAAAGGATATTCACAACAAGAAGGAAAAGACTATGAGGAGACATATGCCCCTATAGCTAGAATGGAAGTAGTAATAATGTTCTTATCTTATGTAGAAAATAAGAAATTTAAATTATATCAGATGAATGTCAAATCAACCTTCTTGAATAGAGAACTTGAGGAAGAGACATGCATTGAGAAGCCCAAAGGTTTCCATCTGACAAAAGAAAAATACATCATATGTAGATTGAAGGAAGCTTTGTATGGTCTAAAGAAAGAACCTAGAACCTAGTATGAAAGGTTGGACAAGTATTTGGAAAAACTTGAATTTTCTAAAGGTATGACAGATAGTAACTTGTATTTGAAAGAAATTGAGAGTGGTTTTCTGATAACTGTAATATTTGTTGATGACATCATTTTTGGAGGTAATGATGAAGCAAGTCATAAGTCAGCAGAAGAAATGAAGAATGAATTTGAAATGAGTGTGATAGGAGAAATGAAGTTCTTTTAGGTTTTTAGATTGTCCAAAATAGTTATGACATTTTCAATTCACAAGCTAAGTATTTGAAAGACATGTTGAAGATATTTTCCTTGGAAAGTTGTAAACCTACTAGTACACCAATGGTAAGTAGCCACAAGTTATCTTGCAAAGATGAGACACCTATAGTTGAGAAGAAGAAGTATAGATCCATAATTGGAGGTTTGCAATATCTGGCTCACACCATGCTGGATATAGAAAATGCAATTGGGATTGTAGCTAGATTTAAAGCTAATCATAAGGATTATCATTATGCATGAGTAAAGGGGATATTTAGATATTTGAAAGGAACATTTGATTATGGGATATGGTATGACAGATCAAGTAATTTTACTCTATGTTCTTATACTAATGTAGATTGGAAAGGTAGTATGGATGATAGAAAAAGTACTAATGGTGGAGCATTCTTTGTTGGAGGAAGGTTTCTTGGTTAAGTAAGAAACAAGATTGTATTTCAAAGTATAGCTGAGGTAGAATATGTAGCAGCAACAAATAATTGTAATCAAGTCATATGGATGAAGCATATGCTAAAGAATATTGGGATATAATTCTCAGAAGATATTGTCATATATTGTGATAACACAAGTACAGTATGTATGTCCAAGAATATTGTATTGCATTATAATAACAAGCATATATCTATTAAGTATAATTTTTTGAGAGAGAAGGTAACAAAAAAATAAATTAGATTGGAGTATGTTAGTACAAAAGAACAAATTGTAGATATCTTTATAAAGCCCTTGCCTAAATATACATTTGAGTACTTGAGAGGTATGCTTGGGGTTATTCCCTAGCCTATTTTAGAGTAGATGATGTAGAGATTGCACCAATCCAATAGTACACAACACTATTGTTTGACTGGACTGAATGTTGATGCTTCCTATATGGGGGAGTATGTGTGATGAGAAGAGACATCAAGGAACCTTGGTAATTGGTCTTGTAACAATGTCTTTGAACCTTTGAGCTGGTTGAAGACTTGGAGTAGAGAATTGACATAATGAAGCCTTTCTCATTGATGTCGATGGGGGATATATGTACAAGAAAAACATATATGCTTTATTAGAGAGATTTAGAAAGATTCATGTAAGAAAGGAGAAGGAATATTTCTATGGGGGACATATGTAGTATGAAATTTTTTGATGTACAAGGGAGAAGCTAAGAGTTTTTTATCACATGAGAAATTGATGTTAAATAGAGTAGTGTTTCATAGGAGTTTAGATTTGATTGATGAAGAGAATTTAAAAAGATGAGAAAAGTAGGAACAATAGAGTATTGTTTGGTATTCTTGGAACCTAGATATTTTTCATCTACATTGTCATGAATTCCAAAGGGGGAGATTGTTAGCATGAATGCTAATGGTATTCCTTTGGGAGATTATCCTAAGAATTGGAGAGCATTGGCATGTTGCATTCATGAATGGGTTTGTCATTGATGTCAACATAGCAATAATTCTGTGAAGACTAGAAGAGTATCAAATAGAGATCATAATTGTGCAGACAAAGTTTTGATATTTAGGTGAAGTGCAGTTAAGGACAAGTTACAAATTATGTCCTAATAACAAGGTTAGGTTTGCATAATATAAGCTGAATACATACATAATTTATATGTTATTTATAGAGATCAATGCCAAACCAAAGTGTCTAGGAAGCATTTTATGATGATCTTATTATATCTTCTAACAAAGATGTAATCTAGAGATGCATAGTTAGACTATGACATAAGATAGTATGATAGTGACATCAACAAGTACACAATCCTAGTGTTTCACATAAGTTAAGTTGTATAAACTATGAGCTCACAATGTTATTTTAATAATGAAATAATTAATTATCTATTTGTGGTCCTATTATAATTAATTGAGAAAGCCTTAAGGTTGACTTAAGGAATTATTTTGGGGACTTGGTACAAAGGAAAGTATTTTCCTTGTTTGTAAGGATGTGGCATATCTAAAGTAATCAAGGAAGTGTGAATAAAAGTAGAGTATTTGGTAGATGCGAGTAAGTGACCCAAGGGGTTATTGGATGTGAAGGTCATAATCTGGTGTCAAGATCACAAGAAGTAGAAGTCTGGTTGATAGGATAGAGAAAGAGGAAGAAGAAATACAATACAATTCTATTATTCTACAAGGAATAATACAAAGATCATTTCGACAATGGGTTCTTTTGCCTTTCCCTTTAAGTTGTCTAGACAGTGAGTCCATCTACCTTCCACAACTCCTAACAGGGTTAGAAACTCCTTACAAGGATTCATAGTCTCCTAACAGGGATTGGTATTTACTGAATGTATTTCATAGACTCCTAATAGAGTATATCCTCTAACAAGGGATATTTATATTAGCACATCATCTTACAGGTATCATCCCTACCAAAGATTTCTTATATTAAAGGTTTTCCTAGTTAACATATCTGGTGTTATTGTGCATGAGTATCTATTTGTTGTTTCTGATTATATTGCTCATATGGTTAAGATTTATTAAGATAGACAATTGTTAAAATAGTTGGATAACTTATTTTACCCCCCCCCCCCCCGAAGTTATATTGGTGGACTATATATTATAGCATTTTTAATTTTTCTTCATGAAGAAGGGATGAGATGTTGTTACCATGTACAATCAAGGTGGAGGATTGTGGTTGACTATTTTATGCTGACAAGTTGGACACATTGAGTGTTAGTCACTTAGTTCATCGATGTGATCATGATGCCATGGATTTTGGCATGACATGATTGAATATATAGGTACATCCTTGATGATCATTGGTTTGGATTCCTGATTCGATTATGGTGGTATATCTTCTTGGTTAAGGATCATGGTTATTTGGTTTTTTTGAGGAGCTCATAATGTGTACTTTTATTTCTTTGATGGTTTGATGCATTGGTTGATTCTTGTGGTTAGAGGATGATTTTTCATCATGATGTCATGGATAGCTTAGATACATAGTTTAGTGGGAGCTTGCATTAGTTTATGGTTTGGTTTGTATCTTCTTGGTTTGGAGATTTTCATTTCACTTGGTACTAACACTTTTGTTGTGTGAGTGTAGACCTAGAGGATCTTCATATAGGAGATGGATTTTATGATGTCATATATAGGTGACTTAGTACCATGGTTGAGTGGGAGTTTTTGACATTGATATATTTATTGAGTCTTTGTAGATGTTGGAGATTTGTCTTAGATCTTGTTTTAGAATCATCTTTGACATTTTCATGGTGCACTTGTTATCTTCATGGTGTGTGAAGATGGTTAGATCATGAGGATTAATGGGGTTCTTGGTTATCTTCATGGTGTGTGGAGATGGTTGTATCTTGAGGACTTATGAAGTTCTTGATAAAAGGTGTGATTTATGCTTTCATTTGACATGTTATCCTTGGTGTTAAGATGCAGGTTTTATTATTATGTCATGGTATACTCTTGATACATATTTAGAGTTTTGACATGTTTTAGTATGTTCATATGGACCATGTTATATCTTTTTTTGAGATGGTTTAGATCATGTTGTCATGTTTATGTTCTTGAGGCCATGGTTGGAACTTTGACATTGATCTTGGTTTATTTTCTTAGTATTGAGTATGTTGATCATTTGTTGGATACTTTATGAAATTGATATGTTGCATTTGGAGTTGGCATGGATTTATTGGTTATAGGTTCTCATGGATACTTAGACATGGTGGTGATGTCGATTTCTCTTGGATTAGAGATATATTTGTTGGGATGATTGATGGTTTCAGTAAAATTTTCATGGGGAATTCACCTGATATGGACTTTAGAGGAGATTTTTCTTATATGAGTCTTGGTTGGAGACTTGGATATTTTGATGAGTATTATCATTACCCACTCTTGGTCTACTTGGTAGTTTACTACTTGAGAAGTATAGTCCATTTTTCTCTCAAATGTATTATGTTTATCCTTGTCTTTTATGGATGTGGATCTTGAGCTATGTTACATATGATTTAGTTCTAGAGGGTTCATTTGAGATATGGTTTAGCATTGGTTATCTCCATGTGCATATGTTGTTATGTTGGTTGAGTTTGTGAGATGTTTTTATATTGGACATATTCCTTGGTTAAGGAATGATTTATGAGTTGATCTTCTTGTGAGAGGATTACATCCATGATTAGTTATATGGTATGGTTTGGGTGTTGTAGATTCTTGGTTGGAGTTTTAAGGAGAAGATCATACCTATACAATTTACATCTAGAGGTGTGTTTAGAAGGACATGATACATGTTATTATTTTCATGGTTTAACTTTGGTCTTGGTTATCTTCCTAGATGTTCAGTTACACTTACATTAGATTTGAGATTGCTTGGAGATTGTGGTCACTAGTTTGTTTTCATGTGTTTCATGTCAGAGATGACATAGTTATTCCTTTATCTCTTTCTTTTTTGGTTGTGGAGAACATGGGAGAGCATTGGAGACTTTTTATAAGAGTTGTTCTTGAAGGTTATTAGTTTATGTATTGTGGATTTTCTTAATACTACATGGATTCACTTCTTTGAAATGTTGTGAGTGTTTTGGTTATAGATTTGACATTATCTTTTGTAGTAGGAGCTTCTTAGTATATATGTGGTAGGTATTTCTCTTGAAACTTATGATTGTAGGTTACAAATTAGATATGTTGATGATGTGAGATTCACTTGGTATGTACCTTTGGAGGTATGGATAGTTGGATGAGTTGGCACTTGTTGTGGGTGTTATTTTAGCTATAGATACATATAGTTACCTTTGGATCAGGTTTTTATTCTTGACATTTTAGTTAGTATGGGTTTTATGATGTTATAATGTGATTGGTTAGGCGGCTTTCTCTTTCGATGGCTTCTATGTATGTATGGTGGTAGTAGTATAATAGGAGGTGGAATCATTCATGTTTGAGATGTTGGATACTTTTATTTTGTTGTGTGTATCAGGATGGAGCACATGTTGTACTTTTATCCATGATGGTGGATGTGCTAGGAGGGATTGTTTCCTTATTCCTTTATGTGGCTATAGATTGACCCTATGCAATATAAAAAAAAAGTGGGAGATTGTTGAGATAATGGGTGTTGCACACATTTCATAATAATTTTATACCATATTATTTTATTTTATTATGTAATGTTTCACTTAGGAGCATCTAGATGGAGATGCAACATGTAAATATTCCCATGGGATATGCTTGATGAGTTGTATTGTAATATTGTGATAATATTTTATGTAATTATTTAATATTTGGGAAACTAATTAAATGTCCAATATTAGATGTGGGGATAATGAGTTAGGTAGCATGTGGTTTTAGGACATGGTTTTAGCACAAGGTTTAAAATATACCACTTAGTGGTTTTGTGTGATTTACTACTATATAACGAGTCACAAGGGTAGGTTTTGGGGAGGGAAAGGAAAAATGAAAAAAGGCAAGAGTTGAGTGAGACAAGGCTTGACAAGTTAGCCAAATGAGCATTTGTGAAGCTTGGGAGCATGGACTAGGATGTGTGTATTCATGCTTGTTCACATGGATTGCTTAGTTGTGGCTATGGTTTTGAAGGCTTCCATGGTTGTATTACAATGGGTTTTTTGGTGAATAATAAATGGTGATGTATTCTTTTGGAGGTTGAGCTATTTTCCCTCAATGAGGGTTTCCTAGGGTATATCTTGTGTCAAATTTTTGTGGGTATGTTGTCTGTTCTATTGCATGTGGATTTTAAATGCATATTTATTTTAGATCTATTATGGGTTATGTGGAAATGGTTATATTTTTGGTTGTAAGTTTCCTTACACATAATTCTCAAACATCATAGCTCTTCTTGCCTCTATTATAGACCTATTTCTTCTCTCAGCAATTATATTTTTCTTAGGAGTCTTAGGAGATGATAGTTGCCTCTTAATGTCATTCACTTCATAAAAATATTTAATCTCATTCAAGATAGTTATAAACCCAAATAAAATGAGGATGAGGGAGTAGTATCTCAGATTTCACCTATGTACCTTGATAATTATATAGTAGCTAATGTTAAAAAAATATATCCTTTCTTTTTAAGTCTGATTATAAATGGTAAAACACTAAAATATACTATGATTAATTCTAGTGCCTCAAATAATATTATAGTATTTAAGATAATAGAATCTCTTAGTTCAAAATTCGATACCAAGAAAGGGAGGTTTTGTACCTTCAACTTTAGAGAGGCACCTATAATAGGAATTATTAATGCACTTCATTACAAACTAGGTGCATAGCCTCACAGTGACTTGACTATGAGTGTACTAGTAGTGGATATTCCACCTCAGTATGGCATATTGTTGTCTAGGAAATGGAGTGCTTCCATGGGTGACACTTTGCAATTTGATATTTTTTTTATACTTTCTATATTAGTGATAGAGCTATGAAGATAAATAGAGAACCTAGGGTCACGTATATGATTGAAGACAACATAGATAATGATACAACTTGTTTCTTAAATACTGATGCAAATGCCTTTAGGGAAGAAATAATTGTTTTAGACAAGAAAAAGGTACCTACTCCTACATCCAAAGAACCCAAGAATGTATCAGAGAGAGAGGATATATTGACTATGTATTTTGATGGTACAAATTCTAAAGAGGGAGCTAGTGCTAGAGTGGTACTTATTTAATTTGGGAAGAAAGATTTTAGGTTTTCCTTTACCTTGAATTTTACATGCACAAATAATATTGTAGAGTATGAAGCACTCCTCTTGGGCTTAAATTTAGTTGCTAAACATGTTATAAGGTGCTTGTATGTAATTGGTGTCTCTAATATAGTAGTATCCCATATTAGATAGTCATATGCATCAAAAAATAAAAGGTTAAAGTAGTACAAGAACACTATAAGGAATGACGTTGAAGCATTTGGTGCATTTGGGATAACCTAGATGGATAGAACTAATAATAGGATGGATGATATGGTAGCTAATGTAGAAATTAAACCTAATGAAATCAATTTTGTAGGGGTATCCAAAGTTTAAGTGAAAATTAGGCCTTCAATTCCTAACAATGTTGAAAATTGATAATTTTTTAATGATGATGTTGATATTCTAAATTTTCTAAATTATGAGGGTAAGTATCATGGACAAGAGATTGATTGTAGTACTCTAATAGAGACCATACATGGTAAGTATACTAGTTTTGGAAATGAGGTAATGCAATTCAAAACTAACAAAGTGCCCACAGGTTTATTTGTCCTAGAAAGTGTTTTTGACAATTAGGATAGAGTAACCTCAAATGTTAAAGATAAGAAACCAGAAGATTGGGAGGAGATCAGTTGGGGTAAAGTTGAATCTCCAAATGTGTACATTAGAAATAAATTAGCCCCTACCATAACAAAGTCTTTAATTGAGTTGCGAAGGAAGTATGGACATGCCTTTGCATGGTCATATGATGACTCGTTCAAACATGTTATTCCTCTTAAAGAGAATGCTAAACAATTTTGACATAAGAAAAGACCAATACATCCTACTTTATCCACTAAAATGAAATAAGAGTTGATGAAGGTTAGAGATCTAGGTTTTATAAAGCTAATCAAACACTCTACATGGGTCTCAAAATTGGTGCCTGTAAAAAAAGAAAAATGTAGACATCAAGTTGTGCGTAGACTTTAGGAACTTGAACATCTCATCTTTGAAAGATAACTATGGGTTTCCAAATATGGAACAAATGTTGCAAAGTGTGATAAGTTTTGAGCTAATGTCTATGATGGAAGGCTTTTTTGGTTACAATAAATAACCAGTAGATGAAGATCAATAGTACAAGTCTTATTTTACCACACCATGGAGAACTTATGTATATGTGAGAATGAATTTTGGGCTCATGAATACTAGAGCTACTTTTCAAAGAGCTCTAAATGTAGCTTCTGCAAACTTTATAGATAGTTCATGGTGGTATACTAGGATGACCTTATTGCATACTCTAAAAAGGAAGAGGATCATTGCAAACATCTTTATTTATTCTTATCAAAGCCTTGGAATATTGAGTATCACTTGACCCCATGATATATGCATTTGGAGTGACTAAAGTAATCTCTTAGCCCATATAGTGTTGAAGGAGTGGGTCAAGATAGATCTAGAAGAGTTCCTTCCATAGATAAGGTACCCATAAAAAAATGTGAAAGGGGTCTGATATTTCTTTAGATAGGTGAGTTTCTTGAGAAGGTTTATCACCAACTTTTTAGAGATTTGTAGACCCATTTCAAAAATTCTCAAGAAAGGAACAACAATTAAATGGGAGGGGGAGCCAAAAATTTCTTTTCATAATATTAAAGATGCAATAAAAAAATGCACCTATATTTAGAACTCTTGACTATAATAAGCCTATGAATATTTTTTCTTTTCCTTCATTTTATATAGTTGCATAAGTGCTACTTCAAAAGAATGAGGAGGGTTTTGAATAACCAATATATTTCTTCAGTAAGTCCCTCAAAGATGAAAAATTAAAATATGATATAGATGAAAATAAAGTGTATGCTATAGTGAAACAAGTCAAGGCTTTTAGGTGTTACCTAATGGGAGCAATAGTAATAGCTTTTGTCCCTAGTATTATAGCAAATGACATTTTTCTTAGCAATAAGTATCTAGTAGGAGATGTAGGTGGATAAATAGCATTCAAGAATTTAATATTGATATTTAGATTTTAAAAATGGTCAAAGGTCAAGGTATGGAAAAATTGATGGCTCAGTCAAATTTAAATGCAAATCAATAAATGTGGTGGATGATGACCGTAGGCCATATATATGTGATGTGGATTCTTGTGACTAGTATAAATATGTTATTCATTACTTGTAGTGCATGTGTGATCCCCTTATAATGAATGGAAATGAAAATATAGCATTAAAACTTCAAGCCATTAGATATGCTACTATTGATGGAAAGTTATGGTGGAGGAACAAAGGTGTGCTATTGAAGTGTGTAGATCAAAGTTATTCAACTGGGATATTGGATGAAATTCATAATGCTTCTATGGTGAAAGGTGCTTTATGATTCTTGTTGATGAATTTACTAGGATAATGTGGGTAGTTTTCCTTAAAGAAAAGTTTGAAGCATTTGAGAAGTTTAAGGTGTTTAAAAATAGAGTTGATAATGAGTTTGGATTAACGATTAAGTGTTCAAGATCTAATAGAGGTGGAGAGTTTACCTTAAATGAATTTAACATTTTTTTGTGAAGTAAAAGGTATTAAAAGAAAACTTTACGCACCTAAAACACTAAAGAAAAATGGTATAGCTAAGAGAAGAAATTGGTCTATAACAAAAGAAACAAGAACTATAATGTTTGAAAATGATGTATCAATGAAATTTTGGAGAAAATAAATTAATATAGGAGTGTATACAATGACTAGAGTACAAATCACTAAAGGTGCAAACAAGACTCTTTATGATTTATGGTCTAGACATGCACCATTAGTGACATATTTTAGATTTTTCGGAAGTAAGTGTTATATCAAGAGAGATGATGAAATTTGTAAGTTTTATGAAAGAATAAATTAAGGTATGTTTTATAGTTATTCATTGAAAAAAAAGCTTATATATTTTTTAACCAGAGGACTAAGACTATTGTTGAGAGTGCAGATGTGAAAGTGGATGAGAAGTTTGGAGTTCAAGAAGAATACTTGATTTTAATTCTGATGAAGAAGATAATCCTAAGTCTAATCAAGAGAATGTGAATTATCTTATGAAACTATTAAAATGATTTGAAAAATGATATCCAAGTTGTGGAACAAAGAGACAAACCAAGATCTGAACCTAGAGAAGAAGTAAGAATTGAGATAGTCACACCAAATAAGAATTTGAAAAATAATCTTGATGTTGATCAGATTATTAGAAGCTAAGACATAGCAGTTATGACAAGAAATAGAGTACATGAATAGTTATATTTTATTTTTTAAGTAGAGTCTGAAATACCAATGAAGCTTGCAAGGATGATCATTGGATTCAAGAAATGAAGGAAGAACTAGATCAGATTGTGAAGAGTGAGACATGGGAATTGGTTCCTAGACCAAAGGACAAAAATATTATTATAGGAACTAAATGGGTTTTAAAAAATAAAATGAATGAACAAGGTGAGGTTGTGAGAAACAAAGCTAGACTAGTATGCCAAGGATATTCACAACAAGAAGACATAGATTATGAAGCTACATTTTCACCTATTGCTAGAACTGAAGTAGTTAGAATGTTCTTTCCCTATATAGGTAATCAAAAATTCAAAGTGTATTAGATGGATATGAATTCAACATTTCTAAATGGAGAAATTGAAGTAGTCTACATTGAGCAGCCTAAAGGATTTCCTTTGACAGAAGAAGGAGACATGATATGTAAATTAAAGAAAGAATTGTATGGATTAAAGAAATCTCTTAGAACCTAGCATGCAAGATTGGACAAGTATTTGAAAAAATTGGGATTTGCTAAAGGTACTATAGATAGTAATTTATATCTAAAAGAAATTGAGAATGGTTTGTTTATTATTATAATATTTTTGGATGATATAATACTTGGAGGTTATGATGAAGCAAGTGACTATAATGAACCAAAAATAATCATCTAGACTATTATCCCCCTTAGCATTTTTGTTAACTTATGAAATCACTTATTTTGATCAAATCTTCAAAACTCAATTTATTCACTTTTATCTTATAGTTTGAACACTATATCTTAGGTTCTTATTTAATTAAAAGGAACATGTTCCTCTTTAATTAAGTAAAATACCTCATTCATATCTTATCTCAAGTTGCACACATAAAAGCATTTTCCCAATTTAAAAATAAAAGAAAAGTCATTTTATGTCACATGGAGACGCAAGAGACAACTCTTTGTGATTGGTAGAAATGACTATGCACATGGATCATGTAAAATTCAATCCCCACCCTTGATTAGATCCTCTTGTCTCATGATCTCCACCATCCATAGTTATTTAAAAGAGGGAGCTCTCTCTTTATCTTGGATTGAATCTTTTGGTACTATTGTTATGCTACAAGATTTTCTAGGTATTCTTGGAGCTTTGGAAGATCTTGTGGCATCTTACTCTCATTTTCATATCATAGTATCTTAGCATAATTTTATATTAGCATGGTTTACTTTTATGCATTATAAAGACACAGTTAGTTTAATTATAAGGATTCTAATACTCTCATCTTTCTAGTTAGTTTTCATATCATATCTAATTCTATAGGTTAGTTTTCACTTGGATAGCATGTGGATTCTTTGACACTAGAACTCTTTCTCTTTTCTTAGAATCTCCCATTTCATGGTTTACTTGCAAGGGGTTTCATTCTCATACTCATCTGAGAGCTATTTTACTTCTATTTGCATCTCTTCACACATCATGACTAGGGATCTCTAGGTCAATATTTGAAGTTCTCAATCCATGAGATTCCTTGAATAGGACTTAGAGAGATGAACCTTTTTGAATGTACATTTTTTGCATCCATTGTGAGGCCAAATAGCTCTTTTTTGCCCTTCTATTTGCATCTTTTCACTATCTTTCTTGTTGTTTTTGCCCTATTTTCTCTTTTCATGGACATAATTATTATGTGATACTTTTCCAATATCATATGATATTTCATTTTATAGTGGTGTGATACCTTACTAGTTAAAGAATCACATGACTATTTTACATTATGCTAGATTGTAGTTCTATAAAATATCACATCCAAAGATACAGAGTATCACTTCAATAGATTGTATCACCGAGCTATACTAGGAAGTGGTGTACAATATTTTTGTAGCAGAAAGCATCTCCCAATTCAGAATAGATAGATGTTTAGGTTATTTTAACATTTTGAGTCCTTGAAGAATTTTATTTTTAGGCTTTTGGTTTATTTATAGTGTGACCAATGGGATTTTGTAGGTTTATCACATTTTGCTAACCCTTTTGATACACTAACACATTTTTTCATAGGGTTTTCCTAAATTGTACCCTTACTTTCTCATTAAAAGAATGTATGTCAAAGACTTATATTTTCTAAAAAGAGCTACTAATCTTGTTGTAGGGAAACCCAAAAGAAAGAAAATAATCCAAATCTTTTGTGTATTTTATTTCATTTTCATCTACAACATCTACTTGTTGTTTCCTTTTCTAGGCACATAAAACTCATGAGTAGGGGTCCTTTGTTGGTAGGAGAGTATGCTCTTCACTCTTTGGGAGAAAAAAAATATTGACCCTTCATTTGATCAAAGAAATTAAGTGGTATATTCCACTTTTTAGCGGCCTTAATTAATCTTCTTGGCATGTTTGGGAGAAGCACTAAAGAATAGGAGAGTATTCTCTTCATCCTTTGGGTGAATCAAAAATCTTGACCTCTTTGGTGCAGATCCATTTTGTTTTAATCTCTTAGTAAGATTTTACCTTTAGAGTGCCTTCTATTGGTGGAAAGATACCAATAGGAATGACCTGAAGTGGAAATGAGCACAACCTAGCTAACCTGACCCACTATAATCAAAAACCCCTTGACAAAGGCTGATGTCTTGGGGAGTGTAAACTTGTCTTCATTAAGTGGAATTACTTGTGGGATTTGACCATGAGGAAGACACTAAGTGAGAATTCTTAATTTACTCTTGTGGTTTTGAGGTCTGTTACCTATTGCAAGATAGGGTGTCCTTTTATTCAATGCAAGAGGGGTGTTACAAATAGGACCCTTTCTAAACACTTTAGGATTTAGAAGCTACCTTTATTATTTTTTCAACATCTTGGTGCAAGGATCAATCCTAGTAGACTACCTAAATCATCCCAATTTTTTACACTCACCATTTGTGTCCCTTTGGTTGTGCCAATGGAACCTCCATGAAAAAGCCTACATCTATCATGGGAATCACTTTCTATGAGGAAAAGTAGCATCAAGCATGGGCCAAGTTGTTGAGTAATAAGTTGTGAGCTCTAGGTAGATCTTACTTGGCTTATTTTTGAATGTGCTAGACCTATGGAAATTTTTTAAACATACACATGACAATAACATTCATAGGGCTATTATTTTGAAATCCTCACATATGGTTGTATTCATTAGGTTTCTTTGTCCCTTGTTCAATCATTTGGAGACATGTGCTTGTAACATCTACTTTCTTTCAAAACATTATCTTTTGTTTCTACAAAATGCAAAACACTTTTCCCAACTGTTGCTTCATAAAAACACCTAAAAGTTGAATCAAAACATAGACATTTTAGGTCAAATATTAAAAATTTAGAGAAATATCATGAGATACTTATGGATTTCTAGAAGTAACACACTTCTTTAAAAAGTCTATCACCCTCCTATTGTGTAGTCTATCATATGACCTACTAGAGAGTATCGCCTATTTGAAAAGTGTCGCCCACTTACTATATAAACTATTGTATGATATAATGTGCTAATATGTTATACCCTAGTTTGCAATGAAATATTGTCTGGTCTTTGCTACTTTTATAATTAATTTTGAATTATGTTCTAGCTAAAGTAAGGGCATTCTTACTTGGTCATACCTCAATCTAGTCTAAAACCTTCATCTCTGGTACCATCTTATGTGGAAAAGATGAGTTTGGTCTCTCAAATATGAACTTAATATCTCTATTTCTCATATGTCAAAACTCAAATACTTCATTCTCTTGGTTATTTTCTATCAGGCTTCTTTCCCCCTGTCTTGGCTAGAATCTCTAGTCCCATAAATTCTTGGGAACTTTTGACAAGTGTACATTTTGAATTACTTTGTGTCTTCTTATTATACTTAAAGCTTACCCTTACATATCAGTTGTGACTAGAATCCAAGTTGGTCAAGGAAGTCATCCCTTTTTTAATTTTGCAAAATTTTCCTCTCCTACTAGACATCTTTATAAGAAATTTTTTGAGGAATAACCTATCCTTGATAAGAAGGAAGAGGGTAGCACCACTACTTAGCACAACCTGTTTAATTTTTTGATAATTTCTTTGATACTTCTTTTGACATTCCTAGGGCTACAAATAGTATTTCACTCACCATGAACCTCGAGGAGAGGAAACACCACCTAGAAGACCTATTTACACTTAGAGAGGAGAAATATTAGAATAATCTTGGCATATATATACTAGGGAAATGTCTCACCCACATGCTAAGACCAGTGCCCATGTACATGACTTTAAAAATAAACATGCTCATGACAACTATATCATTCCATTTATGAACATCCCACCTTGTGTCAATAATGGGAACAAAACTCCATCAAGATCTTCAAGGAAACATGTAGCAAGATGTTCCTCACCACCCAAACCCTCACAATCACACCATGAGAGTGAGGTAGACAATGAGGTTACTATTGAAGACCTTATGAGATTCCAACAAGATGAATTGCTCCAAAAAAAAATGCTTAGAGTATTAGAACAAAAAAAAGATCAATATTCTCAATACATAACTTTTTGGGAATGGAAACTCCCTCATGATTAAAATGTCCAAAGGATAATCCAGAAAAAGAGAGCCAACTAAAGCTAAGATCCTAAGGAAAGAAATGCAAGAGTTGTGAAGTCAACTTGCTCAACTGCAAATAATGAGAGAGAAACCCAAAGCCTCCTTTTTGGAAACCATATGTACTCTCCCATTTGATAGAAATATCTATATGGTACCATTTCCTTAAGATATAGAGGTTCTCAAGTATGACAAATATGATGGAAATGGTGACCCAAATGATCACATACAAGAGATTATGCTCTTAGTGTGAATTTCATGCGTGAGAATACATACCTAATGAGGATATTTTCTAGGAGTTTAAGGGTAAAAACCATCTAATGGTTTTCTAAGTTGCTGACTCCTCTTAAAACATTCACCAAAGTTGTGCAATAGTTCATCCAACAATATTCATACAACATACAACACCCTATCTCCATGTTGGATCTTTACAACATAAAACAAAGACAATGAGAATTCTTTTCCATTTACCTACAACAATGGAGAGTACTAAATTCTAGTTATCCCTAACAAATTCTTGAAATAAAAAAGATTGATATCTTTGTTGACACACTCGTACCTTAATTATATTATGATCTTAGGAAGAAATTTTTTACAACTTTCAATGACATGGTTTAAAGTGGATATCTTGAAGAGGTTGTTGTAAAAAAGGGAGACATTTTCTTAAACAAGGATAAAAATGGAAATGGAAATGAGAAGGATAAGAGAAAGCCATGGAAAAAAAAAATGTGGTCAATGATGGAGTTTTAGAAACTTCTAAAACTAAGGAGTTGGCCTTTCACTTAACCAATTCTATATATGTCGCTAAACTATAAGAGACCACAAAGACATAATCTTTTGACAAGGTTAAGAAGCCCTCCAAACCCAGACACATATATACCTCAACGATTGACTTGTATGAAGTGTCTTTGAAAATTTCTCTTACTAATAAGCTTATCCAACTACCTAACAACTCACAACCTTATGACCCACCTATAAAACCCAATTGGTGGAGAGACAACCAATTTTTCAATTACCATTAGAACAAGGGAAAAAATACTAACAATTATGTCAAACTCAAGGACATTATACAAGTCCTCATTGATGAAGGGAAGGTTTTCATAGATAACATAGCTAAGAAATTAGATCACAAGGCCTTTGAGGATCTTATCCCTAAGTATAAGAAAGGAGAAGCATCAAACAACAACATGAAAATTTATGATGCCAAAAGTAACTTTACTTATGCCAAGATCAAGCCCATAAATGAAAGCGGTTATATGATGGGACCTAAATTTGACAAATAACCTAACTATGACATTGATAATGAGATACCTATGGTTTTCTTGAGAACATACAACTCCTTTTAACACTCTGATATTTCTAGACCACTGGTTTTTCTTAGGGTGTCAAATTCCTCTCATGATGAGACTTTGAACACTATCACTCAAGGGAAGTCTAAGGTTGTTCTTAAGGTACCTATTATTCCCAAGAAATTCTCATCTTCCAAAAAAAGGATTCACTTTCTATATCCAACTATGACCTCACAATTCAATTATGGTTGACTCTTACACAAATTTATATCTTTGAGTTATTAGAGTCATTTTCTTTACACAAAAAGATCCTAGAAAAATCTTTATGCACAACTAATTTCCCTATAAATATTGATCCTAGGAGCTTCTAGGCTATGGTAAATCACATATCTTCACCATATTGTCTCTCCTTTTTAAAGGAAGATGGAAAGTCTATTAATCATCCTCATAATCTTTCCCTTCACATTAAAGTTCAAATCTACCACACCCGAGTCTAACGACTACTGATAGACTATGTTGCAAGGTTAAATATTATTTCCTTTACTGTAATTCAACAATTGGAAATGACCAAATTTTCAATAAATCCTAGATGGAAGATAACCATAAAAGCATATGATGAAGTTGAATGACCTCCCAAGGGTCTAAATGTGCTTCCTATTTGTATGGGTCCCATGGACAAAGATGGGGTCTTCAAAGTATTGGATATCCCAAAGCTTATTATATTTTGATAGGTAGGCCATGGATTCATGACATGCAAGCTATAGCATCAATGTACCATTAGTGTATGAATTTTCCATTCAATGGTGTAGAGATTGTGATCCTAGGTGACAATTCCATGTGTATCAATATGATTACTAATGTAGAATCACTAGTGCCACATTACTAACCTTCGATTGATATTAGATCATCACTTTAAAAATGTGAAAATAAATTAAAAAATATGAATATCAACATGAGGGATTATATGTTAGAATATATGGTCCACCAATGTAATTGTGGGGGGGTGGGTTGGGGGGTGTGAATCAATTATCCAACTATTATCACAATTATCAACCTTAAAAAGACTTAACCATATGAGTAATATAATCATAAACCTATTGGTACCCATATTGATTTAGTATTTAAATTTTTTAGTGTGAGATCTTGAACTTCTTTAAACCAAGGTTCAAAGTAGTTTGAAGTGGTTTGATGGCTCAGATGGTCCATCTTCCAATTCAGTGATTCAAAAATTTAGGTTCAAAGGCTAAGTTCAGTAACTTGACTAGCTTCTAATTGGTCTAGAAGGGATTCACAAGTTTGATGAGTAAGGTTCAAGTATATAGATTCAGGCTCAGAATTTAGTGTAATGGATCTATTTCAAAAGCTTTAAAGTTAAAATCCAAATCTAAAGGTCAAACTCCATCTCAATGATTAATGTATGACTTGAACAACCTGTAGACAAACAAAAAGGAACTGGTGGCATATGCCGTGAAGTTAAATGTAAATAAGAATAGTAAAATTATGACAAAACACCATAAAACCCCTTACTAAATCATCAAAATTGTAATTCTTACTTGATTCATCATGTTTGGGCTTGCATATTATGAAATTAGTGTCATTGTATTAAAAAGAAATTATGTGCACATTTTAGACACAAAGATGGAGCATCATCAGGTCTAATCACCAATTGTCCCAATATAATCACTTGAACATTGAGCATTCACATTTTAGTTATTGTGACAAATGAATATGGGATCAAGATGTCATTATTTTCCTATAACGATGAATCTATGCTGAAATAAATAATGATTATCAATCATAGACATCGATGGAATGAATCCCTATGGATGAATGGGATAGGTACAAATTGTGTTAGTTTGACAAAATGCCAAGAGCATGGGACCTACATCAAGGTGAATCAACCATCATGAAGGTATTGACACTCAGCCTTGCTAATGAGTGTCTTGCAGCCACACTATTTTGGTGCTACATGTCTACATATGAAGTGAATATCATGAGTCACAACATGGTCAATTACACTCATAGGATGGTAAAATGGAATGACATATGCTTGCATGTTCACATCTGAGTCATGACATATAACATCAAACTCATGTCTTGAAGGCTCACTTCACCATAAACACTTGCATGACATTTCATTTGGAGATGAGATTAGAGTTCTCATTCAACCAACATAGTGCATCATTGGAATGCTCATCTATGGATTGATGATGAGTAAAGTTTTTTTCATTGAAAATCATTGTAGGTTGGTAGAAATTCTTACTTACACTGATCACTATGCACTCACATATGCATATGAAAAAATGGAGAACTCGAAAGGCATTGGTTGAAGCGAATGTAATAACTGCAAACCCAATAACTCCAAGGGCCTCAGATTCTTCTTAGGAATGTGGCTTCATCCATGCCAAACCTATATGAAGAGTTTTCATCAACCAATTGACCAGACGATGATGAAGTTTTATGGTCAGAGCCATATGTTTCAAATGTGATTTGTTTTGTTTCAATGAAGAATGGGGAATGCTCGATAGCTTGCTAACATAAGAATGTATGAAAAAGGAAACTCTATTGAACTTGGTGATGTGTGAAGGCATGAAAAATCACAAAGAGGATTCACATATATTGTCATGCCTACTACAAAGGTAATATCCACGAGTGTCCATCTTTATCATGTAAAGCTCAACTTTTCTATCCGCATCTATTGGTCTTGAATATAGTTAAGAGATATTAATGTATGAAAGTCATGGATTAACATAAGAGGGATAAACATACACTACATGAATTTGTTTGGTAGAATGTCAATGTCAAATAAATAGATGCCAAATAAAATATAGGTATATGGGTAAGTAGAGCTTAGTGTTTGAAGCTTGTCAGGCCTTAAGTGTTTGATGCAGTATTTCTACATGGAAACTATGAATAGTAGTTGTTGCAAGAAGAGACACTCAAACCATGAATTTGGCAATTTGAGAGGGGACATGACATATGAGAAAGACTAAAAATAGGAATTTGGTAGAGCTATGGATTAGTTGAAATGAGTTAGGGTCTAGTTTAGAATGGAGAGATTACTCCTTGACCTTCCAATATCCACTCAATGGCTTGTATCATGATTACAAGTGCCAGTTTTATTTCCAGATTAACATAGAAAGATGTATGCACCAACTATTTGACATTGTCCACCAATTATACATTGTGAATGCCTACCCACTGATTAAAAATGGAGGCATAATGGTTCAATTGTTGCATAAGGAATGCATAGTTTGAAGACCTGACCTATGTTTTTTTCTACAAGTTCTCGTAATGTGGGAAGTTGTCCCCAAAGATGTGCACACACAAGGCATAATATCATCTTCTATGCAAGCATGAAGATCATTTTCAAGTACAAAGTAATTGACAATTGGGGAAGATATGTGCTCTACTAAGTGAACACCAAAACTATGCTAAGAGATATATATAAGTTGGTTGGATGGGCCTTTAGCCATGTGTCAAATTTAAATACATATAATTAAAAATTGTTCGATATAGAAATTTGTAGGTTATTTCTTTATACTCTTAAATATTAAGATTATTATTTCTAATGTTTTCAAAATATTAGAAGTCAATGCACGCTTCACAAATTTTGAAAAATTTAGCAGTTGAAAGAATTAATTAAAAGTTAGTTATTTAAACTGAAGAGGATTGCAAAAGGAGAAAGATAAATACGTAGAAAGAGCACAAGATAGGGATATTTTTTTTGAGTTTTTCCAATTCTTTTGAGGGAGAGAAAGTAGAATTTGGGGCTATGGAAGATTAGATCTCTTGTTGTTTTACAGAACTTTGTGTTAGGGAAAGGGGGAAATCTTGATTTTTTAGTGTAATGTAAGGGAGGGAATTTTTGTTTCTTTTAGGTTGTGGTTTTGATGCAAATGTGTAATAAGATCTATGTAATCTTTTATGCTTTAGAGAAGGGAGATTTGGAAGTTATTGTACATAAAAAAATGGAGTTCGTGTTGTTATCTTTCCACTAATTGTGATCTTTGTATAGCTTTCAGTTCTCTCTAAATACATTTTAATATCACTATTTTTTGAATACGTTTTGATTTCAAGATGTCTTTAAAGCTTTGATTCTTCACTTTCTTAGGAGGGTGGAAGATTTATTCCTTGTTTCCATTCTTACTATTATGTAATGCTTGAATAAATGGACTTTGTGTCATTTATTTCCTTTTAGTTGCTTAGTTTTTCTGCATCTATTTTGTGTTTACAAACAGAGGTTTGTAAACATTTTGTGCTTTCTAGTTAAAATCTTTGATATTTTTAGTTCTATGAATTCATTGTAAATCTTACACGAGGAGCTGTACCTGAATAAATTCAGAAGGCACTTGCACTCTTTCAATAGTGAAGTGACCCAACTATTAGTTCTTATTGAGTCTTCTTGTCTAAGTGTTTTAGGGTCAATTTGTATTTATTTTTTTGGAAGACGGTCTATTCACTAACATATTTTTGGTGAATCTACTAGGGATATGGAAATGATGATTAGTATTAATATTTGTTTCCTTAGTTATTTGATTATCTCTATGTGCAGAAGATTGGCAACTCTATAAAGACCATGTCAGATATAAAAGCCATGAGAAGGTCAAGGCCAAACCCTTCTCTCATGGAACTTTAACAATGGATGATAAAGTATTGCACAAATTTGTGGACATCTATAAAGAAAGTATTTCCTAGGCTATTAGGAATAATGCAAGTTTGGAAGATGATGCTACGTCTTGGATGTTGTGCAGAATCCTTTGTGCCAGATTCCACATGTTGAAAGAGTTAGAAGAAAAGAGTAAAATGTTGCAAATATACTAGAAAAGGGTATCATAGTTAAGTGAAGAGTTGAAGGCTAATGAAGAAGAAGCTCTGGTTATCTCAATTTCATCCTTCTATTTCAATCACCCTATCATCAATGATCAAGAAGTCTAGCCTGAGTTACTCCAATCTCATGCTGATCTAGTTTCAATAGATGGGAGTATATAAGCCAATAGTGGAGAAGTGCCTCAAAAAAACCAAACATGGGTAAATGAGAACACTCAAGATGAAAGTAAAAACCATGGTAGCAGTGACAATGAAGATAAAAAAGAGTTGCCAGTTAAAGAGGAAGAATCTCTGGTAACATCATCTTACTTCACTCCTCACAACCATTCTATTCTTGTTGATCATGATGGAACTTAGGAAAACATAGATAATGGTGCTCTTGAATCCTTTTTCTCTCCATATTTTGAAAGTGATTGTAGTCATCTCATTTTAGAAGTTTCTATTTGTGAAAAAATTGACAACAACATGCTACCAGAATATCAATCTTTCACTTTTAATGAAATGGATGAAATTGATATTAGTCATTATTAGGATTAAACCATGGATAGAAATAAAAATTACATGAAAATATAACCAATAACAGAAAATAATAGATCACACAAAAGTGAACATAAGGCACCAAGATTTAATGTGGTTCACCCAATCCCTGGGCTACATCCACCAAACAACAAAACTAATATTATTACGATCTAGTGATTATAACCTGATTACAATCCATAATATCTTACAACTCAATACCATTTCAAGAACCAATTTTGCATCACAACTTAATGAAAATACCTAACCCTAAGCCCTTTTATACAAGTAATTTTATGCCACTTTAGGGTTATAATTAATAATTACATGTTGGCCCAAAATCTCAATAAAATAGGGCCCAAATTTTTTTTTTGAGCCTAGAGAATTTATGAAGTATGTAGAATTCTTTTCTAGTCAATCACCACAATCTAACAATCTCCCACTTGGGGACTAATTAGGCTCCACACTAAACAAAAATCTCCCACTTGGAGACTAATTTTGTAGCTATGTCACTACTCCATGAGGCTGCCACTCAATCAAACCACCCTGGACTCTATTGTTCTTTTATTCATGTTCAGTCTAGTCCTCCAAAACTGACTGAATAAAATGGTACCTCAACTGTATGTGTTTGGTCTTTGAATGTAGAGCTAAATTCTTTGCAAGATGAATGACACTCTGACTATTTGTGAACAAATAATTATCCTTCTAAGGATTTCCCAATTCTTCTAAGAAGAACTAAAGCCATATCATCTCCTTGGTTGCCTCTATAGTAGCAACATACTCTGCCTTTGTAGTGGATAGAGCATTGATCTTCTATAACCTAGAAACCCAGCTCATGGCTGCCCCACCAACAGTAAAGATATAACCTATAGTACTCCACTTGGTATCAATATCCCCTTCCAAATTTGAGTCAACATAGCCCTATAGATTAGTAGTAGAGCTCCCAAAGAGTAGACATTTAATGGATGTTCCTCTCAAATATCTGAGAATTCATTTGACTACATTCCAATGCTCAATTTTTGGATGACTCATATACCTGCTAATGACTCCCACTACATGCATAATATCTGGCCTAGTACAAACCATAGTATACATCAAGCTTCCTATAGCTAAAGAATAGGGTACCTTGGACATCTTATCCTCCTCTTCTTGTGTCTTAGGACACATATCCTTAGTCAACTTCAAATGACTAGGTAAAGGTGTGTTGATAGCTTTAGCATTCTCCATAGAGAAACATTGCAACACTTTCTCAACATAATCAACCTGAGACAGTGTCAATTTCCTATTCTTCCTATCTCTACAAACCTTCATACCAAGGATTTGTTTTTCTGCCCCCAAATCCTTCATAGAAAATGCATGTGCTAAGTGGTGTTTCAACCCCTTAATGTGATCCATGTTAGACCCAGCTACAAGCATATCATCAACATATAAACATAAAATAATGTAGCTATCATCATCCAACCTCTTAAAGTAAACACATTGATCTAAATGACACCTATTATATCCATGCTCATGCATAAAACTATCAAATTTTAGATACCATTGCCGAGGTGCTTGCTTCAAGCCATATAAACTTTTCTTCAATTTGCACACTAAGTTCTCCTTACCTTTGACCTCAAATCCCCATGGCTAAGCCATACATATCTCTTTATCCAAATCACCATGAAGGAAGGTTGTTTTAACATCAAGCTACTCCAAGTGCAAATTTCTAGTAGCCACAATACTTAAAACAGTATGGATAGAAGTCATTTTAACAAAAGGAGAAAATATCTCATCAAAATTGATTCCTTTTTTCTGTGCAAATCCTTTTACAACTAACTTGGCTTTAAATCTTTTCTTACCTCCTTCTTCTTTCAACCTATAAACCCACTTATTTTGTAAAGCCTTTTTACTTGCAGACAACTTGCATAAATCCCATGTCTTATTCTTCAACAGAGAGTCCATTTCATCTTTCATTTCAAACTCCCACTGAATCTTAGTATCCATCTGCATAGCTTCATCATAACATTTAGGTTCACTAGCATCTATTATTAAAATAGAATACAAAGAGGGAGAAAATCTTTCTAGAGGTCTAATTTGCCTTGTTGACTATCTAACATGTACTAGTGTGTGTGGTATTTGTGGTTTTGGTTGTTGCACATCATGAGGAATGGCTAGAACATCATCTTGTGGAGTATCATCTAGCACTACATAATCATCCTCTTTCTTCTCATGTTGCTGCAACAGATCTTTGTACAACACTTTCTCATTGAATAAGACATCCTTGCTTCTTACAATTTTATGATTTTTAAAATTCCAAAGAGTATAACCAAATTCATTAGTGCCATATCCAACAAATACACATTTCTTTGACTTAGCTTCCAGCTTGGTTCTATTTTCAGAATCTATGTGAGAAAAAGCTTCACAACCGAAGGTTTTGAGAAAAGAATAACTCACCTTCTTACCAGTCCATGATGCCTTTGGAATACCACAACCCAAAGGAGTAGAGAGACCTATAATAATCAAATATACAGTAGTATTGATAGCCTCTATCCACATGTGTAAGGGCAACCCAACATGCAACCACATGCTCCTTGCACACTCTATTATAGTCCTATTCATGAGTTCAACCACTCCATTTTCCTATAGAGTCCTTGGAACAATTTTTTGTCTACAAATATCATTAGTGGAGCAATAATATTCAAATTTATGACTGCAATGCTCACCGCCATTATCAGATCTGAGACATTTTAATTTTTTACTAGTCTCATTTTCCACAAAGCATTTCCATTTCTTAAAAGTTTGAAATACATCAAATTTCTATCTAAAAAAATAAATCCATACTTTTCTAGTTGCGTCATCAATGAATGTAACATAATAATGAGAGACACCAAGGGAAGATACCTGAGCTGGTCCCGATACATCTGTATGCACAAGCTCTAATTTCTCCTTTTTTTTTTTCCTTCCTAGTCTTCACAAAACTCACACTCTTTTGTTTTCCATACATACAACTTTCAAAAAAATCCATATTAACACATTTTAGACCTAGTAAAACTTTCTTTGAATGAAGTTCTTTCATACCTTTCTCACTCGTTTGCCCAAGTCTGTTGTGCCACAATTCTGTATCAGAATCTACAATAGCTATTTGTTCTCCCTGCTCAACTCTAAACATTCATTTTTATGTAAAACAATTAAAGTAGAAGGAAAACTATGACCTGTACAAAGATATAAGGTGCCTACTTTCACACCTTTTTCTACTACAAGGGAACCTTTTGAAAACTTCCAATTTTTATCATTAAAAGTAACTACACAACAGTCATCATGGAGTTGCCTTGCTAAAATTAAATTCCTAGTCAGCCTTGGAACATGTCTTACCTCATGTAGTAGCCAATGATTCCCATTCTACAACTTAATCTTAAGTTTTTCCTTTCCAACAATCTAACAGGGTTCATTATCCCCCAAAATAAACAAGTCCAAAATCCCCTTGGACATAATCAATGAAATAACCTCTATGAGGTGTAGAATGAAATGAAGCACAAAATCTAAAACCTATGAATCATCGACACTTTCTAAAAACAAAAGCAAAGCATCCTCTTCAAATGTTTCACTTACCATATTTGCCTCCTTGTCTCCATCTGGTTTATCTCCTTCATTTTTCTTTCGATCCCAACAATCTTTCTTTTTGTGCCCTAGTTTCTCATAGTACCAATAGTCATTCAGTCCTCTCGATTGAGACCTCCTCCCCTTTGACTTTCCTCTTGATTTCTCATGATTTCCAAAGTTACTTCCTCTCTCAGTCATTCTACCTCAACTTTGTGCATTCAAAGAACTTCTAGATGTAGATCTTCCTAAGGATTTCCTATGAGTTTCCTCACTCAAAACAACACCGATCACATCATCATATTTTAGGATACTAGATCCAGGAACATAATTAGTCACAGTCATTACCAAGCCATTCCAGCTTTTAGGCAAAGAACACAAAATCCAGATAGCCCTAATTTTTGCATCAAAATTGATACCTACATAAGATAATTGACTATTAATAGTATTAAGCTCATTTAAATGATCTGCAATAGATCCACCTTCTACCATTTTCATATTAAATAAACGCTTCATGAGAAATACCTTGTTTGAAGTGGAGGGATTTTCATATAGTTTTGCTAGGATTTGCATCAATTCTTCTATCATCTTTACTTCTATAATATTAAATTCAACTGATGGTGCCAGGCATAATTGAATGCTTTTGAGGCCTTTCTATCTAAAAGATCCCATTCATCATTTGACATAGATCCCTAATTCTTGGTTTTGCCTTTTGATAGCTTCCATAAATCCTTCTAATAAAGATACTCTTCCATTTGCATCTTCCATAACTAGAAGTTCTACCCATTAAACCTGTCAACCCTCAGCTTATCCTCATCTTCCATCACTCCCACCGAACTATGAGACTCCCACTTAACCGTGAGACTTTCCTATAGAGGATAACTGAAAAATAGCCTTTCTCTAATACCACTTGTTAGGATTAAACCACAAACATAAATAACAATTACATGTAAATATAAACAATAATAGAAAATAATAGATCACACAAAAAAGAACACAAGGCACCAAGATTTAATTTGGTTCACCTAGTCCCTGGGCTACATCCACCAAATAGCAAGTCTGATATTATTACAATCCAGTGATTATAACCTGATTACAATTTGTAATCCCTTATAGCTTAGTATCGTTGTAAGAACCAATTTCACATCACAACTTAATGAAAATAACTAACCCTAAGCCCTTTTATACAAGTAATTTTATGCTACTTTAGGGTTATAATTAATAATTACATGTTAGACCAAAATCCTAATAAAATAGGGTACATTGATAATCGTCCATGGCGGACAATAAAGATCTTACTATCTTCATGCTCCATGCTTCGATACCGATTCTCAGCCATGGTGAGCCCCAAAGAATTTATGAAGTATGTACAGTACTTTCCTGATTAGTCACCATAATCTAACAATCAACTTTCTTTGGAGAGTTCTATTTGTAAGAAGATTTAGAATAACCTACAGTCTAAGACTGAATCTTGTACTTTGATGTAGGAGCATCCAGAGGTATAAGGGAAATCCTGTGTCACCCAAAAAAAATGTACTTAGACTTAGTTTCTATTTCATGTATTTTCATTTTTGGATACCCATTTGGGTCAAATAAAGGCTCCAACTCTCACAGTTCAACTATTAGTGTTCTGGGTTAGAGTTTTTAAGCACCTTGGGATACATATAAATGCTACAAAATTAAGACTTGTAATTGATCCATAATTATGGTGATTTTGAAGGTATAAATTGGAGGGATGATTAAAATTGTAATTTAGAATATTCCAAAAAAAGAATCAGGTCAAAAGGTTGCACGGTTTGAAAGTTATCGCAGTTTTTTCAATTTTTGGAGACCTCCTAAGAATGCTTCAAAGTTAGGTTTGTGGCACTAAATAACCTTGTATAGGGCTAAAAAATGGGGGAGAAGCAAAGCTTGTCAATAGGGCTATAGATAATTTTGATAGATTTCCAAAAATGTAAATGGTTCATCAATCAAAGCTACGGTTCAAAATTTATGCCTCTCGAAAGTTCAGTTACCATTTCTGGATTCTTCTAATTTTGTACCGACTTCTAAAGTGACTCTTGGAGCCTTCCATTTTGGCGGTGGATTCCAAATAGCACTTTCTAGAATGTATTCCTAATCCTTAACCCTTTGGGGTCTATTTAAGGACATTTTTGGCATTGTAAAAGGCAGTTTAGAGTGGAGTTTGAGAGAAGGTACTGAGAGAAGAAATTATCTCCAGTTTCATGCTATTGTAAGTCCATAGGGCATGTTTTGGAGTCTATTTTCTCTGCACTAAGTGTACTAGCATATTTTCATAGTTAATACAATTTTCCCTTTCCTATTGTGTCCATTCTATGTTTGGGTCATGTCCCCATCAAGTAGTATCAAAGCCAGGCTTTCTTGAGTGTGTAGATAGAGTGCCAACTGTGAGGCAGTTTGCACTAGGACTTTGTGGTTGTGGGTTTGAGTTAAGAAGATGCCTCCATGAAGAGAACATGGTGGAAGGGTTGGAGCTATTAATCCTGAGGAGGTTAGAGCCCTCCAAAGGCAGGTTCAAGCATTGTAGGAGGAGCTCCATAGAGGAACAAATGTTGTTGCAGGTGATGAAAGTGAGGATGACAATGAAGAAGAAGAAATTGGACCAGAGGTGGAAGTTGAAGGGGAAGTTTTGAATTATGCAGAGGAGAGGCTTTTTAGGGCCATTACTAAGTTTGGAAAAAGACCTACAATTGATGTGGGTGTATTTTCAGGAAATCTAAAATCAGATGAGTTGATTAACTGGATCAATGAACTAGAAGAGTACTTTGAGTATGAGAATATTAGGGATCCAGATAGGGTTAAGTTTTCAAAGGCCAAACTAAAAGGCTATGCCAAAATTTGGTGGCAAGAGGTTCAATTGGAAAGAAATAGAAAAGGAAGGGAGAAGATCACAAGGTGGGATTGCATGGTGGACAAACTAAAGAAGCAGTTCATTCCTATTGACTACAAGCTTGATTTGTTTAAGAAGATGCATGGGTTAAAGCAAGTAGGGAAATCAGTCTAGGAATATATAGGAGAGTTTTACCGACTTCTAATTAGAGTAGGGCATGCAGAATAAAATAAGGAGAAGGTTTCTTGTTATATTAGTGGGTTATGACCTAGCATCCAAGAGGAATTAAGTCTGGTAAGAATGACCAGTGTTGAAGAGGCATACCAGTTTGCCCTACGAGTTGAAGAGAAGCTAAATAAAAAGTTTGAAGGGAGACAAAGAGGGTGTGGTCAAGGAGGAAGGGGTAGTGGTAGGTCATCTGGAGGTCAAAATGAGACCCAAAAGAAAAATAAAGATGTGGGTACTAGCAGGAACCAAAGGAATGAGGATTTCAACCGCTCTCGTGATCAAGACTTTGGAGATCAGAGAGGAAGAGGTAGAGGACATGGACAAGGAAGAGGAGGCTTTCATGGTACCTATTTCCATTGCAATGAAGAAGGTAATTGTTCCTTTGAATGCCCTCAATGATAAGGAAGGACAAATAGGAGAGCTAATAGTCAAGCTAGGGTTACTCATGTGGATGAGGATGCATAGTCATCACATTCAGAGGATGCAAAAAGAGGAGAGACCTTAGTAAATGATAGGGTCCTACTAAGTGGTGAAATTGAACCAAGACAAAGGAGGAGTCTATTGTGTACCATGTGCAAGTGTGAGGATAAATATTGTGATGTGATCATTGATGGTGGTACCATTGACAACTTGGTATCAGAAGAGATGGTCTCTAAGCTGAAGCTTAAGAGGGAGAAACACCCCTTGCACTATCAAATCACTTGGGTGAAGGATGATCATAAGGTCCTAGTAAGTGAACAATGTTTAGTGAAGTTCAAAATTGGCAGTTACCATGGTGAAGTTCTCTATGATATTATTTCAATGGATGTCAGCCATCTATTGTTGGGAAGACCGTAGTAGTTTGATAGACATACAATACATGATGGTCATGCAAACACATACTCTTTGAAAAAGGATGGAGTTCACCACAAACTAAAACCCATGGTAAAGGAAGGTGAAAAGGTATGTAGCAGTGCTAGGATTTATCTTTTTGATGGAAGAAAATGTTTAGATGGCATGAAACATCAGCGTATGTGCTATGCTTTGATTCCTAGAAAAGATAAGGAAGGTAGTAGTGAAATACCACTTGAAGTTTCAAATTTATTAGGTGAGTTTGGAGATATCATTTCTGATAATGTTCTAGAAGGATTGCCTCCAGTAAGGCAAATTAGTCATCAGATAGATTTAATCCCTAGAGCTAGTTTGCCTAACAAGGCTACTCATAGGATGACTCCTATTGAAATTGAGGAGCTAAACAGATAGGTTCAGGAGCTATTGAGGAAGGGTTTGATTCAAGAGAGCTTGAGTCCATGTGTAGTACCTGTAGTACTAGCACCAAAGAAGGATGGAGAGTGGAGAATGTGTACAGACTCTTGAGCTATAAATAGGATAACCATCAAGTATCAATTTCCTTTGTCAAGAATGGATTATCTTATGGACTGCTTGAGTGGAGCTCAGTACTTCACAAAGATAGATCTCAAGAGTGGCTATCACCAGATATGGATATGAGAAGGAGATGAGTGGAAAATTGCCTTCAAGATCAAGGAAGGTCTTTATGAGTGGCTAGTCATGCCTTTTGGATTGACAAATGCCCCAAGCACCTTCATGTGGCTTATGAATGAGGTACTTAAGAAGTTCTTCAAAAAATTTGCTATTGTCTATTTGCATGATATTTTAATTTTCAGCAAGACTTTGGAAGAATGTTTATTGCATATTTGTAGTGTCCTTGAAAGGTTAAAGGAAGAGAAACTGTTAATTAATCTGAAGAAGTGTAGCTTTGCTAAAAAAGAGTTAGTCTACCTAGGGTTTGTTGTATCACCTGAAGGTCTTAAAATGGATCCAGAGAAGGTAAAAGCCATCTTGGAATGGCCTACTCCAAGGTCTACAAGTAAGGTGAGATCATTTCATGGTTTAGTTAGTTTCTACAAGAAGTTCATTAAGAATCTCAGTGGCATATGTGCACCCCTAATTGACACAATAAGAGGGGATAGAAAAGAGTTCAAATGGATTGTGACAGCTGCGAGAAGTTTTGAATTGCTAAAGAAGAGGGTGACAGAACAACTTGTGTTGGCACTTCCTAATTTTAGCAAGGTGTTCCAAGTGGATTGTGATGCTAGTGGCAGTGCTATTGGGGCTGTATTAATCCAAGAAGGTAAGCCTATTGCATATTTTAGTGAAAAATTGAATGATGCAAAAAAGAAGTATTCTATTTATGATCAAGAGTTCTATGCAATAGTTTAGGCCTTAAAGAAATGGAGGCATTATTTATTGCCAAAGGAATTTTTTTTATATACTAATCACCAAGAATTATAGTATCTAAATAGCCAAGGTAAATTGAATCAGAGCATATGAAGTGGGTAGAGTTTTTGTAGAGCTATACATTTGTGTTGAAGCATAGAAGTGGAAAATCTAGCAAGGTTGCAGATGCATTAAGTAGGAGGTAGTTGTTGTTTATAGTAATGCAGGTTGCAGTAGTTGGGTTTGATGAACTCAAGAATTTGTACCCTAAGGATCCTAATTTTGTTAAAGCATCGAAAGCTTGTAAAGAACCTATTGCTGTAGATAGAACTAAGTGGTTAGACTATTTGATTCAGGATGGTATGTTGTTCAAGGGCAGTCAATTGTGCATTCCAAGGAGTTCTATGATGGAAAATCTGATTAAGGAGAAACATAGTGGAGGGATGGTAGGACATTTTGGTCAAGCTAAGACCATTTCCATTCTTAGAGAACATTATTTTTGGCCTCAGATTTCATAGGATGTGAAGAAGTTTGTACAGAGTTGTCAGGTTTGTCAAGCAGCCAAGGGATTTAGTCACAATACTGGACTTTATCAACCATTGCCTATTCTATCAAAGCCATGGGAGGACATAAGTATGGATTGTGTTCTTAGATTGCCAAGGACACAAAGGGGTAATGACTCAGTATTTGTGGTGGTTGATAGGCTCTACAAAATGGCACATTTCATTCCATGCCATAAAACTCATGATCCTGTCCATATTGCAGACTTGTTTTTCAGAGAGGTGGTAAGACTACATGGCCTCTCAAAGAGTATAGTTTCTGAAAGAGACACTAAATTTGTGGGGTATTTCTAGAGAACATTGTGGAAGAAGTTGAAATTCAGTTCTACACATCGTCCATAGATTGACGGCCAAACAAAAGTGGTAAACAAAAGTCTAGGCAATTTGCTGAGATGTTTAGTTGGGGATAAGCCCAAGGGGTGGGATTTGATTTTACCATAAGCAAAATTTTCTTACAATAACTCTATAAATAGGAGTACTAGTAAATCACCATTCCAAATTGTATATGGAAGTAGCCCAAGGACCGCACCAGAATTGAGAAAGATGGAGCAAGGGGAGAGGACAAGTGTTGAAGTAGAAGAGTTTGTTGAACATATCAAGCACCAAAATAAGGAGGTCCAACCACACATTATCAAGATGAATCAATAGTATAAAGCTAGGGCTGATCAAAGGAGAAGAAATAAGGAGTTCAAAGTAGGGGATCTAGTCATGGTACACTTAAGAAAAGAAAGATTTCCAGTAGGTACTTACAACAAGCTAAAGATGAAGAAATTTGGTCCCTACAAAATTTTGAGGAAACATGACTCAGGAAATGCATATGAAGTGGAGTTGCTAGATGGAATTCACATTTCTCCTATTTTCAACATTGTAGGCTTAATAGAGTATCATGATGATGGTGCAGATGAGGGGTTGACACTAGAGCCATGTCCAATTCTTGCTTCTAAGAAGGAGGAGATATAAGACATTTTGGATCATTGTGCAAGCAAGAGTACCAGAAAGAGGCAGTATGAAGAGTATCTAGTTAAGTGGAAAGAACAACCGATAAAGGACTCAACTTGGATATCAGCAGCTGAAGTTTCCCATTTGGGATTTCCTCTACCATCCATAAAGTGACAGGGTCACTTTTCAATCTACCTTGGGTGTCTGATGCAGGAGCATCCAGAGGTATAAGGTCAATCCTGTGTCACCCAAAACAATGTACTTAGACTTAGTTTCTATTTCATGTGTTTTCATTTTTGGATACCCATTTGGGTCAAATAAACGTTCCAACTCTCATAGTTCCACTATTAGTGTTCTGGGTTAGAGTTTTTAAGCACCTTGGGATACGTGTAAATGCCAAAAAAATAGGACTTATAATTGAGCCATAATTATGTTGAGTTGGAAGGTGTAAATTGGAGGGATGATTAAAAGTGTAATTTAGAATATTCCAAAAAAAGAATTAGGTCAAAAGGCTGCATAGTTTGAAAGTTATCACAATTTTTCCAGTTTTTGGAGACCTCCTAAGAATGCTTCAAAGTCATGTTCATGGCATTAAATGACCTTTTATAGGGCCAAAAAATGGGGGATGAGAAAAAATCATCCATAGGGCTATAGAGCGCTTCGAGAGCTTTTCGAAAATGTAAATGGTTTGTCAATCGAAGCTACAGTTGAAGAGTTATGCCTCTCAAAAGTTCGGTTACCATTTTTGGATTCTTCTAATTTTTTATTGACTTCTAAAGTGACTTTTGGAGCCTTCCATTTTGGTGGTGGATGCCAACTAGAACTTTCTAGAATGTATTCCTAATCCTTAACCCTTTGGGGTCTATTTAAGGACATTTCTATCATTGTAAAAGGCAGTTCGGAGTGGAGTTTGAGAGAAGGTACAGGGAGAACAAATTATCTCTAGTTTCATGCTATTGTAAGCCCATAGGACATGTTTTGGAGTCTATTTTCTCTGCACTAAGTGTACTAGCATATTTTCATAGTTAATAAAATTTTTCCTTTCTTGTTGTGTCCATTCTGTGCTTGGGTCATGTCCCCATCATACTTTCATGGAAAATAAAGATGATCTCTCATGTTTAAAATTTTGTAAACAACCTATAGAAAGATCTGGTCAGTTTAAGGGTGAAATTTGTAATGATGACAAGGTTAAAGTACATGTGGAAAAGCTTCCTTCTCATACTAAAAATTTGATTGAAGAAAGAGGTGTTGAAATTAACACTCAACTCATAGATTACCCAGCTAAAACATGAAGAAGAACTTTCCTTGCTCAAGAAGAAGAAATCATAAGCATGTTCTTATTGTCTCTTTAGATAGAAGACCTCTCTCAAATTATCACATTCAATGATAATATACTTATTTGTAGAGATGAGGTAAAGATACCTTTGGATGAAACTCCTCATTCTGAATTTCTTCTTAAGAAAAAAGGTATGAAGCTGACTTCCAACCTAGTGGTGACTCGGCTGGTGTGTTGAGGGATGCCTTTCTTAATGAGGAAGGGGAAATTATAGACAAATTTCTATCATCACTCAAACTAGATAATCTCTCCCAGAATGATTTAGGTAACCACTCAAATCAATTTTAAAATGAAATATTGATAAGTGAATCTTCTTTTCTTTCCTCTGTATATGGTTTTGTTGATTTGGATTGTGGATGTAGTGCTGGAAAATGTGATGGCACTTCGGGAAAGGAAAAAGATAAAATGTATTGCACACTTGATGACAACTTGTTTCTTGAAAGAGATAAAGAAATCACATACTCAAGGATTGATCCTATGTTGGATGAGGTATCTCTTTGCCTAAAAATTGATCATGATACTAAAATCCATATGCAAAAGGTGAGTCTTGAGGATAGCATTTTCAAACATTGTACATCATTTCTTGATGAGGTTTATACTTTTCATTTTTTCAGCTTGAAGTGAAATCTGATCTGATGAATGTAGAAGATCAATTCTCAAGTGAAGAAGAATTCTATGATGAGTTATGGCTATTAGGGAAGAAGTATTTGGTCAACATATTTGTTTGTGCTTTCAATTTGAGGTTTGGCATTGAAGAAGTCATTAGTAAGCAATGGTTTGGAGCTGCTCCATTGAGACATGGTTTGTTGATGCAGTAAGGCTCCTACTTCTTCCAGCCGATAAATGGATTCACATGATTCTTTTTCTTTCTTTTTTTTCTTGTGGTAGGATTTATTCCTACCTTTGTATATACCTTGTAAATATGCTTTGGTGTGTGTAGTGTTATTTTGAATAATGTACAAGCTTCATGCTTGCTCGTAGTTTTAGGATTTTTTGGTTAGTTGGCTTTGCCCTGCTCCCCCCCACCCAGTCTACAAGAAACTCCCAGTTTTCTCTTCTTGGCAACTCTATTGCCCAATGGATAAGGAACTTGTCTTGTTCCAGAGATTGTTAGAGTTCTCTTCTTTTGAGTCAAAAGTAGTCCCATAGTTAGAGGCCCTTTTGATACCCATATTGACTCAATATTTAAAAAATTTAGTGTGAGATCTTGAACCTCTTTGAACTAAGATTCAAAGAAGTTTGAAGTGGTTTGATGGTTTAGATGGTTCATCTTGCAATTCAATGATTCAAAAATTTAGGTTTGAAGGTTGAGTTTAGTAACTTGACTAGCTTCTAATTGGTTTAGAAGGGATTCACAAGTTTGATGTGTAAGGTTCAGGTATACAGATTCAAGCTCAACATTTTAGGTAGTCTAATGGATCTATTTCAAAAGCATTAAAGTTAAAATCCAAATCTAAAGGTCAAAATCCATCTTAGTGATCAATGCATGACTTGAACAACCTACAGACAAACAAAAAGGAAATGGTGGTATATGTCATGAAGTTAAATATACATGAGCATAGTGAAATTATGACAGAACACCATCGAACCCCTTGCTAAATCATCAAACTTGTAATTCTTACTTGATTCATCATGTTTGGGCCTACATATTATGAAATTAGTGTCATTGTATTAAAAGAAATTATGTGCACATTATAGATAGAGATGTTGCATCATCGAGTCTGATCACCAGTTGTTCCAATATAATCACTTGAACATTGAGCATTCACATTTTAGTCATTATGATAGATCGATATGGGACCAAGATGTCATTATTTTCCTATAATGATGAATCTATGGTGAAATAAAAAATGATTATCAATCATAGACATTGATGGAATGAATCCCTATGAATGAATGGGATAGGCATGAATTGTGTTGGTTTCACAGAATGCTGAGAGCATGGGACCTACATCAAGGTGAGTCAACCATCATGAAGGTATTGACACTTAGCCTTGTTGATGACTGTCTTGTGGCCACACTATTTTGGTGCCACATGTCTACATATGAAGTGAATATCATCACTCACAACATGGTCAATTATGCTTGTAGAATGGTAAAATGGAATGGCATATGCCTGCATGTTCACATCCAAGCTCTGACATATAACATCAAGATCATGTATTGAAGGCTCACTTCACCATAAACACTTGCATGACATTTCATTTGGAGATGGGGTTAGAGTTCTAATTCAACCAATAGAGTGCATCATTAGAATGCTCATTGATGACTTTATGATGAGAAAAGTTTTGTCCATTGACAATTATTGTAGGTTGGTAGATGTTCTTACTTACACTAATCACTATGTGCTCCCATAGGCATATGCAAAATTGGAGAACTCAGAAGGCATTGGTTGAAGCGAATGTAATAACTATAGACCTAATAACTCCAAGGGCCCAAGATTCTCCTTAGGAATGTGGCTTCATCCATACCAAACCCATATGAAGATTGCTCATCAACCAATTGACCAGACAATAATGAAGTTTTATGGTCAGAGCCATATGTTTCAAATGTGATTCATCTTGTTTCAAGGAAGAACATGGCATGCCTGATAGCTTTCTAACATAAGAATGTAAGACAAAGGAAACTCCAATGAAGTTGGTGATGTGTGAAGGCACAGAAAATCACAAAGAGGACTCACATATATTGCCATGCTTGTTATAGATGTAGTATCCATGCATGTCCATCTTTTTCAAGTCAAGGTCAACTTTCCTATCCACATCTCTTGGAATCAAAAATAGTTGAGAGATATTAATGTTTGAAAGCTACAGATTAACATAGGAGGGATCAACATACACTGCATGAATTTTTTTGGTAGAATATTGATTTCAAAGGAATAGATGCCAAGTCAAATATAGGTATATGGTTAAGTAGAGCTTAGTGTTTGAATCTTGTCGGGCCTTAGGTGTTTGATGCAATATTTTTTATTTCCAGATCAGCACAGAAAGATGTATGCACCAACTATTTGACATCGTCCACCAAGTTTGCATTGTGAATTCCTACCTACTGATTAAAAATGGAGGGACAATCATTCAACTATTTCATAACGTATATATATTTTGAAGACCCAACCCATGTTTTTTTCTATAATTTCCCATAATGTGGGAAGCCATTCTCAAAGATGTGCACTCACAAGGCATAATCTCATCTTCTATGCAAGCATGATGATCATTTTTAAGTACGAAGTAATTGCCAATTGGGGAAGATATGTTCTCTATTAAGTGAACATGAAAACTATGTTGATATATATATATATATGTGTGTGTGTGTGTGTGTGTGTGTGTGTGTGTGTGTGTGTTGGTCAAATTGGCCTTTAGCCATGTGTCAAATTTAAATACATATAATCAACACATTGTTCTAAATAGATATTTGTCAGTTATTTCTTTTTGCTCTAAAATATTAAGATTATCATTTCTAATGTTTTCAAAACATTAGAAGTCAATGAACATGTTGGGATTAAAAATTGCATGGTCAATTTTGAGTACCATTGAGAAATTTGATCCCTATAAATGCTTTTAAAGTGCACTTGTACCTGGTTGTACCTTTGAGGCCCCTAAGGTGTTTAATGTTTCTAACAACTTCCATTTAACCTGTCCACTTGTTCCATGATGATAAATTGGAATTCCAAGCCTTTCTGTGAAATCCTATTTTGAGTAATTATCAAATCTACATTTTCACCTAAGTATCAAACAATGATAGGAGGCCATGTTTACATCTGAATATCTCCTGCCTAGAAATGTTTCATGACTCACTGCTTTGGGAATGTATAGTGTCCATACCCAAGAGCCTATGTTTCAGATTTCAAGTCATTTTGAGTCTATTTGACTAGGTTTTGAGTTCCTCAAAGTTGGCAATTTGCTCTGGGTAATACCAGTAGGGTTCCAGTTCTACTATTAAAACCAGGATTGTAGATGGTTTTGCTTCCTGACTACTGAGTTGAGCTCTATTAGTGAAGGCCACACATCTTCCCTGTGCATATTTGCATTTCATTTTCATGTGTTGTATTTCTGAGATAATGGATATTGATGCTAGATCATGTGAATTATCTTGAGTTTCATTTTGTGTTACTAGTTACTATATTTAGTCTTTCCAAGGATAAATAAAAAATGGGATTTACATGATTATCTGAAGTTCTCTCATTCTGTCTCCTTTTTCTTCATATATCATTAACTTTGTGATTAAGTGAATAATGTTCATTTGGTTTAAGACATTTCAAATGAAGTGTGTGTCAAATCTTTGTTGCTTTTGACTCAAGCAGTTAAGTGCTTCATCATTTTGATAGCGTTTCTAGGTGTATGAAGGGGATATTGCATAAGTATGGGCTTAGGGGATTTTAGTTGATAAACTTGATTGCAATGCAATCTAGTTAGGTCGTCCTGTTGGTAATGACTCTATGTTTCAATGGATAAGGCACTGATCACTAAATCAGATGCAACCTGATATGAAAGTTATTTGCACAAATCGTTATTAATCAAAATCATTTCAGTATTTCATGTTTTATAGTGGCCTAAAAGGAATTAACCCACACTCAACTTATGAATTTCATATATATGCATCTAGCTACTGTAGATCTTTGTCATTTCATGAGTTATTAGGAGATATAAGGGGTTTTCATCTACTTAATAGATTCAAGGATATGTTTTTGCACTGGTACGGTATCATTTGAATCTGAGGTCTACCCACCTAGGTTTAGCATAGCCTAAAGTAAAAGAAGGGGCATGCCTTATAGTTGGCCTGTTGTTAGAAATGGCATGTTGAAAATGGGAGTTATTTGCCCCTAGATATGTTAGTTTCTCAGTGGGATAATTGAAAACCCTCCAGCATTTTCAAACACCAACAGAACATTTCACGAATTTTGAAGAATTTAGCAGTTGAAAGAATCAATTAAAAGTTAGTTATTTAAATTGAAGAGGATTGCGAAAGGAGAAAGATAAATAGGTAAAAAGAGAACAAGAAAAGGAGAGTTTTTTTTGGGTTTTTCCAGTTCTTCCAAGGGAGAGAAAGTAGTCTTTGGGGTTGTGGAAGAGCAAAGCTCTAGTTCTTTTTCTAAACTTTGTGTTAGGGAAAGGGGGAATCTTGATTTTTTAGCATAATGTAAGGGAGGGAATTTTTGTTTCTTCTAGATAGTGATTTTGATGCACATTTGTAATAAGATCTATGTAATATTTTACACTTTAGAGAAGGGAGATTTGGAGGATAATTGCACATCAAAACTTGGAGTTTGGGAAGTTATCTTTCCACTTATTTTGATCTTTGTATTTCCGTTCTTTCTATTGTGTAATGCTTGGATAAATGGACTTTGTGTCATTTATTTCCTTTTAGCTACTTAGTTTTTCCACATCTATTTCATGTTTATAAATAGATGTTTGTAAACATTTTGTCCTTTTTGGTTAAAAGCATCCATATTTGTATTTTTATGAATACATTGTAAATCTTACATGGGGAGCTATACTTGGATAAATTCAGAGGTGCTTACACTCTTTCAATAGTGAAGTGACCCAATTGTTAGTGCTTATTGAGTCTTCCTATTTGGGTGTTTTAGGGTCAATTTGTATGTATTTCTTTGGAAGATAATCTGTTCACTAACAAAACCATAAAAAGATACTCATACACAATAACACTAAATATGTTAACTAGGGAAACCCTTGATTAGAGGAAAAACCCTAGTGAGGATGGTACCCACAAGATGATGTACTAATATAAATATTCCTTGTTAGACTATGGACTCTGTTAGGATTCTATTACAAAATTTAGTAAATAATAGTCCCTCTTAGGATACTTTGAATCCCTATAAGGAGATTAGAACCTTGTTAAGAGTTGTGGAAGATAGATGGACCCAGTGCTCAAAAAAATTCAAGGGAAAGACCAATGAACCCACTCTCCAAATGATCTCTATATTATTCTTTGAAGAATAATAGAAATGAATAGTTCTTCCTTCCTCTTTCTTTTTCCTATGAATCAAACTTCTTCTCCTTTTGATATTGTAACTAGATCACAAAGCTTGCATCCAATAATCCCTTGAATCACTTACTTTTATTTAATTAAAAATCTTATCCTTTTCACACTCTACACTTCATACAATGATCACAACACATTAAAAACAAGGAAAACATATTTCCTTTATACCATATCTTCACAATAATTCTTCAAGTGAGCCTTGAGGCTTTCCCAATTAATTATAATAAGATAATAATTAATTACAATTGTAATAGCATTGTCAGCTCATAGTCTATATAAAACTTCACACATGTGATACTAAGGCTTGGGCACCTACTAACATCACCATCAGACTATCCTTTATCACTAGCTAATCATACATCTTCTTATTAGATCTCCATTGAAAGATATAAAACAAACATCAAAAATTTATTCCCAAGCACTCTGTCTTTGCATTGCTCTTAATAAATCAAGTACAACTTTTGTATGTCTTTGACTTACATGTTGTGCATCAAACCTTGTTATCAAGACATTGTACTAAACATTTCTATGAATTCACATCACCAAACAAGAAAAACCTTGTCTATATAACTAAGATCTCTCTCTGCTACTCTTCTAGTCTTCACAAACTTACTGCTATGTTGACATCAATGAAAAACATAGTCATGAGTGAAACATGTCAATACTCTTCAATTTTGAGGATACTCCCCCAATGCAATATCATCAATATTCATGCTAACAATCTCACCCTTTGGCATTGATGGAAACATAGATGAAAAACATCTTAGTTCCAAGAATACCAAAATAGTACTATGTTATTGTTGTTATTTTTCTCATCTTCTCAAATCCTCTTCATCAATCAAATATGAAATCCTCTAGAACACTACTTTGTTCTCCTTCTTCTTTAGGATTGACAACAATTGTTCACACTAAACAACTTGCAATACATCGAGGTTCTTCATGTTACATATCTCCCCCATAGAGATATTCCTCATTATTCTTTACATGAATCTTTCTAAATCTCCCTAATAAAGTAGATATTTCCATGCACTCTCCCCATACATAATTAGGAGATGTTTTTCATTCATATTCTCCCTCATTGACATGAATGACAAAGCCTCATTATGTCAATTTAATACTCCAAGTCTTCAACCAGCTCAAGTGTCCAAATACATTGTTCAATACCAAATTCCAAGAGTCCTCAATGACTCATCCCATCATAGATACTCTCCCATAAGGGAAGCATCAACATTCAGTCCAATCTAACAATAGTGCTCTATACCACTGAACTCATATACTTAGTGCATCATCTACTCAGAAGTAGGTACAGGCATAACCTCAAGCATACCTCTCAACTACTCAAATGTATCTTTAGCTAAAGGCTTCACAAAGATATTTGCAATCTGATCTTTAGTACTCACATATTCCAATCTAATATCTTTTCCTATTGCCTTGTGTTAGGATTAACCTTAGATAGAAATAACAATTACATGTAAATATAAACAATGTCATAAAATAATAGATTGTGCATAAGAGAACACAAGACACCAAGATTTAACGTGGTTTGCACAAACCCTACGCTACATCCACCAAACAACAAATCCAATATTATTATGATCCAGTGATTACAACCTAATTACAATATGTAATTCCTTATAGCTTAATACTACCACAAGAAGCAATTTCACATCACACATTATGGAAAAAATCCCTAACCCTAATCCCTTTTATACAAGTATTTTTCCACTTTAGGGTTATTGTTAATTACAATATGTCAGCTCAAAATTATCGATAAAATATTCTTAATAAAATAGGCCTTGATAAAATATGAAGTATGTATAGTACTTCTTTGATGGGTCACCACAAACTAACAATCTCCCACTTGAGGACTGATCAAGCTCCACACTAGACAACAATTTTCCACTTGGAGACTTGTCCTATAGCAATACTGCTACCACATGGGGGCTCCCACTGGATCAAACCACCCTGGACTCAATTGTTCTTTTATTATTTCTAGTCTAGAAGACCAACCAATATTGAAAAGGAGCTCAACTTCTACCTTGTCACTACCTTTGTAAACATATTTGTTGGATTTTCATCTGTATGTATCTTATCTAGCTTTATCTATCCATCATCCAAAAATGACTGAATGAAATGTTACCACAATTGAATGTATTTTGTCTTTGAATGTAGACAAAAGTTCTTCACAAGATGAATGGCACTCTGGCTATCTATAAACAAATAATTTTCCCTCTATGGGTGTCCCAATTCTTCCAAGAAGAACTAAAGCCATATTATCTCCTTGGTTGCCTCTTAAGTAGCAACATACTCTACCTCTATAGTAGATAAAACATTAATCTTCTACAATTGAGAAACCCAACTTACTACTGCACTACCAATAATAAATGCATAACTTGTAGTACTCCATCTAGTATCAATATCCCCTGTGAAATTTGAGTCAACATATCCCTATAAATTAGTAGTAGAGCCCCCAAAATGTAGACACTTACTAGATTTTTCTCTCAAATATCTGAGAATCCATTTAACTGCATTCCAATGCTCAAGTTCTAGATGACTTATATAGTTACTAACAACTCCTACTAGATGTGTAATATCTAGTCTTGTACATACCATAGCATAAATCAAGCTTCCTACAGCTCAAGCATAAGGGACCTTGGACATCTTATCCTCCTCTTCTCATGTCTTGGGACACATCTCCTTAGTCAACTTCAAATGACCAAGTAAAGGTGTGATGACAACTTTAGCATTCTACATAGAAAAAGGTTGCAACATCTTCGTAATATAATGAGCCTGAGATAATGTCAATTTCCTATTCTTCCTATATGTACAAATATTCATACCAAAGATTTATTTTTCTATCCCCAAATCCTTCATAGAAAATGCATATGCTAACTAGCATTTCAACCCCTTAATGTGATCCATGTTAGACCCAGTTACAAGCATATCATCAACATATAAACATAAAATAATGTAGTTGTCATCATCCAACCTCTTAAAGTAAACACAATGATCATAATTATGCCTACTATATCCATGCTCATGCATAAAACTATCAAATTTTAGATACCACTATCAAAGTGCTTACTTCAAGCCATATAGACTTTTTTTCAATCTGCACACTAAGTTCTCCTTTCCTTTGACATCAAATCCCTATGGTTGTGCCATATATATCTCTTCATCCAAATCACCATGAAGGAAGGTTGTTTTAACATCAAGCTACTCCAAATAGAAACCTTTAGTAGCCACAATACTTAAAATAGTATATATAGAAGTCATTTTAACAATAGGAGAGAATATCTCATCAAAATTAATACCCTTTTTCTATTCAAATCCTTTTACAACTAACTCGGATTTAAATATTTTGTTATCTCCATCCTCTTCTTTCAACCTGTAAACCCTTTTATTTTGTAAAGCTCATTTACCTACAGGCAACTTGCATAAATCCCAAGTCTTATTTTTTAGCAAGGAGTCCATTTTATCTGCCATTGCAGACTCCCACTAAATCCTAGTATCCACCTGTATAGCTTCATCATAACATTTAGGTTCACCAACATCAGTAAGTAAAATAGAATACAAAGAGAGAGAGAGAGAGAAAATATTTTTGGAGGTCTACTTAGCCTTGTTGACCATCTAACATTTACTGCTACATGTGGTATTTTTTGTGGCAAATTATGAGAAAATTTTGGAGTATCATCTAGCACTACATATTCATCTTCTTTCTTCTCATGTCGCTACAACATATCTTTGTACAATACTTTCTCATTGAATATGACATCTCTACTTCTTACAATCTTATAGTTTTCAAAATCCCAAATCCTATAACCAAATTCATCGATACCATATCCAACAAATACACATTTCTTTGAATTAGCTTCCAGCTTGGTTCTATTTTTAGAATCTTTATGAGCAAATGCTTCACAATCGAAGGTCTTGAGAAAAGAATAACTCACCTTCTCACTATTCCATGCTTCCTCTTGAATACCATAGCTTGGAGGAATAGAGATACCTCTATTAATCAAATATATAGTAGTATTGATAGCCTCCACCCACATGTTTAAGGGAAACCCAACATGTAACCTCATGCTCCTTGCACACTCCATTATAGTCTTGTTCATGTGTTCAACCACTCCATCTTCTTATGGATTTCTTGGAATAATTTTCTATCTACTAATAGCATTAGTGGAGTAATAATCTTCAAATTCATGACTGCAATGCTCACTAGCATTATCATATCTTAGACATTTTAATTTCTTACCAATCTTATTTTCAACCAAGCATTTCCATTTTTTAAAAGTTTGAAATACATAATATTTATGTCAAAGAAAATAAACTCATAATTTTCTAGTTGCATCATTAATAAATGTAACATAATAATGAGATCCACCAAGGGAAGATACCTGAGCTAGTCCCTGTAGAACCAGAATCAGTATGCAAAGAACATTAACAAATAAAGTAAACATTCACAAACCAAAAACTAAATTCACATATATTCTTAGACAAAGGAAGAAAATAAGAAGTGAAAACCTCACAAGAAAAAGCACTCCATGCTTTCTTGATTCTGTAGATGTGTCCTTTTGCTGTGGATGTATGCTCAAGATGCTTAAAAGCTTGCTTCAATGGAGATGGGTAATGGAAAATTGGTAGCTTTGTGAGCTCTCAATTTGGCATTATAAGGGTAATATTGATGGCTTTGGTTCTCAAAATAGCATGGTAACTTTAGCTCAAAGATTGTTGATGAAATGGCTTGGGATGGGATTCAATTTATAGGCTAAGGGGTAGAGGGATGGAGGGCTTAGATGCAAGGATGGATGAAGGCTTAAGGAGGGCTAAGATGCACTCAAAGGGGAGCACATGGATTGTGCTTGTTTAGCACCAATGGGAAGGTGACACTTGTCACAAGGAGGATGAGTGTGAGAGGGTAGGGTAAAGGGTTGGTTAAAGGCATGATGAGTGGGGTTGAGTATGTAAGAGAGGTGTAAGAGGAATGAGTGTGGAAGAGGGAAGAGTGTGGAAGATGGGTGTAAGAGTCATGAGTGGGCTTGTAAGAGTCTTTATGTTTTGTAAGAGCACTCATGACTTAGTGGTTGGGTTTTTTGAGGGGAGACTTTAGTTTGGATTAGGAAAGTCTTAAAATTGTTTAAGGAATGTGACAACATTAGGGGGTGGATTAGGCTTGGGTTTAGGATTAGATTAGGGATGTTAGAGATGTGCAAGTGGATGGCATTAATGAGGGTGGGTGAGTTAATGGCTAAGCTTGGTTAGTATGGGTGGATGGGGTGGATTAGGCTAAATGGAGGATTAGAGATAGGTTAGGGGTTTTTGAATTTGAGGATTTCATTTATCAAATAGATTTATTTAATAAATGGGGATTTTTGGAATTAGATAGGAGAAAAGGATTTAATTGATAAATAATAGATTATTTGATTTATCAATTAGGACTATAGATGATTAATTAAATTAATCAACTAGGGGATGACAAAGGATTAATTAAATAGAAATTTAATTAATAATGCCTTTTTAGATAACTAAATAGGATTACTAAAATAGTGTAATCAAATTTAGGTGTCTACAGTCCCCATACATTTATGTGCACAAGCTCTAATTTCTCACTTTTCTTTTCCTTCCCACTCTTCACAAAACTCACTCTCTTTTGTTTTCCATATACAAAAATTTCACATAAATCCATATTAACAAATTTTAGACCTAGTAAAGATTTATTTGAATGAAGTATTTTCATACCTTTTGATGGTGCTCAAAATTGTCTTCTTATTTTGAGTGTCCATTCCAAGCTTTGAACTCCCTATGAACACTTTTCATGCATATGTACCCAGTTGTTGTATTAATCTCTAAGTGGTATTTTATGTTTCTAACACCCTTCATTCAACCCATGCATGTGTTTCATGATGATAGACTGACATTTTGAAGCATTCTATGATGTCCCATTTTGAGCTATTTTTTGTTTTGGATTTTTTGCTCAAGTGTCAAACATCGATAGAGAGCCTAGTTTGCCTTTGAATATCTTTCACCTAGTTAAGATTCATGACCCACCAATTTGAGGATGTTTATTATGCATAATAAAGAACCTATGTTCCAAGTTTCAATTCATTTTAACATATTTTGGCTAGGTTTTGAACCTCTCAAAGTTGGTCAGTTAACTCTGTTGTAAATCTGCATATTGTTCATATTTTCGGGTAGCCCAGTTTGACAAGTTATAACTTTTGACTAGTTGACCCAAATAGAAAAATTTCTTTTGCATCATATTTTAGAGGTTAGAAATTTTTTATGCTATGGATTTGAGCTAATGACAAATCTATTTGATCAGTTTTCAAACATAATTCCATTTGCAATTTTTAAAGTTTCATTGGTATTCAGAAGTGCAAATTGATCGGGAGCCCTATTTGGGATGCCATATCTTTGAGTCCATGATTGGTGGGACTAAATGGATTGTACCATTGTGTTCTATACCAAAAATACTACACATTTTCCAATTTTCAAGTCTTGACGAATCCATCTGCACACTTTTCCAAGGTCTTTCCATTTGTAAAAATTGTTATCTTGTCAATGTTTCCAGTCCTGTAATTCTACATAGCCCTCTTTGCATACTTTCCAAATGCACCCAATGATTCTTCATGAGCCCAAATCACATAATTATATTCTCCTCATGACAATGAACCATTGTTCCAGTTTCCAGAACCTCAAGTGCCCGTTTGCCTAGTTTCCAAAGCTAAAATCAAATGCACTTTCCAACTTTCTGACATGTTTATTTGTAGGTCATTTTGAGTAGGCATGTTCAGAGGTTGATATCTTTTGACCTTGATGTCTTCATGCGACGATATTTTGCAGGCCTATTGAATGTATTAGAAAGAATAGAATTCCAAAGTTTCAAGGCCCGACTAGGTGTTTATATCAATTTTTAAAGCTAGGCAACAAGCTTCCTGACACAAATTTCATAGTGATGCGGAAGTGATAAAATAAGTTTTAAGTGAAGATTCAACGCTCAGGTTTGATTACAGACAAATTAAGGTGATTAATGGATCAATTTTCCATGTCAATTGCTCATAAATGAATTTTTTTTTAGCCGGACCCACTTTGGGCCTAGCTGATTCCATGATGAACTTGAATGTTATGACATTAATGAGATGTCTTAGGTTTTCAAGTTTTTCCAATGGGTTTCCACAATGATTTCTAAATTACTATGATATAATGTATGGCCTTTTCCATATATTATTTTTTTGAAAAGAGTGTTTGCATTTCGAACACAATATATCTGTGATTATCTCCATCCACTTGGTGTTTGAAGATGCAAATTTTACAATAAGAAAGACATTGTTTAAAAGAAAAGCATCTATGTGGCAAGAAAATTTCTAATATGGAGCTCCATGCTAGCTAAGGATCCACATATGAATGGGTGACCCACATTTTGAAAGGAAAGCATCTACCTTAGATGCAAAGGCACCATCAGAGGAACCCCAAGGTAGATGTCATTGTGATCCACTTTCAATAAGGAGGAACGCTGGGCAACCTTTAATGGAATAGCCCATGCAAGAGTGGGGTATCCTATGGTAGGGAGCCATTTGGAGGTAGGGGTCTCCTCATAATGTAGTAAGAGAAAAAAAAAAAAAAACCCCACGCCATCTAAGCACAAATGCCCACGTATGAAGATATGAAGCCATAGAAGGGACTTCCAGCTCTGTGTCCCATGGAAATAATGAAAAAATTGTAGCACCCTATGAAATGTACATGCCTTGGAGAGTTTGATATCCAAAGGGGGCAGTCCACATGCTCCACCCACGTAGACTAGAGACAAATGAAAGTGCATTCATGCTTTAAAGGAGGAGGCCCACGTCTGGAGAAAGTCGCTCCATGTAGGAGAGAAGCATCATCCACAGGGAGCCAAGCATTTATTGGAACAAGCCACGCAAAAGGGGGAAGCTCACGTGATTGAGGAAAGGTGTTGGGGTAGCAGGAATGTGATCTTATGGCTATGAGGGAGGGATGTCCCATGCATGTGAAGTAGATTTCCCACTGATATCCATGCCATCACAGGAAGACAACAAAGAAATTGTGCAGATGTGTGAAGTGTTTTTATGGGAGCAATATCCCACATTAGCAAGGAAGGTGGGGTCTTCATTATTTTAATATCCAAACAGTTGAATGGAGTGTGTCTTCAAAAGACACCAAGTTCAAGACAGGCATAACTAATCCTTGGAGGTGCCCACTTGGCTGAGAATTAGTTGGAGTCAATGGGAATTTTGACTTGTTGAGCACTATGGTCATCATGAGATCACTGGATGATATGAAGGAGGTTTTGACCTTACAAAATTTCATAAGGTCGTGAAGGGAAATTTGAGGCTCCATGATCTGACAAATTTTTGTAAGATCGTAAAGATGAATTTCAAGGTGAACGATACTACGACGAGGCCCAAGTTTTAACCATAAGATAATATGGATTTAGGCTTGTTAGAGGGTTTGAATTTGAGTGTTGAGATGCTACGATGGGGAGGTTGAAAAGGTTAATATAATTAATATATAAATTAGATAATTAAAGTGCTCATCATATGACTGGAAATCCCAAATATATGGGCTACAATGTTACGATTTCATCGTAATATCGTAGATCCATAATATTTAAAATTTCATACGTTTCAAATGAAAATATAAAGTGGGGCCTACTCAGTGAACCAAGGATTGACACTTGGTGCTATGGGATTGGAGGAAAATGGGAAATGATTTAAAAATCAAAATTCATAAACATTTCAATGCATGATGTTCAATTGAAAGATTTGATCATTTTAAAAGTTTTATATAGTTCAACTATATAAACTTTTTAAATTTTTTATTTTTAATGCTTTGTGCACAGTCCAGGGGCCTAATTTCCAAAATGGTCTTAGGGGGGCATCTTTTGTCTAAAATGTATAGTGTAATATACCCTCAAAACTGAAAAAGAGTGAATTTTCCATTTTTGTAGTTAGATTTTGAGCAAGTGTCAACCAGAAGTAGCTACAGGAGGTTTTTTGATTTCAGGGGCTTCACAGTAATGTGCAATTTTAATGTTACAGATGAAATTGTAATCAGATATAGACATAATTTCATCTTATTTGACTTCTCCAACAAATTAAGGGATGAATTGAATTTTTTTGAAGGTGGTTGAAGCAATAATGTTTTTAACAGCACAAGTTGAATTGCCCAGCAAAGCAGATGTGACAAGCAAAGATTAGATTTTTGAAGCTTCAATACAGTTTATGATGATTTCTTGATATTTCTCCATGATATATTTTGTTGTTTTCTTTGAAGGGGATATATCAGATATTTTGGCATCATTTATGATTTCAATTGAAATCAATTAAAGGAAGTTCAATTTCAGCAACTTCAGATTGAAGACTCTTTCGGTTGGACACATGTCAGTTTCAGATGGCAATTTTTGAAAGATCTTCTCTCTTATATATCTTCATTTTCTGCTCTTTGTAAGGGTTCCAATTCTTTGGAGATTTTAGGAGGATTGTGAGACCATTCTGGTTCCAATTTCTTGAGATTTTTCTCATAGTTGTGATACCATTTCTCAGTGTTCTTTTGTTATGAACAACATATTGTATTCCTTTTGAGGCATTTGTTATATTACATAGTCATTCTTTGTGTATTTTTTGAGTTTTGATATGCAGATGATGTATTGTTTCCAAGGAAATTAATGCAAGAGTTTAATCTTCTTGGTTTAATTTTCATTCTCATCTCCTTCTTTTGTTATTTGTAATGTTTTGTGTTTGAGAATGAAGAGTTGGAACTTAGTTGCAATCCTTTTAGGTTGTATGTTATAATAAACTTGTTGTTGGAACAAAAAATCCAAGTAAATGCTTGCTTATATTGATAGGGTTACAGGTTACACCAGAAGGATTTCATCATAAGTATGAGAGTTTTTATGAATATTGATGTCTATTTGCAAATCAAATAGATAGATCATATGCCTAAATATATGAGTATACTTTAGGTATCCATCTTCATGTTAAGGTTTAGTTGATGCCCAATGGATAAGGGACTAGTCAACTTGAAGGATACAAGTTCTCTATTGTTGCATACCCAGGTTATGTTGAGATATCAAATTTTTAATTGATTATCAATTTCCCATTGTATGTGTTAAAGAGGTAAAAATTTGGGTCATGGCTTGTTTGTTGTTTCTTTCTTTGATTGTAGTTGGCTTCTATAATCAAGAAGTTTGTTAGCAAATTGTAGAAGGATATTGACCATTTTTGCTATAGGGGATAGTCTTGCATAGAGAAATATCAAGTTAATCAAATAGATCCCTTAGGTTTACCCGCCTTGACTTAGCAGAGCCTAAAGTGAAGTGAGTCCTGATGACTCTGTTAATTGCTTTAGAACTAAGATTTAGCCTTGTTGTATATAGGGTTTAGCTCATCCTTAGGCTTGTACCTAATCTTTGTTTCTTGATATCAGGTTTGAATCTACCTGATATGTTCTTTACCAAAAAGAACTCCAACACCTTTCTCACTCATGTGCCCAAGTCTATTGTGCCATAGCATTGTATCAGAATCTACACCAACTGTATGTTCTCCCTTCTCAACTACAACAACTATTCTTGAACATTCATTTTTCTCTAAAACAATCAAAGTAGAAGGAATAGTATGACTTGTACAAAGATATAAGGTACCTAAATTCACACCTTTTTCTACTACAAGGGAACCTTTTGAAAACTTCCAAGTTTTATCATCAAAAGTAACTACACAACCCTCATCACCGAGTTGCCTTGCTAAAATTAAATTCCTACTCAACCTTGGAACATGTCTTACCTCATGTAGTGGCCAATAATTCTCATTCTACAACTTAATCTTAACTTTTCCCTTTCCAACAATCTAATAGGGTTCATTATACCCCAAATAAACAAGCCTAAAATCTCCTTGGACATAATCAATAGAATAATCTCTATGAGGTGTAGCATGAAATGAAGGAGCAAAATCTAAAACCCTTGAATCATCAACACTTTCTAAATAAAGAAGCAAACAATCCTCTTTGGATTTGTTACTTACCACATTTTCCTCCTTGTTCCCTTCTAGTTTATCTCCTTCATTGTTCTTTCAAGTCCAACATTTTTTCTTATTATGCCCTGGTTTGCCATAGTACCAATAATCTCTTGGTCCTCTAGATTGAGACCTCTTCCCTTTTGACTTTCCTCTTGATTTTCCATGAATTTTAGAATTATTTCCTCTATAGTCATTCAACCTCTACTTTGTGTGTTCAAAACACTTCCTGATGTAAATCCACCTAAGGTTTTCCTACAAGTTTCCTCACTCAAAATAATATCAATCACATCATCATATTTTAGGGTATTAGATCTAGAAATGAAATTACTCATAGTCATTACCAATCCATTCTAGCTTTTAGGAAAAGAACACAAAATCAAGAGAGCTCTACTTTCTTCATCAAAATTAATACCCATAGAAGATAAATGACTACTAATAGTATTAAACTTATTATTTAAATGATCTAAAATAGATCCACCTTCTGTCATTTTCATATTAAATAAATGCTTCATGAGAAATACCTTATTTGAAGTGGAGGGCTTCTCATACAGTGTCACTAGAGTTTTCATCAACTCTTGTATCATCTTCTCTTTTGTAATGTTAAAAGTCATCGATGGTTCCAAGCATAATTAAATCTTCCAAGTGCCTTTCTATCTAAAATATCACAATTCTCATCTATCATAGTTCCTTATTTCTTTGTTTTTTCTTCCAATGGCTTCCATAAATCCTTCTTATAAAGATAGTCTTCCATTTTCATTTTCCATAACTAAAAGTTCTGCCCATTAAACTTATCAACCTTCAGCTTACCCTCGTCTGCTATTGCTCCCACTCAACCATGAGACTTTCTTGTAGAGGATAACTGAAAAATAGTAACCTCACTCTAATACCACTTGTTAGGATTAACCTAAAACATAAATAAAAATTACATGCAAATATTAAAAATATTTGAAAATAATGGATTACATATAAGAGAACATAAGACACCGAGATTTAACGTGGTTCACCCAAATCCTAGGCTACGTCCACCAAATAGCAAGTCCAATATTATTACTATCTAGTGATTACAACCAGATTACAATCTATAATCCCTTACAACTCAATACCACCAGAAGAAACAATTTTTCATCACACATTATGGAGAAAATCCCTAACTCTAAGCTCTATTATACAAGTATTTTTTCCACTTTAGGGTTATAGTTAATTATAATATGTTTGCCCAAAATTATTGATAAAATAGGACCCAATTTTTTTTTTAGAATTATGAAGTATGTATAGTACTTCCCTGATTAGTCACCACAAACTAACACCTTCCCTCTCAAGACATGATACTTAATAAATATATGCTTAGCCTTAGAATGCAACATAGGATTCTTAGAGATAATCACTATACTTGTGTTATCATAGTAGATGATAACAAGTTCTACAAATTCAATCATGTTATCCTTCAACATCCATTTCATCCATATCACTTGATTGTAATTATTTGCTACTACAACATACTCTACCTTAGTTGTTATCTGAGAAATACAATCGTGTTTCTTGCTTAGCCAAGAAACCAATCTTCCTCCAATAAAATATGTTCCACCACTAGTGTTTTTTCTATCATCCATATGACTTGTCCAATCTGCATCAGTAAATGCACATAGATGAAATCACTCAATTTATCATACCAAATTCCATAATCAAATATTCCTTTTAAATATTTTAATATCCTCTTTACTGCAATGTAGTGATACTCCTTAGGATTAGCTTGAAATCTAGCTATAATCCCAACTAAATTTTCTATATCTAGTATGGCATGAGTTAGATATTGCAAACATCCAGACATGGATCTATACTTCTTTTGCTCAACTGCAGGTATCTCATCCTTGCTAGATAACTTCTGACCAGTGGTGTACCAACAAGCTTACAACTTTCCAATCCAAATCTCTTCAACAAGTATTTCAAGTACTCATTTTGTGAAATTAAAATACCATCACTATTTGCAAAATCAACAATCTTAGAAAAAACTTCATTTCTCTTGTCATGCTCATTTCAAACTCATTCTTCATTTCTTCGGAATTTTTTTCACTTGCTTCATCATTTCCTCCAAATATTATATCATTAAAAATATTACTATTATCAGAAAACCATTCTCAATTTCTTTCAAATACAAGTTAATATTTGTCATACCTTTAGCAAATCAAAGTTTTGCAAAATTGTTGTCCAACCTTGCATACTAGGTTCTAGGTGCTTGCTTCAAACCATATAGAGCTTTCTTTAATCTACATACCATATCTTTGTCTTCTATTAGAGAAAAACCTTTAGGCTTCTCATTGTATACCTCTTCTTCAAGTTCTCCATTCAGGAAGGCTAATCTAATAGCCATCTGATATACTTTAAAATTCTTATTTCCTACATAAGCTAACATTCTTAATACTTCCATTCTAGCTATAGGGGCATATGTCTCCTCATAGTCTATGCCTTCTTGTTGAGAGTAACCTTTGCATACAAGTCTAGCCTTGTTTCTCACTACTCCTTACTCATTCATCTTTTTTCTGAATACCCATTTGGTTCCTATCACATTCTTGTCTTTAGGTCTAGGAACTAACTCCCATGTTTCATTCTTCACAACATAATCTAATTCTTCCTTCATTTCTTTAATCCAATGATCATCTTTACATGCTTCACCAACACTCTTAGGTTCAACTAGGGAAGTCAAACATATCCCTTCACTAACTTTGTTTCTTGTCATCACACCTTTGTCTTTACTTCCAATTATCTGATCTAGAGGGTGATTCTTTTTCATATTCCTATTAGGGGTAGGAGTTGACATCTCAACTCTTATCTCATCTATAGGTTCATATCTCTTCTCTCCTCTTTTCTCAATAGTTAATACATCATTTTGTAGATCATTGTTAGTCTCAAAGAAAACTTATGCATTTTGTCTAACAATTTCATAATTATCTTCTTCAATAATAGTTACTAGAGCTAGCTCTTCTTTTACTTCCTCATTTTTAACTATTACATGCTTATTAACTTCATCAAAAAGTGAACTCTTTCTAGATTTTCTTACTCTCATTAGACATCCTAATGAAAAGTGATGAAGCTCTTTACATGTCCAACAGATGAAAGATTCCATACCTTTTGGCTCTCTTTTCATAAGTAGATCAATTCCTTCTTGAATCTTCATGTATTCTTCATATGCACTTCTATTCTTTTGTATGAAACAAAAGGATTTTGGATTAGAAAACGCAATTCTTAGATCTTTACACATATCTGATAACTCACCAAGAATCTCCATCTTCTACGAGATGAAATTTCCTCTATCTGATTTTGGACTATCTTTTCTTACCGTGATCTCCTAAAGATATTAAGCTTATCCTTTAAGAACCTGATGCTATGACACTAATTATTAGAATATATAGTCCACCAATATAGCTGAGAGGGGGTGGTGAATCAATTATCCAACTATTATCACAATTATCATCCTTAAAAAAACTCAATCATATGATTAATATAATCATAAATCATATCAAGGTACTCATACACAATAATGCTAGATATGTTAAAAAGGGAAACCCTTGATTAAAGGGAAAACCTTAGTGAGGATGGTACCTAGAAGATGGTGTACTAATATAAATATTTCTTGTTAGAGGATGGACCTTGTTAGGAGTCTATAACAACATTCAATACATATATTTCCCTATTAGGAGTCTTTGAATCCATATTAGGAGATTCCAACCCTATTAGGAGTTGTGGAAGATAGTTGGACCCACTTCCCAAAAATATTCAAGGGAAAAACCAATGAACCCATTGTCTAAATGATCTTTGTACTATTCTTTATATAATAATAGAAATGAATAGTACTTCCTTCCTCTTTCGCTATCTTGTCAACCACACTTATTTTCCTTCTAATCTTGTAACCAGGTCACAAAGCTCACATCCAATAATCCCTTGGATGATTTACTTGCATTCAGTAAACACTCTACTCCTTTTCACAATTCACACTTTGTACAATGATCACAATACATTACAAATAAGGAAAATATCTTTCCTTTATACCATATCTTCAAAATAATTCCTTGAGTCAGCCTTGATGCTTTCCCAATTAATTATAATAAGATAATTAATTATTTACAATTACAATAGCACTTTTGACTCATAATCTATACAAAAAATACACATGCATTAAGTCCTTGAGCAAGTTAACATCACCATCAGACTATCCTTTGTCACTAGTTGACCACACATTTTCTTATTACATCTTAGATGAAAGATATAATACAAACATCAGAAACTATTTTCCAAGCACTCTATCTTTACACTATTTTTAGTAAATCAAGAACAACTTGTGTATGTCTTTAACTCATGTGTTATGCATCAAACCTCATCATTAGGACATTGTACTAAATATGTCCATGAACACACATCACCAAACAAGAAAAACCTTGTTCGTACAACTAAGATCTCTCTCTCTACTCCTCTTCCAATCTTCATAAGCTTACTGCTATGTTGACATCAATGAAAAACATAGACATGAATGCAACATGTCAATTCTCTCTAATGCTACGGATACTCCACCAATGTAGTATCATCATTATTCATGCTAATAGTATACCTTGGACTACATTGTAACATTACCTATTTCCTCATATTCTTATGGAAATCCATCTAAGAAGATGAAGCCCTCAAATTTTTCTATGACTATATTTGTTACCTTTGTCTAGACCTCAGTCTCTCTAGAAGATGAGATGGAAGAACAAGTAGTTAGGGACTAGATATATAGAGAGGAAGAACCAATCAATGAAGTTGTATTCACCATGCCTATACCTCCTAAGAAATATGACAAACTTTGAGAAACAACAAAAATGCTTTTATTGAACCTATCAATCACACTAAAGGCCATAAGAGTAAAGATAAAACTAGTTTAGGCTTTGGGGTTGAGGACAATCTTCTCATTTATGATAGAGAACCTCCACTTGCTATAAGTGATTTAGAGGACAAGGATCAACATCTAGCTAGAAATACTCAAAGAGTTGATTTTGTCCCCTCCATAACCCTTCTTTAAAGGGAAGATGTATTATTCAATGATAATACAATTTAAGCATCTACTTCTAGAGAGCACAAATTTGATGAATCTGACAATGAGAATCATAGTGCAAAAATAATTAGGAGAAATACCATCTAACTTGAGGCCTGAGATTAGAGTACTAATTCTTAATAATATAAGTGGGTATCCCTTTTTATGCCTTTTGTGAATTGGGTATAGATGTGGTACATGCCTATGTTACTCAACCTAACACATTTGATGATTCTTGCATAGAGTTAGATGAGTTGGATTCACAACTTTCCTTAGTAGATTATTTTGATTCCCTTAGGACTTATCTTGATTTGCATCCCTTTGGAGCCTTCCCTATAGGCTTGATCTTTCTCATCGCTAGAGATGATTAGTTTCATGTTAATAACCTCAAACCCTCCACTTCTTTTTTTCTTATGAACCTTAATCTCGTAGACTAGTCTATTCAAAACCAAAGACTTGAGCTACCCTTGTTTTGAAATGATTATAAGATTGCATTCTACTCAAATGCCATCAAACCCATGGGATCTTCCACTAGTCAACCAATAGTTAACATGAATGAGACAAACATTAAGTACCTCACCCATAAATTGAAAATGAAAATGAAAAATAAGAGTTTATATGGTGAAAACCACTCTGTAGTGGTGTATGAACCAAAAAATACTAAAAATAAAGGTGTATCCAAGGGTGAAAACCTCTTTAAGACACCCAAGGATGACATAATGGGTATTCTTCCAAGCTCTTTTCAAGATGGATCATTAGTTTTGATATAACCAACACAATTTGTCAACTTGGGTTTTGAGGAATCTCCCAAGATTATATACTTGGCTCAATCTTTATCAATAGAAGAAATAGAAATTCACACAATTCTTTAAGGAAAAAAAAGGTCAACATCACATGAACCTATGCTAATATGTTGGGCCTAGATATAGAGTGTTAGAATGAATTTTGATGATACTACATTATTGGAGTATCCTAAGCATTGGAGAATATTGATATGTTGCATTCATGACTGTGTTTGTCATTGATGTCAACATAGCATTATTTCCGTAAAGACTGATAGAGTAGCAAATAGAGATCTTGATGGTACAAACAATGGTTTGATTGTCTAGTCATGTGTAGTTATGGACATGTACAAAAAAGTGTCCTAATGACATGGTTAAGTGCACAAAGTCTAAGTTGAAGGCATATGGAAGTTGTACTTGATTTAAAAAGATCATTTTAGACATAGAGTATTGGGAAAGTAGTTTCTAATGTTTGTTGGCTATTTTTCATCTTCCTTGATAGCCATAAATCTTAGTTCATCATCACTTATACTTTGACCTTTCTTGTCAAATTCTTCATCTTCATTTGCATACAAATAATTCCTACCTCTATCTCTTCTGGGGTTAAACTTTCTCTTATACTTTTTCTCTCTATAAGGACATTTAGATGCATAATGACTAGTGACAAGAAAAAATTTGAGCATATGGAATATTATGATGGAGGTAGTGTAAGATTTGGAAACAATGAACCTTGTAATATAAAAGAAAAAGGATGTATCTTGTTAACTAAAGAACTTGTATGTGATAATGCCTATTCGGTTGAAGGACTAAAGTATAATCTACTAAGTGTAGCACAGCTGAATAAAATTGGATTCAAGGTAGAATTCATGAATGAATAGGCCGCACTACTAGATGGGAAAGAAAATTCAAGTGGTATCTAGTAATAGTAGAAAAAAAAACTAGAAAGAAGTTGAAATGCCTAAGATCAGACAGAGGTGGTGAATTCATTTCCCATGAATTCAACAATTTTTGCATTGAAAGAGGAATCAAAAGACAAGTATCTACTCCTGGTACAACACAATAGAATGGTATAGCAGAAAATAGAAATAGATTTATCATGGATTATGCAAGAACACTGATGATTGAAAAGAACATTACTCTTAAATACTAGAAGGAAGCTATCGGGTATGTGTAGGATCATGGTGTGCCAAAAAGTGGCGATGTGAAAAAAAGAGAGTTTGAAGATGCCTAAAAGCGCTTCAAAATCCACTCTGACTTTTTTTTGCCTATCCAGGAACCAAACCTGGAAGGCTAAGCCGAGCCTTATTAGATATCTGATATCATATTGGATATCCGATACGATATCGGATATCCGATTTTAAATCCAATATCCAACTAATAATTAAAATCATAATAGTATGATATATTATTTAATATTATTATTATTGATATAAAATAATAATAATATTATTAAATAATATATCATACCATTATATTATAATAATAATAATAATATTTAATATTATTATTATAATTATTATACTATAATATAATAATAATAATATTATTATTATATTATAATCGTATAATATTATACTATAATAATAATATTATAATAACATATTATATTATAATAATATAAAATAATATTTCATATATTATAATATATAGTAATGTAATATAATATATAATAAAAAAGTATAATATATTATAAATTATAATAATATAGTATAATTATAATATTTTATATTATAATATATAGTAAATTAATATAATAAATATAAAATATAATATAAAAATATATAAAATGTAATATATATGTTATATTATATATATTGTCATATCGGATATCCGATACCTGTGCATGGATTAAACACAAAATCACAGACCCGCGGCCGTTATTTTCATGCAAATTTGGGCCAGTCGGATTGGATATCAGATACCAAATTGGATATCAGATAGCAAATCGGATATCAGATATCAGGTATGTCCCCCCCCCCCCCCCCGACTCGTTTTTAACCTAAATTTAATAGATTTTAACATGATTTTGTTTGTTTTAGTTGAATCTAGGGTTTTTTTGACAAAAATGGTTAAAATTTAGAATTTTTTTTAATATATATTACATTTTGCAATTCAATAGGAATGGTTGATCAAAATGATGACACTGAGGCAGGGAATAATATTCCTCGCAACCCACCACCAAACGATCTAATATCCCCACAAAATCGTCCACCAAATGATCCTCTACCTCCTCAAAACCCTCCTCGAATCGAGGATTTGATAAATGAAAATCTCACTGAGTTGAGAGGTTTGCATAGAACATACAATAATGTACTTGAATTGGCTCCTATGTTATCCACGTTAAACACCATAGTGGATAACATTGAAACCCTTACAAACCAACAAAATGCCGCTCTTCGTTGGCGTGATGAAATGCACTAGTTGTTTGATGATGGTTTGGATTATGATGAGGTTGCGGCCCTCAATAGAACCAAAGACGATTTGGCAAGCCTTTTTGCTAACCCAAAAATGGGCATACCAGTTGACCCAAAAAAAACCAAACTATCGATTAAATGGTGCACAAATGACGCCATACGTGCAAATTTTTGGGACCGTTGGTGGATGGTCTTTGATATCCCTCCACATGGAAATTTAGACACCATTTTATTTCCTTAGAAAATTATATGCAAAATTTGTGTTGAAACTTAAAGTGAACTATTGGAGCATGAAGCCCAACATGGGCTTAGGACTAGGAGCTCCTCAGGATAGATGCTCTTCCCAGCGAAAGAAACTTGGCACTTTTGTCCCCCCCCCTGATATCTCCCCCCCTCCTCGAGTGCAACATCCAGATATTATGGCAAAGGCTAGCTCTTAGACCATCAGAGCCATTCATAAGCTGAGTAGCCTAATGATATCTCAGGCTAGGTCAGTCCTGCCTCCTCGTGTTGATGATGTTTGTGCCAATTCATCATCGGCTAGCTCATCACACGTTTGTGTGCCTCACACTTGCATTACATGCAAGAATATTTTCTTGGGTGCCATAGGTGATCTTCCTGAGTATCATTTTGTATTAGACGAGGATACACCAGACGCACGTGCAAAGGCTACGGACCCTTATGCGAGAGAGGAGGGGAATGCAGAGGCATGGACTCCTTCGGTGTCGGTACGTGTATACATTTTTTTGTTATGACATATGTGATTTAAAGTTAATTTTTATAATAGAGTAATTTTAATTTTTAAGCCATACTGACTCTTACATGTATGTGATCTTCATTCATGTTTAGTTGATGACCGAGGAGGAGCTCAGACAGATAGATGATGCTACACTCTCGGCCATTTCATTTGGCCTTGAGACATCTATGGTACATTATTTTGTGTTTGCATTTCTTTTTTCTATTTGATATTGTAGCATATATGGTTGCTAATCTTTATTTTATCTTGCAGATACCACCTACCCCGGGGGGACAAAGTGCGAGGGGTGAGCCATCATGCATTGACAAAGGAAAGGTAATTAGATGTTTTCTAATTGATTAAATATTGATGCATTCTTGTAAAATGTTTGTGGTAATATCATTTAATTACATTATTTTTGTATATAGGGTGCGGCTACTGGCGATGAGCCTATACAGATTTGGCGTCCTAGATCATCAGGGATTTTTATTTGCATAGAGAGCCCCATTGTATGTATAAGTACCATTTATTTTTTATTTTTTTAATTGATGCAGAGGAAAGTATGATTGTTGTTCTATACAATTTTTGTGATTTTTTCTGTACCAATAATGATTCATGTCTTGCATATGTTCATTACAACTTAAATAGGCTTATATGCACCTGTCCAACCAACCAAGTTGGTTACAAAGGTTTATTTAATCAAACAAATACCAAATTACTACTTTCCCTCCAAAACTAATATGACCGTTTGAATTTGAAATTCAAATTTCAAACTATAGTTTTTATGCATTCCCTAACTTTCTAAACTATTCCATTGAATCAAAATTGGTCATATGGATTTATTAAATGCAACTAAGTAAATTTCTAGAAAATTGAAGTTTTTATTGTTTTTTCTCCAAACCATCGTACACTCTAATCTCCCCCTTTCAACTAAGATCACATATGACATATATAAAGGTCTACATGACCATTGGAACAACCATATAGGCATTCCCAACCATAAAACAAACAAACAACCACTTTTTGCTAATACTGTTTAGACTCTAAATACCCTATTCTAAGGCCTTTTGGTCCCATGGAGTCACTTGGTTTATAACCACACCAAAATGCTTGTGGGCCTTACATGTGCCTTTATTACAAAACATAGACCAACTTGTAAAATATGGACCAAACCTTTATTCCAACTTCCTAATCTACTTGAATCCTCGCTTTCATGGAGTGGCAAGGTGTTCGGCAATAGAGATACTTGTTCCCCCCTGCCACATAGGCTAGGTGCCCTGCACCACCTTTCCTCTCTCTCTCATTCTGAACACTAGTCCACCAAGTGAGTGATGTTCCTCTCAGTCTTGCTATTGCTACTTTTACCTTCTTATCTGCCTCTATGTTTTCAAGATCAAAGTAGTTCTCAAGGGCCTCTATCCACCCTAGCACTTCTTTACTATCCATTTTACCCTGGTATATTGGAAAATCAATATGGTTCTTCCCACTATTACCTTGTACTGCCTTAATGATTCTCATAAATCTCCTTTCTTTAGGATCATCTGTTGTCTCATGCTCTTGCCTTGCATTACCAACCTCTTCTTCTTCATGGTTCTCTCCATGATTTCTTCCTCTAACCTCTTCTCCTCTAGGTTCTTGCCTTTCCTTTTCTAAGGATTCTATCCTTGCAATAAGCTTCAACCTCTCTCTTCTCATCTGTCTTTCTTCCCTCACTCTAGATGCTTCAAGTTCTCTCCTCTCTCTTTTCTCTTTTTCCAACTCTTCTCTCAATTCTTCAAGTTCTCTAGCCATTTGATTTTTAGGAGGCATTTTGACAACAAGTTTCCTTCCTTCCCAAGGGCCAACTCACTGATTCTCTTTCTTTCCTCGCCAAGAAATCTCTAGACACCACTTATGTACTTTTCAACTCTGGGACACACAAGGAGGAATTAGACACACCAAGGCTTCAACAAAGGGACTAGCACACTAAGGATTTTCAAGATTATAGGTCTTGGTCACACTCCTAAACACCCAAACTTCAAAACCCTCCTTAAAATGGCTTAAAAACCAAGGCCTGCTTGTTCAAACCCCAAAATTCAATTCTAGAATGTTTTGACTTGTCTAATGACAAGATATGATCATGACAACCTACATGAACCTATCAAATGACTCATCTACCATATGAAATCCTAAAAGCCTATCTCATGCCCAATTACAACTTTCTTCCACATATGAGTCCAACATTATAACTTTTTATGCTTCCATGAGCCATAATTGGTGCAAGGATTGCCCAATTGACTTCAAGAGATGTTCCATGACCTCTGTAATGCCTTGGATCTTCAATGTTCCCTTGATGAGCATGGGATGCTCTTGCATCACTTATCTTCATAAATAAATTCAAAACTAATTTTCATGATATTAACAACTACTATTTTGTAGATCTCATAGGAGACTCCTAGTGCACATGAGGTTCGACGGGACAGTTATGTAGATTTGATGACGCGGCCACTCACTCCTGAGGAGGAGCCTACAATAGTAAGTTGTAGTTTGAATTCATGATTAAATATGTTATAAATTTAGCATGCTATGAATTATAATGTTATATTTTAAATTGTAGATTCATCTGACAAAGGTATTTGAACATATACAGCCCACAATCACAGAGGTACCAGCATTGCCAAGGGCATACGAGAGGACTCCTAACTGGCATAAGAGGTCGACGAGAGAGGTATTTATTATGAAATTTTGATAGTATTAATCTCCAATATGGAAAATATCATTATGCATTTGAGTAATTCAATGTTAGATACGTAGAATCATATAAATTTAGTAGTCTAACTTTGGGTTTTCCTTTTTTGTTTATGTAGGAGGCATCCGATCCACCTAGTGTAGTGAAGAGGCTGCATTTTGATCATCCACCAGCACCCTAGGATAGTATAGTTTTTTTAGGATGCATCATGAGACATTTTGAGATGGAATATGCCACATTGTATACAGAAACATTGATATTATACACATTCTGATGGCAGGATCAGCCACATTTTGTATATGGATCTATGTATTTTGATATATATATATTTGAGTACTTTGTCTATGGATACCTGATCTTTGATATATATTTGTGTAAAATTTTGTCTATGGATACATGTATTTTGATATATATTTTTGTCATTTACGTGCACAATGATATACATATTAATTTAGTATCTAGTATTGTTCAATTTATCGTGGATAATGTGTCATGCCCTAAATTTTACTAGTAAAAACACAACAAATTTTTTTAATTTTTTTTGTAGCTTATGAAGTCGCATAAGAAATTACATATTGTAAAACAAGGTTATCATTGAATAGTAGTTCAAGACTCATGTGAATAGTGTGAATGTGTTAACATTTTAGTCATAGGTGGTTTTCAAATAGATTAGATGACAATCTAGTTCAAGTTAGCGTCATGAGTCAAACGAGCAAGTTCAAGATACAACACTCATAAATTAGTGAGGTAATTCATATCCTAACAAGCCTCTGATACTAATATTCTATTAGGGTCTGCCGGTTGTATCATATGGACTAGGTCGTGATTCTAGCATGTAAGGGAAGGGGATCAAAATTACTTATTATCCTCATTACCAATGTACACACATTCATTAATCATTACAATATATATTAATGTGACAATTACTATATTACTATATCCTCATTATCTATCAACATTGCTTCCTCACTAAACTAGCACTCACTACAGTTTTCTAAACACAAAAATTACTATTTCAATACATAAATTAAACTCACTCTAACATAAACTAACTATCTAGCTCATCAACTACTAACTAATCTAGCTACATTGTCATGCTTTTACATTTACTATTTTAATTACTATAATTACTATACTATTACATTTACTTTTTACATTAAATTACATCTAACTATTCACCATAAGCTCACTTTCTCACTATCAATATTATTATTATCAAAGCATGTTAAGATTCAAAGTAGTTTCATAGTACGAATTAGTAAGCACATAAAATGAGGAACTCTTAGTAAGTCTAAGGGCCAATTCAAAGTACTTAACTCAATAATAATTCACGATCTGTATTTAAACACATCCTACTACACCATCGTATTGAGTGTGTCAATTTAAATTTGTTAGATGAATTGTTTATGCAAGGAGTAGGTGCAATCGTATAAATAAGGTTTGTATATAACATACCTTGTCATTCTGACATATATGTATCAATGTATCAATGTGCTTTATTGACTAAATAAAACTAGATTTGAGTTATTGTTTTAATCCACCATCCATCCTTATCCTTGATTCTCCAATCCCATCATCCCGACAACTTACTTCATATTAAAACCCTATTATATGTACATCCAATCAATCTTGGCTTTTATTTTATTTTTGAGTTAAATATTTAAATTTTTCATATTCTCTAACATGCACACTAATATGCCTTTATTTATTTAATTACTAATTTATTATTTGAGTGTTGGATGTGGCTTAGAGGTCACAAGATTGTAATGTGTACCATTCTGTCACTTAGAAAAGATATTAGTCTAGGACACTCATTAGTCTTTATATGCCATTATTATTTTTATTTTTATTGGATAGCAGTCTAGAATCTGGGAATATTCTTTAATATTTTATTGCTTTGTATTAAGGAAGGGATTTATTTTCCTTTACCATACATTTTCTAGAGAGGAAAATGCATGCCTACGGCAATGTATCTCATAGATTTTATTATGTCTTCTCTTACAACAAACTTCATTTTGTTATATCATAAAATTAATTTGATGATTTTCTTTCTTAGAATTGCATTAAGCTTGGTAATTAAAATCAATGTTATCCATGCATGTGATATGAACATAAAAATTTCCTTCCAAATTATTGAGTGCACAACAAGATTGTAAGCAATCTACTAAGTTTTAAATTTATACAATCAATGGTATCACATAACATTTATGGATTGTTATTATCAACTAGTCATTTACAATACCACAAGGAGAAAACTTTCTTTCACATTTTCAAATGATAACAATGATGTCAAAGCAAATTTGTGACTCATACCAATGCTTTCATAACAATATAAACTCCAAATGAAACATGCATATACAACCTTATCAATTATTTCTTCTACATGTACATTAGGTAACAATGATACAATCTCCTTCCATCATAATGGGGCAACATAAGGGACTTTTCAAAATCATAAGGAACATGGACATTGAAAGATATGGACAATGAGTAGCATGAACATTGTCCAACATGATCGTTGAGAACATGAACAAGCTGGTGAATCCTCCTTCACAAATGAGGGCACAATGTCAAGTTTTCTCATCCAACATCAATCTGCAAGATGATCATTCCAAGCCATTTCCATTGCTCCCTTGGACACAAATCTTCATATTCAACACAACAAAATAACAAGGACCATGGGTTCTTTCCACCCAACCATAGGCCTCAAAGAGACCACCCCCGCACTAGGGAACAAGGCTCAAACTGGGATACACATACAATCTTTCAATGCATAAACATTACATTTCAAACTTGAACAATTTCCCCCCAAGACTATTTCACAATGGCTTCATAGATGGAACCATAAACATAGGGTGAAGGTGTGTTCTAAAATGGAGACTTGCCATACCAAACCATATTTGCAATAAACAATTTTCATGCCCTCTCGGGGCTATCATAAATGAACCATTTAATGCCCTCTCGGGGCCTCCACATTTCCTCCTCCAAACCCACTACCATCAGCTGTAACTTCTCAAACTTCCTTTCTACACCATACTTTCCTTATCACCCCCAGCAAGATATGAAATGTTATGGCATACAATGGAGCCCATACTCCAAGGTTCTCAATACATTTTTTGAACCCAACTTAAGCCCTTCACCCTGGACTTCTCTTCCCTTCCCACAAGGGTGAGTGTAAGTCCCACACCCATAACAATACTCAAGCACAAAACAAGAAAACAAAACCAAGTAGAAATAAAACAAGAAATTTTCAAGAGCACATCACATTTTCACAACACAATATCAACACCCATAATACAACAAGGAAATAGATGAAATCCAAACCTCATACTCACAATACTTCACACAATACAACAAGATGCACAATGGTGTCACACTAATCTACATGGAATGAACACCATTGAAGCACTCACATGAATGCTACTCCAAAATGCAATGCAATGCATACTCCATTGATAAACTCCACACTTGCATATTTTCTTAACCATGCTAAAAGAAAGAAATGGAAAAGAAGCAAGTTTGAGATACCAACCTTGGTCCAAGCTAGGGTAAGGATAGTTGTAGTAGAGCTCCCCTAATCTCCCTCCAAAACCTACATGTCTCTAAAATTAGAGAGTGGGAAAACACCCCACTAGTTTGGCCAAGACCCTCTAATAAAGCCTTCCCACTAACTTAGTTTAGAAAAAACACTAAGCCACTCCATCCTTACAAAATTGTCTCCTCTAACGGTTCATCGATAGCCCTCATGAGCTCTGAGTTATGACCTTGGAAGGATCGACCTCAAAATGCACTTAGAGCACCTTGAAGACTCCTCGGTACGGGGTAGCCACAAATAATAGATGGTCTTCATGGCTAGAACAAAGGTGTGACTAGGGTTCACCCGCCCATCTGGAGCTAATGGCACTGATGATTCAATGCCAAGATCAACGGTTTCAAAGTTACGCTGTGGTGCACCTATGAACTGAGGCACATTGCGAGTTTTAGCATCGAGTGAGATTGTTGTGCTGAATCCAAACGTAATGTGATCTCTCAAAAATGAGATAGTTTATTTTAAGCCTCAAGATCACTGTCTTGTAGCATTTGACAGTTCATCGATAGCCCTCACGAGCTCTAAGTTATGACCCTCAAAAGATCGACCTCCAAATGCACTTAGAGCACCTTGGAGACTCCTCGGTATGGGGTGGCCACAAATGATGGATGGTCTTCATGGCCAGAACAAGGGTGTGACTAGGGTTCACTCGCCCATCCAGAGCTAATGGCACTAACGATTCGATGCCAAGATCAGCGGTTTCAAAGTTACATTGTGGTGCACCTATGAACTGAGGCACACTGCGAATTTTGGCATCAAGCAAGATCGTTGTGCTGAATTTAAATGAAATGTGATCTCTTAAAAATGAGATAGGTTATTTTAGACCTCAGGATCATCGTCCTGTAGCATTTGACAGTTCATCAATAGCCCTCACGAGCTCTGATTTATGACCCTCGAAAGATTGACCTCCAAATGCACTTAGAGCACCTTGGAGACTCCTCGGTACAGTGTGGCCACAAATGATGGATGGTCTTTTTGGCCAGAAAAAGGGTGTGAATAGGGTTCACCCACCCATCCAGAGCTAATGACATTGACGATTTGATGCCAAGATCAGCAGTTTCAGAGTTACGCTGTGGTGCACCTATGAACTGAGGCACACTATGAGTTTTGGCATCGAGCGAGATCATTGTGTTGAATCCAAATGAAATGTGATCTCTCAAAAATGAGATAGGTTATTTTAGGCCTCAGGATCACCGTCCTGTAGCATTTGACAGTTCATCGATAGCCCTCATGAGCTCTGAGTTATGACCCTCAAAAGATCAACATCCAAATGCACTTAGAGCACCTTGGAGACTCCTCGGTATGGGGTGGCTGCAAATGATGGATGGTCTTTGTGGCCATAACAAGGGTGTGACTAGGTTTCACCCACCCATCTAGAGCTAATGGCACTGACGATTTGATGCCAAGATCAACGGTTTCAAAGTTAAGCTGTGGTGCACCTATGAACTGAGGCACACTGCGAGTTTTGGCATTGAGCGAGATTGATGTGCTGAATCCAAAGGAAATGTGATCTCTTGAAAATGAGATAGGTTATTTTAGGCCTTAGGATCACCGTCTTGTAGCATTTGACAGTTCATCAATAGCCCTCACGAGCTCTGAGTTATGACCCACAAAAGATCGACCTCCAAATGCACTTAGAGCACCTTGGAGACTCCTCAGTACGGGGTGGCCGCAAATGATGGATGGTCTTCATGGCCAGAACAAGGGTGTGACAAGGGTTCACCCGTCCATCCGGAGCTAATGGAATTGATGATTTGATGCCAAGATCAGTGGTTTCAAAGTTACACTATGGTGCACCTATGAACTGAGGCACACTATGAATTTTTGCATCGAGCAAGATCGTTGTGCTAAATCCAAGTAGAATGTGATCTCTCAAAAATGAGATAGGTTATTTTAGGCCTCAAGATCACCGTCCTGTAGCATTTGACAATTCATCGATAGCCCTCACGAGCTCTAAGTTATGACCCTCGAAAGATCAACCTCCAAATGCACTTAGAGCACCTTGGAGACTCCTTAGTATGGGGTGGCCACAAATGATGGATGATTGTTTGAAGACTACTCCATGTGTCACTATCTTTCTTGGAAAAAAAATTGCTTTTGAACATCAAGCTTGCAATATTATCGATTATTGTCAAACTTTTTCAACCAAGTCAAAACATCAAATGCAAATATATGTTTGCATTTTTTGCTAAGGGGAGTTTCATAAATTTACTTTGATTTTCTATGTCTTTAGTGCTTGAATATGCTTAAAATGGCTCTTTGGTCTTAGAGCTATTGGTATTTTCTAACTTCATGGTCTATGATATGCATACTAAGAATTTCTTTCACTAAATGGTTTCCTTGATCTATTGACTACACTTAAATTTGTTCACTTGTCATCTCTCTTTCTATATGTTCAATACAAAGAACTAGAAGAGACAAATAATCTTTATTACCTTCATCTCTCTAAGCACATGATAGAAATAAATTCTAAACTTGAGAAAAGGTTAGAGGAGAATATTGCATTCTTAAATTAATCTCCCTTAAGACCTTTACATACACACGGGGCATTCTTAAATTAATATCCATGGAAGAAAATTTCATAAAACTAAAGATTCCATAGTGTTGAAACATAAAATCCAAGATCTCATTTATGATGGGATTGTTGATACCTCTAATGACTCATCCACTCATAGCCTTCATATCCAACTTCATATCATGTCATTATGCATGTGCTATCTTGCTTATTGGCTTTAATTTCTTATCCTACATGCTATCTTCTTTCATGGATTTCATGGCTTATCCCAAATGTGCTTCATACAACTTTTCAATATGAAAGTCTTTCAAAACATTATACAATATTATGACTCTTTATGCTTTCAAATGCTATGATTGGTTGCAAAATGGAAGAAATCAAGTATTCTAATTGTTCATCCGTACTTTCCAAATTTTTCTTATTTGATTAGTTTGATAAAAATAGTTCTAATAATCATAATTTCATCTTTATGTCAAATAAGGAAAAAACCAAATTTGTAATAAGATATCCACATGCAATTATCTTTCATATAGTTATAAATGCTCTTAAAATTGTCATTATAGCCTTGTATCACATGCAAATATGATTTGGAAGAACTTGTTCAATATCTTCCTCTTATAATTCCTTACAAAGAACCTACCAAAATACAAAAACCATATACAAAAAACTACACATTTTACATCATAATACATCATAAATTTTAGAAATTCTCCCCAATACCACCCCCCTCCAACTCTTCATGATGTACCTACATTCCAATATCATACAAAAATTAGTAACTTATTGTATTAAAAAAGATAATCATCAATTCATTAAATCATTATGAAGAAAATAACATAAGAAGTATATATACCTAGTCGAGTATTCCAATAGGGTCCTCTCTCTATTTTAGGGTCTCCAACAAGGCTTCATGATCAGCATTAGCAATAGTAAAAAGTTCTTTTACTTCTGGTCTTCCTTAATGCTTCAATAACTTTACATTTGTTTCTATAATAAGATGCGAATATATGAGAATTACTTTGTGCTTTTGATAGTCTTCGAATGCAGGAATTTCGTTCCTTCTAAGCATGTATGTCCGCAACCATGTTCCAGCAACAACCACTGAACCAGTAGGATACGTGAATCCATCATCATCTGTGATCGATTGTGCAAGTTTTTGTTTGCCTCTTACACAACGTGCTAACCAATAATCGGATGTCTCATCATTCTCCTGTGGTGCAACCAATGAAAAGACATGTCCTGGCTAAAGTAGATCTGATAGATGGTTATGCTCAAGTGAACTTTCCATGTCATCATTTTTGATAAAGGGTATGATAGACAATGGAGTAAGATAATGTGGAGCCCATGTGTCCACCCACTCACTTGACTCACAGTGATCCCAATCACACTGAAAACAAGTATGACAAAATCAAGCTAGTTGTCGTGTCCAAATGGTCCATGTACTAGAATTAGAGCTCTGAAATGAATGCATTTTTGATGAGTCTCTCACTATAGCACAATCTGATCTATCACCTCTGGACCCTTCCTCAACCAACCAAAAGAACCTTCGTACCATTGAATTAAGAGTCCCCCCTGTGATAATGCTAAACTACACCAATCAATAATGCTACGAGCATCAAGAAGCTCTGTTGTTGAAATCTTCAGTTGCTCCTTAACTAGAGCTCTCTTCACACATGCCCCTGCTCCATCATGTTCCCCTTTTCCATGGCCAGACTCAAAAAAACTTCAAATATGAGGCACCCCTCTCTCTAGTGCATCCTACACAACCAATAAAATATGTGAGCATTCTTGAATTGACCTGTACAGTTATCTGACCAAATGATATGTCTATCCATAGCAATTGCATGCTCATGTAAGAAATCAAAAAAATTCTCGAAACAATGTTACACAAACTCGTGAGAGTGAGATCTATTATCACTCATATAAAAATGATACTCTCTAATAATTTTTCAATTATCTTCCGCACTATCAGGGGCATGTCTATATGTTATGTGAACAAAAATTGCAATCTGAATAGAGTTGTAATACTGAGATTGTGTCTCATTTTGAGGTTGAAATGTGTAGTTCTCAGCAAAATCAACAACTAATATAATAGTGCCAATGGGAAAATTCTCCTTACACGTTCTAAATTGTTGGTTCAACCACTGAGACCTGTGACTATGTCTTGCATACTTGTAAAAAAGATTTGCCTTGAAATCTGAAATAAAATTAGCCACATTGATATCTTTTCCAACCAATTCACATCTAGAGCTCTCACTCCCACTCTTCAATGTGTATTTCACCATTTCATAGACCCTTTTTTTCACTATTTTCTTTCCAAGATCTTGTTCACACCCCTCATGGAAACATGTGTCAAACTTGGATAAGCCGCCACATTCTGAACACTTCTCATTTAAGCAAGCATTTTTATAAAAGGAACAACCATCAACTCTACAACATAAGAGTTGATCTAACAAGTCTCTTGATGATTTTGGAAGCCCACTAGCCCCAAAATCCTCCAACATTTCTTTACTATGCAAAGTAGAACGGATGGAGCGTAATAGTTCATGGTGCATAGAAAACTCAACATGATATTTGCAACAACATGTATTTCAAATTTTGAGTGGCACACAATAAAATGGCTTCAAAGATTCAAAAGCCCTTTGTGATATATGAACACTTGGATGACTCTCTCTAAATTGTTTGAACAACATAGTTTGACTTCCCTCCAAATAGTGTTTAGGATGTGGCATGCGGTCTCTGATGCCAATTCTCAACTTTAAGACATCTTTAGCATTGGGTGATACTCGTGAGTTAGAGTGCCAAAATTGTATAATTTCTTCATTTACATCGTCGGATAGCTTCTTATCAAAATGTGGAAGTCTCACACCAAATGCTCATGTTTCATTTTGAAGAGGATTATCAATTTTCTCTTGTCGACTAAGTGCTCTTCTCAAAGTAGTACAATTTAGATTCAAATCAATACAAGTTTGTCTCATATATCTACCCTTTCTCAAATGATGACTTACCAAAGAGGTTGTAATAACCCTTCGAGCAGCTCTATTATCCTTCTCTCTGCTATTTTTCCCAACACTATTGAGAGCACTGAAAAGATTCTTCACAATAATGGCATTTCTTTCCAACTTTTTATTGACACGAATTTTCAATTTGGAAAGCATAGGTCTTATCTTTTGCATCTTTAATAAGTGCATGAAAAGCTGACATTGCTCTACCACTGTCTTGTTGCCGAAAAACATCTAATATAGTCTTGAAACCCATAACCGAATGGTTCTTTTTGATTTTTTTCCTTCCAAACTAGTCATAATCATTTCATCAATTTCAATTATCCATTTTGGTGTTTTAGAACCTTCATGTTGATTATAATTAGGAGATATATAAGGTTCTTGTGCATTAGGTTCCTGTGCATTGTCATCTTTGGCATGGTCAATTATGCAATTTGGATTATGACTTGGTGGCATTTCTTCTTCAAAATTTTCAATCTCTACATTTTCAATTTCCGCATTATCATTTTCAATAGGTACATTTTCATTCTCCAACTATACATTTTCATTATCTGACTCTATGATTTCACATTCTATTAATTCATCATCAACTTGATTGATATTTAGCATACCTTGTCTTTTTTTTCGGTGTTTCATTTTGTCCTTTTCCCTATATGCCGCAATGTCTTCATTGGATATCTTCCTTTTACGTTTATTCTTTCAATGACTGTTGCTCCCCATTCAGATGACAAATTCAAACACCTAAGGTTATATTTTCGAATTCTTTTCGATTGGTTGGGCCCCAAAATGAGAATTTTTACAAATCTCATGAAAAAAGAGGTAAAAAAGTAATTTTGTCGGGTCTGTAGGGACAGTCAAATATTTGAAATTGATGCCAGTAAAATTGGATATCCGATAAGAAATCAGATATCTGATATGAAATCAGATATCCGATATAGGAAAATGACTTTTGGGGGGGGAACTTGCTAAGGTTTCCCTCCTTTGCCACAATAATATTAATATTATGAAAATATTTGGAGGCAAACGACTTTAATTTATAACTAAGTTAATAGTATATTAGTATTAGTATAAAATATCAATAATATTAATATATAATAGTATTAATATACCTATAGTATCAATATTATTATTATACCTATAATAGTATTAATATTATTAATATAGATATAATAGTGTAAATATATAGTGTTTATTTATATTAAGCTACAATATATAGTATTAATATATATTATTATTATAGCTATAATAGTATTATTATTATTACTATACATATAATAATATTAATATTTAGTATTTATTTATATTATAATTATTATCCTAAAATAGAATAAATAGTATATCCTAAAATATTACATTATATATACTAAAATATTACGTTATTATATAGATATATTAATAACATACATATTAATATAATAATATTTATAATATATATTATATTTAATAAAAATATTACGTTGTTATATATATATTATATTATTATACATATTAATATAATAATATATAATAAAAAGAGGGTCGTCATTTAATGGGTCAAAGAGGGTCATAGGTCACCCTATGACCCCCTTTGACCCATATGAATGATTCAACTATTTCTCTAAGGGTCCTAAGACCCCTAGGGACATATGTCATCATTTAATGGGTCAAAGGGGGTCATAGGTCACCCTATGACCTCTTTTGACCTATATGAACGATTCAACTATGTCCCTAGGGGTCCAAGGACCCCTAGAGACATATGTCATCATTTAATGGGTCAAAGAGGGTCATAGGTCACCCTATGACCCCGTTTGACCCATATTACCCATTCGAATATGTCCCTTGGGGTCCTAGGACCCCTAGGGACATATGTCGTTGTTTAATGGGTCAAAGGGGGTCATAGGTCACCCTATGACCCCCTTTGACCCATATGAACAATTCAACTATGTCCCTAGGGGTCCTAGGACCCCTAGAGACATATGTCGTCATTTAATGGGTCAAAGGGGGTCATAGGTCACCCTATGACCCCCTTTGACCATAATGAACGATTCGACTATGTCCCTAGGGGTCCTAGGACCCCTAGGGACATATGTCATCGTTTAATGGGTCAAAGAGGGTCATAGGTCACCCTATGACCCCCTTTGACCCATAATACCCATTCGACTATGTCCCTAGGGGTCCTAGGAAACCTAGAGACATATATTATTGTTTAATGGGTCAAAGAGGGTCATAGGTCACCCTATAACCCCCTTTGACCCATATGAACGATTCGAATATGTCCCTATGGGTCCTAGGACCCCTAGAGACATATATCATCGTTTAATGGGTTAGAGAGGATCACAGGTCACCCTATGACCCCCTTTGACTCACATTACCCATTCGAATATGTCCCTAGGGGTCCTAGGACCCCTAGAGACATATATCATCATTTAATGGGTCAAAGAGGGTCATAGGTCACCCTATGACCCCCTTTGACCCATATGAACGATTTGACTATGTCCCTAGGGGTCCTAGGACCCCTAGGGACATATGTCATCGTTTAATGGGTCAAACAGGTTCATAGGTCACCCTATGACCCCCTTTGACCCATAATACCTATTCGAATATGTCCCTAGGGGTCCTAGCACCTTTAGAGACATATATCGTCGTTTAATGGGTCAAAGAGGGTCATAGGTCACCCTATGACCCCCTTTGACCCATATGAACAATTTGAATATGTCCCTAGGGGTCCGACCCCTAGGGACATATGTCGTCGTTTAATGGGTCAAAGACGGTCATAGGTTACCCTATGATCCCATTTGACCCATATTACCCATTTGAATATGTCCCTAGGGGTCCTAAGACCCCTAGGGACATATGTCGTCATTTAATGGGTCAAAGCAGGTCATAGGTCACCCTATGACCTCCTTTGACCCATATGAACGATTCAACTATCCCTAGGGGTCCTAGGGTCCTATGTCATCGTTTAATGAGTCAGAGAGGGTCATAGGTCACCCTATGACCCCCTTTGACCCATAATACCCATTCGAATATGTTCCTAGGGGTCTTAGGACCCCTAAAGACATATATTGTCATTTAATGGGTCAAAGAGGGTCATAGGTCACCCTATGACACCCTTTGACCCATATGAACAAATCGAATATGTCCCTAGGGGTCCTAGGACCCTTAGGAACATATGTCATCATTTAATGGGTCAAAGAGGGTCATAGGTTACCCTATGACCCCATTTGACCCATATTACACATTCGAATATGTCCCTAGGGGTCCTAGGACCCCTAGAGACATATGTCGTCGTTTAATGGGTCAAAGGGGGTCATAGGTCACCTTATGACCCCCTTTGACCTATATGAATGATTTGAATATGTCCCTAGGGTCCTAGGACCCCTAGGGACATATGTCGTCGTTTAATGGGTCAACGAGGGTCATAAGTAACCCTATGACCCTCTTTGACCCATATTACCCATTCGAATAAGTCCCTTGGGGTCCGAGGACCCCTAGGGACATATGTCATCGTTTAATGGGTCAAAGAGGGTCATAGGGTGACCTATGACCCCCTTTCACCCATATTACCCATTTGAATATGTCCCTAGGGGTCCTAGGACCCCTGGAGACATATGTCATCATTTAATGGGTCAAAGTGACCTATGACCCCCTTTGACCCATATGAACGATTCGAATATGTCCACAAGGGTCCTAGGACCCCTAGAAACATATGTCATCATTTAATGGGTCAAAGCGGGTCATAGGTTATCCTATGACTCTATTTCACCCATATTACCCATTCGAATATGTCCCTAGGGGTCCTACGACCCCTAGGGACATATGTCATCGTTTAGTGGGTCAAAAGGGGTCATAGGTCACCCTATGACCCCCTTTGACCCATATGAACGATTCAAATATGTCCCTAAGACCCCTAGGAACATATGTCATCGTTTAATGGGTCAAAAGGGGTCATAGGTCACCCTATGACCTCCTTTGACCCATATGAACGATTCGACTGTATCCCTAGGGGTCCTAAGATGCCTAAGGATATATGTCATCGTTTAATGGGTCAAAGAGGGTCATAGATCACCCTATGACCCCCTTTGACCCATAATACCTATTCAAATATGTCCTTAAGGGTCTTAGGACCCCTAGCGACATATATCATCATTTAATGGGTCAAAGAGGGTCATAGGTCACCCTATAACCCCTTTTGACCCATATGAACGATTTGAATATGTCCCTAGAGGTCCTAGGACCCCTACGGACATATGTCATCATTTAATGAGTCAAAGGGGGTCATAGGTCACCGTATGACCTCCTTTAACCCATATGAACGATTAGACTATGTCCCTAGGGGTCCTAGGACCCCTAGGGACATATGTCATTGTTTAATGGGTCAAAGAGGGTCATAGGTCACCCTATGACCCCTTTTGACCCATATGAATGATTCAAATATGTCCCTAGGGGTCTTAGGACCCCTAGGGACATATGTCGTCGTTTAATGGGTCACCCTATTACCCTCTTTGACTACGGGTCCTAGGACCCCTAGGGACATATGTCATCATTTAATGAGTCAAAGAGGGTCATAGGTCACCCTATGACCCTCTTTGACCCATATTACCCATTCGAATATGTCCCTTGGGGTTCGAGAACCCCTAGGGACATATGTCATCATTTAATGGTTCAAAAGGGGTCATAGGGTCACTTATGACCCCCTTTGACCCATATGAACAATTTGACTATGTCCCTAGGGGTCCTAGGACCTCTAGGGACATATGTCGTCGTTTAATGGGTCAAAGAGGGTTATAGGTTACTCTATGACCCCATTTGACCCATATTACCCATTGGAATATGTCCCTAAGGGTCCTAGGACCCCTAGGGACATATTTCATCGTTTAATGAGTCAAAGGGGGTCATAGGTCACCCTATGACCCTCTTTTATCCATATGAACGATTCAAATATGTCCTTAGCAATCCTAGGACCCCTAGCGACATATGCCATCATTTAATGGGTCAAAGGGGGTCATAGGTGACCTATGACCCCCTTTGAGCCATATGAACGATTTGAATATGTCCCTAGAGGTCCGAGGACCCCCAGGGACATATGTCGTCGTTTAATGGGTCAAAAAGGGTCATAGGTCACCCTATGTCCCTAGGTGTCCTAGGACCACTAGAGACATATATTGTCGTTGAATGGTTCAATGAGGGTCATAGGTCACCCTATGACCCCCTTTGACCCATATGAATGATTCGACTATATCCTTAGGGGTCATAAGACCCGTAGGAACATATGTCATCGTTTAATGGGTCAAAAGGGGTCATAGTTCACCTTATGACCCCCTTTGACCTATATGAGTGATTGGAATATGTCCCTAGGGGTCCTAGGACCCCTAGGGACATATGTCATCATTTAATAGGTCAAATAGGGTCATAGGTCACCTTATGACCCCCTTTGACCCATATTACCCATTCGAATATGTCCCTAGGGGTCGTAGGACCCCTAGGGACATATGTCATCGTTTAATGGGTCAAATGGGATCATAAGTCACCCTATGACCCCCTTTGACCCATATTAATGATTCAACTATGTCCTTGGGGGTCCTAGGACCCCTAGGGACATATGTCGTCATTTAATAGATCAAAGGGGATCATAGGTCACCCTATGACCCCCTTTGACCCATATGAATGATTCGACTGTCCCTAGGGGTCCTAGGACCCCTAAGGACATATTTTATCATTTAGTGGGTCAAAGAGGGTCATAGGGTTGACCCATAATACCCATTCAAATGTATCCCTAGGGGTCCTAGGACCCCTAGAGACATATATCATCGTTTAATGGGTGACCTATGACCCCCTTTGACTCTTATATATTAATAATATACATATATCATGAGTACATGATATATCATGTATACATATATATCATGTATACATATATATACATGGGTCATCGAGTTTGACTCAAAAATCACACAGTTAAATCCTGATATTCACATCACAATTTGACTAGCTGTGGAAATCATCTCCTACTTATCAATATACATATATATTAATATTATACATATTAATATAATAATATATATACATATACATATTACATTATTATAGTTAATGAAAATATTATGTTATTATATAGATATATTAATAACATACATATTAATATAATAATATTTATAATATATATTATATTTAATAAAAATATTATGTTGTTATATATATATTATATTATTATACATATTAATATAATAATATATAATACGTATTATATATATATATATATATATATATATAAAATTACGTTATTATATTTAGTAAAAATAATAATAATATATATTATATTTATAGATTGTAATAAAATTAACATAAGATATTATTATATATTACTAGATTATATCTTGTATGTTTACATTATATATATATATATATATATATGCCTTTACATATTAATATAAGTGAAATAATTTAAAAATAAAAAACTAGAACGTTTAAATCGAATTTCTCTCCAAAATTTGAAGATTTTTGAAATTTGACTACCGAGCCATATCGGATATCCGATGTCAAACCGAATATCCAATTTGAAATCGGATATCTGATTTCGAATCAGATATTCGATCAAGCTTGGTATTTACCAAGCCTGCCCAGTCAACCCCAAAGACGTGTTTATAGAGAGTTTTAGTGATACTCAGACTTCGGGTAGCCGTCTGACAATGTTATTTTGATCGAAATTGAATGAAACGAAATGGGTTTTTTAATATCGCTCTCTAGATTCCATCAATATAATTTCTGTCAAATTCTGAGTTTGATAAGTATTTATTAGTTAATTATCAATGAAGATTATTGTAAAGTGCTGATTGACATACTGAATGAAAAATAGCTATAACTTTCAAACGGTATAACATTTTTTAAATCTAAAAGTTGCGTCACATTCTATACTTTGCCTAGTATAAGAAAAATAAATAAATAAATAAATTTGATCAAATTTTTTATTAGTTACGGTGGTCAGACACGAGACTTTTTTTAATCCAAAAAAGTTTTTGTAGAAAATTCATATTTAATTATTTATTTGGAATAAAAATATCAAAAAATATGCGTCACATCCGGGCATGAGTCTAGTTTTCATATCTATAATTATATTAAAAAATAATTATGATTTGATTTTGATTAAGGTGGTTAGACATACACCTACTTTTTATTTTTACCCTGAAATTTTCTTAGTACTGCATTAAAATTCAAACTTTTGACCAATAAATTTTTTTTTTCTCCTGATAAGGCCTAGTAGTTTAGAAACTACATTCAATTTTCTACAAATTATTTTCTTACAACTTTTTGATATAAATTCCATAACCACTTCAAAATTATGTGTCAAGTTGACATAAACCTGATTTGCTGATTTTTCACTGCCACTTAAGGCCATAGTTTGGTACACCATGATCTTGCACATACCCTATCATCACTACAGTTCATACCTTGAACAAAGTTTAGTTAAAGAAAGATTCAAACAAGACACCTTATTAGCTATGGTATGGCTACAAACCTAATGTAAGTTATTTGAAGGTATTTGGTAGAAAATGTTACATACTGAAGGAATCTAGAAAAGAAAAATTTGATGTAAAAGGTGATGAAAGAATATTTCTAGGATACTCCTACAGAAGCAAAGTATATAGATGTTTGAATTTATCTACTCACAAAATCATAGAGAGTGCACATGTCGAAATTGATGAATATGTAGAAAAGAGTGAGGAAGAAAGTAGCAAGGAACCTGAAGACTACAGAAGATTCATTTACTATGAACCTGATACTTTTCCTAATCTATTTGAAAGAAAATATTCTTCAACTCTTGAGTCCCTAGAAACTTCAACATCTACCAAGTTTTAGATGGTGCAACCCAAGCCACAAGGACCCAAGTCACAATCAGAGGCTACCGAGCTAGTTTAAACCGAGCCTGATGGACTTGAGTCACAGACAAAAGGACCCGAGCTTGAAACTAAAATTCAAAAAGAAGATGATGGAACTCATTCAGAGACCAAGGAGCCTATAGTAGCAAGATGTGTCAGAAGACATCATGCACCTAATCAGATCATTGGAGATAAATATGATGGAACAATGACAAGAAGAAAATTAAAAGGTACATGTTTACTTGCTGAATTTGAACCTAGAAGTATTAAATATGCTCTAGAAAATGAAAGTTGGATTGAAGCAATGAATGAAGAGATAGAACAAATACAGAAGAACAAAACTTGGACTCTTGTTCCTAGACCCAAGGATTAAAATGTAATTGGTACAAAATGGGTATTTAGAAATAAGCTAAATGAAGATGGAAAAGTATCAAGAAAAAAAAAAAACAAGACTAGTATGTAAAGACTACTCTCAAGAAGAAGGCATTGACTATGGTGAAACTTTTGCTCCTATAGCAAGACTTGAAGGTGTTAGAACCTTACTAGCATATACAACACATAGAATATTTAAGATATATCAAATGGATGTTAAATCTACATTCTTGAATGGAATTGTTGATGAGGAAGTTTACATTGAACAACTAGAAGGTTTTGTAGATCCTAGCAAAGGAGACATGGTTTGAAAACTACACAAAGCTTTATACGGTCTCAAAAAAGCTCCCAGAGCTTGGTATGATGGACTCCATGATTACTTGATACATATTGGTTTTCAAAGGACTAATGATAACAATAGTCTGTATATCAAGGAAGAACCAAAAACAAAGATTGTGTTAGCAGAAATGTTTGTTGATGATACTTTATTTATAGGAAATGATGATCTATGCAAAGCATTCTCAGAAAAAATGAGCAAAGAATTTGAGATGTCCATGTTTGGTGAAATAAAATTCTTTGTTGGATTGTAAATATAACAGAACAAGAATGGTATCTACATCACTCAATCTAAGTATATCAAGGAGATGCTGAAGAAATTTGGAATGGAAGATTCAAAACCAGTTGGAACACTTATGTCTACTAGACATAAGCTGTCCAAAAATGATAATTCCAAAGAAGTGGATAAGACTACTTACAGATCAATGATTGAAAAATTGTAGTATGTAGTTGACACAAGGCCTGATATTGCTCTAGAAGTTGGAATAGTGGCAAGATTATTAGCAAATCCCAAAGAAAATCACATAATGGAAATCAAGAGAATCATGAGGTATCTGAAAGGTACTAAAGACTATGGTTTATGGTACAAACTTGGAGGAAATTTGGATTTAAAAGTATTTATTGATGTTGATTAGGTAGGAAGTCTTGATGACAAAAATAGCACTAGTGGTGGAGCATTCTTTCTTGGTAAAAGACTAGTATCTTGGACAAGTAAGAAGCATAATTGTACTTCTCAATCCACAATAAAGGAAAATATGTCGTAGCAGCAGTCAATTGATCTAACATTGTTTGGTTCAAACAATTGTTGGAAGGAATGAAGGTAGAAATCAAAGATCTAGTTGTCATATATTGTGATAACACCAGTGCAATCAACATATCAAAGAATCTAGTAATGCATTCCAAAATAAAGCATATTGCTATTAAATATAACTTCTTAAGAGAATTGGTGCAAGATAAAGAAGTCAAATTGGAATATGTGAGTACAAAGGAACAAATTGCAGATATATTCACCAAGCCATTACCTAAGGATGCATTTTTGTATCTAAGAGGTAAGCTAGGGGTCATTCACGTATTTAAAATTCACTAAATGAAGTTTAGTGAATGTATCAACCAGAACCTATTGAAGATCAATCAGTCAATTGTTCTAACATTGTTTCGTTCAAACAACTGTTGGAAGGAATGAAGGTAGAAATCAAAGATCCAGTTGTCATATATTGTGATAACACTAGTACAATCAACATATCAAAGAATCTAGTAATGCATTCCAAAACAAAGAATATTGCTATTAAATATGACTTCTTAAGAGAACTAGTGCAAGATAAAGAAGTTAGATTTGAATATGTGAATATAAAAGGACAAATTGCAGACATATTCACCAAGCCATTACCTAAGGATGCATTTTTTTATCTAAGAGGTAAGCTACGGGTTATTTCCCTATCTGAAATTCACTAAATGAAGTTTAGTGAATGCATCAACTAGAACCTATCGAAGATCAATTAGTTGGTGCAGAATTGGCAAGGGCATATTGCAGATGAATCAGTACTTAAGGTACATTAGAATTTATAGAGTTATTGTCTTTGACATGTGTTTTTAAAAAGGGAGAAGTTTACTATCATATCTCAAAGAAATATTTGGAACCTGAATAAAGTCAGAAACTAGCGAGAGAGAGAGAGAGAGAGAGAGAGAGAGAGAGAGAGAGGTTTTTTGAAAGATTAAATATGATGAAAGAGGGAGAATGTTTTGAATGAACTTGGTAACAATTTTTGTAAAAAAAATTTAGTAAGAAGGAAAAGCTCATATTGAGAGAGGGAGTTCTCAAATCCAAATTTTCATTGTGCTATGACATGTTGTGTTACCATCAATGCCAAAGAGGGAGATTGTTGGATACAATTGATTAATTGTGTATTGTCTTTGATGTTACACAAATGCCATAATCATTATTAGTCAGTATATGTCAAGCTCACTCAGGAAATGAAGATAGTCTCAGTGTCTACCGAGTGTTCTTGTATTTGCCTAGTTCAGAAGGCAGTGTCTGCCAATTTCACTCTGATGTCGAAAGGAAAGTTGCAGAAAGATAGTGTTAACCAAGATCACTTAGGTAACAAAGGAAAGTTGGATGGAACCAGTGTTAACCAAGCTCACCTAATTGCCAAAGGATTTTCATAAGTGTGTAGCATTAATCGAGCTTCTATTGGTTAACAAAAGAAATCACTTCAGAGTTAGTTTCTACCGAGTAGGGTCGGCCAGCAAAGGATTTTCCTAGTTTATTATCTATTGATTCCAACTAACTTGAAAAAGTGAAAGATATAAGTATAAGGTCAAATTATGATTTTGAAGTGTTGAAGGAAGTGTGCAAGTGAGTGCAAGAGAATGTGCAAATTATGGTGATGTGATTGAAGATCTATTGGCAAGCAAAAGAAGTGAATTTAAAGGATAAGTAGAATATCCTTGTGTTGTAGAAAAGTCATATTTAATCATAAAGGATCAAGTACAAGCCTAAATAGAGATATCAAAAATTAAGTTTCATTCAAATTAGGTCATCTCATTGTTACTCTATAACCATTGTAGCAGTGATCTAAATTTCTTAACAGAGTTTCCTTAACAACTATTTGCAAATCCTCTAAGAAGGTGGAAATTCCATTGAATTGTTCTCAAGACCTCTAACTAGGCCACTCCTAATAAGGTGATTAAATAATTTAACAAGGTCACATCTAACAGTGTGTTTTGTAACTTTTAACTGGGTTGGATCCTAACAGGGCTCACTTCAGAAGAATAAAAATCAGTAACTAGTTACTATTGGTGGTTTTTCCCAAATTGGATTTCTACATTAAAACCTGGTGTCAAATGTGTTCATGTTATTTTCTTTATGTGTTTGAAACTAAGTTAAAATAATGATAATCATAGATAACATCTAATGGTTTATAAGTTAATCTATTACTAAGCTAATCTAGTTACTACTGAGTTACAATATTTTGTGTGTTTATTGAGCTTCAACAATATTCAATTATTTGTTTGCATTTTGTACTAACATCAAAACCCTCTTAGTTACTCCTCTTATATTTCCAATAGAACCTACAAAAGATATAAGATTTGAGATGTCAAATCCTACCCCTCATAATAATTTGAAAAATAATCACCCTCCTGAGCAGATAATTAGAAGTAAAGATAAAGGTGTAATGATAAGGACCACTGCAAATGAGGAGATATGTTTAATATCTCAAGTTGAACCCAAGTGCATAAATGAAGAAGTCAAAGATAATCATTAGATCCAATCAATGAAGGAAGAACTAGATCATATAGTAAAGAATGACACATGGGAGTTAGATCCTAGACCAAAAGACAAGAATGTGATAGGAACGAAATGGATTTTTAGGAATAAAATGAATGAACAAGGAGAACTTGTGTGAAAAAAGGCTAGACTTGTTTGTAAAGGTTATTCATAGCAAGAAGGCATTGATTATGAGGAAACATATGCATCAGTAACAAGAATGGAAGCAGTAAGGATGTTCCTAAACTATGTAGTGAACAAGAAATTCAAGGTTTATTAGATGGATGTTAAATCAGCCTTTTTTGAATGGAGAACTAGAAGAGGAGGTTTATATTGAGTAGCCTTAAGGTTTTCCTTCATCAAAAGATAAAGACATGGTATGCTAATTAAATAAATCTCTTTATGGTCTGAAGCAAGCACCTAGAATCTAGGATGCAAGGTTAGACAGTTACTTGGAAAAAGCTTAGATTTGCTAAAGGTATGGTATACAATAAGTTGTATCTAAAAGTAATTGAAGATAGATTGTTGATTATTATAATATTTGTTGATGACATTCTTTTTGGAGGTAATGATGAAGCTTGTGATGAATTTTCTGAGGAGATGAAAAAATAAATTTGAAATAAGCATGATCAGAGAAATGAAGTTTTTCCTAGGTTTGCAGATTGTGTCGAATAATGATGGTATGTTTCTTTCACAAGATAAGTACCTAAATTTTTTTTTGAAAAGGTTTGGTTTGGAAAGTTACAAATCTATTGGTACACCCATGATAATTGGTCATAAGTTATCAAGCAAAGATGAGACACCAGTAGTAGAGTAGACGAAGTATAGATCAATAATTAGGGTTTTGCGGTATCTCACTCACACCAGACCAGATATAGAAAATGTAGTTGGGATTGCAACTAGATTTCAAGATGATCCTAAAGAATAGAATTTTGTAGTAGTAAAGAGAATATTTAGATATCTAAAAAGGACATTTGATTATGGAATTCAATATGATAGATCAAATGATTTCATGCTTTATGCATATATTGATGTTGATTGGGTAGGCAGTATGGATGATAGAAAGAGCACCAATGGTGGAGCATTCTTTCTTGGAGGCAAAATGGTTTCTTGGTTAAGAAAGAAGCAAGATTTTATTTCATAGAGCACTATTGAGGTAGAGTATGTTGTAGCAACAAACAACTGTAATCAAGTTATGTGGATGAAGCAAATGTTGAAGGATATCATAATTGAGATTGAAGAACCTGTTATTATTTACTGTGATAACACAAGTACATTGAGTATTTCTAAGAATCCTATATTGCATTCTAAGACCAATTATATATCTATTAGATATTATGTGGTGAGAGAAAAAGTAGCATAAGAGGATATTAGATTGGAGTATGTAAGTAATAAGGATCAAATTATAAATATCTTTATGAAGCCTTTACTTAAAGATACATTTGAGTACTTAATAGGTATGATTGGAGTTATGCCCTTTCCTACTTATGAGTAGATGATTTAGAGAGTGCATCAATCTAGTGGTACAAAGAATTATTATTTGACTAGACAAGATGATGATGCTTCCCATATAGGGGAGTATCGGGTATGTACTGAGTCCTTAAGGACTCTTGGTATTTGGTATTTAGTATTAAACAATGTCTTTACACTCAAGCTAGTTGATGACTTGGAGTAGCTAATTAATAATTGGTATTGAGATTGACGCCTTTGACTTTGATGTCAATGGGGGAGAATATGCATGAAAAACAACTCCTAAGTAATGGGGGAGTGACATTTCTTTAGAGAGATTTATAAAGATTCATGTAAGAAAGTAGGAATGTGCACCTAATGTATTGTGAATTATTTAGTGTGAAGTAAAAAATTGATGTTTAAGGCATATACACCTGTTGTTTCGAGATTCCTTTTACCATGTAGATAATTGATGTTGGTCAACAACTGCAACAAAACACTATTTGGTATTCTTGGAACTTGGAATTTTTTGATCTATATTTCCATCAATGCAAAAGGGGGAGATTATTAGCATGAATTTTGATGATACTACATTGTGGGAATATCCTAAGCATTGGAGAGTATTGATATGTTGCATTCATGAGTGTGTTTTTCATTTATGTCAACATAGTATTGTTTCTATAAAGACTAACAGAGTAGTAGATAGAGATCTTGATGGAATGGACAATGGTTTGATTGTTTGGTCATGCGCATTTATAGACATGTACAACATAGTGTCTTGATGATGTGGTTAAGTGTGCAGAGTCTAAGTCAAAGACATACATAAGTTGTACCTAATTTATAGAAAGTGATTTAGAGATAGAGTATTAGGAAAATAGTTCATAACATTTTTTGGTTATCTTTCATCTGAGATGTAATAAAGAGATGCATAGTTAGGCAATGATAGAGGATAGTTAAATGATGACGTTAGTGAGTGTACAAGTCTTAGTATCACATGTGTGAAGTTTTGTATAGACTATGAGCCAACAGTGCTATTATAATTGTAATTAATTAATTATCTTATTTTAATTAATTGGGAAAGCCTCAAGGTTGAGTCAAGGAATTCTTATGAAGATGTGGTATAAAGGAAAGATGTTTTCCTTGATTGTAAGAAGTGTATTTGTGTATCTATTATTTTAAGAAGTGGTAAGTGTGAAAAGGAGTAGAGTGCTTATTGAATGCATGTAAGCAATCCAAAGGATTATTGGATGTGAGATTTGAGATCTTGTTACAAGATCTAAAGGAGCAAAAGCCTAGTTGATAGGAAAGAGACAGAGGAAGGAGATACAATTCAATTCTATTATTCTACAAGGTATAATACATAGATCATTTGGATAGTGGGTTTATTGGTCTTTCCCTTGAAACGTTTTGGGTAGTGGGTCTAGTTGTCTTCCACAACTCCTAACAAGGATAGCACAACTCCTTACAGGGTTGAAATCTTCTAACAAGGATTCAAAATCTCCTAATAGGGACTCATATGTATTGAATGTTGTTACAGACTCCTAATAGGGTCTATCCTCTACCAAGGAATATTTATATTAGTGCATCATCTTGTGGGTAGTGTAATGCTAAAAACCTAGCATGCTACAAATATTATAATAATTTAACATTTACAATACTAAATACTAGCAACACTTGTGATAAGATGAGGCAAACACTAAGAAGGAAGAAAAACCAAGAATGGTAAGCTCCTTGGGTGTGACCTGTGATGATACAGATGTGTCTAGATAGATAGGGGTTGTGTGCTTGATTGTGTTCAAGCTTGAAATGGTGGGGTGTTTATTATGTGAGGGGATGAGTGAAGATTTCAACAATGGATGGTGTGAGTGGATTTCAACATCGTAAGGGTGTGAAATAGTTGTGGTATAGTGGGCAATGGAACATTATAATTTTTCATTGGTGGATGATGGATTGTGAGAGGGGAAGGACTCAATTTATAGGCTAGGGGTTAGTGAGATGGAGGTTAAGATGCAAGGATGGAAGAATGGTGAGGGAGGGCTAAGATGCTTTGAAAGGCAAGCACATGGATTGTGTTTCTTCAGGTCTCTAGCCTTGTGACAAGTGTCACAAGGGGATTGGGTGGTCAAAATAGAGGGTCAAAGGGATTAATGAGGGAGGAAGAGTGTGTAAGAGGGATGTAAGAGGCATTAATAGCATGTAAGAGCCATTAATGCTCTTGGATAGGGATGGAAGAGGACAAGGGAGACTATTGGCTTTGGCTTGTGTTAGCAAGTCTTAACCCTTGCTTAAAGTTGTGCACATGTTTAGGAAGGAGATTAGGCTTAGCTTAGAAAGGGGGTTAGGGGGTAAGCGGCTTAGCTTAGATTTGATGGGTTAATTAGGTGGCTAAGTGAGGTTAGTATGGGTGGATGGGTTGGATTAGGGGTAAATATAGGTTTTAGGAATGTTTTTAGGGGTTTAGGATGATTTATTAAATCATTTATTTAATAAAAGTGGGGTATGGGATTAAATTAAATAGATTTTATAATTTATTTAATTTAATAGAGGAATAGGGATTTAATTGATAAATTGATTTTGGGTTATCATTCGATTTTATCAATTGGACTATAGTTAATTAAATTAATTACTTAACTAGGGGATGATAATTAATTAATTAAATAATAAATATTTAATCAATAATTTCCTAGGAGTTGACTAAATAATATTACTTAATGGTGTAATCAGATTTAGGTGTCTATAGGTACCATCCTCACTGAGATTTTCCCTCTGGTCAAGGGTTTTCCTAGTTAACATATCTAGTATTATTATGTATGAGTATCTTGTTGTGATTTCAGTTTATATTACTCATATGGTTAAGATTTTTTAAGTTATTATTTGTTATATTAGCTAGATAACTAATTCACCCACTCTCCCCTCCTCCCAACTCTCAGTTATATCAGTGGACTATTTGTCATAACATAGAGATCATTATGCATCATTTCTCTATCGCTCTTGGTGTTTGTATGCTAAAAGAAGTGACCTATTGGGAGCATGAATAAACAAAAAAACATTAGTTCAAACCAAAGTATGCATCAAGTGTTTACCAAATAAAATAACAAAATAACTAATGCTTGCTTGAGTTTTGCAACTCAAAGTAGCCAATCAAGCCAAATCCTCAAGCAACCTCTATAGCTCAACAAAGGCACCCATGAGAGGCCTTGTTGGTGTGTTAAGATTGGAGGAATGTTTGTTGTGCTCTCCCAAACACAAAAATGTATTGAATCTCTTGATGATGGATATGCAAGTGTGAGGAATGCAATTATGAGCCTATGCTATATGAATATGAAGAATACCTCAAACAATGGCTATGGAGAAAGCTATGCTTGAAGGCATTCAAAGATGAAGATACAAAATGCAACAAAGGAATCTAAACTATGATGCAAGCTAAACTAAGATGCAAATGAAATGGAGATGAGAAATGCAAGCCATAAATCAACTCTAACAATGAAAATGAACTCTAAATTAGCTACCAAAGGTTAGTATGCAACCTAGAAATCACTATGCAAACTCTAAACTCAAATTACTATGAAAGCTCAAATCTCAAACCAACATGATAACAATGCAATAATGAGAGATGAAAATGCTTGAGACAAGGCCTCTATTTATAGGCTTGAGGGAGGGCTTGGTGAAGTGGCATTCATTAGGTGCCACATAAGGTGACATGATAGCCATGCAAGTGGTCAAATATTCAAAGTTTTCTCACACATGTGTGAGCAAAATTGAGAGGAAGAGCGGGAGACAAGAGTGCAAGAGGAGTGTGGAAGCATGCCTTCTCACACATGTGTGAGCATACACTTAGGCTAATGAGGGGGATTAGGAAGGTGATTATGATGATCAAGTGGGATTAAATGAGTAATAGGCTTAAGAGGATGAAAATTATGGGTGTAGGCTAGGTTTAACACTAGGCTTAAGATTAAATTAAATAGGATTTAATTTAATCATAGGTTTAGAGGAACTAATGAGATGGAGGGATTTAAATAAATAGAATTTATTTAAAAGGGGGGTTTATGGAGGAATCATGTATCAAATAAATTTAACACATTAAGGCTAGAGGTATTTAAATTAAATTTAAATGCATTAAGAAAACGAACCTATTTAATTAAATAAATTTAATTAAATAGGTAGAAGAACATGAAAAATATAATTAATAAATAATTAATTAATTATAATGTCAAGGGTAATATTAAATAAATTAATATAGTCTTTTGGGATGATTTTAAGCATCTACATTTTTCTGCTCTTTGATGTGATGTCGAGATGACATTATATCAAAGAAAAGAAAATATAGGTTGCCCCATAAAGGAGAGGATTCTTAGGAGTTGTGTCGAAGTGACTACGGGAGAGGAGGGTGCCCTAGAAATGGGGTGAAAAAGAAATATATTTTGCCCCATTTTCTTGAAAATAGACACAAGAAGGAAAAGGGAAGGAAGAAGGCCTTGCATGACTTGTTGGTAAGCTCAGAATGAAGCAAGGTGAATTGGATAATGAATAATCTAAATGAAACTTAACTACATGAATGCAAGATATTCATTTGTGTTCATACAAGAGAGCACACCTTAGTTTGATATTGCAAGAGGAGTTATGCACCAAATGCTATAGAAGCATAGATGACAATCTTCCATTGTGTAGACTAGACTCTCAACACAAAAGTTGTAGGTTTTAGAGTCATGATGGAACAAATCACATATACACACTGGAGAGGTCTAGCCACACTCAAAGTCTTGTTAGGGATCTTGGTGGAAAGTGTGCTAACCCATTGCCCCCGATGAGCAATGCATAACCATAACTTGAAATTGTCATAGATGTGTTAAAGAATCATGAAAATAGATCATATCACAAAATGACACATGTAATCAAGGTAAACCATTCAAACGATACCAAGATATTAAAGATCAAGGTACACATGGAGAGGCTATCACTGACACACAATGATAAAATCAACAAAAGACCTTATGACCAAGTAGTCATTTAGTCCATAGTTCTTGTCATGGACTTGATTCTAATAGTGAAATTTGTTAAGCCTGTGTAGGAAGGATTCATCCTGTAAGGAAAAAATTGATTGTTTGTTGAATTGTATTGAAATGTTTGTGATTGTTCATTGACAATTACATGAAAGGAACAAGGTTCTTGAATCATTTAGTCTTAGTGTGAATTTGTGTAAGTTTTTTTGCAATCACTATTTGATAAGCTCAGTTTGATGGGTTGAAGCTCAGTGTCATGAGATAAATAGAAGAATTTGGATAAGATATGATAAGATAATGGATGAATTGAATTGGAATGGAAGGGGAATGTGAGAGAGAAAGTGATAAATGTTCTCTAGAGGAAGGTTTGTTTAACTGAAGACTAGAAAGTTGATCAAGGTATATGCAAATAGATGGAAAAATGAAGAAATTGATTATGGAAATGATTTGAATGAAATGATTAGAAGAAGGGACTATGATTAGATTAGAGGAGAAATGAATTTATTGAATGGATTGGAAGAAGTAATATTGATGGAAGGTGGAATGGATTAGAACCAATAACAAGGGATAACCAAGGGATGGTAAATGGAGGAAAAGAAATGTGAGTTGGTGGATGAATGGAATGGTAAAAGGATATGAGGGAAAATGAAGAGCCAAGGACCATATTTCAAAGGATTCCAAATGCCCCATACGAAGGATAGTAAAATGGAAGAAATATGGTGGGAAAGGATGCATGAAAATGGAAAGATGGGACAAAGGCTAGTGTATGGAGGAAGAGAGGGCATGTGCTCTTCCAAAGAATGTATGAATAGTTTTTTGTTGTGCCTCTATTGTGGATCACGAGCATTGGCATGAAAGGGGAATGAATATGTGATATGGGAGGGAGGGTATGGAAAAGGGGTAATGATATGGAGGACATGTGGGATATGAAGGGATAACCAAGATCAAGGACATATGAAAGGGGGATGGAAGTATGTAGGAGTATGAATGGAAAATGGATGAACATGACAAGGACTATGGGATGCAAGATATGGATAGCATGTCAAGATCAAAGATGTGAAAGTGGATGGAAATGTGTAGGATAGTGTGTGGAGGATGTGCAAGGGATATGTCAATTGAGCATCTGGATGGATGAAAGGAAAGTGAAAGTCAAGATCAAAGATGGAAAAGGATGATAAATGGTAGATGGAAGTATGGAAGATATTTATGGAAGAGTGATATGGATGGATCTTGCCCCCAATGTATAGTGCAAGTGGAAGAGGAAAAGTGAATGTATATATAAGTGGAAGTGGAAGACAATAGATACATGATAGGAGAACGAAGGGAGGACTCAAGCATCTAGATATGTGGATGGGATCCCTTGATATTTTTTTCTTTTTTCTTTGTTATTTTCAAGGAATTTTTACTATTTGCTCATAGATGTTGGTAGGATAGTGAAAAGAAGGACAATGACTTATGAAAAACTTTGAATTAAAGGGGTGGAGGGGGTGGGAGGAAGACATGGTTGATGGATGCTAGGTTGGAAGACTTATGGATGAGTGAATGAAGGAGGTGGAAAGATCATCACTGGCACACACCTTGAAGGGTGGTAGAAAGGAGGAAATTGTGGAGCATATGTAGGAGAAAGTGTGGATTTTGGGATATAGGGACCCAAAATGGATAAAGGGGGTGATGGATTTAGGATGGTGGATTTGGGTATATAAGGACCCAAAATGGATTTGGAAAATGGAAGCTAAGATGATTTATGCATGAGGGAAGCCTTTGGATTAGCCAAATTGGATGTCATTTGGAATCTTCCTTTGAGATTCATTGCTACATTAAGTAGCCTTGGGATCCACAAAATTTTTGCATTTTTGATTTTGAGCCTTTGTGGCCTTTTGATTTTTTTTGGACCAGATATTTCTTTTCTTGGACATGTTGTTTAGAGGGGACATGTTAATCCTTGGGCTTTTGTGGATTTTTCACTTTATTCTCTTTTTCTTTGGCATCCAATTTGCTTCCATTGGCCATGGTATGGGTGCATGAAGATAAATGGGGTGGAGAGCTTATGGATGGTGAACATTGTAAGGAATTCAAGAATGTGTGCCTTTGTTGATCCTGACTAGGACCATGGGGGGATGAAGCGGAAAACATGGATATGGTGGATGTATGTATGTAAGGACCCAAAATGGATGGAAGGTATGAAGGGTTGGATTGTGGAACATAAGGTCCTAGAATGGATGGAAGTGAGGAAGGAAGGGGAATATGGATATAAGGTCCCAAAATGGACTTGGAATATGGAAGATGGGAACATGTGGGTTTGGAAGTAGGAACTTTGGATTTGGAAGAAGTGGAAAGCATACCAACATCTTGAGACATTATTGCATCAATGGGATACTTATTAGTTTCAAAAAAAGATGTGATTCCATGTGTATGGGGTTCATGAGTTGATTGGAGAGGTATGATAAGGTCATGTGGAGGATTAGGCTCACAAGGGGGATTATGAGGGATAATAGTATCTTGTGTTGCGGTGGGATCATGAAAGGAAAATGAAGTGGAGCTTTGATCTTGACTTAAAAGAGGATCATGTAGTGGAATGATTGGATCATAAGATGGAATAGGATCATGAGATGGAGTGATTTGATCTTGACATGGAGGAGTATTAGTGGATTGAGTGGAAGGAACCTCTTCATGAAGTGGAGGATCTATGGATGCTAACTCTTGAGATGGAGTGGAATTGGTAATGTGTGCGGTACATGGAATGTCTTGATCTTGATTAGGAAGGGAATAATGGCATGGACTAAGAGGGATAAATGGATCTTGAGGGATAAGGGAATAATGGGATGGAGAAATGCTCAAATTTGGAGGAGAAGAGGAATCTATAATGTCATGCTTTGGAGGAAGGTCTTGAGATGGAATTGGTGGTATGACTTTGGGTGACTGGAACACTTTATTTTGGTTTTTGTACTTAGACAAGAATTCAGGTGAGAAAAACCTATTACGAGGTGGGGATGATGTTTTTGGAGGATTAGGATTGTGTGAAGGTGGAAGTATGGGTAGGGGAGTGTAATGATTATTTATGACATTAAGCTCAAAGTATTGGGAATTGCATAGAAGATTTGGGCTGGATGGGACATGAGGACTATAGTCTTCGAAACATGGGGGAGGAGGACACATGGCATGGAAGGTAGACTTTTTTTGTTGATTTTCTAGGCTCAAGATAGAATTCTTTAGTTCCTCAATTTCTTTTGCCATGGCATTTTTGCTTGAGGCATTGTGTAGGATATGAACGAAATTGTAGGTGGTAAGGATAGTGAGGTGGATTTCCCTTGTCAAAGGTAGAGGAATAATGAGCATGAGATGGATATGAATTGGATATGAAGTTTTGAGGATTGATTTGATACATAGGTTGAAAGGGAGGTATAACTCCATATTGCCTTTGAATATATTCAACCATGTGATTAAGCCAATTTGTATTCATGGAACTTAGACAAAGAGTGATGAAAGATTTGATGATGGATGAAATATGAACTTGGGACTAGGAGCAATGATGGACTTTTTTTTTATTTGATTTGAAATGGATTGGAATTGATATGATTGGATTTGATGTGAATTGCTTTGATTGAATTTGATTTGATTTGATATGATATTGATATTGACTAGATGAGGGTTTGATTTGATTTGATAAAAACCCTATGATATTGCAAACAAGTGAATGTTGGATGTGAATTAAAGTCTAGTGTTCATGAAAATGCTCCTATGTCCAAAGTAGAAGATTTGATGAAAAGTTGAATTAGAAGGAGATGTGAATGAAATTAGAAAGATTGATTATGGATGGAGATGTAAATGAATTGAATTAAGAATTGATTAGAAATTACTAAACATGACAAGGAATTGGATTAGAAGAATGATGAATTGAAGGATTGAATTTAGGATTAATGATGAGATTGGATGAGGAAATTTGATCTTGATTTGGATTATGAATCATGACTAAGATGAAGATTATGGATTAGATTGAATTATGATGAAGATGAGGAAATGATTTGGATGGATAGAGATGATTAATACTTCAAGGAATGGTTTGAATAATGAAGACGAGAGATACGAGGGTGATGAATTTGATGGAAATAAAAAGTGATGTGGAATTGATGTGGACAACTTGACTAAGAGGATTTAAACCAAGACTTGTCTTTGTTGTTTTTGAGATTTTTTATTTTTTTTCATTTTTGAACTTTTATGATTTTTTTGGAGTTTTATGTTTTATGATGTTTTGGCTTTTTCAAATTTGAGATGCAAAATGAAACAAGGAAATATATACAAGACAAGTGTAGTTAGTGTGTCCCCTTCAACGGGGGAGGGTTTCAAACACTCAAGCACATCAAACACACCAACAATCCTATAAGGTTTCAACTAGGATGTACAAGGATCAACTAGAGGGCATCCTCAATATAAGCAAGGTACTAAGGCCCAAATCTGTAGATGAAAAAAAAATAATGCCACACAGCCAGGGGGAGACGATAACCCAAATCTCATCCTTCACTTTCCAAAGGTATAATGTTCTTTGGGGCTTAGCCAAGAGTGAAAAGATTTTACTTTCAAGAGAGGTGTCTTTTGATTCACCTCCTAATTTTTATACTCCGCCAGAACACTAGAGTTGAGGTCATCCCAAGGGGTGATGAAATCCCCAAGCAAGCCTCCTAAAAAAAAAAAACAAGACCACTTATTTCTTGTGTACCCAAGATCACCTGAAGGCACGAGGGGAGAGAATATGTAAGTGCCCTTGGGGTTTAAAAGACACGTATTCTTTCTAAATGAAACTTTAGGTTTTGTAATCTACTTTGAAGACACATGTGTTTATAACATACAATGTTCTTTCCAATTTGACAATGTTGTCAACATAAATGAAAAGTGCAAATTCATCAATAGAAAGTAAATTGAGCATGCATATAAGAAAATTGCTAAAAATGAAACCAATTTCCTTTAAGTCATTCAAGAGTGTGTGAGTTCATTTTAAGCACCAATTCCAAATATTTTCTAGTCTAAGCATTCATGTCAATTTTCTTAAGGCATTCAAGAGTGTATAAATTTTTTTTAAGAACCAATTCCAAATGTTTGCTAGCCTAAGCATGCATATCAATTTCCTTAAGGCATTCAAGATTGTGTTTTAACAACATTCATCCAAATGAAAAGTTTTTTTCAATTAATTATGCATTCAAGATTAGATTTGTTTGTTTATGTTTAGTCATTTACGAGTGTGTTTGATTTATCCCATTAAGTGAAACATTCATTCAAAGACAAATGGTTAAGCATTCAAGTTCATTCCCAAGAGCAATAAAACGTTAAGAAAAACCTATAAGAAAACATGGTTAAGTGTTTCTAAAATGCTCTAATCTGCAAGAAAAAATAAACTTGATTAGCCTCACAAAAAAAATCTCCAAAATGAAGGCTTTACTATGGGAAAATTTATTTTAACTTTTTTTGTTATTTTTTCTATACGTAAATAAGCTTAGAATGGCCTCAATCCTATGGAACCACCAAAATTATACTCTTTTTTATTTTAAAATATAATAAATGGTAGATGACAGAGTGTAGGTAGAGATGACAGAATAATGCAGACAATAGAATAACACAGATGACAAAACTAAAACTCGTCAAAAAAATTGCAAACACCAAAATAGTAGGTTGCTGGAAAAATGTAGATGCTAGTTCAAAGGCGGAGACAATAGTTTAGTGAACCACTAATTTTTAACTACCCACAATGCAGACAATAGAACATGTTAGCTCAAATGATAGAATGTTAGAGATGACAATTTAGTAGGTGCAGATGCAAAAACTTGGGTTTAATGCAAAAAAGGTGGGGTCAAAACATGCAAGGCAGAGACGCCAATCTATACAGATGCTAATCTGTGCAGATACTGGTCTACGGAGATGACAAAATGTAGACGATACTATGTTTGATGCAGACAATAATGCAAAGTTTTTTACGATGGACTGCAAATTCTTGATGGATTTTTGAGATGAAAATAGGGACGTGGGTCCCATTGGGTGTGCCAAAATATATGCTAAAAGAAGTGATCAGTTGGGAGCATGAATAAACAAACAAACATTAGTTCAAACCAAAGTATGCATCGAGTATTCACCAAATTAAATAACAAACTAACTAATGCTTGCTTGATTTTTGCAACTCAAAGTAGCCAATCAAGCCAAATCTTCAAGCAACCTCTACAGCTCAACAAAGACACCCATGAGAGGCCTTGTTGGTGTGTTAAGATTGGAGGAATGTTTGGTGTGCTCTCTCAAACACAACAATGTATTGAATCTCTTGATGATGGATATGCAAGTCTGAGGAATGCAACTATGAGCCTATGCTATATGAATATGAAGAATACCTCAAAAAATGGCTATGGAGAAAGCCATGCTTGAAGGCTTTCAAAGATGAAGATATTAAATGCAACAAAGGAATCTAAACTATGATGCAAGTTACACTAAGATGCAAATGAAATGGAGATGAGAAATACAAGCCATAAATCTACTCTAACAATACAAATGAACTCTAAATCAGCTACCAAAGGTTAGTATGCAACCTAGAAATCACTATGCAAACTCTAAACTCAAATTACTATGAAAGCTCAAATCTCAAACCAATATGATAAAAATGCAATAATGAGAGATGAAATTGCTTGAGACAATGCCTCTATTTATAGACTTGAGGGAAGGCTTGTTGAAGTGGCATCCATGTAGGTACCACATAAGGTGACATGCAAGCCATACAAGTGGTCAAATATTCAAAGTCTTGAGAGGAAGAGTGGGAGACAAGAGTGCAAGAGTGTGGAAGCATGCCTTGTCACACATGTGTGAGCACACACTTAGGCTAAAGAGGGGGATTAAGAAGGTGATTAGGATGATCAAGTGGGAGTAAATGAAGAATAGGCTTAAGAGGATGAAAATGATGGGTGTAGGCTAGGTTTAAGGCTAGGCTTAAGATTAAATTAAATAGGATTTAATTTAATCACAGGTTTAGAGGAATTAATGAGATGGAGGGATTTAAATAAATAAAATTTATTTAAAAGGGGTTTTATGGAGGAATCATGTATTAAATAAATTTAACACATTAAGGCTAGAGGTATTTAAATTAAATTTAAATACCTTAAGAAAATGAACCTATTTAATTATACAAATTTAATTAAATAGGTAGAAGAACATGACAAATATAATTAATTATAATGTCAAGGGCAATATTAAATAAATTAATATAATCTTTTGGGATGATTTTAAGCATCTACAGTGTTAAACGAGTTAAGTAGAAATTAAGAAAAATGCATCCTCATGTTGCCTTGTTGGTCAAAGCTAAACTAGAAAAATTGCTAAGTGCTAAATTCATCAGAACTATCGACTATATAGGGTGAATATCTAATATAGTGCCCATTTATAAACATGATGAGTTCATTCACATCTATATAAATTTTATGGATTTAAAAAAGGCATGCCCAAAGGATGGTTTTCTGCTACCAAATATTGATATGATAGTGGACATGACTACAAGCAATGAAATGTATTTTCTAATGGATAGCTTCTCAGCATACAACCAAATTAAAAGAGCTCCAGAAGACCAAGAGAAAAAAAAAATTCACTTGTGCACGGGGTATATTTTGTTGGAATGTCATGAAATTTGGGCTAAAAAATGCAGGTGCTACATACCAAAGAGCCATGACTACAATATTTCATGACATGATGCATACAAACAAGAAGGGTTATGTTGATGACACCCTTGCAAAGTCTAAATAATGAAACACCCATCTAGCTAACCTAAGTCTAGTATTGGACCAGATGGAATAGTTCTAGCTTAGGTTAAATCCAAAAAAGTGTACTTTTGGTGTTACTTCTTGAAAATTGATTAGGTGCATAATATTAGCTAAAGGAATAGAGGTTGATATAGAAAAAGTAAAAGATATTATGGAAATACCACCTCTCAAAAATATTAGTCAACTAAGAGTCTGCAAGGATGCCTTCCATCCATTAGGAGGTTCATATCTCAACTAGCTAATAGATCCCAACCATTCACAAAAAGTATGCATAAAGGGCCCGCATATATATGGAATAATGAGTGTGAGAAGAGATTGGCCCAAATAAAAGAATATCTAGAAAATCTACCTATCCTCATGCCTCTAATTTAGGGGAAGCCTCTAGTTATTCACATTTTAGCTACTTCAAATTCCCTAGGAGATTTATTAGCAAAAAATGATGAGAATGGGAAAGAAAGAGCTATTTATTTCATCATTCATACATTAGTTTCCTATGAGATCAATTAAAACAATATAGAGAAATCTTGCCTTTCCATGGTGTTTGTATCTAAAAAAAAATCCACTACATGCTCACACATATCACACAACTTGTTGCTAAAATTGATCCCTTGGAATATCTCTTAAGTAGGGTTGTGCTTATGATGATGATTCTTTAAGAATTTGATATTCAATACATCAAATAAAAGGATATCAAAGGGAAAGCTATCACTGATCAACTTGCCAAATTCCAAATTCTAGATAACACTCCTATGCAGATTGATTTCCCTGATGTATCTATCATGTATGTTACAAAAATGGCCTAGAATATATTCTTTGATGAATCACATAATCAAAATGGAGTTGGTACTCAAATTCTATTTGTTACACCTTATGGCTATACTATTCCAAAATCTTTTAAGCTACTATTCCCATGGACTAATAACATATCCAAATACAAAGCTCTCACTAATGGGATCAAGCTAGCCCTTGAATGGAGGGTAACATAGCTACACATTTATGAAGATTCCCTAATTATCATCAATCAAGTTAACAATGAGTATAAAATAAAGGATGATAATTTGATACCCTATGAAAAATTGGTAGATTCTCTAAAGAATTACTTTACTTTTTTCACATTCTAGTTGATCCCTTGAGCAAAAAACAAGGTTGAAAATGATACAAAAAATTTGGCATCTATCTTGCAACTATAAGAGCATGAATCTTACTTTGAGTTCTTTGTGGAAGAACTATGCTACCCCACCTATGATTCCCCTAACAACCAAGTGATTTGCACCATTTTTAATCATGATTCCTCCTATTACTCCACTATCTTCTCCTATCTATGAGACCAAATCATTCCCAAAAATCTTACATGTAATAAAAAGTGTCATCGCATTTGTAATGCTTCCCATTACAACCTTGTCTCTACTGACCTGTATAGAAAGAGCTTAAATGGAACACTTCTTAGGTATATAAAGATAGACAAGATTGAAAATTCATTAGCCAAAGTTCATGATGATATTTTTGGGTCACATTCTAATGGCCTTACACTTTCTTAGAAATTTATTAGGGTAGGATACTATTGGCCAACTATGCAAGTTGATGCTATCTAATATGCCAAATTTTGTAAGAAGTGACAATTATATGACTACTTGATTCATGCTTCTAGGCATGATATGGTCCCCTCTATTACACATTGGCCTTTCAAACAATGGGCCTTTGACTTGGTTGGCAAGATTCATCCAAGTTCATCTAGAAGTCACAATTTTATTATCATATCAAATAAATATTTCACTAAGTGGTTCAAAGATGTTCCACTTTCTATTACTACAGGAAATCATGTTGCCTTGTTTATATTGAATCACATTATTTATCACTATGAAATTACCTCCTCCATAGTCATTGACAATGGGGGGTAATTTAACTACAAGAACCTTAGGAAACTCAGAAAGAAGTTTAAAATCAAGTAACACTAGTCATCCATCTACTATCCTTAAGGAAATGGTCAAGCCAAGTCCTCAAATGAAACATTGCTGAAAATTTTTCATAGGATGGTTCACAAATTAGGAAGAGATTGGTACCTAAAATTTAATCCTATACTATGGGCCTAAAGACCCATCATGCACACTACCACTAGGGTTATGCCCTTTACATTGGTCTATGGTTCTAAGTATGTCCTCCCATCAGAAGTTGAGATTCACTATTTGTGAGTCTCTTTGCAAGGCTTTATCATTGATGAAGACTATAGGGCTATGAGGATTCATGAGCTTGAGACTCTAGATGAGCACCAAAAGGGTACTTTTGATCACATGCAAGCTTACTAGAAATGTATGTTCACCAGTTATAACAAGAAGGTACATCTAAGGGAATTCCAAGTAGGTGATCTTTTTCTTAGAGAAAACTCAAGAATTAGAAGAAAAAAGAGTAGAAAGGTAATTTTGAGCCTAATTGGTTGGGTCCCTACATTGTCACTATTGTATTTGGGTTTGGTGCTTATCGACTTCTACACTTGAGGGAAAACATTTCTCTGAGCCTATCAATATACTCCACCTCAAGAATTTCTACACCTAAAAGGTTCTTATTTATCTATTTCTTGGAAATATTCTATGATCCTAAAAAATATATAAAAATATCATATATGATGCTAAAAAATCCTTAAAAGTAGAAAATGTCCTTATAATGATCATCGTAGTGAAAACCTAGCAATAGGTGCTTTTATGTATCACCAAAAAAATACAAAAATACAAAAAAAAATCATTAAACATCTTGAATTTTTTTCCAAGTGGTAAAATCTTGGACACATGTTCTACTTGAGACCCTTGCACCTATGTCTATTAGTTCTACTTTGTGCACATTCTCTTCACTTTTCCTTTCCTAGCTTGGAACTGACTCCTATCTAGGTCTAGGGGGCATAAATTGATTAGCTTATTAGGGTCTCTTTATGCATTGGTATTTCTTTGGCAGCTTGTTCAATAATGTTTCTCAAATACTTGCCTTGAAATGGAGTGTTTCTTAACACTTTTTGGATACCTTAGGTACACTCTAGGATGTTGTGATATTTCTCACTAGCAAATTCAAGTTCTAAAGAAATGGTCATGTGACTTACACACAGACACTTGAACATTGAACTTGTTGAGATTCAATTGACTTTATTTTCTTTGTGTATTGTCTATGATGGTTTCCTTTGCTGAGTGTTCCCTCCCTAATAGTCCCTTGAGGATGTCACAGACTAGAAGACTAGGTGCATGGTGTATGTTTTACTTGTTTTCTACTTGTGGGTATACTTTGTTGACCTAAAGTATCATGAGAATTTGTGTTTTTCCTACTTGACATTTTGGATCTACAATATATCATCCTTTTTTGTTTCTACAAGACCACATTCAGGGGTTATCTTGGCACTCATGCCTTGATACAAGGGTAATCTTTATAATCTAGACCTAGGCAACCTAATCGTGCTAGTCATCTTGACCTATAAGTCTTTGATGCATAGGATGGGTCCCTAGAAATCTATCTAATATAGATCATATTCATATCCTTGTAGTTATACTAGTGATTAATGTATGATCTTCTGATGTTTATAATAAAGCTCAATGATTAAAATTAGAGTTTACTTATGCATCCCTTACAATCACACCTTTTCATACTAGTTTTCATTTTAAAACTCATTATAGTTTAGCTTTTGCATACTACATGTTGAGAGTGCTCTCTCTTTATCTTTCATAGATATGTTAGTTAATTGACTTGACCTCCTTTCCTATTTTCCTATTAATCATCATTTTTTCTCCTTGTTAATCACATAAACTTAATGCTTCTATAATTTCTATCATTACAAGGGGTTAATCTCATCATCACATCTAATTTATACAAGTGCTAAATTTTCAAATCACAAGTCTACATCATAACATGAGAGCTAAAACATCTATGAGACAGATATATCCATACATCCATGAGCATATAAACATAATATGAGCGTACATAAACATGAAAAAATATATCAAAATGACATGGAAACATAAATACAAGAGCTAAAATGTAGATAAAATTATATGAGCCAAAAGGAGACAAGTATACAATAGTATAAATTGCATTCAATATCTTATATATAGTGATGAATCAAGTACATGTCCAATACGGGATCTAAAATCTAGATAATTATCTCAAAATATAAATAAAAAATGCCACAAGGGCATCAACCTAGCTCTATCCCTAGAACTATGACTAGATTTCTCCCTCATGTGCAAGGAGGCTATGGTGGTGGCATGTGTGTCCTATTTGATGACTGTATTGCCCCCTCTAATCTCCTATCTCTCTCAAAATATTAAGCTAATCCCTAGCTTGGTGGCACAGTACCTCTATAGGTTGCATAGTAGTAGGTTTCCCTTGCTTCATGATGCTTTGACTCTCATCTAGTCATGTCTCACTCCTGTCTTGACTCCTCACTTTGTGCTCTCAAATCTATGAGCTACTCATCTCAGACTACTATGGTGGTCTATGCCTAATGTAGCTCTTCCTTCAATGCTCTAATCCACTGGTCCCTTAGATCATCTTCTCCTCTAACTAGTATCAGTGGTGCCTACCTATGCTCCTACATAGGCTGATACTGCTCTAGACAAGGCTACCAAAATAGTCTCTCCTCCACTTCCTCCTCCTCCTCTTCTCCCTATCTCTACCTCCATCTATGCTTGGCTCCATGATCACATATGGTTGTTGAGAATACCCCCAAAACCACTCCCCCCCTCTCTCTCTCCCTTTTCCTCCTCTTCCTCTCCCTCCTCCATTTCCTATACCCCCTCCATCTTTCATGCCTCTTCCATCACCACCATCATCCCCTCTGCCCCTGCATCCTCTAGCTACACATAGGGAATAATAAACTAAGAAAATGGATGGCTCCTCATACTCTAAGCATAGTCTAGAGATATTACCCCATTTAGGAATTCTAGAAGATAACCCCACATCTTTCTCCATAATCATTGTGTCTCATGTAGAGCCATCATGTAGTCCAAAATTGATAGCCATCCCAAATACTCCTCCTGAGTCAGGACCCTCTTCTATCACACAAACTACCTCAACACCCATGTAATAATAAACCACTCCATAACCCCTATATATAAGCCTACCAATGGATAACTCATGAATATATATATCCCAACTCATCCACTACCTCCCACCAACCCTTGCATCCTATGTAGAGTCTTCACTCAAATGTTGATAGCTTATCAAATAGCCACCAATAGTTTGTAATGTAATCACTATGTGGTTGTGAGATGAAGTTATGGTACCTATAGATGAAGGGGTATGCCCTCTCTTAGGGATGTACTTATAGATGGATCACTGCTATGTGGTCCCATGTTCAAATATTTGCTAATACCACACCACATATCCATGTATTCCCCTCCTAGTAGAAAATCTTGTGAAGCCCATGGTACATATCAACCAAGATGGCTAGTCCCTATGCCATCTATTATGGTTTACCTATCAAGTCTATCACTAAACTTCCCCCATCCATAAAAGAATTCCTTCTAGCTTTTTTCTGTGACTAGTGCACATGTCACTAAGGAACGCATGATGCACACCACTGGGTACTGATCCTCATACTCTGCTATTAGTCTCTCCCAAGTCAAGTGCCTATCAAGGATGGTCACATCCTCAAACAATGACTACAATGCTACCCTCTCCTCTATTAGGGCATGATCATTGTACACATATGACACATAAATCACATTTCATCACTTACGATCAAGAAATGATACAAATAAAACATAGAAATTTTCATTACACTTATCAGGTCCCTATGACAAGGTAATAGTGGGATGAAATAGACATCATCGAGTATGATCATGGCCTTTCCAATGGGAAAATTAAAATTTTTATGCTCATTATACCACCTCTCTGCTAGTAGAGTCAACAGGTCATGGTTTTCCCAAATATAGGGCAAATGTAATAGCCACTCAAATCCCATGGTCACAAGAGTCCTCCTAAGATGAAATAGACATAATCAACTGTGATCATGGCCTTTCCAATGGGAAAATTAAACTTTTTTATGCTCATTATGCCACCTCTCTACTAGCATAGTCAAGAGGTCATGGTTTACCCAGATATGGGGTAAATTTAATAGCCACTTGAATCCCATGGTTACAAGAGTCCTCTAATCCTTATCTAGTTGGCCCACCAATCTCAATCCCACTACCTCAGGGGCTCTAATGTGTAACATAAGAAACACCATCTACAAAAATGAATCTATATGTTAGTACATGTCATGATAAAAACCAAAACATGACTATAAACATATCTACTCTTCTATCCAAGTATGAAAACTGACATTCAAATGGAGAAATGATGCAAATATAGTCATACATGAAAAATTGGTTGACCAAGTATCATATGATATGGCATGTGATACTAAATCTTTGTGTGATACTTCACACAATATCATACAACTATTGGGTAGGACTTTTGCAATACTTTATTTAGTACTCACATAATACTTTCCAAATCTTAGAAGTATCATATGATAGTTCTTAGAACTACCATATGATACTTTCTAAAGTATCACATGAAATTTTGTGTAATACCTTTAAAACCCTATGAAAAAATACTAAAATGCTCAAAATTTGACTCAAAATGCTTAGAAAACCAAATACCTACCGGAGCCTTGTACAATGGAGGACAATTATGCAACCAGTTGTGCTCAAAATAGTGAGCTGCAATCAAAATACCTCCTCATGTCATCACTACCTCTCTAGATTCTCTAAAATCTCAAAAATCACATAAGATAAATGAATTAAAAATGACCCCTTGGGCCCCCCCTTTTATAACTTCTAACCTCATTTTGACCTAATTTTTGAACTCCTAAAAATTGCACAAAAATTGCACCCCTAGCTAATTTCGATGTCTTGGATCCATTTTTAGGATCAAAATCAAAATCCAAGTTCATCTTGATAATCAAATCACATTAAAAAATTTTCCCCTTCTTCTATGTAGTTGGCTGGCCTTTTGAGGCTTAATCTTTGAATTTCACTAGGACAACATCATTTCCTCATTCCTTCATCATTTCTACTCTCTTCTACTCTTCTTGTCCATTCCATTTCATTTCATTTCATCTTTATCATTTCTTTGACCTAATTTTGAATTTTTATCTTCCTTTGTCAAACTTAGTCAAATTGGGGCATCTCATCACTTCTTAGTGGCCACTCTTTGGTTTAATCACTTATTTATTATCATGAACCTTACTTCATCTCTATCTGGTCATATTTTTCTCATTTTTCATCTCCTCTACCTCATTTTGATTTTGATCTTGAGGAGGCAGGAATATTCTATCATCTCTACAAATTTGTTTCCTGCTATGGTTATCTATTTCTTAGGAGCATATGTTTGATGTTTCCATTTTCTCTTGATTTATCTTTTTTCTTTTCTTGACATATTAGTAGTTGTCTTGGGTTTTGATATTGTCTCTCTCTTTCTCTCCTAGTGTTGAGTACTATTGCTAATAGTCTATGCATTTAGGATATGCTATCTCTTTACACTTTGAACTTTGAAGTTAGATCACTTAGAGGCTTGCTTGGCTTCTTCATTCTTTGGCTTAATGCTTTCCTAGATCGATCACACATTGGTCAAAGAGGACAAAATTTAATCTCCCAAAGATGGTCATCTAGACTATCATCCCCCTTCTCAATGTTTTTGCTAAAATTATTAAATCACTTATTTTGATCAAATCCTCAAAAATTAATTAATTTAATTTTATCCTATAGTTTGACCACTATATCCTAAGTTCTTATTTAATTAAAAGGTGTTAGAATATATAGTCCACCAATATAACTGAGAGGGGGAGTGAAATAGTTATCCAACTACTTTCACAATTATCAACCTTATTAAACTTTAACCATATGAGAAAAATAATTAGAAACCACAGCTAGATACTCATACACAATAACATTAAATATGTTGTAGAAATATTGGAGAGAATTTGTTAGTACTATTGTCTATACCTTGAATAGAGTGCAAGTCAAGAAAGGATCAAATGCTACACCTTTTAAACAATGGTATGCATATACTCCTACTGTGAAATATTTGAAAAAAATTGAAAGAAAATACTACATATTTAAAAATAATCAGAATGGAAAACTTGGTGCTAAGAGTCATGAAGTATATTCCTAGGATGTTCCACCAAGAGTAAACCTTACAAGTGTTTAAACTCTGACACTAAAAAAGTTGTGGAAAGTGCAAATGTGAAACTTGATGAATTTGTAAAAAGAAATGATGTTGAATGTAATAAAGAACCTAAAGAGTATAGTACATTCATATATGTGGATGATGGTGCTTTAAGCACTCCTATTGAACAAGAAAAATAAGCTATAGTTTCATAGTAGATAGGGAATTTTGAGGAACAAAAATTGATTTTCAAGTAGCAGATAGTGTTTGTCAAGCAATAGGCAAAAGATGTTGAGTCATAGATAGATGATTTTGACCATAAGATAAACAATGTTGAACATGCAGAACTAGAACTAGAACCTGATCAAGAAAGAGATAATTAGCCTAAGATTATTTTTCAAAATGAACCTATTGAAGAATAGAGAAGGAAACCACATGTGCTAGCTAAGTATGTAAGAATACATCATAAACCTAAACAAATTATTGGAGATGCAGAATCTAGTGTTATGAAAAGGAAAAGACTTAGAAGTGATACATACTTACTTGGTGAACTTGATCCCAAATCAATGAAAGATGCTCTACATAATGAAGATTGGATCAAGACAATGAATGAAGAAATTGAATGAATTGAGAAGAATGACACTTGGACTCTAGTACCTAGACCAAAGGACACAAATTAAATTGGAACAAAGAAAGTTTTTAGGAATAAGCTAAATGAAAAAGGTGAAGTTACAAGGAATAGGGAAAGATTGGTATGCAAAGGATATGCTCAAAAAGGAGGAGTTGACTATAGAGAAACTTTTTCTTCTGTAGTAAGAATGGAAGGAGTCAGAACTTTGCTTGCATATTTAACCTACAAGAACTTTAAGGTATATCAAATGGATGTCCAAACCACATTTTTTAATGGTATACTTGAGGAAGAAGCATATATAGAAAGACCTGAAGGATTTGTAGACCTAGACAAGAAGAATATGGTATGTAAACTACACAAAGATCTATATGAATTAAAACAAGCTCCAAGAGCATGGTATGAAAGAATTCACAATTACTTGGTGAAGATTGGTTTTGAAAGGACAAATGATAGTAGTAATCTATACTTGAAGACTTGTAAGAACAATAAAGTACTACTATCTAAAATATTTGTTGATGCCATTATATTTGGAGGAAAAGAAGCATTATGCAAATTATTTGTTGGTGAAATGAAGAAGGTTGCTGGTGAAATGAAGGAATTTGAAATTTCAATGTTTGGTGAAATCAAATTCTTTTTTGTTTTGCAATTATATCAAATAAAGTTTGGTATTTTCATTACTCGGTCAAAATATTTCAAGAAGATACTAAGTTTTTTTGGAATGGAAGATTCAAGACCAGTGAGTACACCTATATCTATAGGAAAAATTATCTAAAAATGATGAATCTATTGATGTGAACCAAACACTATATAGATCAATGACATGAAAATTGTAATATGTTGTTCATAGTAGACCTGCTATTGCATTAGCTATTGGAATAGTTGATAGATTCTTAGAAAATCCTAAGGAGAACCATATGATGGAAGTGAAAAGGATATTGAGATATTTGAAAGGTACATAAAACTATGGATTGTATTACAAGAGGAGTGATAGATTTGAACTGAAGATATTCACTAACTCTAATTGGGTAAGAAATATTGATGACAGAAAAAACACTAGTGGACGTGCATTCTTTCTAGGAAAGATATTGTGTAATGGAAAAGAAAGAAACATGGCTATATTTTCCAATCAATAGCTGAAGTTGAGTATGTGGTACCTACAATGAATTGTTCAAACATGTGGATCAAGCAATTACTAAAAGGAATGAAAGAAGAGATTACATAGTTAGGGGTTTCCTATTGTGATAACACAAGTGCTATCAACATATCAAAGAATCCTATGATGCACACAAAAACAAAGCACATTGCTATCAAGTATCACTACTTGAAAGAACTAGTTCAAGGCAAAGAAATGAAGTTAGAATATGTAAACACCAAAGAACAAATTGCTGACATATTCATTGAAGCCTTACCTAAATATGCTCATGAATATTTCAAAGATAAACAGGGGGTGATTCCCCTAAGAAAAGCAACTTAAAGAAAGAAGGTGCCCTACATCAAAAGTGCTAATCAAAATATATTATGCATTGATACAGATAGTTTTACTTTAAGAGGTTCCTAAGGTAGTCAAGTAAATTAAATAAGAAGAACAACTTAACATATCAGTTATATACAACTGACAGATGACATAATTCAGCCCTAACATGCAATTATCTACATAATCAAGATATATGAAGAAAATGAAGCCAAGAGAGATAATGTCTTTGGAATTGTTTTCAAAGAGGGAGAGTATGTATACAAGATTACAAGATTGATGAGAAAGATATAAAATAGATTGTATCCAAGATATAATAGGGAGAATTTACAAAAGTAGACTAGCAGAAATATCCATGATAGAGGGAGTCTGAACTCAAAACTTAGAGAGATTTTTAAAAATTGCATGAATGAGAAGAAGAATGAAACTAAGGATATTGGTTACTTGTGGAAGTGAGCTCTTCTAGATTGCATGGTAATAAAGAGGGATGTTGTATTCATAAATTATATATTTGAGGTGTTGCCATCAATGCCAAAGAGGGAGGTTGTTGGAAACTATAATTGAAATAATTGGTGTGTTGTCATTGATGTTAAATATACTAATGATACATGTTTCTATCTAATCTAAATGTCATATCTATTTAATTGATGAAGAGGATTTGAGAAATTGCTCATAAAAAAGGCACCTAGAAGAAAGGTTGAGTTATGAAAAGAAGGCTACAATGGGAATTTGATTAGTTAGACTTTGACAAGATAATTTGATTATTTACATTATGAAGACATGTGAAGAGACTAACATATTACATATGCTTGACTAAGTAATAGAGTAAAAGATTAAGGAATTTTGAAGTCTATTCCAAGTGATGTTAGTGTCAATTGAGCTACTGTAAGTGCCAAGAAAATTCAATTTTGACCAAGCATCATTAGTGACCGAGTGATAGTGTTAATGTCAAGCTAGAAGCTCTCTAGTGATTGAGAAATTCAGTGATGATTGAGTATTAGAACCTTAGTATTGGCTAAGGAACGAGATTTTAATTATTTGTAAGAAATCATGATTTTTATTTGACTCAATTGATTTCTTGAGATATGGAAAGCATGTTGAAGATAAGGATTGATGTGTAGAACAAGAATTAGTATGCAAAGAACATTAACAAATAAAGTAAACATTCACAAACCAAAAACTAAATTCACATATATGCTTAGACAAAGAAAGCAAACAAGAAGTGCAAACCTCACAAGAGAAAACACTCCATGCTTTCTTGATACTGTAGATGTGTCCTTTTGCTGTGGATGTATGCTCAAGATGCTCAAAATATGCTTCAATAGAGATGGGTAATGGCAAATTGGTAGCTTTGTGAACTCTCAATTTGGCATTATAAGGGTATGGGTATGGATTTTGGCTCTCAAAAGGGAATGGTAACTTTAGCTCAAAGATTGTTGATGAAATGGCTTGGGATGGGATTCAATTCATAGGCTAAGGGGTAGAGGGATGGAGGGATTAGATGCAAGGATGGATGAAGGCTTAAGGAGGGATAGGATGCACTCAAAGGAGAGCACATGGATTGTGCTTGTTTAGAACCAATGGGAAGGTGACACTTGTCACAAGGAGGATGAGTGTGAGAGGGTAGGGTAAAGGGTTGGTTAAAGGCATGATGAGTGGGGTTGAGTATGTAAGAGGGATGTAAGAGGAATGAGTGTGGAAGAGGGAAGAGTGTGGAAGATGGGTGTAAGAGTCATGAGTGGGCTTGTAAGAGTCTTTATGTTTTGTAAGAGCACTCATGACTTAGTGGTTGGGTTTTTTGAGGGGAGACTTTGGTTTGGATTAGGAAAGTCTTAAACTTGTTTAAGGAATGTGACAACATTAGGGGGTGGATTAGGCTTGGGTTTAGGATTAGATTAGGGATGTTAGAGATGTGCAAGTGGATGACATTAATGAGGGTGGGTGAGTTAGTGGCTAAGCTTGGTTAGTATGGGTGGATGGGGTGGATTAGGCTAAATGGAGGATTAGAGATAGGTTAGGGGTTTTTGAATTTGAGGATTTCATTTATTAAATAGATTTATTTAATAAATGGGGATTTTTGGAATTAGATAGAAGAATAGGATTTAATTGATAAATAATAGATTATTTGATTTATCAATTAGGACTATAGATGATTAATTAAATTAATCAACTAGGGGATGACAAAGGATTAATTAAATAGAAATTTAATTAATAATGCCTTTTTAGATAACTAAATAGGATTACTAAAATAGTGTAATCAAATTTAGGTGTCTACATGATGCATTGGATCATTTATTTTAAGGAGAGGATTAGGTAAGATACCTAATGAATGGATTTCTTGGGGAGTTTCTAGAAAAGAGATAGAGATGAATAGATATAATGAATCTATTGTATTATATTGTAAACCCTAAGATCTACGGTTATTGTGAAAAATGGAAAAGGACCAAAATTATCTATTTAAGAAGGCACAAAGGAAAACTTAAAAAGATTGATACATGAAGAAGAGAGTAGAGAAGTTATGTGTGTTCAAAAGATTTTAGTGAAGATGGAACAAAGTTTTGGAGGTTGATCAAAAAATCTAAGCAGAAGGCTTAAGTTTGTTGTGAAGAGAAGGATGAATGCTTTAAGGGTTGCCAAGAAAATTGAGGACATAGATGACAAGGAAGGCTTATCAGGGATTTAGAACATGAACTGAATAGAGATATGAAACTTCATAGTGATTTGCAATTATATAGATCAAACCCTAATATTTAATTTCTAATTATTGTAAATAATTTATATTGAAATCCTTTTAATCAAAGGTTGACCTAACATTCATTAAGGACTTAACAGTTTATGTAAATCCTTTAACTGTATGACATTCTAATGGAATGTTATAAATTCCTCTTACAAGGCCACTATTAATAGGGTGATTAAATCCTTTAACAATGTCACATTTAATAGTGTTTATTGTAACCTTTAACAGGGTTGGCTCTTAATAGGGCTCACTTCAGAAGAGTAAAAAAGTTGTGACATGTTACTAGTTGTTTTTCCCATATTGGGTATCCACATTAAATCATAGTGTCAAACTTGTTTTGAATTTTTTATGGTGTTTTACATTTTAAATTTTTACATTTAGCAAGTCTATTATATTAGGACAATAAATTACTAGTTGATATATTTATTCAGACTATAGTAGAAATCGAGTTGTGGGATAAAGTTGAATAGAAAATGTCTAAGTGATTGATTGTTAAATTGGTACTAATGGAACTTAAGTAACTATTTCACCCCCCCTCCCTCCCCCCCCCCACCCTCTCCCCCACTTTTAGTTATTCTAAACATTTTAACAATTTGCATGATCTCTTCATAGGTTCCAAACCTATTGACTTTCTCATCCCTTGTTGAATTAAGAATTATTTCCTCATAACCTTCAATTTTCTCCTCAAAAACCTCATATCCAAGTGGTTCCACATACAAAATTCTAGGTTCTACTAGCTCTATGTGTTGGAAATATAAGATAGGCTAGGTTACTAAGAGGGAAGAGCTGAATCAGGAACCAATAAAACTTATTCTCACTTCACCAATTAATCCTTCATATGTATTCTAGTCTAATTGTATGCATGAAAAATTGAAAGCATTAAAACATTCATAACACTTTGACACAAGATATGGTGACCCAAAAACCTTCCAAATAGAAAGTAAAATTGGGGTCGGGATAATACCCACAAGCTTTAGTACTACAGTATCAAGTTGGTCAGTTAAGGCTTACAATTGATCATTTCTAATGATCTTCTCCATTAGGAGCAATAACGATTGCTAGGTCCACCTTACAAAAGGATTTACAAAACATATAATAAAGTATGCACTTGGTAAAGAGATTTACAAAAGACTGTTAAGTCTACCTTGTGAAAGGATTTAATTATTCCACTTGTTAGGATGAACCACTAGATGATCTCTGATTTGCAACTTTGATTTGTTGGTTGAGATTCCTTTGGAGTGTAATGATCACCTTGTTGTGATAGATAAATCTTCGCTACTCCTTATACTACTTGTAGCCTTCTTACTTCACACTTTTGTTCTCACATATATCTTCTCATATTCTTTTATTACATGTTACATTTGGATGTGATATAATACATTACATATATACCAATCCAATTTATAATTCATCAAAGTTGGCTACAATACAAGTTTCACCAAAATACACAAAGTTAGCCCAACTATTGGTACTAAGGTTATAAAGACAAACTCAGTGAAGTTTTGATACTCAGCAACCATTGTCAACATTCAACATCATCATGCTCTTGGTAGACATAGAATCTCAGTGCATACTAATCACTTCCAAGTATCTAAACTAAGTTAGCACTAGTGACTCAGTGAACACTATGAAACTTGGCATATAAACTAAATCACTTGGTTGATACTACATAGCTCAGTCAACACTATCAATGTGAGCTTGGTATAAACTAAATCACTTGGTTGACACATCCTAGCTTGGTCAACACTAGATTCACATTATTGATGTTGTAAACTCGATAAACACTAGAGAACTTAGTTTGCACTGAGCAACTCGGTAAACACTAAAAAGCTTAGTTTACACTAAATCATCAACTTGGTAGATACTACTCAATGGGAATTGAATAATATTTTTGGAACTCAGTAGCAATTGTAGAGCTTGGTAGAACTTGAATTACTTGGTTAACACTATAAATTGCAAGATAAGCTCAGTAGCTACTAACCATTTGATTAAGTGTGAGTCACTAATAAATAAACTTGATTATATTGTCAACAATCTCCCCCTTTGGAATTAGTGATAAAAACACTTATCAATCAAAAATTGAATTCTCAAAATTTCAAGTTCAAAACAATCTTTAATCTCCATCCTATGTGTTTAACTTGGTAACATACTCTATTTTTCAGGTTTTTCAAAATTGCTTTTGTAAGAGATTTCTTCTAATTATCTGTACATGTATATATAATATTATGATGCTCCCCCATACATACATACATACATATATATAAACATTTTACTTACTATATATATCTCATGTCTCTTATATTACATCTTCTCTTCACCTTCTCCCCCTTTAGCTCATCTTCCCATTTTCTCCCCCTTTTTGACATAAATGCCAAAGGTGTATGCTACATGGTAATGCCAAAATGTGACAATAATAGAATGTACCTTTAAAATTAGTGACATTTTCTTGTCTCAATTTTCTTATAACACCTTGCTTGCATGTAATGCAATCTGAACTTCTATTGATAACTCCATCGTGTGATCATCTATGGAGAAGTTTTTATCATGGATGAGAGATTTAGCATGTGTAATGTGTTTCTACAATGCATCCATGTTCAAAAGAATCATGCCTTGAATGTCTACAAGTGTGGCCCTGATCCTGCTTGCTTCACTTAATAATTATGTTTGCATATGAGTCAAAAATCTAATCTTTGAGTAATGAGTAGAACTATAGCTCCAGTCAAGTGACAACTAGTGTGCACTTTCCTTCAAGTCTTCATATATCTTAGAGAGTTTATCCTTAATTTCCTAAGTGAAAATAGATGTATCACACAACTTGTTGAATAATGAAGTAACATTATTGGCAGAGGTTCCCAATGAGCTAAGGATAGTAAACAAGTCTAATTGATATATTGAAATTTTCTATGTAACTAGCTCCAATACTTTTTTTTCAAATTTCTTCTCTGATCTTTGTAATAAATTTTCTTGCCCATTCAAATATTCATTTAATTTATAAACAACTTCTACTAATTGAATCAAAATAGGTTGAGTTCTATAAACCTCGGTATTGACTACATCTGCAAGTATGTTCTTTGCATCTTCTAGCACTTGGTTTTCTCTATTTTTCTCCTCTCTAAGCCTCTGTTGCTTAGATTTCTTCTACAATAGTTCACCTACTATGTGCATTTGATTAGGATTTAGAGTAAAGATATTCCAATTTAGGATAACTATATCCTCATCAAGATCAATTTCTTCTTATTTACTTTTTCCTTTGCTTGAAGCTTTAGTATTCGGTTGAGGCTTGCTCTCAACTATCTTTGTACTAACTATTTGTACACTAGGGATTGTAACAATAGTAGAAATAGAAGGACTAGAAAAAAAAAGTAGATACTGCACTAATAGTAGAAATACCTAGTTTTTGTGTAGCCAAATCTGATAAAGGAGAAAGCACTAGTTGCTCAATAGATGAAGTGCTGATTACTTTAGTCAATGTAGTACTTAGATGAAAAAGTACAAAGATTGGTTGGGTGATTAGAATTGTATTGGTTGCCACAATCAACTTAGAAGAATCTTTCTTTTAGCTTGATGGCTTTAAATCTATGCTCAAAGTGAGGAAATGAGGCCATAATTGTTGTTGCAATCTTCTCTAGGTCAGGTTCCTCAATACTCTAAATCTTAGGGAGATTCTCCTTGGTAGCTTCCTATTCTTGCTTCTCATCATCCAAATTAACATCATCTATTTCCATATCTTCCTCATCATTATTGTCCTTTTCATCCTTTTCATCTTCATCATCATCTTTATTATAGACATGAACAATAAAATCACTCTTTTGATGAAGATTGTAGATATTCTTTCATGTAGTTGTAGTTGTCTTCACCACATGTTCAATGTCATTAACCAATATCATGCAAGTTTTGAATTTCAAAGTAAGTTTTTCTTCTTTTCTCTTCATAAATTTTTTTACTTCTTTATCATTAAGACTCAGGATGAGTTGCCTTAGAGTTTGTTCAAATATATCTTTGTAGTCTTCTTAGCATGTTCCCATCTAGACTTGATTCTTTCCATCAGTTCATTGAGAATTTGTTGTACAAGTTGATCAGGTGAATATTTCCATTTACCTAACTTGGACATAATCATGTCTTCAACTTGCTTCTTCTCATTTTCATTTTTGGTCTCATATTTAAGAGATTTAAAGTTTTCCATGCCAACGCCTACATCAATCTCTTTTAATTTCTCCTAAAATGTAGGTGGAGGCCTTTTGAAAGTAACATCCTTTGCTTCTTCTTCACCTAATTTCAACTTCTTTTTAGATCTAGATGCTCTTCTAGTGAATACCATAGTAGATGACTTGGTAGGTTTGGTTATGATAACCTTACCTTTCTTCTTGATTGGATCTTCTTCTTCTGATTTAGTTTCTTCTGCCTCATCTTTTGTATCATTCTCTTCCACATCATCTCTTTTTCCTTCTATCAATAAGAGAGTAGAACTTGCTTGCCTCAGTTTTGCTATCCTCTTCTTTCTTTTGCTAACTTCTTGAGGAAGCTTTATTTCAAGTTCTATTTTGGCTTTGGCTTCATAATAAGTACCAAAATATGTAGCCTTGGAATCCATAGGTTCATTCAATAGTGCCTCAATGATGTCCTTGGTGTCATCAATGTTAACCTCATAGCTTAGAGGCTTAACCCACACCACTCTAGGTTTAACTACTTGAATGTATACCTTGTCATAGTCTACCATGAAACAAATAGAATCCTTGTAATCTTCTACAAGTTTCTAAGGAATTCTAAATCTGTTATTTGTCTTTTCCTTGAATGAATCAATATAATTATACAGGATAATGATAAAGTTCTCACCCATCTCTATTGTATACTCATTGATCTATTATAGTATTGGTACATCTTTTCTCCATATGACTGAACCTTTTGAAGGGAAAAACTTTTGCACAAAGAAGAATAAACAAGTTAAGAGTGAATCAAACTTACACAAGTTATTCTTCAAAGTCCCGATGCTCTCCATGTTCTTGTTGAATTGATTTAGCATTAGCTCAGCAAGGTCAAAAGATATGTTGTTCTTCACCACCTTGAGAGCTAGATCAATTGCCTCACATGACATGTTGTTGAGAAAAATGGAGCTATAAATCTTATGTGCCATCACATGGATTCAAAATTTCAGCTCCATGTCAGTTACACAGCTGATTTTTGTGCCTCTTCCATCCCACTCGGCAATAGTTTTGCTTTCTAATTCTACCTGACTAAGGGTTTTGGTAGATTTTTCCTTGGTCAACATTAACAGCCCTATGATTTGATGAATCATTTTCTTCATTTTTAGAATAGGTTGCTCCAACCATAGTTTCCTATTGTGTATATAGCTAAGGATTAACCTTATCCATTTTATCTAGAAGTCTTAGGGCATAGGTGGAATATGAGTTAAACCCTTGGTCTCTAAGTGTTGGTGCTCGGGTTTCAACGCACCATTCACACATAACTTTTCTAGAGCCTCATCCATTTCTATGGTTCCAATGTCTTGAATTGAACAATAGAAATAAGAGTGAATATCATTAATCAGTAGTACCTTTGGTGGAATCTATGACTGAGCTTTGGTTGGATCAAGTTTCCACAATTTTTAGACTTAACTTGAAGTTTGGTGCCTTCCAATCAACTCCTTGAACCAACATCTTAGATCCCTTCTTGTTTTTTCTATTGGAGGATGCCATGCTTGGTAGGGTTTATGAAAACATAAAAATCTTCAGCAATAAATTGCACATATCTCTTGGAAGCATAGAAATTTATCTCAGCAAATGGCTCTTTGAAAATTCACTATGGTAAATGAATTTAATTCCTTCCTTTTTAACAAATTTTACTTTCCAATCACCATGAATGCTTAGTATGATCACTTGTTAAGTAATAGACTATCTTCCACTTGGTTTGATCTTAGTGCTCAATAGAGTTAACCACAACTCAGTGTCCACACAATGTTTAGTTACTCCTGACCTTTCTTGGTAGGGTCTTGCAACCTAACCTAGCTTGGTAAGGTCTAGATTTTCCTTAGACAGTTTTTGATCACTTTACATCTTGAATGTTAATATGGATCTTTCCTTTTGGCTAATTGGAATTGATGTACGATGTCTACTTTAGAGTCTTAGTTCCAGTTATACCTGTGGGAGATCAAGTAGAAATTCTTGAGTCACCCAATTCTTGAGTGACATATGCTTCATGACTCAAACTTGCATTCTCAAAAGATTTTGGAATTCATTATTGTCTCATCTACTTTCTAATGTTGTCATTCTTTTCTTTTTTTCATCTTCAATTCTTCCAGTGTTCATAAATTTCTTGGAAAGGTGTCCAAGTTCTATACAAATAAAATATCTTCTAGTTGTGTCTCTTGTCCTCGTGTGATGTTTCACACAATTTGCTCCAATGTGTCCAAATTTTCCATAGTAGTGGTATCTGTACACCATGTGTTGTAGTCCCAACCAAATATAGCTTTCACAATTTGTTCTGCTAGGTTCAATATCTTAGTTTTCCATTTAGAAGATTTGGGCCCATGCTTCTTCCATTTGTGACATTTGCCTTCAAATTTTAGTTTCTCTTTGTATTCACTAGCTCTATGACCATGCTTATTGCAATTGTAACATTTTTTATTGAATTTAGCCTTACCATTACTCCAACATTTGTTTGATGTATGACCTAAATACCATAGTGATTTCAAGTAGGCCTTTGATTCTTTTGAGCTCCTTGCTTGGATGATTCACCTTCTTCTATGTATCCTATTCTTGTTTTTCCCTTCTGTCTATATTGATTTGACTCATTCAATCGATTCATGTTTATTTGAGATTTCATCATCCTTTCATTGGTTTTCTTTTCAATTTTTAGATCATTTTGCAATCTTTCATTCTCTGATCTTAGATTCATGATTTCTTTATTTACATTAGTAAGCTTATTAATTAATTTTGTCTATTGAAGGGATAGATGTTGAATTTCATTGTTCTTTTCTTCTATCTCTTCTTTTGCCTTGTCTTTTTCTTCCATGACTTCACACAATCTTATTGACTAACTTTCTTGTTCTCTTTTCAACTTTCTAACTTCTTCTTGAAGGTTGTCATTCTTTTCTAATAGTTCTTTGATTACCTCATTAGCTTCATCTAAATTACTTTCTAAATAGATATCTTCAATTCTTTCTTTAGTGTAGATTTTTTCATTCATCTATACTACAATATCTTTTCTTCTTTTCAAGGATTGAGAGAGTTGCTCCTTTTATTTCCTAAGTTTCCCTATAGCCAATTCCAAATATAGCTTTTCATTGTTAATAGCCTTATCAAGTCTGAATACCTCCATTACCTCTGATCTTTGCTCAAGCTATTAAACTTCTTTGAGAACCACAAAGCTCTAATACCAATTGTTAGAAATATAAGATAGGCTAGGTTACTGAGAGGGGAGGGGTGAATCAAGAACCAATAAAATTTATTCTTCACCAATTAATCCTTCATATGTATTCTAATCTAATTCCATACATGAAAAATTGAAAGCATTAAAATATTCATAACACTTTGACACAAGATATGGTGATCTAGAAACCTTCCAAATAGAAAGTAAAATTGGGGTGGGGATGATACCCACAAGCTTTAGTATTGTAGTATAAAGTTGGTTGGTTAAGGCTTACAATTGATCACTTCTAATAATCTACCCGGTTAGGAGCAATAAGGACTGCTAGGTCTACCTTGTAAAAGGATTTACAAAACATACAATGAAGTATGCACTTAGTAAAGAGATTTACAAAAGACTATTAAGTCTACCTTGTGAAAGGATTTAACTGTTCCACCTATTAGGATGAACCAGTGCATGATCTTTGATCTACAACTCTTATTTTCTATTTGAGACTCCTTTGGAGTGTAATGATCACCTTGTTGTGATAGATAAATCTTTGTTGCTCCTTATACTGCTTTTAGCTTTCTTACTTCACACTTCTTCTCTCACATATATCTTCTCATATTCTTTTATTACATGTTACATTTGGATGTGATATAATACATTACATATTTACCATTCCAATTTACAATTCATCAAAGTTGGCTACAATGCAATTTTCACCCAAATACACAAAGTTGGCCCAACTACTGGTACTTAGGTTTTGAAGAAAAAATCAGTGAGGTTTTGATACTCGAGAACAATTTTCAACACTAGGCATCATCATGCTCTTGGTAGACATAGAATCATGATTCATGCTAATCACTTCCAAGTAGTTTTAATTTGGTCAGCACTGGTAACTTGGTGAACACTATGAAACTCGGCATATAAACTGAGTCACTTGGTTGACACTACATAGCTCAATCAACACTATCACTGTGAGCTTAGTATAAACTGAATCACTTGGTTGACACATCCTGGCTTGGTCAACACTAGATCCATATTACGAATGTTGTAAACTCTATAAACATTGGAGAACTCAGTTTGCACTGAGAAACTCGGTAAACACTATGAAGCTTGGTTTACACTGATAATCATCAACTTGCTAAATACTGCTCAATCCAAACTAAATACTATTTCTAGAACTTAGTAGCAACTGTAGAGCTTGGTAGAACATGAATTACTTGGTTAACACTATAAACTACAAGATAAGCTCAGTAGCTACTAACCATTTGATTAAGTGTGAGTCACTAATAAACAAACTTGACTATAATGTTAACACTATGTAGGTAAAGTTAGTGTCAACCATAAATTATATGTCCTTTTTGAATTTTCTTACAAGTGAAGATAGAATCCTATACCTCTAGTTCATTTCAACTCAGAATGTTTTAACTACTAAGTCCACATTTCTTTCAATCTTACTAATAAGATACCTTCTATAAAGATTGGTTATGTTATCCATAGTACACTTGTCATTGTTAAGAAAGTTAGCCATAGACAAGAATGGAAATATTTTGATCAAATGGAAAAATATGGCAATTATCAGTGATCTAAATCTAAATTGACTATTCTTCACCTTCTTAATAATTTCTAAATTCTCTAGCAATTGCACTCTTAAGATCTCAAACATATTTACTTTTACTTTCTGAATACAAATCTTGTAGGCTACCTGGATAAAACCTATTGTCATGTCATCATTTTTGGTTTCTAGTCACTTGATGAATTAAGTTTGCTGATACATCTACTACATTATTGCCCAACCAAAAATGTTCATCATTGATTTTGCTCAATATTATCTTCATCTAATCCTCATTAATAAAATCGTGTGAAAAAAGTAACTCAATTAACTTATTTTGTTCCAGGTTCACATATCCACTCTTAAAGATCATGTCTTGGTTTTAAACATGATCAAATTCTTTTCCACATTTGCTTCTCCTAGTGTTTCAAACTTATTCTTAAGGTAACAAACTATATTTTAAAATCTAATACTCTATCAAGAATAACTAAAAATTTTGTCATAGGATTATCTTCTAAGGGTTGTATAAGGTGTAACTTCAACTTGGTTTTGGCCTCATCCTCAACACTATGAATTAAATATCTATCCATGTCTACTACAAATTCTGAACTCAAATTCGCAACTTAAACTTTTAAAATCTGTAAAATACCCCAATTTTGTAGAAATAGGGCTTCTAGGTGAATTTTCTTCAATGTTACTTCGATTGCCTTAGATTCACTCTTAATTTTCTTCTTAAATCTTCACATGCTCAATTAATTGTCAAAATCTTGATTTTAATCCTTAAATCCTTCGCATTTACCTACTTCACTAATTATTTAAGTACATAATATGTAAAAATTTGTTCATTCTTTACCTATAACATTGTCTTATTTCATGTAACCACATAAAAAATCTAAATCACTTGTGCACATAACCATATCTCTACCACATCATGGTGTGCCTCATTTTAAGTTTGGATACCCTAACTCTTTCTTTAAAATTTCTTTTTCTTTTCTAATGCTTAATCTTTTATAAGAGTACTCAAATCAAATAGGATGAATCAAATACTATATTGACTTCAATATGCCTTCAGGTGCTTCATTTGACTACTCTTCTAACACCATGTGTGAACTTGATGGATTTTTGGATTTGATAAATACTTCTTTGGATTCTTCTACATGTTCTCTTATACTATATTTCTGGGTATCATTGGTGTTTTCATTTCTTCTGTCATTTCTATTCATGTTCCTTTTCAAATTTGGATTCCTTGTAGTGTTCCTCATATCCATTCTATAGAATCTTTTTATATGAGCAAATTTGTTACATAGCTGGCATACTGGTGCATTGTTTTTAAATCTAGGTCTAGGTTGGTTAACATGTGCTCGATAATTTCTAGCAATATGTCCAAAGTTGTTGTACTTGTAGCACACAATTTTTCTTCTCATTCCATTGTTTCCTTAATTAGATTGTCTTCTTGCAAGGTTAGTACCTTTGAACATTCTACTATTGCTATATCAAATTTAGGTTCTTACAATTTGCTTCTCTATGACCAAAACCATAACAATTATAACAATAAAAATAAGTAATGGGTTTAAATGCCTTCCATGTACAATCCCTTTTCACATGAACAAATTCATTACATCCATAAAATCTACCTTTGAATTCATATCTCACTTATTTAGGTGATTCAATTTGCTCATGTTGCTTAGGCTCACCAACTTGTTCAAGTTGCTTGACTTGCTTAGCCTTCTTAGGTGCATTATCAGATTGATTTTACTCAATCTTATTCAAATCATCTTTATCTTGCATAGGCTAATGAATTTAAAGATTAGGTTCCTTTCTAGCTTTAGATTTCTTAGTTGACTTTTATCCAATGAAATATCCAAGACCAATCTTATCATAAGAAGGTCTCTAAAAATATATTTGTTAATTAATCTTCTCAAGTTGCTAGAATATAGTTTCTCAATTTTTTGCTTAGATTGGGTTAAATCTTCTTTCAAAATCATGTTATAATTCTCAAGTTCTTCATGGTGCAACTTGGTAGACTCAAGCTCAAATGTCACTCTAGTAAGGTTGTATCTCATATCTACATTCTCAAATTTCAAATATGATTCATCTTTACTATCATCATTTTTTAGGCTGAATTTTAGTTCTATAATCTTAAGTTCATGCTTCCAGACCTTATTTTATTTCTTTAGTCTTGAAACTTCATCACTTTCCTTGATTTAAAATTTTGGCTCTTTCTTTTATTTGAGACGATCTATCTTATCTTTCAACATTCCAATGTACTATTTAGCATCTTCATATCTCTATTTCAAAGCATCTATTTCTTCACTAAGAATATCAATCTTCTCAAGAGATTCTTCTAAGGTCTTATGTAATTGTTAGAAATACTTTAGAATAACTGAGGCAGCAGGGGGGGGTGGGGGTGTGTGAATCAGTTATGCAAGGTCCAAATGTCCTATTCAAACTTTTCACTAAATATAGTGGGCTCATTCAACTATTCATTCATCCAAGCTTTAACTTATCTAACTAGCAAGTTACTGTAAATCAATATGCAAGCATAACACATATGAAATCAACACATAACATAGTGATTTATGTGGAAACCCAATTTGGGAAAAACCACTAGTAACATGTTACTCAATTTTCACTCTTCTAAAGTGATGCCTTGTGAAAGGCCTACCCTATTAAAGGCTTACAACACACTATCAAATGTGACCTTGTTAGAGGATTTATCCACCTTGTTAGAATTGGGCTTGGTTAAAGGACTTTAGAACATTCACTTGGAATGTCACCCTATTAAAGGATTTACAAATGGATGTTAGGCCAACCTAATTCCATAGGATTTTCAGGTCTAATACAATTGCTAGAGAGTATTAGAAAAATCTTGACCTAACTAAAACATACAACTTATCTTATAGATCACAGATCACTTCTTAGCTCATACCCTTGCCTAGCCTTCAATCTCTACAATTCTGACAACTTGCCCTCTTTTCAAGCTTAGTCTCCTTGAATCTTAATATTCAATGTACTAGTGCAATCATCTCTTTATGAACACTCATAGAAGCAGAGCTTCTATGCTCTTCCTTCTCCTAGATGTATCCCCCTTGACACCCTTTCAACCACTTTGCAAACTTGGCTCTTTAGCAACAATAGTATCAGCAACTCTTTGCTTCTTGGTCTATGACTCCTTAAATAGAAGTCTTGGAGTTCCTTTTCCCACTTGATTCTTTCATTCTTTATTTTCAATTTGCATGAATTAGGTAGGATTCATTGCATCTAACCCATATTCTATTTCCTCTAGAAACTTCTTGAATAATCCTTTAGAATTCATCCAAAAATGGTTTACATAGGATTCTGTGATACCAACTCATCATCCTTATCTTCCAAATTGTTCACAAAATTCAATGTAACCATTATGTTGGCTCAGATTAGGTGAATCTTCATCACTTGAAATAATGCAGCAGCTCAACACTATTGAAATAATGGTGTTTATCACATACTGTGCTACTCAGCATCAACTATGTTTTTCTTGATGCTCGACACCTAAAGATCACTCAGCACCAACTAAGAATTTGCTAATGCTCAGTACCTAAAAATCACTCAACACATACTAGAATTTCTTGTTACTCGGCTCCAACTAAAAAATTTGCTCAGCTTCAACTAACCTGCCTGGCATCCACTAATGATCTTAATTTAAGCTTTGCATCCAACCTTGGTACAACTTCTTCCTCTAATCTTTCTAAGTGTGACTAACCTCTGTAACTTTGAGTATGTCATTAATACATCATTTAACCATTGTCTTAGCTAATCTTTGCACTTTATTACATCATAACTTAACCTTTCCCTTAGGTTTTCTTGTTACATCTTGTTGATCAAATCCTCTTCATCAATCAACTAAGTGATAGTACTTGGATCTTATAAGAAAATAGCATCCCTACAAATAGTAGGTTTGACATCAATGACAAAACAATGATTGAAAAAAATTTCTTCCTTCTTTCCAAAAATCTCCGTCTTTGATCTTCAACAATTGGCTTTTCAATCAGATTTCCATCAATCTCCCTCTTTGGCATTGATGGCAAACCAAACTGATCAACCATCAGACTACATTATTCAACCACAAGCTAACTAGGTTAGAATAGTAAGTCAAATGCCAAAAAGTACATTGCAGCTTTACATCATCCTTCTACTATTATGATTGCTTCATTTTTGCTTCTCCCTCTTTGTTGGTGTATTCTCCTTTTTCTTTTTCCCTCTATGTTGCTCATCTTCTGTTGTTCTTTTGATCAATCTCTGATTATTTTTGTCAACTTCTCCCTCTGTCTTATGATTCCTTATCTTCAACAATTTTTGATCAATTTCAAACATCTTCTCCCTCTTTGACAACAATGCCAAAGACATATAAACATCTTAGTATGCACGTGTAGCTTTTGCAGGTTCATTCAATTTCTCCCTCTATCACCTTGCTTGTGACTAATTTGGAACTTCAACACTTCTACTACTTTAGCCATAAATCCAAAAGTAAACATCCTCTGCATCAATGTGTAAAATCTTCAACATTTAGCTTATTTGATGTAGGGCATACTTGTTTTTGCTTCAAGTAGCCTTGGCTAGGGGTATCACCCCTAACTTACCTCGAAGATACTCAAAAGCATCTTTAGGTAGTGCTTTTGTGAAGATGTCAAAAATCTGTTCCTTTGAGGTAACATATTCCATCTTCACTTGTTTGTCTTCCACCAACTCTCTTACATAGTGATACTTGATTGCAATATGCTTAGTTTTAGCATGCATTACTAGATTCTTTGATATGTTAATAGCACTTGTATTAACACAATAAAGTATCATAGGCTCAGTTATTTCTTCCTTCATACCTTGCAGCAAATGTTTGATCCATACAATATTGGTGCAATTTATAGCAGCTGCCACATATCTAGCTTTAGCAGTGGACTGTGAGGTATAGTTTTGCTTTTTGCTGGTCCATGTAATCAACCTTTTTCCCAAGAAAAGTGCTCCTCCACTGGTGTTTTTTCTATCATCAATATTACCTCCCCAATCTGCATTAGTGTAGGATTTTAGTTCAAACTTCTCATTCCTCTTGTAGTATAAACCAAAATCATCAGTTCCTTTTAGGTATCACAATATTCTCTTTACTGCCATTAAGTGATTTTTTGTTGGATTTTCTAAAACCTAGCCACTATTCCAATAGCTAATGTAATGTCTAGTCTACTATGTACAACATATTGCAGCTTTCCAATCATTGACCTATACAATGTCTAATTTACTTTAGCAGATTCATCATTCTTGGATAGCTTATGGCTTGTTGCCATTGGTGTGCTAACTGGTTTTGATTCTTCCAACCCAAATGTTTTGAGTACCTCTTTGATGTATTTAGATTGGGTCACAAATATGCCATGCTTCAATTGATATACTTGTAATCCAAAAAAAGAATTTGATTTCTCCAAACATTGACATCTCAAATTCATGATTTATTTGATCAGCAAAATCTTTGCATAAAGCAGCTTTTCCACCAAATATTATATCATAACAAAGATTTTTGATATCAAAATATCTTTACCTTCTTTAGCTTGGATGTACAAGTTGTTGTTGTCATCTGTTCTCTCAAATCCTATCTTCACAAGATATTTGTGCAACCTCTCATACCATGCTCTAGGTGCTTGCTTCAATCCATAAAGTGCTTTGTGTAGTTTTCAGACCATGCCCTTGTTCTTCTCATCTACAAATCCCTCTAGTTCTTCTATGTAGACTTCCTCTTCTAGTATACCATTCAAAAAAGCAGACTTCACATCCATTTGGTACACTTTGAAACTTTTATATGTAGCATATGCAAGTAATGTTCTTACTCCTTCCATTCTTGCAATAGGGGCAAATGTTTTCTCATAATCTAATCCTTCTTCTTGTGCATAGCCTTTGCAAACTAGTTTGGCTTTGTTTCTTGTTATTCTCATCTAGTTTGTTTTTGAATACCCATTTGGTACTAATCACATTCTTATCAGCTAGTCTAAGAACTAGAGACCATGTTTTGTTCTTCTTGATCTGATCTATTTCCTCTTCCATGGCTTTATACCAGTCATCATCTTGTAGTGCATTTTTCACTATTTTAGGTTCAACCTTGCTCAACATACATGATTCATTCCTCAGTCTATTTCTTGTCATTGGTTTGGCATCCTTGTCACCAATGATTTGATCTATAGGGTGATGTCTTTTCACATACTTGGCTAATCTTGGTTCTATCCTTCTTTTCATGTTTGATCCTTCAGCTTCAGAGTCATTTTGTTCTTCTTCATCAAGGACTTCATAATTCCTTTCATGTGTACTATTTTTAGAATCAAAATGTGTATTTTGTACATCCTACAGCTCAACTTCTAAATGTAGCTTGGTATTCAGAGGCTGAGACTCGACATATACTGAATTTTTTTGTTGATTCCCAACTTGATTTATAGCATTGTCTTCAATAGTCATTCCTTCATAGAAGTATACAAATGATCTATAATCCTCTGATTGCTTGGATTCATCAATTTGGACTTCTGCATGCTCATCAAAGTTTATATTTGCACTGTCCATAATCTTTTTAGTGTTAGTATTCAAACACTTATAGTCTTTACTTCTAGTGGAGTATCCAAAGAATATGCCTTCATCACTTTTAGCATCAAACTTTCCATTTCTAGTATCCTTTGAAATATAGCATTTACATCCAAAAACTTTGAAATGTTTAACATTAGGTGAGTGACCATACCATAATTCAAAATGTGTTGCAGTTGTACCTTTCTTGACTTGAACTCTATTTAGTGTGTAGACTATAGTACTTATAGCTTCTCTCTAGTATTTTAGTGCAACATTTTTCTCCTTCATCAAGGTTCTAGCACAGTCAATAGTTGACCTATTCCTCCTTTTAGCAATACCATTCTGTGGTGGAGTTCTTGGTGTTGTTGTTTTCCTTTTAATGTACCAACGATTTCCTCTTTTCATAAGATCCACTGATAATCTTGTCTCATCTGTCACAAATGTTGGTGACAAGATTCACTAATAACCTTCATCAGATTCATGTCTTCTTTCAATTACCCCTTGATAGCTTTGTCTGTCACAAATGGTGATAGGGTTCTCCAAATAACCTTGCTCTACAAAATAATAAATGTTTTTGCCATCACAAATGGTGACAAACAAATTCCTTCTTCTTTAGCTATCCCTTGATTAGCTACTTCTATCAAAATAGGTGATAGGATTCTCCCAATTAATCTAGCTTTAATTCATCTATTATAAATTATGACAAGATTTTTTTATACTGGCTCTGATACCAATCTAATGGATGTGGATGGATTGGATCCATAATGATAATTAAGCACAAAATATACAATGCAAGCACTTATGGAAATTATAGAATCATTTCATTGCCTGATTAAAAAATATATATTACATTGTGCCTCTCTTTTATAGAGGTCTTCGATTGTTTCTAGAAACATCTAATTAACCAACATAAGACAAATAGACTTTTCTAGAACTATCTAAACATTAATGACTTCTAGAACTTTACAAACCAATATTTTAATTTGACCTAACCCTATTCATAATCTAGCAATATCTAGAATCCTCTATTATGCCTTTACATTTCATTTGATGGGAAAATTACATTACAACACTATTATATATGTATAGTGTCTTGATCCTTGTTAGAGGACTAGGCCTTGTTAGAAGCCCCATCCCTATTAGGAATTACTATTTATAAATACAAAATGTAGCCTAGATAAGCCTGCTTCCTGAACATGTAGTGTAGAGTATAGTTCTTTAATACAAAGAGATAGATAGAAAAATCTCTTTAAACTACTATCAATATCTTCAATATCAGATGTTGCCTTTGTTTCTTATCACATAATTATCATTCCTTTGATCATACATTATAATTTGCATCACATAACATTACTTTATCACTAACTTAACTTCTCATTTGTAATTCTTCCTTTATACCTTGCTAATTTATAAATATCTGCCTAGATGACCTTCATGCCTTTATACACTTAACAAAATACAATATTAACTTTTTCCCACTTAGGGTTAACATCTAGGATGTTTTCCTTGATTAGTCAAGTAATTATTCCATAAACAAAATAATTCCTTAACCCAAAATATTTTTTTCCTTCTCATGCTTTGTTCTGCATGTATACTATTGTAACTGGTAAACTTGCCATAACTATGTTCATACAGTCTGTACAATTCTATGCACTTGCATATGTTACAAGCTAGAGTTGTTGTTGCACCAAAAGATCAACATGTCAATGCCCAATACAACCACTAGACGTATGGAACACAAAAGGTGGTTAAGCCATGTCATGAATCCCAAAGGGGAAGGCTAGTGATTAGTCTAACAATTCCCTCCTCAGCATTGCTGAGGAGATTTGAACCTATGACCAAGCTCTGATACCACTTGTTACAAGCTAGAGTTTTCATTGCACAAAAATATCTACCTTTTAATGCCCAATACCACCACTAGACTTATAGAACAGAGGAGGTGGTTAAGCCATGTCATGAATCCTAAAGGGGAAGGCTGGTAGTTAGTCCAACAACATATATCATAATCATAGTGTTAGTTAGTCGCACCTAACTTTGCATGTGTCCATGATAAGCTTGTGAAGCTCGCCAAACAAAACTCTATCTATTTTTCCAAATAAATTGTATGACACTTAGAAAATTTTGTAAATATACATGTCATAACTTCATCTTCACAATCTTCCCACTTTATATGATCGATACGTTGCCATAAATAAAACATCCAAATGCCTAAACTAGAAAATTTCCAATAGTAATAAGACACTTAATACTAAGTAGAAATAATTCTTTGGATATACAAAATCTTCTTCCAAAATATTTGTATGAGAGAATAATTAATAGGAAGAAAAGAGTAGTAGAAGAAGACTAGAAAAAATGAGAAAATTAAATAAGAAAGCTTTAAAAGTTTACTAGTGAGGAAAACATGAAAATTTTAGCAATGAGTATTGATCCCTATCTAAGGAATAAGACAAGGGCTATTCTAATCATGGGAGATAACTATGAGGAGGTAAAAAAGAAACAAATACATCAATTGTTAAAATGAAGATAAAACTTAAATCAGCAAAAAAAGTTTCAGCAACACCAATCCCCATACCATCAGTAGCAATACCATCTACAAATATAGAATGAAAGCTATGCCACCAGTAATAGTTGGCATAGATTCTATGCAAGTGGAAAAAACTAGCATAGAAATGGACACAAGTGAAGACCCATTCAAGGAATATAGTCCTAACATTGTTGACAATTTTGTGCAATACCCAAGATCTGATGAAGAAGAAGAGAAGAAGAAGAATGAAGAAGAAAAGAAGAAATGAGGAGAGAAAAAGAATAAAGAAATAGAAAATAAAAAGGAAGATGGAAGAAGAAAAGAAGAAGTTGAAAAAAAAAAATAAGAGGGAAGAATGATACAAGAGATAGAGGAGGAGGAGGAGGAAGAGGAAGCAAGAAAGAAGAAAGAAGAGGAATAAAAATAAGAAAAATAAGGAAGAAGAAGAAAAGAAAAAGAAAGAAGAAGAAGGAAGAGCCAACAAGCAGAAAAAGGCAAGTGAATCTTGTTCCTCTAGGTCACCACTTGAATCTACATTGGTAGTTTCATCAAGAAATAAGTCTGATGATGATGATCAAGTTTAATTGATCTTGTCACTAAGAAAGATCATTGAGAAAAATAAAAAGGTGAAGAGTCTTAAAGATCATTGATAGAAGTAACCAAAAGGTTTAAAAGAATTATAATAGAGAAAGTGGTTGAATCTAAACCCTAGGATAGAGAAAAAGTAGTAATCAAGGATTTTGACATTGAATTTACCCATTTATTAGAAGTATCAACAACAAAAGCATAAACTTTGCATGATATAGAAATATTCAGAAAAAGACTGTGAAAAGATCATAAGAGATTTGAAAAATCTTGATGAGAAGATCAAAGAGTTGAGGAAATGTTTATCAGAGGAAAATGAAGTGTATGGTAAATGAAAAATATGCCTTTTTCACACATTTATGAAGGATATTTCAGATGGATTGAATGCTAAAGTGGAAGAGTTAAAGACTCTTGTAAATAAGTTGAAAAATCCTATTGTACAAATTGTGGATTTGGAGAATAGAATCAGCAAGATACATGATGAAATTAGGTTTTTAGAGCTCCAGAAGGAAAGGACATTGAAAATATTTCATTGTTAAAGGAGCACCTTAGTAAAAAAATTTACCTTACATAGAGATAGTTGGAAGATTGCCTATCATCCAAGGCATCTTATGAAAACATTTCTTATACTAAATTGAAGGCAATGGAAATTGCTTCATATGTATTATGTGTAGTACTCAACATTTCAGATGTAGTAAAGGACAAATGAGATATGGAGTTTTCCATTTTGAAGACAAACTTTGGGGATTGCATCTCACATATTTCTAGGGAACATCCATGAAGGTAAAAGCATCACTACAATTTTTACTTGTATATAGTTTTTGAAACCTTTGTCATTGATATCAAAGGGAGAGAGGTATAAGGAAAATTTTATGTATATATATGTAAGGGGAGCAGTGTAGAAATTGTAATAGAGAAATAGATTATAATCAAAGGGGAAGTTATATTGTAAATAGGATGTATAAGGAGAAGATTGTATAAATAATGATGATTCACAAATTTTTAAAATTTAGTAATGGCCATGTAATTGAAGTTAGAAGTTTTGAAAAAAAATTCTAGGACTTAGCCAATTTTCCCACATGTTGTCATCAACACCAAAGGAGGAGGTTGTTGGAAATTTGGATAGGTTACTTAGTGCAATGTCATAATTTATGGAAACATATAATTGGGATTGAGTGAGAAGATCTTAAGGATGAAGTTTTGGGATATAAGCTTAGAAAATGGTCTAAGTGTTATTCAGTTTTCCTCTTAGTAGAGGAATATATTTGATTGGCGAGATTCACTGAGAGAATATCAGCATGTGTGCACTTACATGGAGGTATTAAAATATGTAAGAATAACATATGAATGAGCATAGTTCTACATAGATAGTATGAATAGAGATATTTATGTTTTATAGTGATAATGTTGAGCAAAATGAATAAGGTAAAAGATATGAAATCGAGTATTTTATATTAAGAAGATATTATTTTTATCAAAATAATAAATTAACTAATTAGGGATGATATCCTAGATGTTTTTAATTATAAAAATAGGTTTTTAAGGGACCTTGAAACCTATTTTATAGAAGATGCTAAAGATATATAAATATGCCTAGAGATACATCGGCACAAAGATAAACAAAGCCAGCAAACAAAAAAAACTAGCTACAAAATGAAAGTGAAGTAAAAATAAGAAAATCAAATGAATAGATAACACCAAACAAAATTTCACAAAATAAAAGGGAATTCTCCCATCCTCTTCATCAACTTAGTCACTTGCAGCTCTAGCTAGTCCATTTTTCCAACAATGTCTTTTAGCTAACTAATATCATAAGGAGCCCTAACTTTTATTTTCCTTGTGTTGGCCCTGGTCCTTCTCCCAATCCCTTCCTTTCTATCAATAGCACCAACTTGATCCTTAGCAATTTTAATAATAGATTTCTCCCTTAGACTTATTTCCAACTTACTGATGAGAATTTTATGTGTTCATTGGAGGCATTAAGAATATTGTATCTCTAGTCTACAATATTATGAAGGGTGTCTTTAGTGCTATGCACTCTATTATCCAAATCCAAAACCTGGGCCCCACACCTATAGAAAGTATCCATATCAATCAAATATCATGTAGCAGGAGTGTGATGCCCAAAAGGATTGTTCCCTTCATTTCTCCCTTCCACATCCCCCATCCTCTCTTTCAGATCCATGACCTAGTGAAAGAGCCATTTTATTGACCTAAAGTTTTCTAGTATGCTATTTATGGAATTATATAGAAGTTTCATTTCCCCCTCTCTACGATTGTTACTTTTCTTAGCTCGAATTCACCAACTTTCAAATTAATTTTGCCCCTCATGATCCCATGCCTCATTGAGTCCATGTTTATATTTTTCTAGGTCACCTTTACCATTTTTTGATAAATAGTATCAGCAATCACCATCTTGGCTTTGGTAGCAAGCATCTAGATGGTATCATCTTCCTCTAGAGAGGCGGTATCCCCATACTGGTCTTAGATAGTATTAAGAGGCAAAAACTCCTCCCACCTTTTGTCTCACCCTAGCCCAATTTCTTCTTCTTTATAGCATACTGACTAGTCTCCACCTCCTAATTATCAGTATCTATGTCATTACCATCCTTCTCATACTCATTGGATGAGATAAAAACCTTATTTTTCTTTTTATCCATGGGGGATTTACCTATTATTAGAGGTTTCACCACCTTTCTCTTCTTCTCAACCCTCTTGCCCTATTTTTTCTTACTAGAGCCCATCCCTTCACTTTGAGTATCCATAAAGTCCTCACCATACATGTCCTCTTCCAACTTGTCAACTTTCATTTTTTATTTCTTACCAATAGGAAGCTTCTTTGAAGTCTTTGTAGAGGTTCTATGAGCCAAACTCTTACCCTTCCCGTTGACTTTTTCCATCATTACCTCATCATTTGAATGCAACCCCTCATTGTCCTTTTTAAAGAAATCCTAAGAATCCTCAAATTCATTATCTTCATCTTTCTTTATTTCTACTAGCTTTGGTACTTTTCCAGCATAATGTTCTTTAATGTTCTCATAGATGAGTAACATTAAACTCTCATAAGGGGGGGCATTGGCCAAATATTTCTCCCAACAATTAGTAATACTAGAGTGAATGAAAGATAAAAGATAAAAATGGATGGCCACCTTAATATCATGGCGAAAGTGATTCAGAAGAACAATATGATAAGAAAATTTCTTGGAAATCTACCATCTAGGGTTACATAATAAATAATATCCCTCAAAAAAACCCTAGATGTTAACCCTAAGTGGGAAAGATGTAATTTTGAATTTTGGCAAGTGTGTAAAGAGATGAAGGCCAATAGTTAAAGAAATAAGGTATAAAGGAAAATGTTTGACTATGAAGTTGTACAAACTTTTATATATGTGTAATGTTATGTTCTATGGGTATTTTTATGTATGATCAAATTAGTGCAAATTGTGATAATTTTTGTGAAGAGCGGTGAAAGGTTATATCAAATATTTAAGATATCGGTAGTAGCAAAAGAGGTTTTTGTATCTATCTCTTATATTGTAGAATATTATTGTATATTTCATGTTTGGGCAGTGGGCTCGTCTTGCGTAATTTGTATATTTGTAATAAAAATTTCTAATAGGGTTGAAGCTTATAACAAGGACAATTCTTCTAACAAGGACTGACACACTATACATATGTAATAGACTCCTAATAGAATCAATATCTTTTACAAGATTATTTTGATTAGTGGATCATTTTGTGGGTACCATTCCTACCAGGGTTTTCCCTTGGCCAAGGTTTCCCTAGTTAATAAAATATGGTGTTACAAGTTACTTTATTTTATGGTTGTGTTTACTTTTTAGCATAATTAGTTTACTTTCATATGAAAGATATAATTTTGTTAAAGATATCCAGTTTTGGGAAAAAGTTTGTGAAATACGAATTCATCCCCCTTCCCCCACCTCTTAGTATTTCCTATTTCTAACAAATACATCCTGATATTTGTATTCATCACATCTATATAGAAGATATTAAAGAAATAATACTATAACAATGAAGAATAAATCCTACTTTAAGAGATTTTATTATACAAGAGATTGAAAAGTTGCTAAAACTAGGTTTTATTTATCCAATACTAGATATTCAATGGGTTTCTCCCTTGGTTATTGTTCCTAAAAATAATGGGAAACAGGGAGTATGTGTTGATTATCAAGAGCTCAAAAAGGATACTAAAAAGACTATTTTCCATTACCATTCATTGACCAAGTTTTGGATAATCTTACTGGCAGTAGTTACTTTTCATTCTTGGATGGGTTTAGTGGCTACAATCAGATACAAGTAGCTCTAAAAGATCAAGAAAAAACCACATTCACTTATCCTAAGGGTATATATGCCTATAGATTTTTTCTATTTTGATTATGGAATGCCCTAGTTACATTTTAGATAGCAGTTTTGGCAATCTTTATAGATTTAACAACTTCTTATGTGCAATTTTATATGGATGATTTTACAATCTATGGGAATATTTTTGAGGAATCTTAGGAAAGTTTGGAGAAATTTTTGTAAAGGTGTGAAGATCCTTATCCCTTAATCATGAGAAAAAAAAATTTATGATGTAGGAAGGGATTGTGCTAAGCCATCATATTTAAAATGAAGGAATAAAAGTTGACCTAGGTAAGATAGAGATTATTCAATGAATTATTACACCTACAAATAAAATTGATGTGAGAAGTTTTTTGGGACATGTAGGATATTATAGATAGATTATCAAAGGATTTAGGGTCAATTTGGTCCTCTATTTAACCTTTTGAATGGACAAATGCCTATCAAGAAGCTTTTGAAAGGGTAAAAGAAGCATTGAATACTAGTCTAGTTATTAAAAGACCAAATTGGAATGATTCATTTTGCATTCATACTGATGCATCAACTATACAATAAGAATTATTTTGGTACAAAAGGGTGAAATGGTAGTATGCATGCTATATATAACATAATCAAAAAGTTGAGCTCTCTAGAGAAGAACTACACCACAACTAAAAAAGAATTTATTGTTGTAGTTTATGCTATAAACAAATTTAGACATTACATAAAAGGCTATAAAGTGTTCATTCACAATGGTCATTATGTTTTAGGATATCTAATGAATAAAGAAATTGGGGGAGGTAGGATTATTAGATGTATTTTAGTATTGTAGGAATTTGATATAACCATCATTGAAAAAGTAGGATAAGAAAATATTGTTGTATATTTTGTATCTAGAATGGTTTTGCAGGGAAAGAAAAAAATGGTCAATGATTCATTCCCAAATGAACATCTATTCTCTATATCTATGTAGTCACCATGATTTTGAGATCTTGCAAATTATTTGGTTACAAGAAAATTCCCAACACACTTTATGCCTCAGAAGAAGAAATTAATCAGAGAAAGCTCCAAGTATATATGGATAGATGGACTTTTATTTAAACATTATTGTGACCATGTACTTTATCATTATTTCTAGGAAAAATAATACTATGATGTCAACCACACCTATCATAGTGCTCCTAAAGGAAGCCATTATTCAATTGTCAAAAAAGTATAGAAGATTCTTGGATTGGGCTACTTTTGGACTACTTTAACCAAGGATGTCTCAATCTATGTAAAGCATTGTGATGAATGCCAATGAATGGGGAGACTAAATCTAACTCCTGAGATGTTGTTGCAGCCTTAGATGGATTTGGAGTGATTTGAAAAGTGGTTAATTGACATTATTGGATCCACAGATCCACCTTCTAGAGGAAATCATTACATATTGGTAATCAAAGACTATGTAACCAACTGCTCTGAAGTGAAATTACTACTTATGGCTCATAAAAACAAAATTACAGATTTTCTATATAAGAATATATATTAGATATTTGAAGCTCCTAAAGTTATAGTATTTGATCAAGGACCAAAATTCATATCAAATACGATGGATTTATTTATGAATAATTACCTAATTACCCATATGAAGTTATCCCCATATCATCCTCAAGAAAATGGTCAAGTGAAAGTTACAAAAAGGGAGCTTGAGAATATTTTGACTATGACAGTATCATCCAATAGACAAGATTGGATAAAATATTTGGATGAAGTGGTATGGGCTTATAATACAACCTAGAAAATAATAACTAGATTTTCTCCTTATGATCTGATCTATGGGAAGACTCCAGCAATGCCAATAGAATTTCAATGTCATACTCTCATAATGGAAACTGATGTTGGCATACCTCTATCAAGAGCAAAAGAAGAAAGTGGGGATAACTTCAATGGTGAGTATTTGCCAAATGGATAATTTCACTCATTGGGGACACTGAATTTGGCAAAAAAAATTATACTTTTGAGATAACCATGTCGCCTGTACTTTATTAAAAATTGGGTCCCATTCTTAGACCAATTGCCAATAATGATACATTATTATTATTATTTTGGTGATGACTTCACCAATAAAATTTAATCTTTTGACATGGTAAATGAAATATTTTCACCTACAATTTTCAAGGTTTAACTTATTCGATGGACACATTCACCAATATATGGTAAACCCTTAAGTAAGGTTATATATTAATTCCATATACTTGACATGTTTTTCTATTCTAGAGACATTACAAGTAAGTTTTAATACATCTAATCTTTGGCTTGTAATAGGTTTGATTGTGGACAAGTGTTATTATTTTGGAGACTTTCTTTAAAACTTGTTCTCCTTTAACATTTTGGCCCAAAATAGGATTTATACTGTTGTTTTAGAGTCATCTAATGGTTGTTAAATAGGGTTAATGTGTTTAGATGATATTAAATTATGGTTTCTCTGTATTTGCAATTCTGGTCATGTGTTTCTTCAATAACTAAAAAATTTCCAAGATTTTATAGAATTTTCGCGTGACAAAAATAAAATTGCCAATAAAATTGATTTTTTTCCTAGGTTGAAAAAATATCGCCAATAGAAATTGAATTTTCTCCCCTAAAATAATGTTGGATTTTCCATGATTTTATACTTTTTCGCAAGGGAGGTTTCTTTATGTTATCCCTAGAAGAAAGGATTCAAAAATTGAATAGGTTAGATGAGATAAGATTTGAAGCATTTCTCCATAAAGAGATAATCCAACAAAAAAGGCAGATCTAGCATGATAAGCATATAAAGAGTAGGAATTTCAAAGAAGGTGATTGGGGACCGTTGGAAGCATGAACGCTGATGATATTCCTATGGGGGAGTATTGTAGAAACATTATTGAATCATTATCATGATAATATGTTATATTCATGACTATGTTTGTCATTGATGTCAACATAGTATTTTTCTATGGTATCTAACAGAAGAATAGCTAAAAGATCAACTTGGTATGGATAGATAGTTGAGTACTTTTACTAAGTGAGGTTAAAGGGAGATACTACTAACTGTCTAATATATATAGCTAACCTCAAAAGAAAAATATATTTTCTGGAAGAAGTTATGCAAGTTTTAGTAAAGATTTTTCTGAGATAGATTTTACAAAGGCATGTTCTAGTAAACTTGTTATATCTCTTAGCAAATTTATTATTCTGAGAAGCCAAAGTTAAAGATGTGAAGAAGATATGTCAATGATGATGTGGCTAATCTCACTCATTATAATATTACATGTACAGAAAGTTATTCAAGTTATAAGGTGAAAGATTAATGTTATCCCTAAGTCTAACATGTTTTTAATGTGGTCCTATAACAATTAATTGAGAAGGTGTAACAATTGACTTAGGGAATTATTTTATGGATTCAGTATAAAGGAAGGAAACTTTCCTTTATCATGTATGGATGAATGTGAATGATTGTAAGTAGCACAAAGAGCAGAATGCAAAGTTAAGCAGAGTAGAGAGAAGGTGAAGGAAACTTCATTACCAAGGTTTTATTGTGTAATCTAAAGTTTGGTACTTGGATTTGAGGTTTGTGACCTGGTCTACAAGGTCTGAAAGTGATTGGTCCAATTGACAGGATAGAGGAAAGAAGTTAAAGTTTAGTAAATCCAATTATTCTACAAGGAATAGTTGAGAGATCAGTTGGATAGTGAGTAATCTTGCCCTAGAATTTGTTTGGATATTGGGTCCTTCTATCTTCTACAACTCATAACAAGGTTGGAATCTTCTAACAAGGATTCAAACTCTCATAATAGGGACTCATATGTACTAAATATTGTAATCGAATCCTAACAAGGTTGATCCTCTAACAAAGAATATTTATATTAGTACATCATCTTGTGGGCATCATCCCCACCAAGTTTTTCCCTTTGATCAAGGGTTTCCCTAGTTAACATATATGGTTTCATTGTGTATGTGCATCTTTTTATGGTTGTTGCTTACTTTGGTTGAATGGTTAAGATTATTTAAGGTGGATAAATGTTTTAATTATTAGATAACTAATTCACCCAACCCCCACCCCCCCCCCCCCCCCCCCCTCTTAGTTATCTTGGTGGACTATTGTTTCTAAAAAATGGTATTAGAGCTTTAGGTCCTTGAAGATAAAGTTTAACAATTTTGGGAGATCCATGGAAAACATATTCAAGAAAGATACACTAAAGTTCAATGGAACAAATTATGACAGCTAGAAAGAAAAGATGAAGACACATATGTTGTGTATGGATCCAAGATATTGGATCTTGACAAAATTAGCAAAGACAATCATTGTTGAAAGTGATTTGGAAACTTGTACCAATGAAGAGAGACATATTTTCATGTGTGACATGAAAGCTAGAGAAGCATTATTATCTGCACTTTCTAAAATTGAGTACAACCAAGTAAAATCACTTGATACTTCTCATTTGATTTGAAAAGCTTTGAAAAATAGTTTTGAAGGTGATGAACATTCTAAGAAAGTGAGTCTACAAAGTTGGATTTGTGCATTTCAAGATGCTAAAATGATGGAAGATGAATCTATAAGAACATATGTAGGCAGGGTATCAGAAATTACTATAGGTATTAGATCTCAAAGAGGAACCAAAGAAGATGATGAGGTAATATAGAAGATATTGAAGAGCTTAACACCACTGTTTAATTCAGCAATTCAAATGATACAATTGTTGATATCTTGTATCAAAGATTTCACAAAGGAGACATTGCTTGGGAGACTTAAAGCAGTTGAGAATGAGCTAAGATAGTCCAGAAAATTGACTAGAATAGAAATAGCTTTCAGTGCATTGAATATTTGACCTAGTTTATCAAGGAACACAAGTGCTAGAGGAGATTTTGCTAGTAGTAGCAGATCTGATATAGATAAAATAATAGAAGAAGGAGTAGCCCTTCTGGTAAGAAGAGAAAAGGATGGTAAGAAAATCTTTAAATGTTGGACTTGCAATGAATTTGGTCATTATGCATCTAAGTGTCCTAAAAGAGAGAAAAAGTATAAAGGAAAATTCAAACCTAGAAGAGATAGAGAGTGTCTGTATGCAAATGAAGAAGATGATTCTGATGAACAAGTGGTAAGTGCTAGTGATGATGAAACAGGATTTGTAGAAATTTAAAAAGTCCAGAGAAAATAGCTTTGGTATCACAATTTAAATTAAATCTGATTGAATAATTGATAATGGTTGTTCACATCATATGGCCGGTGATATGAACAAGTTTGTTGACTTCAAAAGTCATGATGGAGGCATTGTCAGAGTTGAAAAAAATGCAGCATGTCATGTTAAAGGTATTGGATCTACAACTCTTGATGGTAAAACTAACATTGAGGATGTATATTTTGTTGATGGTTTGAAGCATAATCTTTTGAGTGTTGGAAAACTAGTGGATAAAGGTTATCAGTTGCAATTCACAGAGAAGACATGCATGATCAGAGACAAAGATGGAAAGGTAATTGGAACAAGAACCAAATCTAGAGGTAATGTGTTTTAGTTGAATCCTACCAAAATGACATGTTTGGTTGCAAAGGTAGATGATGGTTATGGCATAAGAGATTTTGTCATATAAAATTTGACAACATTGTGAAGACTAGGAGTATGTTTGTAGGTAGAGATTTTCCTAAGATTGTTAAGCTTACTAACACAATTTGCAAGGACTATGTATTGGCAAAGCATAACAAAACTTCTTTTCTAAGCAAGAAGTTTACTACTATAGCAAAAATAGAGATTGTACATACAGATCTTAGTGGTCCTAAAAATACTAAAGGATTCCATGGTGAAAGGTATTTCATGATTTTAGTTGATGAATTTTCTAGAATGATGTGGGTTGCATTTCTTAAAGAAAAATATGAGACATTGATAAGTTCAAGATATTCAAGAATAGAGCTGAGAATGAATCAAGTATGAAGATTAAATGTTTAAGATTAGATAGAGGAGGATAATTTACTTCAAATGAGTTTAACATCTTTTGTGAAGCTAATGGAATCAAAAGATAGCTATCAGCTCTAAGAACCCATATATAGAATGGCATAGCAGAGAGAAGAAATAAGTTAGTAATAGAAGTAGTAAGAGCTATGTTAGTTGAGAATGATGTATCCAAGATGTTTTGAAGAGAAGTTGTGAATACAGTAGTCTACACTATGAATAGAGTGCAATTCAAGAAAGACACAAACAAGACCCCTTATGAACTATGGTTTGGTCACTCACTTACAATTAAGTATTTCAGAATTTTTGGTAGTAAGTGTTATATCAATTGAGATGATGATATTGGTAAGTTTGATGCTAGAAGTGATGAAGGTATGTTTCTTGGTTATTCATTGAAATGAAAGGCTTATAGATGTTATAATATGATAAGTAAGACTATAATGGAAAGTGAAAATGTAAGATTTGATGACAAATTCAAGATACAAGAAAGAATAGTTGACTACAATTTAGATGATGAGTATGTTGTCACTAAACCATGAAGTATTCTTTGATACTAACAATGATTTTTAGAATAAAGGAGACTGAGGCAAGATCAAGCTTAGAACCTTCAACAGAGCTAAGAGTGGAGATAACAACTCCTAATTCAGGTAAGAATGTGACAAAGAATCATCCACCTAACCAGATCATTGTCGGAAAAGATAAGGGTGCGATGACAAGAAGCAAAATCAATGAAGAATTATGTTTGATATCTCAAGTTGAACCAAAGAATCTAGATGAAGCATGTAAAGGTGACTATTGAAAGCAACTTTTGAATGAAGAATTGGATCAAATAGTCAAAAATGAGACATGGGAATTGGGTCCCTAGACCAACAAACAAGAATTCAAAAACAAAATGGGTATTCAAAAACAAAATGAATAAACAAGGTGAAGTTGTAAGGAACAAGGAAAGATTGGTATGTAAAGGTTACTCATAGCAAGAAGGAATAGACTATGATGAAACCGATGCTCCTATGGCAAGAATAGAAGTAGTAAGGTTATTCTTAGTGTATACAACATATAAGAAATTCAAAATAATATCAAATGGATGTCAAGTTAGCATTTTTGAATGGAGAACTTGAAGAAGAGTTATAAATAGAACAACCTAACAGTTGTTCTTTAATAGATGACAAGGACATAGTATGTAGATTGAGGAAAGCATTGTATGGCTTGAAGAAAGCACCCAGAACTTGATATTAAAGGTTAGACAAGCATTTGACAAAGCTTGGATATAGCAAAGGTATGGTAGATAATGTTGGAAATATAGATGGAGTAACTGAGAGGGGGGGTGAATCAGTTACCAAAAAAAAAAATCTACAAATCCTCAGATATCTTAAATAACTAGTTATTGTTGTCACTTGGTAGCCACAAAAAAAGGATGTAACTTAGTAGATGAACGGTTTATTAACTTATTACTGATCTTTAAGCATTCACAATTATTAACATGCATGCAAAAGAAATAACATGAACACAAGAGACACCAAATTTAATGTGGAAACCCAATATGGAAAAAACCACCAAGTAACTAGCTACCAATTTTCACTCTTCTAAAGTGAGCCCTGTTAGGAGCCAAACTTGTTAAAATTTACAAAACACATTGTTAGGTGTGACCTTGTTAGAGGGTTTAATCACCCTGCTAGGAGTGGCCTTGCTAGAGGACTTTAGAACAATTTAGTAGAACTATCCACCTTGTTAGAGTATTTACAAAATGGTTGCTAAACCAACTCTATTAAGAGATTTAAAATTCACTGCTACAATTGTGAGAAAGTAACAACGAGTGACCTGAATGAGATGCAACTAAACTTTGTTGATACAGATCTTTGTTCTGCTTCACTAGATCCTTACTGATCAAATACACCTTTGCTGCTCCTCAAGGATATCTAATCCTTCTTCAAAATTCACTCACACTTCCTCTTTACACAATCAACTCACTTGCATACTCACTCATTCATACATCAATTCATTCATTCTTTAGAATTCATAACTTGACCTTTTATTTATATCTTACAAATTGTCAAGTCAGCTCATTTACAAGTTACATTTACCAATAAACAATACATCAATTGGCTATAGTCATTACATGAAACAATTAAACATTATTTCTCAAAATAATGAAATCCTTCATTGGCTGACCCTGCTCAGTAAACATTGCTTCAGAAATGATTTCCAGTGTTAATCAAGTGAAGCTCGGTAAACACTATGAACTCTGCAAAATCCTTTGGAAAATGAATGAAATTTGTAAGAACTAATTTTCTTTCACTGACCTTGTGAGCTTGGTAGAAATTGACTTCTATCATAGAATCCTTCAATGCTCAAGTGAGCTCGGTAGAAGCTATCTTCATAGTGTAACTTCCAAAAATGTTCGGTAGACTCTATAAATCACTTTGTTGACCAACTAAGCTCAGTAGACTCTATCTTTTGCTTTGCTAACCAACTAAGCTCGGAAGACTCTATCTAATAACTGATATGACATTTGTGTAACATCAAAGACAACACACAATTGAAGAATTGTATCCAACAATCTCCCTCTTTGGCATTGATGGAAACACAACATGTTATAGCAGAATAAAATTTGAAAACAAGTCTTTTTCTAATAGAATGTTTCTTCCTCTTAGATTTCATTCCACAGACTTCTCAAATACAGTAATCTCCCTCTATGAAGGAATTACATGGCTTCTTTTCAAACATCAAACTCTTCACAAAAAAATTCAAATTTCAAAAAGATATGACAATATACTCTCTTCCTCTTTGAAAACACATGCCAAAGACAACACAAACCAAATGAATAGAAATGTACCTTATGTACTAATTCATATGCAATGTTTCCATGATTATTCTACATCAATTAAAATATTTTCAACTTGATACCTATTGATGCATCACTAAAACTTCATTTTAGTGAGCTTCAGATAGGGGAATGACCCCTAGCTTACCTCTTAGATACAAGAATGCATCCTTAGGTAAAGGCTTGGTGAATATGTCAACAATTTGTTCCTTTGTATGGAAATATTCCAATCTAATCTCCTTATCCTGCACAAATTCTCTGACAAAGTGATACTTTATTGCAATGTGCTTAGTTTTTTAGTGCATCACTGGATTTTTGGATATGTTAATTGCGCTTGTATTGTCACAAAACATAACAACAAGTTCTTTGATTTCCACCTTCATGCCTTCCAATAATTGTTTGAACCAAACAATATTAGAACAGTTTACTACTGCTGCAACATACTCTGCTTCTACTATGGATTGGGATGTACAATTTTTTTTTTTACTTGTCCAAGAAACCAACATCTTTCCAAGAAAGAAAGCACCTCCACTTGTACTTTTTTTGTCATCAATGTTTCTTGCCCAATCTGCATCAATAAACACTTTCAAATCTAGATTACCTCCAAATTTGTCCCATAATCCATAATCTTCAATGCCTTTCAAATATCTCATGATCCTTTTGATTGTCATCATGTGATTTTCTCTTAATTTTGCTGAAAATCTTGCTACATACCAACTGCAAGAGCAATATCTAGCCTTGTATGAACTACATGCTACAACTTTCCAATCATAGATCTATATAATGACTGATCTACCTCCTTTGATTCATCATCCTTGGTAAGCTTTAGACTAGTGCACATAGGAGTTCGAACTGGTTTACAGTCTTCCATACCAAACTTTTTCAATATCTCCTTGATGTATTTAGACTGAGTGATGTAGATGGCATTCTTACTTTGCTAAATTTGAAGACCAACAAAGAATTTGATCTCTCCAAACATAGACATCTCAAATTCCTTGTTCATTTGCTCTAAAAATTCTTTGCAAAGATCATCATTCCCTATGAACAAAGTATCATCCACAAATATTTCTACCAAAACAATCTTGTTATCTGGTCCTTCCTTAATATATAAGCTAATGTTATCATTAGTTCTCTAAAAACCAATCTGAATAAGATTGTTATGCAGTCTTTCATACCATGCTCTAGGGGCTTGTTTCAAACCATACAATGCTTTGTGTAATTTGCAAACCATGTCTTTCCTATCTAGATCAAAAAAAATTTCAAACTGCTCAATGTAAATTTTTTCATCCAGTATACCATTGAGAAATGTTGACTTGACATCCATCTGATAAAATTTAAATCCTTTATATGCAGCATATGCAAGTAAGGTCCTGACACCTTCTAGTCTTGCAATAGGAGCAAAAGTCTCTCCATAGTCTATTCCTTATTCTTGAGAGTATCCTTTTCATACCAGTCTAGCTTTGTTCCTTGACACCTTACCATCTTCATTCAACTTATTTCTAAACACACACTTAGTTCCAATCACATTTTTATCTTTAGGCCTGAGTACAAGAATCCATGCTTTGTTTTTCTCAATCTTCTCTATCTCTTCATTCATATCCTCAATCTAACTTTCATTTCCTAATGCATCTTTGACACTTCTACATTCAAAATTAGCAAGTAAATGAGTACCTTTCAACTTACTTCTTGTCATAGTTCCTTCAGATTTGTTTCCAATGATCCGATCTAGTGCATGATGTCTCCTAACATATTTGGCTAATATAGGTTCCTTTCCTTTTGAATGCATTGCATTCTCATCCTCTTGCATTTCAACTTCAAGTTCTAGCTATTTTGTCTACTACTCGGGTCCTTCAGACTCGGTAGGCATTGGCTCAGTAGCATTAGAATGTGACTTGGGTTCCTGTAGCTCAATTTGAACTTCCTACAACTTGATTACTAAAGACTTGGGAGTAGAAGATTCCTGATTAATAGATGTATCTTGCACTGTATCAGGTTCAATGAAAATAAATCTTTTATAATCTTCTGGTTCCTTTTTGCTTTCTTCTTCAATCCTTTCTGCAAACTCATCAACTTTCACATGTGCACTTTCTATGACTTTGTGAGTAGACAAATTCAAACATATATATGCTTTACATTTTCACAAATATCCCAAAAATATTTCTTCATTACCCTTCACATCAAATTTACCTTTTCTAGATTCTTTCAAAATGTAACATTTACTTCCAAATATTTTTAGGTAACTTACATTAGGTTTATAGCCATACCATAACTCATAGGGGGTTTTGAATGAGTCCTTCTTCAGCTGTACTTAGTTCAAGGTATGAACTACAATGTTGATAGCTTCCTTCCAGTATTTGATAGCAATGTTCTTTTCAATCATTAAGGTTCTTGTACAATCCATGATAGATCTATTCCTTCTTTTAGCTATTCCATTTTGCTCAGGAGTTCTAGGGGTTGATACCTATCTTTTGATTCTCATTTCAATGCAAAAGTTATTAAACTCATGGGAGATGAATTCACCACCTCTGTCTGACCTCGAGCATTTTAGTCTTTTTCCTATTTCCTTTTCTAATCTAGCCAAATACCACTTGAACTTTCCAAATGCTTCTAATTTTTCTCTTAGATACATGACAGTCATCATTCTAGAGTAATCATCAACAAAAATAATGAAGAACCTTTCTCCACTATAGCTTTCAATTCTAGTAGGTCCACACAAATCAATATGCACAATTTCCAAAACATCTTCAGACTAATAGTTCTTACTTTTAAAGCTAGTCTTTCCCATCTTACCAATCTGACAATTCTTGCATAGACCAACATCAGATTTCTTTATACTAGGGATGCCTCTAACTTTTTTAAATTTTCTTATTTTCACCAAGTTATCAAAGTTCATATGACACAACCTTCTATGCCCATAACCAACTTTCTTCAACTTGAGCAATAAAGCATGAACATTCACCAAGTTCAAGATAGAACAAGTTATCTTTTGTTTGTATACCTAATCCAATTAGCTTTCCTTTGTCATCCAGCAATCTTGCTTTTCCCTGCATGAATTTCACTTTGAATCCATTATTGAGTAGCTATGCCACATTCAACAGATTGTGTTTTAGTCCTTCTACCCAATATGCATTATCACATACAAGCTCTTTGGTTAGTGAGATTCTTCCTTTTCCTTTTATACAACAAGGTTCATTATTACCAAATCGCACACTACCACCATCATAGTCTTCAAATTGTTCAAACTTAGTTTTATCACCAGTCATATGATGAGAGCAATCACTATCTATGATCCATGTATCATTTTTTCTCACATGAGAGATAAGTGTCATTTTCTCATCATTATCAGATTCATCTTTCATAGCAATGTAAACAATTTCATCTTCTTCTTCATTAGAATCATTAGAATCCTTAGCCATGAAACATGTTTTCTTACCTTTTTCCTTGAATGATTTGAAGTCTTTCTTGCCAATGCACTTGTGACCCTTCTTCTCATCCTTGTTCTACTTATTTGGGCACCTAGCAGCAATATGTCCAATTTCTTCACATGAAAAATAAATTAGAGGAACCTTACCTTTGTATTTCCCTCTACCTCTTGAATATTTCCTTGCAAGCAAAGCTTCAACCACCTCAAGACCACTGTCTGAACTCTGTTATGATTCTTCTTCACTTTCTAACTGAGAATCCTTTATTTCCTTTCCTTTCTCCTTGAGTGAAAGCTTGGCTTCACATGCTGCCTCAATATTCTTGGAAGCTGGAACATAGTTATCGTAATTATCTAGCTCAAATGCAATCAATCTTCCTACTATGGCCTCTAAATTTATCTTCTGATTTGCTTCACATCTTCTTTCTTGAATTGTAGAAACTCTAATTGCATAAATTGGAAGTAATGTTCTAAGAACTTTACTTACAATTGTTTCCTCCTCAATATCTCCTTCAAGAGCCTTGATAGCACTGACAACTACTTTGACTCTTTCAACATATTTGGCAATCTTTTCATCCTCTCTCATCCTAATCTGATCAAATTGTCCTCTTAGACTTTCTACTTTGGCTCTTCTTACATTATCATCACCTCCATAGATTTCTTTCAGCTTGTTCCACATTTCAAAGGAAGTTTTACAGTTCTTGACATCATCAAATTCTTCATAGCTTAGGGCAGATGAAATGTCTATCATCATGGTGTTATGAGTCTTCTTCTTAGTAATGTCATTAGCAAATAATGTACCAAAAGGAGTTACATATGCTTCATCTAGATATTTTAGTCCTGTATCTCCAATGGAAGCCAAATGGAGTCTCACGAGACCTTGCCATGCTGAAAAGTTATCCCTATTAAGCCTTGGAATTTTTGTCTTGTAAGACATCTTGATCTTTAGCTTAGATCCTTGAAATCCTTCCTACAAGCACCAAAAGCTTTGATACCAATTGTTGGAAATATAAATGGAGTAACTGAGAGGGGGGTTGAATCAGTTACCACAAAAAAAAATCCATAGATCCTCAGATGTCTTAAATAACTAGTTACTGTTGTCACTTGGTAGCCACAAAAAAAATTTTGTAACTCGGTAGATGAACTATGTATTAAATTATTACTGATCTTTAAGCATTCACAATTATTAACATGCATGCAAAAGAAATAACATGAACACAAGAGACGCCAGATTTAATGTGGAAACCCAATATGGAAAAAACCACCAACTAGCTACCAATTTTCACTCTTCTGTTCAAAGTGAGCCCTATTAGGAGCCAACCCTGTTAAAGGTTACAAAACACACTATTAGGTGTGATCTTGTTAGAAGATTTAATCACCCTGCTAGGAGTGGCCTTGCTAGAGGACTTTAGAAAAATTTGGTAGAATTGTCCACCTTGTTAGAGGATTTACAAAATGGCTGCTAAACCAACTCTATTAAGAGATTTAAAATTCACTGCTACAATTGTGAGAATGTAACAATGAGTGACCTGAATGAGATGCAACTAAACTTTGTTGATATAGATCTTTGTTCTACTTCACTATATCCTTACTGATCTAATACACCTTTGTTGCTCCTCAAGGATATATGATCCTTCTTCAAAATTCGCTCACACTTCCTCTTTACACAATCAACTCACTTGCATGCTCACTCATTCATACATCCATTCATTCATTCTTTAGAATTCATGACTTGACCTTTTATTTATACCTTACAAATTATCAAGTCAGCTCATTTACAAGTTACATTTACCAATAAATAATACATCAGTCAGTTACAGTCATTACATGAAACAATTAAACATTATTTCTCAAAACAATGAAATCCTTCATTGGCCAACCTTGCTCGGCAAACACTGCTCTCAGAAATGATTTCCAATGTTAACCAAGTGAAGCTCAGTAAATACTACGAACTCTGCAAAATCCTTTGGAGACCAAATGAACTTAGTAAGAACTAATTTTCCTTCGCTAACCTTGTAAGCTCGGTAGAAACTGACCTGTGCCATTAAATCCTTTAGCAACCAAGTGAGCTCAGTAGAAGCTATCTTCATAGCGTAACTTCCAAAAATGCTCGGTAGACTCTATCTAATAATTGATATGACATTTGTGTAACATCAAAGACAACACACAATTGAAAAATTATATCCAGTAGAGAGTAGTCTCTATTGGAAAGAAATTGATGATGGATTGATGATTTTGGTAATATTTATTGATGATATCATATTTGGAGGAAATGATGATGAAAGTGACAAGATTACAAAAGAAATGAAGAAGGAATTTGAAATGAACATGATAGGAGAAATGAAATATTTTCTAGGATTACAAATTGTGTAAGATAAAGAAGGAATCTTTATTTCTCAAACTAAGTATCTGAAATATTTACTAAAAATGTTTGGATTAGAGACATGCAAACTAGTTGGAACACCTATGGTAATTAGACACAAGTTATCTACAAAGGATGATACACATACTATTGAGCAAAAGAACTACAGATCTATGATCAGAGGATCGCAATATCTAACTCACACAAGGTTGGATATAGAAAATGCAGTTGCAATTGTTGCAAGATTTCAAGCTGATCCCAAAGAATCACATTATGTGACAGTCAAAAGGATATTTAGATAACTGAAAGGAACACCAAAGTTTGGATTGTGGTATGATAGATCTAATGATTTTACTTTATATCTATATACTTGTACTAATTGAGTAGGTAGTATGGATGATAAAAAGAGCACTAGTGGTGGAGCCTTCTTTCTTGGAGGAAGATTAGTTTCTTGGCTAAGCAAGAAGCAGAATTGTATCCCACATAGTACAATGGAAGAAAAATATGTTGTAGCAGCAAACAATTGTAATCAAGTTGTTTGGATGGAGCAGATACTGAAGAATACAAGGATAGAATTTAGTGAACCTATTATCATACATTGTGACAACATAAGAATAGTAAATATGTCTAAGAATCCAATGTTGCATTCTAAGACTAAGCACATTTCTATCAAGTATCACATGTTGAGAGAGAAAGTTACAAAAAAGGAAATTCGATTGGAGTATGTAAAGACCAAAGAGCAGATTGCAAATATTTTCACTAAGCCCCTTCCCAAATAATATTTTCAGTATTTGTGAGGTATGCTAGGAGTTATGCCCCTTCCTACATTGGAGTAGATGATGCAAGAGTGCATCAGTCTAGTGTAACAGAGCACTATTGTTTGTCTGGACTCAATTTGATGCTTCATGTATGGGGAGTATCTAAGATGGACAGAGTCATCTAGGACTCTTATTGGATGTTGTTTTTGAATAGTGCATTTGGACACTTGAGCAAGTCAGAAACAGTTGTTGCAGGGTTCGATGGTTGCTAAAACCTCTAACATTCATGTCAATGGGGGAGAAATTTAGCATCAAAAATATATTACAACATGGAAAAATAGTTTGATCTAAAACACATTGAGGTATATCAATGGGGAGAATGATTGATGAAAGAGGATTTGAAAAGAAAGGTTAACAGTCTTTTGTAGTTGGTATTTTTAGAACTAGATTTTTTCATCTATGTTGCCATCAATGCCAAAGGGGGAGATTGTTGAAAGCATGCATGTTGATGATATTCCTATGGGAGAGCATTATAGAAACATGATTAGATTATTATCATGATTATATGTTACATTCATGACTGTGTTTGACATTGATGTCAACATAGCATTTTTATGTGATATTTGACAAAAGAATACTAGAAAGATCAAGTTGGTATGGATAGATAGTTGAGTACTTTCACTAAGAGAGGTTAAAGGGAGACACTACTAAGAGTCTATTATATGTAGCTAACCTTGAAAGGAAAAGATATTAAGTCTAGAAGAAGTTATGCAAGTTTTAGTGAAGACTATTCTGAGATAGAGTTTACAGAGCCATGTTCTGTTAAACTTGTTATATCTCTTAGCAGATTCATTATTATGAGAAGTCAAAGTTAAAGATGTGGCTAAGTTCACTAGTCATAATGTTACGTGTATGGAAAGTTATTCAAGTTATAAGGCGAAAGATTAAGTTATTGCTAAGTGTAACATGTTCTTAATGTGGTCCTATAATAATTAATTGAGAAGGTGTAATAGCCAAATTAGGGAATTGTTTTATGGATTTGGTATAAAGGAAGGACAATTTATTTTATCATGTATGGATGAATGTAAATGATTTTAAACAGCACAAAGAGAAAAATGTGAAGTTGAGTAGAGAAAAGTGAGGTGAAGGAAACTTTGTTGGTGATGTTTTATTGTGTGATCCAAAGTTTGATACTTGGATCTAAGGTTCATGATCTGGTCTACAATGTCTAAAAGTAATTGATCTAGTTCATAGGATAGAGAAAAGAAGTTAAAGTTCAGTACGTACAACTATGCTGCAAGGAATAGTTGAGAGATAAATTAGCCAATGAGTTCAGTAATCTTGCCCTAGAATTTGTTTGGACAATGGGTCCTTCTATCTTCTACAACTCCTAACAGGGTTGACACAACTCCTAACAAGGTTGGAATCTTATAACAAGGATTCAAAGTCTCCTAATAGGGACTCATATGTAATAAATTTTTTAGTAGACTCCTAACAAAATCCATCCTCTAACAAGGAATATTTATGTTAGTACATCATCTTGTGGGCATTATTCCCATAGGGGTTTTCCCTCTGGTCAAGGGTTTCCCTAGTCAACATATATGGTGTAATTGTGTATGTTCATCTTTGTATGGTTGTTGTTTAATTTTTTTAAATGGTTAAGATTATTTAAGGTGGAAAAATGTTTTAATTATTGGATAATTGATTCACTACCCCCCCCCCCCCAGTTATCTTGGTGGACTATTGTTTCTAACAGGGGCTAGTTTATGATTCCAAGTTTCATGAATTCAAAGTAAAGTTTCATACTCATTTGCTAGGGCAATATCAGATTGACACAATGTATTATAATGGTACAGTATAATTTCTACCTATGAATGGTGAGAGAAAATAATAATAGTTAATGGCCATCATTTGAAGCTTTATCACAAGCTAGAAACAATGGATAAATTTCTTGCAGAAATACATTCATAGGTGGATTTTTTCCTTCTGGAAGATTCTTTTTCCATGATAGAGAATTATGGTTATAATTGACATGAGAAGGAATAAAAAGAGTTGATTGAAAACTAGCAATGTTGATCTATTCTCCAAAAAAAAAGTGTGAAATAAAAAGCAATAATGGCAGTCATACTCATAAAGAGTTGAAAAATAGAAATGATGACTTTCTAATAAAATCAAGTTTCTATTGAAAGATCCAAATTTTAAAAAGGAAATGTAAAAAAATTATTTATCTGGTGTTAACACATTGGTAAACCTAACAATTCACACATATTGAAAAGCCTAATTTCTTTTTTCTCGAGAATAAACCACCCAGTGACACCTAGTGATGACCTTGATATGTGGGATACAGAAATAAAGAGGAGGAATCGATAATTATTTTGAGGAGGTATTCATGTATTAGATGATAATAACATTTATTATTCCTTGTCCATAGTTAATTATGGTAACATTAGTTGAAGTAATGTGAAACCATTGCAACAATTGTATATATTAATCATTTTTTAGTATAGCTTATGTAATTTGATTTAGAAATAAAAGTGCAATCAATGTCTCATTATTTGAAAAAACATAAAAAAAGGAAAATGTAATGTCATAATACTTATATATGTCTTGAGACACAGACAAACTCTAGGAAAGGCTTTTTTGTGATGAGTTGGCAATATTTAGATGCACAAAAAAGGACAAATGATGAAATCAAATGCTTGTCTCATTTAAATGTCCCATAATGAAAAGTATTGCATATCAAGTGAATGAAAAAATTACTTTTTCCAGTACCCAGAAATTTTTGCAATTGTAGAAATTTCTTCTGTTCTTGAAAGGAGTTAGAATTTGTTCAAATTTGTCTAGCAATTAGGTTTTGTAGAAATGGGAAGGAAAAGGAAATCGGAGCTGGAAATATTAGAACTTGATAGAGAATTAGAGAAATGGCTACAAAGGACAGAATTGTTGAATTTCATCCACATGTATGAAGGGTTTGATGAAGATTTAATAGAAGAATTTGTGTGGCATTTCCATGTTAATGTAACTCAAGTTCATGGACGAATTTTCCATGTCAATACTAAAGTTGTCACTTAGCTTTCTAGCATTCTAGTAAAAGGTGAAATAATAACAAAAAGAACTTCAAATCTAGAGGAACCGATTGATCCATTTTATAATGAACAAGAAGATGAGAGGCAATTAGAGCTGGTTAAAAGTAATGGGAATACAAAGGGAATTAAGAGAGTTTTATTACCAGAACCTTGGAAGACTCTAGTAGTCTGGTTAATGAAATATATTTCACTTGCGATGGCCAATATGCTATGATACTGGGACCAAGTTTGAAAATGTTGTGTCATATTCTCTATAGTGAGGAAAATTTTCAATTTCATCAATTATCAATAGTAATTCATAATGTATAGTTAAAGAAAAAAGAGGTAAGATATCAAGCTCTTTTGTATTTGATTTTGAAGTTTCATTCTCTACAAGATAGAGAAGGGGAAGAGTCTCGGTTTAAATTTTTAACTAGAGAAGGTAATATTCAAGGCCTTGAGGTTAAGAAAATAAAAAGGGAACCAGTAAAATTGAAAATGGAAAACCCTAGGAAGCAGAAAAAAGGGAAAATGGAAATTGAAAAGAAAGGTTACTATTGTGTCCTGATGCTCACCTAAACTTCTTTAGAGCGAGTCAAAACCTAATAAAATAGATACTCCTAAAAAATAATCTAAGAGCTTTAGTATGGGTAGAAGGAAAATTTCATAGTCCATCTTGAAGGAAATGAAGAAGACCATGTTCAAAGTTTAGAGGAACATGTTACATAGCCTATTCAACAAAGGAAATGTAGGATATGAGAAGAAAACATAAAGTACATGATAATTTGATGACTTAATAGGTGAAACACAAGAGCCACCTATTGAATAAAATGTGTATGTAATGGAGAGCCCTATAAGGAATCCACAAGAGCCCACACAAGAACCAAAATATCAATTTGAGAGTCTTGAGAAGTATACACAAGAACCTCCTCAGGAAGAAAAAAGCCAAGTTCAAAATTTTGATGTTAGTAATGAGGAGGATATAATTCTTAGTTGTGTTTTCTGGGCAGATTGTGTTACAATTTTTGCATCAACATTTCGGATCACACTCTGTGATCCATCATCAGGATGAGAGAGCTGAAGGAAAAAAGAGGATATAATTATTCTTGATCAGGAGTGCTCCATCTCTCCAAATCATTCCCCTATTCAAAATGATCCTAAGATAGTTGAAATTATAAGAGATAATGAGTCCAAGGACCAGGTGGACACTCAGAACAAGGACCACGAAGAAGCAGACAATGAGGACTCCAGGGACCAAGTGGACACCCAGAACAAGGACCAGGAAGGAGCAAATAGTCAAAAGGAAAACAAAGCTATAGAAACCCTACAAGACCTGGATAAGGAGAATCGTTAGTTTTCTTTCTCTTTTTGTTTTTGTTCTAGGGTAGGTTGCTAGCTTTTGCCTCCTGGCCTTGGGCCTAATGTTTTTTTTTTGGCTTTCTATAGCAGTTTCTTATTAGCTGGACTTTGTTAACTATTTATATTTCAGATATGTTGTAAAACTTTTGGGTTTCATGATTCCTATAAAACCTATTTTACTTAATCAAAAGCATGGAGGATGATGAGGTAGAAGAAGAATTTGAAGCTTCAACCTCTTCTAAATTAGAAGAAGTAGATGTAGAGGAAAAAGAGGATTTTTTGTGGAGAAGATAAGGAAAATAAATAATGGAAGAAGAAGAAATGGTACAAAGACCAATAACAAAGGAAGAGATGTAGTTGAGAGAGGCCCTCATACTCTCATTGAAATAAAAGGAACTTGAAGAGGACATGAAGTGAAGAAATGAAATGTATGAGAAAATGATTGATAGGGAAAAATAACTTCAACAACAATTTGAATAATTGGAAAATGAAAACAATGTTAAGGAATAAAAATTAAATATGATGCAATAGGGGATACTCCACATTAAATAAGACATTTCATAGGTTAAGATTTAGTATGAGGAGAAAATAGAAATATTAAGACAATAGCTACAAATTTTTAGAGAACAAAAAGAGCAACAACCTTCTACATCAACAGGTCAACCACAATATATGTCACTTGCTACTCAAAAATACAAGCAACAAGTAAATGAGTTACAAAAGTAGTTAGAACAAATAACCAAGGAGAAAAATTAAGTTGAGGAAAGAGTCAATCAAATTGTGGAAATTTCTCTACACTTGAATTTCTTAAAGGAACCCCCAGGTTGTGTTTCTAAGGGAAAAGTTATTAATATGGAAAATAAATCAAATGATCCTCGAAAGAAATTTGGACTATGATGATGGTTTTGAATTCATGTTGGATTATAGAAATAGTGCTCCTCAAGTGTGTAATTTAATGTGTGATTTGTATCTCCATGCATTTCTTTTTGGACATCATATTTAATCTTTTATCAATTTGTATGTTAGATATGTCCAAATTAGGGCATTGACTTCTTTTATGCAAAATTAGGTTGAGTAGGAAACACAAAATGATAGATTTTTGGAAGTGCAAGAAAGACTATGCCTCCATATTAGAGAAGAATATCCCAAAACTCTACCTCTTAGAAGAGATTTTAAAGGTTTAGCACAAAATAGGACAACTTAAGTTTGTTAGCAAAACTTGCAACATAGTGTTGGGATTATAGAGTTGTCATAAACAGTATGACATATCAAGTCAGAATGGCCATTGGAGAGAGGTATGAGGATATTCTGCCTATAATTAGGCAAAGAGAACCAATGGCCCCTCAAATTTATTGGGTCATAAGAAAGGGAAAGGGAAATATGTGAATTGATTGATATGAAAAGAACGAGATGGACTAGTATGAGATTCAAGACTCGGTAGATAATCTTCCCTCCAACGTTCAATGTAGAAAATAGGCTTGATGGCTAGGCATTTACAAATTGGAGGGAGCCAATTGAAATAGATAATGGATATCATAATAGGCCTTATATTGCATATAGTTTAAAGGGATTGTGTCTGTCAATTTACATAGAGGAGAAAAATAAGAATTTGACCGATCCATGATGAGGACATCATGCAATTTAGGAAGGGGAGAAATGGTGGATATTGAAAATTGCATTTTATTTTTTTGTTAAAATTGCTCTCAAGACATTTTTTATGATAAGTATGTATAATTGGTAGTTTTGATATACACTTTTACTTAGGTTATGATACTTTAGTTGATTTTTGACATGTGGATTAAACATTGGTAATGGGATAATATAATGTGTACTTCCTTTGGAATATTATTAGAAATGTTGCAATTCTTAGTAATTACTATGCATATCTTGTGTTTTATCATTTGTGAGTGATGACATATTGAAAATAAAAATTTTGAATGTGGCGCTGATGAAGTTTGAGTTAACTAATGATTTTTGGCAATGTGGAAGTAGTCATCTTGATTGAATTGAAGTGTAACTAAAGACTCAATGATGAATCAATAAGTCATCTAAGTGTGCCACCACATGTTAGGAACAACTATTATCTCATTTCTTCCACATCTTTCATGTTTTTTTGATGTAACAACAAAACTTCTAGTTCTATTCTATTTAAGTTTTTTATTATTCCCAATTACTAGGGACCATAGTTTGAATTTGAAATAATAGATATTCTCTATAAATATCCTATTGTTAGTTTTGTTTAAGATTAGTAATCATTTTTCTATAAAATAGGGATTAGTTGGTTAATAGGCTCAATTTCTAGGAATTAGTTCAATTTTATTTACATTTCTACAATCAGAACCTTTTATTTATGTGTCTCATTTTGGATATTGGAATAAAGTGATATGTTGGTTGATTTACATTTCTATATTATGGAAACAATGATTGGGAAAAAGTGTACAAGTTTTCATTTGTTTAGAAAGGTAGTTTCAATGGCCACTATTTATGAAGTTACTCATTTTTAGATGAATATTGTAGGAATCATTTGTATACTTGTGAATTTCAAATGGGAAGGAATCATAATTTTCCATACTACTTATAGAGTTAGATTGATAGTCATCCCTTCTATTAATAATTAAATTGCAATTTGAAAAATGAATTGTTTGATTAAGAGCACAAGTGGCATTGTTATTTCAATTCTTTAAAGTCTTGGATTAGTTTTTGCAATGCAGAAGTAATATAGGAATCTTTCAATTTCTAAATTCTAGTTTAGACAGTTATTTTACAAAGCATCTTAGATTTAGAATCTACTACAATAATCTTAATTATTGAAATTGAAGGGAAAGTATTTGCAATCCATTCTAGGTTCAAATTTTAAAACCATTTTAGTTCATAAGACAAGTTGTATTTCTATTAGAGTAAGGGAAGGTAAGGAGAGTTTTGAATAGCTCTTGAAAAGACCAAAATTTCAAGTTAGTCAATGTTTAACGGTGCAAAACCCCCCAAAAATCATTGAGTCTTGTCAAGGATCCTTATAGAATATTGCCCTATACACACCCTAGTTGACATTGAATTGAAATTAAATGATGCAAGTTGACAAAGAAACAATCTTGTACATATGTGTTTGTACATGTTGTTGGAAATTTGTTCAGCACTCCCCTCAAGAATCATGAAAAGGGCTTAACCGCCTCATGTGTACTATAAGTTGAGTGGTTGTGTTGAGAATTGATAAATTGGTCTTTTGGTGCAATGGCAACCCCACTCTAATAAGTGGTATCAAAGTTTAGTCACAAGTTCGAATCCTCAAACCCTCAAGTAAAGCTGAGGGGGAGATTGTTGGAAATTTCTTCAGCACTCCCATCGAGATTCGTGAAAAGGGCTTAACTACCTCTTGTGTACTATAAGTTGAGTGGTTGTAATAGGCATTGATAGATTGGTCTTTTGGTGCAATGGAAACCCCACTCTAACACATGTATATATACATCTACATGCATATATATACACATACAAAGACATATGTGTATGTGTATGTATACATACATAGATATACATGTGTATATATACACACATACAAAGACATGTGTATGTGTATGTATACATATATAGATATACATATGTGTGTGTATGTGTGTATATAGATGTATGTGCATGTGTCACACTTTTAAGGCAAAGATAGTCAAACCCTATAATCTATCAATGATCTATATTATTTAGTCAATAAGTTGGGTATCTTACTCCTTCACATTGTTGATCTCATATTGGTTTTGGCATATGAGTGTCTATACACTTAAGTCATTTATAAATTATGTACTTAGTTCATGCCGAACAGATAATGCATGTCGAGCATAACATGTCAGATAGTGCATGTTGAGTCACTCAAGTTTTGAGCAATAGTATGTATTGAGTTATTCAAATGTCAAGTGATCATTGGATGTCAATTCATTTAGAGGTTGAATTACAACATTGAAGTTGTAGTTGATGTTGAGCATCAGGGACTTCTGATGATGAGTTATACAGTTTTCACATAGTTGTTTGTAATGGCACAAACTTCTATGTAAACCATTTTGGAGATGACTAAAGATTGTTTTGCGATCTTAGATGATAAGAATGGATCCTTATTGTGAATTCCTATGCAGTACATGCAGCCAATCATAAAAAGGGAAGATTCAAACAGCTAGATGGATGAATTACAATCTTTGATCCATACCTAACCCTAAGTCACCTAGGTCTTTTTAAGGAAGATAAACCCTAAAATTGTTATGTGTGTAGAAACAGAATAGAAAGAAGTTTTCATGTGCAAATAGAGCTTTCATGGTGACTAAGGAGTTGTGAATTGAAATACATTGCAGAATCAATTAGAGGAGAACAAAGGAAAGGAATTAGAAGACAACAGAGATGCATCTTATTAGAAAGGATCAAGTACACATTAGGAAAGAGGTGATCTATCATCAAGCAACATAATGCTAACCGAAGGATCATTGCTGAGAGGTTCTAACAGGTAAATTAGTTAAATCTATTAACACAATAGTCTTAACAATTTGTTGTAAATCCTTTAACAAGGTGCTTACTTCATTGTAAGTTGAAGTCCTTTAATTAGGCACACTTCTAATAGGGTGTAGAAATCCTTTAACAGGGTGAGACCTTTGTTGTAAGCCTTTGATAGGATAGGATAGACTAGATCATGTCTCATGATCAAAACATTGTAACCTTCATTGGATACACTTTATTACTATAGTAGTGAAGATTTTTGGGTGTCATCCTCACCCCAGTTTTACTTTCTCCTTGGAGGGTTTCTAGGTAACCAAATATCTTGTGTCATACATGTGTTGAATTTTTATTTACATGTTTTAGAATTATATGCTTAATCTGGTATTTCAGTTTACATATTGAATTATAAGATGGATTTGAGGTGAATGATTTTATGGTTAAAATTTTTAAGTGTTGATTCACCCCCTCCCCCCTCTCATAATTTACTTTCCCTATTGTATTTCCAACATGCACTTGTTTTTCAAAAAATAGTTGTTATAACTTAAGTTAAGAATAACATGAATCTATCGATAAACTAAAGAAAGATTATGATGTCAAAATTGGGGATTTAGAAGGAAAGCTAGAAAAACTTAAGGCCACACTACAGAACATATGAAACAAAGTCACAAATTGCTCAAATCCTCAATGTAGAATATGAAAATTTTGGTGACTACACTTGATCAAGTGCATCAAGAAAAGGCTATATTCAATCTATACCTAGAGAAGGAGATGGGATAGGAGGTTTGTACTAGACCCATTTGAAAGCACCCATGTAAATACAATGAAGAGGGTGATGAAGCTTTCTCAAGATATTATAGATCTTTAGAAGCCTGCAAAGGATATGAACTTAATAGAAATGGGACAATAGAGATGTTAAAGAATTTGGCTTAAGCATGTTTTTCTTGTTGGTCCTAGTTTTCCTCTGTGTCAATATTTTATTGGTGTCGTGTGTTGTGTTGGTTGTTTGTTGATGTTATCTCTGTTCTTTTGGCCATCTTTATTCTGTGTTGAATTTTTTCAATCCTCTATTTAGCTATGTTTTAATGATTTACCATATGAAATCTTCATGTAAAGGCCTTTGGGTCCCTTCAAAACTTGTTTATGCCTTAATCAAAAATCATAAGTGGAGTTTATTTTCCTTTAACTAATTTATTACTTATTCAAAGGCAAAAATGACATCTCAACATAGTTTTTAATTAGAATTTCTTTTCTCAAACTTATATTTTCATCAAAAGAATAACTAGCTAAGCTAAATTGACAAAGATAATGCTAAGTTTCTTAATTGTGTGGTTCACTGATATATTTTTTGTATTGGAAAAATGCAAATAATATACAAGGAAAAAATGTGAATAGAGAGTAGCCCGCCCGGGCAACAAACATTACTAGTTTAATGACTACCAAATTATATCCGACAAACTAATCAGATACCAGACTATTCTGATTCACCAATATTTGAATCCCTTGAAAATACACTTAAATAACTATTGATGAATTAATTCTCCCAACTTATAATAACAATTAAAAAATAACTTCTAATTAAAACACATATTATTCATCCTATTATAATTTCTTTTTAAAACAAAATGCAATTATTTTAATTATCAAATTGTTCCTTAAAAGATTTATATCTCCTAAATAAATATACTCACACCCATGTTCTTATTTGTATTTTGTAACCCATTCCTTTGGAAAGATTGATCACATTCAATGTGTGTAGCTCCACATGATTGAAAGTTTTGTCCCTCTAGTGTTGTGTCACTTGAGTAACGTGCACTCTTTGGCACTCCCTCCTTTCATGAAAAGAATATACACCTATGAATATACTAACCATTTTATTAAAGCTAGATACACATTGACTAGTTTTATTAAAGCTAGATACACATTGACTATCTTTCCACTTAAATTGTACAACCCATTACTTTATTATTATTTATTTCAAATTCTTCTTTAAGATCTTTGCAAATATAAAATGGCATTGAATTTCACCCAAATGATTGTTAAATAGACCTCCAAATATTATATTGTAATTTATTGATTAAAATCTCTTTTATGATTAAGATTTTATGACAAGAGTGTGAGGAATCATATAAGAATATGGACCACTTTATTGGGCCATTACCTCTTGGAGTCGAAATTAACCCTTTATAATTAACTCTAATTTCCAATAACATGTTGTGGGGATATTGCATTTCCTTAATCCAACATTGGGTTGAATACAATGTAGGGTGTCACCAAATTGTTCAATCAAATAAAATACACCTTTTGTAAGATTGGCCAAATGATTTTAAAGGTACTATAAGTTTTACAACTCATGAGATCGATTTCTTTTTAAGATTTGTATGGTGATAATTATGAGGTGAGGCATCGACTTAATTCAAAATTATTATTATTATCCTAGTCTCTACGAATCATCATTTTTGCCATTTATGTTTATCATTATTTTAATGTTTTTAAATTGGCAACAACTATATCATTATGCCTCTAACCAGATTTAAAAAGACTAAGCATAGACTTGATTTGTTAATGAGAAATTAGACTATCAAATTTATTATGGAAACAATTATCAAATGTAGTGTCATTCTGACCAATTAAATTATAATGTCTAATTTGTTAATAGATTATCTCAACTCCTTATAAATATGTGTTTATAAGAAACTTGATTACAAAAGAGAAACACTTTTTATAAAGTGATTTTTTAAAACAAAATATGAAGTATGTATATCAAAGACTAACAAAGGATTTTTGTTTACTGCATCTTTCTTGTATGTATATATTTCATCTCTATAAATAATGTCACTTACATTTTATATATTATTCCATTTATATTTTTGTCAATTTATTAAAAGTGTGTAGTTTTTTAATTAATTAATTATAAAAAAAGTTATATATATAACTTGTGTCTTTATTTTAATAATTTTATATAGTTTTAAGTGACTTATATCTATTGTTTCATTATTTTTTATATTTTTCAAGTTAAAAATTTGACAATATTTCATTTAATTTTGAATTGACTAATTAGTATATAAAAGTACAAAATTGTGTAACTCTTTTATAAAAACATGTCAATGTTGAACCAAATTTCTCACTTGAACTACTAGAAAGTTGCATATATGTTTTGAGATTTCAAACAATGTAAACCAAGAAAATATATGCATTTTGAGTGCATTTAATATACTTTTTTATTGAACAAAATGCTAATTAAAAAGTGAAATGGTACTGGTAAAAATATATAATATAATCTAGTAGTTACAAAATGTTAAGCAATAAAATTACATGGGACATTGCTCTTTATATAGAAATTATTTTTTCAAATTTATTATATATTTACAACTTGATACTTTAGTGCACAATTATTTTTCTTTATTTTTATAGACTATATTATAAAATAAATATTAATTTTTTTGTGCACTCAAAACACAATTGTTTTCTTGGAATGTCAATTTCTCATTGATCAAATTAAGAAGTGATTTATTTATTAAGTTGCACAAGTAATTAATATTGTTTATGTTTAAAAATTAGGGTTTTATCCCTTACAAAGCTACAACCTAAGGGTGTAAAAACCACTAACAAAGATCATTGTCACTCTAATAGGAGAAACCTCGAGAAAAAAAAAAAAAAAAAAAGGTGTTAGATAGAAAATTGAAAGTAAATTTTGGAAAGGAAGCCTAATAGCATGTAAGGTGTAATCATTAACAACCAGCTTAAAGACACTAAAGAGTTAACAAGAGGCCATCATGGGCACTATTAGGATCAACAATGTAAAACCAAGTAAATCTAAACATGATTATCAAGATCGGTGTTGCAGCAACCATGATAGAACTCATTTGATCTCTGACCCTCTATTAAGAATTTTAATGGTTCCTTTCCCATTTTCATTATAGAGAAGATGATGGACATAATCGATAAGGATAGGGTTGCATTATCTGAAGAGATCAACAAAGAAAAAACAATATTGAAGGAAATTCGATAACTAGTGATCAAAGTATCAAAAATGCTAGAATTCATAGATGACTTAGAGAAATGCAAACATACAACATAGAAGGAAATAGATGCACTAAATTTGATCTTGTCTCAAGTTCGTCATTTGAATACTACTCAAAGGTAAAAGTGATCACTCTAAAGCTAAAACATATGTAAGCATAAGAAAGGAAAGGGATGAAAAAAATATTGGAGCTACAATCCTATTTAAGACCTACATTAGAGAAGATACTTGACAAAATGTCATGCAGAAAGACTACTCAGTTTACTTGATATGAGCAAATTAGATTCAATAGAAGAACTAGCAAGAAAATTGTCTGAGCAACTAGTCACCTTAAAGTACAAATAGAGAGAACCAAGATCAAATCCAATAAAATATATGATAAATTATGATATACCTTTGTCATTAATGACAAAATGGGGGAGAAGATGTATGAAAAAAGGGGAAGTATAGATATCTGATACGAAGGGGAAGATTAAGTGAAGATAATATTTTTGAGGAGAAAAATATTGATGACAAGAAGGAGAATACCCACGTAGAGAGATCTAGGATGAAAGGAGAAAAGTTTTGAGAATCTTTTTTCCATCAATGTCAAAGGGGGAGATTTTCATAATTTGGAAAAGAAGACTAAGAATATTTGGTGACATACTCATTAAATCCATATATGTGATAGGTTGTCATTATGTTGTCATTGATGGAAACTCAGTGAACTTAGTAATATAAGAAAATGATAAAGGCAAATAAGTCATAGAAGAAACTCACAAGATCATTAACACTTAGTCATGAACAATAAAGTAAGGATAAGTGTCAGGTCAAAGGAAGATGATAGGTTCATATGTTACCTATAATCACCCAAAAATGCTCATCAAAACCATGATCCCCCTTTCTACATTTTAATCTATTACTGAACACTCTATGTTTAACCAATTTTGCATAATTTTTAATCAATTATCCTTGATCAAAACTTCTCATAAATATTTTATCTATTTTACCTTATATTTGACCACCTTATCCTAAGTCTTATTTTATTAAAAGAACTTTTTCCCTTTTAATTAAGTAAAATCTCCAAATTCCATTTTATTCCTAGGTGCACACATAAATACATTTTCCTATTTTAAAAAGAAAAAGGGATTTTTTCTACACATGGAGGCACATTTTCTTATTAGAGGAATTTTTTTTTTTAAATAACTTTAATTCTCTTCCATTCATCATTTTCCTCTTAAACACATCCATTAATTTTGCCTCATGGAAGCTTGTGCACAAAGTCAACATGGGATTAATTGTCCATTGTCAATTTTTTCTCTTAATCTCTATCATCCATTTTAATCCCAAAGTTCTCTCATAATCTTAGAGTCTCATGTTATTGTTATGTTGCATGATTTACTCTACAACACTTGGAGCACTCACCACACTCTCTCTACTCTTACATTGTTGAAAAACTCTTGCACTCATGGCTTAGTGATCATTATAGCTTAGTTTTTTCATGATAGCTTAGCCTTTTACTTCCATTGTACTTTGATTATCTTGTATTTCTTATACTTTTATATTATCTAGATTAGCTTGCATACTCATTTTAGATTAAATTTAATCTAATTTTCTTTCACTTGATTCTTGGATACTAGCACTCTTTATTTTGTATCTAAATCTTCGGTTGCATGGTACACCTTGAAAGGGTCACTAGTAGGTTCATTTGAGAGCCAACCCATTACATTTCTTTGATTCTTTCATTCTTAGATAGGAATCTATCAAACACCATTAAAGACTCCATTTCCATTGGATTCCTTGGATATAAGGCTTATAGAAGTCTGATACATTTTGTGCATACATTTTTTGGTGCCCATTGTGGGGCTAGAACCAAGTTTCTAGCTCCATTTTCTTGCATTTTTTGAGTTTAGTAGTTTAATTTTCTTGAATTTTAGTTTCATTTCTTATTTATCATCTTTCATAGCCACTTATTGTATCTAATCAAGTTTTTTTTAGGTTTGTCACTTTGGTTTTAAGGCTAACCCTTGCGCAAAATGATTTGAAGGAAAAAACACTAGGTTTTGAAAGATTTTATCATATCTTCCTAATGACTTGGTGATCGGATATGATTTCTTTTTGGGGATTTCAAAATTACTAGGGGGATTTTCATCATTAAACTTTTCTTTTCTATGTCTCTAGTGCTTGAACTTTCTTAAAATGGCTCTCTAGTTTTCCCATTCTTGGTATTTTCCATCTTTCTTGCCTGTCTCATCATACTAGGACTTTCTTTTTGTTGAAACAATAGCTTGAGCTACTTTAATAAACTCTCGGTTAGTTTCTCACTTCTCCATCTTGGTTTATTATCTCTTTTATCTTATCTTTTCTTTCTCTCAAGTGTCATACATAGGGAAATCTAACCCACAACTTGGGCATCTTGTGACTGTACACACCTAAAAACTTTTAGAAAATAAAGTATTTTTATTTTCTAAAAAATTCATGATGACATCATCATTTATTAATTAATTATGTATTTAATTAATTTATTTATTTTTATGCCATTAAATCCCTTTATCTTAATTTAAAATATTTAATTAAGGAATCCCTCCCAAAAATGTTTAAATCTTATTTAAACATTATTTCTTTATTTATTAATTATTTAATTAATAAATTGAGCAAAAAACCCAAAATAAATTAAAATTTTATTTTTTGCCCAAAACTTGGCCAATTTCCTTAAGACCACTAACCTCTTCCAAAATCTTCTAATCCTTCTTTAATTTTGATTAAAGGCTAATCCCATCATTTCCTACCCCTAATCCCAACTCAAAATATTTAATTAAGATTAAATATTAATCCTCATGTTTATTTAAAAAGTTTTAATAAATATCTCCTCAACCCAAACCCTTGAAATAAATAAAACTTTATTTATTTCCTAAAAATCTAATTTATCCTCATCCTAAGAAGTTCTAGACTCTTCTAGAAAGTCTTCATCCTCATCCTAGGAAGTTCTAGATTATTCTAGAAAGTCTTTATCCTCATCCAAAGTCTAGACTCTTCTAGAAGATGTCTTTAAACCTAATCCTAATCCCCTCCTAACCTTGTCACATTCTCTAAACATGGGTTAAGACTTACTAACCCAAGCCAAAGTTAACAAATATCTCCTCCTTCACCCACCCTCATTAAATGCCATCCACTTGCCTATCCCTAAGCTAATCCTAAACCATCCTAATCCATCCTCTAATCATTTGCATAATCCTAAGCAAGCTTAAAACCCTCCTAATCAAGCCCAAGTCGAAATTGCTCTCATCTCCCTCAAAATATCTCAACCATAAAACTTTATGAAGCCCACTAGGCCATAAATGACTCTTCCAAGCCCTTTTATTGCTCTTACAAGCCATTATGAGGGTCTTTATGAAGATTTTATCCCTTGAGCCTCCTTTGTTGACTCATCCTTCCCCTTTCCTCCATCCTCTCACCCTGTGACATGTGTCACTCCCTGATTGGCTGTAAGGAAGCACAATCCATGTGCTATCCTCTCATGCAATCTAAGCCCTCCATGAGCTTTTTCCCATCCTTGCATCTTAGCCCTCAATCCCTCAAGCCTCTTGCCTATAAATTGGATCCTTCCCCTTTGCAAAACAACACAATCTAGAAATTAAAGCCATAATGCCATTTTGAGAAGCCATTTTTACATCAAATCCATTCACCAAAATCTATCAAAAATCTTCCATTGAAGCCCATTTGAGCATTTGAGCATACATCCTATCTATTTAGACAAAGCTACTCAACAAGAGAGCTTCTCATTGAAGAGAGCCCATTAATGGCTCATATTCTCAATTGAGAGCTCATCTTAGTCTATCTTGAATTTTATAAATTTTGTTTAGTTTGTAGAAGCTTTATTTAAATTTGGTTTCTATTAGCATACTAACATTTCTCATGTATATTTTGGCACGCCCGGTGGGACCCCGCATGGGTCATCTTCATTAGCTTTTTTAGTCAAGTTTTGTATGTCATTTGTTGATTTTGGCTAATTTTGCTTATTTTTGTGATTGGTAGGATTGTATAAATTGGTTTTGTAGGTCCACATGAGCATGAAGAAGAAAAAGGAACTCATAGTCTATCTCATAGTATTTGCACATTTTTCAAGCTTATAGGTGGACAAAGCACTTGGAATTCTTCTTCCTTTTCTTGTCTATATTCTTCTTATTCCATCTACTTCTTCTTCTTCTTCTTGTGGGAGATCTTGGCCATTTTTTTTTTAAGGAAGCAAAATCATACACACTTCTTTTTAGTGCTTAAAATGAACCCCTAAATCATACTTAAATCCATTAAAAACTAAAAATTTGCAAAAAAAAAAAAAAAAACCTTTTAACAAGTGAAACTAAACCAATTCAATCATTTGCATCCTTGCAACATCAAGGTTCTAGATGCATTCATGCAAAGTTAGGAACACTTCATTTTTGGAAATTTAAAAAGAACTTCAAGTTTCCATTTCAAAAGGTTCAAAATCAACACTAAGTGCACACTAAAATCTAAGTCAAACTCAAAGCATCAATCAAGGATAAAATGAACCTCATTTGCAAATATTTTAAAGTTCTTTTAAAAATCTCATGAAAACTAAGAATCCTAAATGGTTGCCAAAAATTGTCCTAAAAGCTTTTTTATTTGTTCCAAACAAATATCTTGTTGCAAAATCTTGAATGTTTCTTAGGTTTTTCATGCATCAAAACAATCTAGGAATATCATTTTTGGGCTTAAAATATGCAAACTAGAACACAAAATCTTGAATGAAAACCAAATTCCAAAGATTCATTTTCACTTTTGAGTCCAAAACAATCTTGAATGATCTAAGGTTAAAACAAAGCACTTCAAAGTTCTTAAAACAACACATAAAATCTTAATCTTGAATGCTCAAAGGAAAAAACTTGAATGTTTAATCACTTGTCTTTGAATGCATATTGCTAAAAATCACTCTTGAGTGCCATGGATTAAAATCAAGTTTTTTTTTTTTTTTATGAATGCATGATTAAAACAAAAAATCCAATCTTGAATGCCATAGATCAAATAATCATTTTTTGGGGCATAAAAAGAAACCACATTTTTGAAATCTTCTAAGTTATAAAAACTAATAAAGACGCTTTGAGTAAGTTTGTAGTTGGACTCACCCTCTTTAATCACCCATCAATTTAACCATTGGTTGCAATCTCAGCACCATCTATGGAGATGGGTCTACCTAAGAGGGTGTTAAGTGCTCCACAAAGATCAAACTCCACTCAATTGGGTCTTTAGTGGTTTTTCTAAGTTAGAAAATTCTTTGAATGCGCATTAATCTTGCTCACACTTCATTTGGGCATAAAAATTGGACAAATCTTGATGTGGAGGGCCTCCGGGTGCGCGCTTGGCAATCGAGTTTCACACATCTTTGTTTTGGGCTTAAAACAAACTCACACTCAATCTTGAATGCCTAACAATCAATGAACATTGCATGGTTTGGACGCAGATTCAATGATGCTCGCATTTCTTATGTTGACGATCTCTTGACTTTCATTATGCTGACAATGTTGTCAAATTGGAATGAACATTATAATGCCATAATCACAAGTGTCTTCAATCATAGCTTACAAAATCTAAATCATCAATTGGAATAAATGTGTGTCTTTTAAAGCCCAAGATCATGTATGTGGTCTTGTTTTACACTTTTTAGGAGGCCTGCTTGGGGATTTCATCACCCCTTGGGATGACCTTAACTCTAGCATTCCGACGGAGTATAAAAATCGGGAGGTGAATCCAAAGACACCTCTCTTGGAATCAAGATTTTGTCACTCGGGCTAAGCCTCAAGGAACTTTATACCCTTGAGAAGTGAAAGAGGAGAAGTGGGTTACCGCTCCTCTCGGTTGTGTGACATCTTTTTGGTTTCATCTACGGATTTGGGCCTCACGTACCTTGCATATATCAAGGACTCTCTAGCTATAACAAATTTCATCCTTGTAGAAAGCTTCCTAGGATGTTGGTGTGTTTGACGTGCTTGCTCCAAAATTTTGTCTGCTTGTTTGTTCATAGCTTTTGAATGAATGTTTGCCAACTTTGGTCAAAATCCCAAAAAAGCAAAAATCTCCTAGCTCAAGGCATACTTGGCATAGTCACTGCCTCATCAGAAAATCATCCAAGCTCCCCCGCTGCAACCGAATCTATCTAGTTCCTTACTTTAGAAAAATCCCAAATCCAAAGTCTCTCCAAATCATCCCCCCCAGCCAGCTAGCAACCCAATCCAAAATCACACCCAAGCCTTTAGAGAGTTGTTGTCATTCTGCTAGAATTTGCTATCCAATCAATCCAACCAATCCACCAGCCTTACCAAGGTTATCCCTTTGACAGAGCTTTGTCTAGGGTAATCTAGCTTTGTCACTTGTTATCCCTCATCACCTTGAGCTAAAGGTTGGCATCCACAAGTGGTCAATCTCGTGTCATGCCCATAGGATCATTAGTCTATCCTTAAGTTGACACAATCTCAACCAATCTAGTGCATAGGAAAGCAAAACTCTCACTTTTTGACAGCATGCCCTTGAAGTCTTCCATCCACAAGAAAGCCAAAAATCTCCAACCAATCCTCCTTAGGTATGCCATACAGCTTTGATTCTCCCTAGGAAATCCTTCATCAGCCAATCCAAAATCTGCACTTAATCCAAATCCAACCATGAGCTTTCGTGTTCATCCATATGCAAGACCCCATCCCCATCTGAATCATCATCAAAACATGAAATCCCAAACCTATCATGATGTGTTTGGTCGTATTTTTCTTGCTCCTGCCACCTCCTATTCCAATGATGATGAAAATCTTGTTGACTATGACGGGTATATTGAAAGCCTTAGAAACATTCCCCCAAGCATCTCACAAAATCCATGCATTCTTCCAAACTATCTAGTCATGCCATCTGATATCCTAGCTTCTCCTCCATCACCCAATCAACCAAGCTTCCAATCTTCCACCCCCATCACACTAGCTATTCCTATCAATCCACCTCCACCTCTAACACACGAGTATCTAAGGAATCTCCTAGAGAAAATACAAGAAAATTTTCCTCCAGCAGTTGATAAGCCATGTCATCTAATCCAACCATGTGAAGTAGTCAGTAATGAAGCTTCCCCATCCATAATATCACCTCCATCTCCCATAGCTATCATCCCCATACCATCCATCAAATTGCTTAAAATCCTTCCACTTCCCGCAAGCATCAAAATCCCACCATCTATCAAAACCCTCCAAATCCTATCCACATCACCTCCAAGCATTTCCCAAATCTCCCATAATGACCCTTATGCATCCATCTTCTACTCACCCATCTCCACTACTGAATCTCTCATCTATCCATCTGTTGCCTTTGAAGAGTCCATCCCTTCACCTCCTATCGCACCATCCACTCCAAACCAATCCTATCAAGATCCTACCCAAAAGAATGTTGACATCCCCCAAAGCATAAACAAAGATATCATCGTATCATTTCTTCCATCCATAGTGCAGTCACTATCCCCTCCATTTCCAAAACCTCAAGCCATACCTCCTCTACTGCAGGATATCTTTTCATCCCATCAGCTAAATCAAGATCCTATCCTACCATCTCCTCCACTCCATGCTTCCATCTTACCACCTATCCAAGCTATTTCACCATCTATAATATACTCTCTTGGTTCACTTACATTCATCCATAGTGGCCTCCTCTCAGCAGAAGAATTAAGAATAGTATCTCCCTATTGCAATACATCTGATAAAGCACTTCCACCATTTTCTGCAAGCAAAAAGTATCCTCAGCTAGTTCAAATGCTCAATCGATGGCATTATCAAGGTCAAGGTTTAGGACCACAAGAGCAAGGAATCAGAAAGCCTATTATTGCACAAAAAAATCTAGGATTTCATGGTCTTGGATATGTATCCAAAGGCTCACCATCTAAAGGTGTTGGTACACCACACCCCCAAACCAAGCCTATCTCCAAACCCCCCATGCCAGCCTCCCATCACTCCTTCAAGAAATCTTATGTCATCCCCCCTCCACCATCTTTGCAACCTAAAACAACCTACCATATCCTCCCTTCATCCGCTAAATCCATTTTGGGAACCTATGTCCCAAAATCTACCATCCTCCATCCTCCTATCAACCATCATTCAAATCCTATTCCCTCCATTCCTATTCAAGATTAGCAAAGGCACATATCGAGGCACATCATCCATCATCATCCCCCTACATGCTCTCCCATATCCTCTCCATCTCACAAAGATTCTCCTAACCATCTTCCCAAAGCTTACCACAGCAATGTAAATGCCAACTTCAAAATGCATAAAGCTAAAAATCCACATCCTAGGCAATCATATGTCTATTCTAAAAGACATACTCCAAAAAGGAAAAATCCAATCAAAGAATGCAAAATAATGCAAAAGCCTATGAAAAGAAAATCCAAAACCATGTGGATCCCAAAGAGAAAAGTTGAAACCCAATGCATAATGGCATCCACCATTGCTAATCCTCCATCTAGTGACTCATGTCCCCCATCTCCTAACTCCATCTTGGGTGCCTATATCCCCAAGAACGCTTCCACAAATCCTCCATCACGCTCGCATCTACCATCTATCACCCATATGCTCTTTTCACAACCATCCCAACATGTGCCAATGTTGCTCTTGCAAGCATCCCCATCTCATGCTCCTTTCCAACCTTTTCATCCCTCCATCTCCTACCATCAATCCCATCTAATCCAATATATTGCATAAATCACACGTCCGGTGTACCAACAGCTAGCAACAAAATTGAACATTCCAACAACTAGTGAAAAATCCCAAAAAATCCAAAATAGCTGAAGAAAGCCAAAATCATTCCAGCTAAGTCCAAAGTCAAAAAGTCAAAAATAAATAAATAAATAAACAAAGCATCCAACGGTGAAAACTTGGCAAATCAAGCGCCTTGGACAAGTACCATGATGAGAACTTGGCAAACAAGCGTCATGCATAATCTCGCCATCCCCAGCTTAGCCTATCACCATCATGTTTTTAGTCATCTCTTGACATCCAACTCCATCTTCCAATCTATCCACCTATCCTCCATCCTCCATCTTCCATTTCACACCATCCACTTATCTCCTGCAGCTTCAGCCAACCATCCCAGCTATCATCCATCTCCCTAGCCCCTTCAGCTTTTTCCATCCTAGCTTCAATCCTATCTCATCCATCATAAGACCTCCTTCCACATGTTATCTTCTAATTGGGGGCACTATGTTCCTTGGAGATCTTGTCTTGTCCACCCTCCCTTGTCATTGGTATCTAGCTCTAGGCTATCCTCATGCAAACCCAATGTCATCTCTTTATATCCATCATAATCCTAGCTATCTACCATCCTATCCAGCTATCTCATCCTGCTCCTCTAGCTATCCTTGGTCACAAAATCTCTCATCATCATTGGATGCATCCTGCCAAATCCATATCTTTCGCTATCACCCCACCCTTAGCTTTCGCATCTTGCACAACATCGAACCATCCCGCTATCCTCTCATCTTGAGCTTTTTATCCATCTATATCATACCTATCATTGGTCCTTTGGCTTGTACCATATCTTGATTAGCCCACTTGTAAATATCTTGGTCTGTCAGCTTGTACATCCTCTTTAGCTTAGTACCATTGTATCTATCTAGCTTTCGTGTCAGTTCCTCCTTGATCAGCATCTTGCACACATCGCACATCTTGGTTAGCTATTCCAATGCATCCTTTAGCTAGATCTCCTGTCACCAAAGTGTTATCCTTGTTAGTTCAGCTTGCCAGACGCATCACTCATCTAGATCCACCAGCTTAGGTGCTCTCTGATAGATCCTTGTAGGATATAGCTTTCCTCATGTCTGATCTTGGTCCGTTAGTACCTCATCCTACCCATCTCATTGGCAAACAACACTCTTTTGGATTTTCACTTTCTTTTGATTTGGAATCTTCCCTTTTGGGTCTTGAAGTATCTTTTCCAAACAATCTTTTTGTTCCCTCCTCAAAGTTGCCACGATCTTCCATATCACGGTATACTGCGAATGGGGCAATTTGGGCGTAAGGTCTTGATCAAGTCTTTTGTTTGTTTTTCTTTTCTACTTGTGGGTTACCCAGTGTCGGTTCCACTCTGATTCTTTTGAGATTCATGTGTGATGCTAGGGCAATCCTTGTGTGTTTGTTTTGAGTCTGTCTGTCAATCCTCTGGACAGTTGGTGAAAAGGCCTTGATGTTCTTGGTAACCTTGGCAATTAACCAATAGTCCTATAGCAAATCTAGTGCTCAACTACATGGTGGTACTTCTCTTTGAAGTATCCCCCCGCTCAAAAAGCTTCAATGGTTTTCCCTCATCTCCATTATCCCCCATCCATATCCAGCATTCGTCTCTCCTACCCCAGCTTATGCATCAGTATCTCTTTGAATCACTCCTCACCTTTAGCTTTAGGGATCCACAATCCTAGTCTTAGGGATCCACCAGTCCAAATCAATCCACCAAGCTTCATCTTTTGAGATCCACAATCCTAGTCCTAGGGATCTCCGAAACCCATCTTCCACCAATCTGACTCTTTGAAATCCTGTTGCATCAGCTTTTTAATCCCCTCATCCATCTCTCCATCCTGGATTCCTTTTATAGCACTCTGCTCCTTCATCCTCTGCAATCCCTAAGATCTTAAGCTTGCTTCCACTTGTGCCTCTGATTCTCCCTTTATCATTCTCCCGTAGTGAGAGTTTGAGCTAACTAAACCTCTTCTCTTAAGCCAATCTGAGTCTTCTTGCTCATCTCGAATTCTTGTAATTTTCAAGAAGTCGTCGAGCCTCACTCTCTCCCCGCCGCCTTCTTGAGGGGGCATCTTGCAGTCCATTCTCTCCTCTTCTGCTCTAGCCTTGGGCATCTTATTTTCTTATCTTTGATGCCATGCCACTTGCGGCATCACATCAAAGAAGGGCAAAATATAGACACCTAAAAACTTTTAGAATGATGACTATCCTAGGATGATGGTTGTGATGCTTCTTGAAGCTAAATCTGATGCTTTTCAATTATTTAAGTGGTATTTGGCCAGAGTTGAAAAAGAAATAGAGAAGAGTCTGAAGTGTTTGAGATCTAAAAAAGGTGGTGAATTGAGGTCCAATGAGCTAAACATATTTTGCAATGATAGAGGAATTAAAAGACAGATGTTAGCACCAAGGACCCCTCCTAAATATTTAATAGTTAAAAGGAGAAATAAAACAATAATAGACTATGCAAGAACATTGATGATGGAGAAGATGTATCACATAAATATTAGAGAGAATCTATCAGTACCTCTATCTATACCTTAAATAGAGTACAAGTCACGAAAGGTACATATCGTACACCTTTTGAACTATGGTATGGATATGCTCCTAATGTGAAATATTTCAAACTCTTTGGAAGAAAATGTTAAATATTCAAAGATAATAAGAATGGAAAACTTGATACAAAGAGAAATGAAGTTGTATTCCTAGGATATTCCACCAAGAGTAAAGCTTATAAGTGTTTGAACTCTAACACGAACAAAGTTGTGGAAAGTCCAAATGTGAAAGTTGGTCAATTTGAAGAAAGAAATAACGTTGAATATAAGGAACAACCTAAATAATACAATACATTCATCTATGTTGATGATGGTGCTCCCAACACTCATACTAAACAAGAAAACCAAGCTAAAGTTTCCAAGCCAATAGAAAAAAGATGAAGTGCAACAATAGGTTGTCGAGCAACAAATAGTCGGTGCCAAGCAGCAGGAAGAAGATGTCAAGTCACAAATAGGTGATATTGACCATTAGATAGACAACATTGAGCATGCACAATCTGAACCTAAACCTGAACAAGAAAGAGATTAATGAGCTTGAAATTATTTTTTAAGATGAACTTGTTGAAGACCAAAGAAGGAGACCACCTTTGCTAGCCAAGTATGTAAGAAGACATCATAAACTTTAAAAAATCATTGGGGATGCAAAAATTGGTGTTATGACAAGAAAGAAACTCTAAAATGATGCATGCTTACTTTGAGAATGTGAGCCCAAATCACTGAAGGATGCTCTAGACAATGAAGATTTGATCTAGGAAATGAATGAAGAAATTGAAAAAATTGAGAAGAATAACACTTGGACCCTTGTACCAAGACCAAAAGACAAAAATGGAATTGGAACAAAATGGGTTTTTAGGAACAAGATGAATGATAATAGTGAAGTTACAAGGAACAAGGAAAGACTAATATGCACAGGATATGCTCAAGAGGAAGGAATTGACTATGGAGAAACTTTTTCTCCTTTGGAAACACTAAAAGGAGTCAGAACTCTGCTTACATATTTAGGCTACAAGAATTTCAAGGTATATCAGATGGATGTCAAATCTGCATTTTTGAATGGTATATTGAGGAAGAAGTGTACATAGAACAACTTGGAGGATTTGTGGACCCAAACAAGAAGAATATGGTATGTAAGCTGAACAAAGCGCTATATAGATTGAAACAAGCCCCAAGAGCATGGTATAAAAGAATTCATAATTACTTAGTGAAAATTGGTTTTGAAAGGAAAAATGATAATAGTAATTTATACTTAAAGACTAGTAAGAAAAATAAAGTACTATTATCTTTAAAAAAATTGATGACATTATATTTGGAGAAAAAGAAGTATTATGCAAATCATTTGCTGATGAAATGAAAAAGCAATTTGAAATGTCAATGTTTGGTGAAATCAAATTATTTGTGGGATTGAAATTATGTCAAATGAAGTTTGGTATTTTCATTACTTAGTCCAAATATATCAAGGAGATCCTAAAAAAATTTGGAATGGAAGAATCAAGGCTAGTGAGCACACCTATGTCTACAAGACATAAGTTATCTAAAAGTGATGAATTTGTTGATGTGAACCAGACACTATACATATCAATGATTGAAAATTTGCAATATATTGATCATAGTAGCCCTGATATTACATTAGTTATTGGGATAGTTGCTAGATTTTTAGAAAATCCTAAGGAGAATCATATGATGGCAGTGAAAAGGATATTGAGATATCTGAAAGGTATAGAAGGCTATGGATTGTATCACAAGAGAAGTGATATATTTTAACTAAATGTATTCACCAACTCTGATGGGGTAGGAAATATTGATGATAGAAAAAGAACTAGTGGAAGTGCATTCTTTCTAGGAAAGAGATTGGTGTCATGTATAAGCAAGAAACAAAACTATATTTCCCAATCATCGGTCAAGGCCGAGTATGTGGCACATGTAGTGAACTATTCAAATATTATGTGGATCAAATAATTGTTGAAAGGAATGAAGGAAGAAATTATAGATCATGTGGTTATCTATTGTGATAACACAAGTGCTATTAACATATCAAAGAATCCAGTGATGCACACTAAAACAAAGCATGTTGCTATCAAGTATCACTACTTAAGAGAACTAGTTCAAGACAAAGAAGTGAAGTTTGAATATGTGCACAACAAAGAAAAAATTGTTGGCATATTCACTAAAGCCTTACCTAAAGATGCTCATGAATATCTTAGAGGTAAACTAGGGTGATTCCATTAGGAAAAGAAATTTAAGGAGAAATGGTGCATTACATCAAATGTGCTAATCAGAACACCATACACATTGATGCAAATAGTTCTACTTTAGCAGATGCCTAAGGTAGAAAAATCAAGTAAAGAAGATGAAGGAGATTAGTCAGAGATAGATGACAAAGTTCAGCTAGACATGCAAATATCTATATAATCAAGATGTATGAAGTATCAAGATAATGTCTTTGGAATTGTTGTCAAAGAGGGAGAGATATACTATAGAGGTGGAGAATATTATAAGAAGGAGAGAATTACTAAAGAGGAAAAGATACATGATGAAAGATGGAGAGATTTGAATATGAAATCTAATACTAGAGGATGTCTGAACTCAAGAACTTAGAGGGAGTTTTAGACACTGTATGGATGAGAATCATAATGAAACTAAGGATAATGGTCACTCATGATAGTGAAATATTTTGGATTGCATGGTAACTAAGAGGGAGATTGTATTTTCAAATACTTAAAGGGTTTCCATCAATGCAAAAGAGGGAGATTGTTAGAACTACAATTGGATTGGTTATTGTATTTCCATTGATGTCAAATCTACTAATGAGACATGTTGCTATATGATCTAAATTTCATATCTATTTGATTGATGAAGAGGACTTGAGAAGATTCTCATAACAAAACCACCTAGAGGAAAGGTTGAGTTATGAAAAGGAAGTTACAATGGACATTTGATTAGTTAGACTTTGATAAGACAAAGTGATTTTTTATATCATTTTTATGTTCAAGTCTTTATAGTACAAGAAAATATATATAACTTATGTAAAGATTGACCGAGAAAGAGAATAAAAGATCAAGAAATTGTGAAGACTATGTCAAGTGATGATAGTGTCAACCGAGCCACAATAAGTGTTGAGTAAATTTAGTATTGATCGAGCATCAGTTTCAATCAAGAAAACAATTTAATGTCAAGCTAGAAGTTCTACAGTGACTAAGAAATTCAATAATGACCAAGTGTCAAAACTTAGTAATGGCTAAGTGATAGTATTTTGAAAGTGTATGAGGAATCATGATTTCCAGCTAACTTAGTTGATTTCGTGGGATATGGAAAATGTGTTGAATATAAGATGGATGAGTTGGGTAATTTAATTCAAGGAGAGGATTAGGTATCATATCTAATGAATGAATTCGATGAGAATTTTCTAGAAAAGAAGGAAGATGAACAGATACAATGAATCTGGTGGATCAGATTGTGAACCCTAAGATCTATGATGATTATGTAAATGGGAAAGGAGTATAATTACCTATAGAGGTAAACTTTAAGGATGAGGGGAGAAAAGAAGTGAGTGAATGCATGAAGAAGGTGATATAAGTGTGAAGTGTGAGATGCAAAGAGACAGAGAAAAGAATTTCTACATGTGTCCAGTAAGAGGGAACAAAGTTTTTGAGGTTGATATGTGAATATAAAAAAAGTCTTAAGTTTTTTGTGAAGAGAAGGGTGAATGCTTGAAGATTTGCCAAGAAAATCAAGGACAGAGGTGACAAGGAAGGATTATTAGTGTATTAGCACATGAACCAAATAGAGATCTAAAACTAAAAAAGTGAGTTGTAATCATATAGATCAAACCCTACTATTTTATTTCTAATAATTGTAAACAGTTTGTATTGAAATCCTTTTAATCAAAGGTTGACCTAACAATCATTGAAGGACTTAATAGTCTATGTAAATCCTTTAGCAAGGTGACATTCTAATGGAATAATCAAAGTCCTCTGACAAGGCCACTCCTAACAAGGTGATTAAATATTCTAACCAAGTCACATTTAATAGTGTGTATTGTGAACTTTAATGGGGTTGGATCCTAACAAAGCTCACTTCAAAAGAGTGAAAAAGTGGTGACATGTTGCTGGTGGATTTTTCCAAATTGGGTTTCCACATTTAATCCTACTGTCAAACTTGTGTTGAATGTTTTGTGGTGTTTTACATTTACATGTTTACATTCATCAAGTCTGTTATCTTAGGGTAGTGAACTATTAGTGATTTTGTTTATCAATATACAATAGAGACCAAGTTGTAGTAGGATAAGAAGAACAATTAATGTTTATTGTTTGATTGTTTAATTATTCAAATGGTACTTATGAATCTTGAGTAACTGATTACCCCCCCCCCCCCCCCCCGCCAACAACCTCCCCCTCTTAGTTATTCTAAACATTCTAATAGGGTTTATATAAGTGTACTACATTTTTTGCATACATTACCTATGGTAGGAAGCATGATCAAATGATTAGTACGATTTTTGTTGTCAAAGATAACAAAATGATGATTAATTTTACTGAAAGTTGTGATATAAGTAACTTAACACTTAAAATATGGAAGTAACATAAGTATATAGGATTTGAAAAGGAATTTCAATAGGTCAAATACATTTTGACTTACGTTGGAAATTACACAAGAAGATCCAACGATGACCATTAAAGGAAGAGATTGGAAGTGTGTCAAGGACATAGAGATATGTGAAGAGGACAAGTTACAAGAATGGAAAGTATCTATTTTGAGTGAAGGGGTGAGATTAAGAAGAAAAATAAGTTAAGAATCAAAAATGAAGAGTACATGTTAAACAAAGAGAAAGGTGAACTAGGAAAAAAAATAGGAGTGGGGAGCTAACAAAAACAAGAGAGACAAGAGGTGAATGAAAAGAGTACAAAGAATTAAGGGGTGGTAAGATATATGAAAAAGAGGCTAGTGGTCAAAATAGAAAGATAGGGAGAAAACAAGTGGTAAGCACAAAGTCAAAAGAGACGACAAAAATAGAGTTATTGAGAAAGGATATTATAGTAAGCAGAGAATAAGGTATATGAAAGGAAAAGAGTGTTATAGTTAGACCACTTAACTTATTATTCCAAACCATTTCAATGAGGGAAAACCCTTAAATAGTTGGACCTTAATCAGACTCACTATTATAAATTCTTTAATAGGGAGGACTCTCAAAAGGAGTTCTAAATCCTCTAGTTGATGTAGATCTTAATATATCTTCTTGTGCTACTAACAATGTACAAAACACTTCTAATAGGGTGAGCCCACAAAAAGGGTATTTGTTATATCGTAATAGGGCAACATGTTTAATTGAAATGAAAAGCTTGTGGCTATCATCCACACCAAAATTTTTAATCTTCTAATAGGGATTTTCTACATAACTAGAAAAATGGTGTTATGCGTTGTCAATGACCAATGAACTAAGTTTATTTCATTGCAATAGTTATTTGGTTTATTTTTGGTAGAATAGTTTAACCAATAGTTTGATTTAGTAATTTACCTATTTTATTAATTCACACCCTTCCCAATGCCATTACATACCAATAATCTCCTCGTAGTCATTTCCTAAAAGAACTCAAACCTATGAATTTAGGTGATAAACAAATCAATGCATGTAATCACTCAATGCACATCAAGTGTACTTGTACATATACATAACGGCTAAAATACACACAATTCCCCTAGATAGGATTCAATATAAAAACTAAAAGCATCATCCAAGTGTTACATGTATAGGTAATGAAAAGATAATAGAATAGTCTATCATTACGTAATATTAACATAAATATCTCTTAAAGTACCTATAAAATATTGCCAGTACAAAAACAATAGTGTAATATGTTGGTTCATAAATCAATAGTTTGGAAATTTTTAAGATTATGCCTAATTCTATGTTCAAACTCTCTTCTTGGCCTAGCCAGCAAATAGGAGTAACTAACTTGTAAATGACTTCCTCTATACTTTTGGCTTTACCAAACCAAAGTGGGTGTACCTGATACTTTGATGGTTCTTCTCTTTTTTTGATTGACAATATAGTGGTAGATTTATTGTATATTATTTCTTAGTCTACCAATTCAATTCAACATATGAATTGAAGCTAGTCTTAAGCCCCTTTTAATTTTACTCCTAGTTATTTGCAATTTTTGGTCTACAATTATCTTTTGATTAGATATCTTCCTACTAAAATCTGATTTAATTTTGAGTATTTTATTCATAATATATCAGTGCATTCTCCTCGCTTGGACAATAGAGTCATCCACTTCCAAACCCCATGCATGACTCCAGAGGGTAATTTTCAAGTCCACCCCTTGAATGGACATGTCAACTGCCCAACCTCTAATGCTATGAAATTGTATAATAATATTCACAATTAGTTTAATTGAATTTAACTCTCACTGTGAAAGACCAACTAAACAAGACACAACTATGATATTGCTATCAAGATTTAACTGTGTGATTTTGAGTCAAACTCATTGACCCATGTTTCATGATTAGTGATTCAACATGAATCCATCTCTCATGATAATAAATGGAACACTTAGCACTCATTGGATCTAGGTGATGCTCACAGGAGTAAAGCATCAGGACTTCCCGAGAGGTCACACATCCCAGTACTCCTCCAACCTAAGCATGCTTAACTATGAATTTTCCTCCATGGTTAAGCCCAAAGCTTGCAACCCCATTTGCAAAACCTTCACCAAGAGTTGTACCTTATGAACCATTCATTAGATTCCATCAGGTTTTACAAGGACCTAGAACCTATAGTACTAGCAAAAAGCTCAAACCCAAGTTTTACAAGGATCTAGAACCTAAATAGTAGAAAACATACATAATAAATTTGGAAAAGGAAAAATACAAGAAACAACCAGCATACAAAGCTAGTACTAGAAACATAGACCAACAACCAGAACCTATAACAAAAATGAAGGAAATTACTCCAGTTCCTTCATAGCCAGTCAAGTCTTTGGTAGTATCAACAACCTCTTGAAGGAGACCTTCAATAGTTGACATGAGAGAAACTTCAATGTCCCTTTTTGTACTTAGCCTAGTCCTTCTACTTGGTCCACCAGTCATCTGGGCAAGCATAGGGGAAATGATTTCCTCATTTCTTCTCCGTCTAATGCTAGTTGCTGCCACACACAGACTGGAAGTAATCATGTCCATATGTTGGCCACTATCCTTGACCAATTGCCTCAACCCTACTTCATAGGTTATAAGTTTTTCAAGAATATTCTCTACTTTTCTCCTTAGCTTGATCCTTTTGGTTCATTCATTATCCAAACTCTCCTACAAATCGTTTACAATCTTTAGGGCCATGATTTCATTGTAAAGTCAAGTATCTACCTAAAGTGTCACATTTGCCTTCAATTTGGATTTGTTAAGAAACATAAGCCTCCCATTGGTATTTGTGTCCCATTAACCTCATTGGAAATGTTATCCTTAGGATGATCAGTATCATTGTGGGTGTCTTCAAGCATAAAATCTTTCACCTCGGCCGAAGCCTTTTCCTCAATGTCATTCTTCTGAGTAGTATTATCAATTTTTTTCTCTTAAGTAATAAGGATTGTATTCCTATCTTTATCATCCTTATTAGTTTCCATGGAATCCCCATTCTCCTCATTAGCTTCAGGGGTAGGTATATTTTTTGAAATTTGATTGAAAAGATCATTATTGAAGAAGGGAGAATTGTTTGCAAAGAGGGAGATTGCTGATAAAGAATGTTTTCAATCATTGTTTTGTCACTAATGTAAGCCTTGCTATTTGTTGGAATAAAAATTTCTTATAAGATCCAAGTACTATCACTTAGTTGATTGATAAAGAGGATTTAATCAATAAGATGTAACAAAAGAACCTAAGGGAAAGGTTGAGTTATGGTTTTGTAATAGAGTACAAGGATCAATTAAGATAATGCTAAAATGATGTATTGATAACACACTTGAAGATATAGAGGTTGGCTACACTTAAAAACTTTAGAAGAACAAGTTGTAACAAAGCTATCTGCAAAGCTTGAATAAATTTATTAGTGGGTGCTGAGCAAGCTAGTTCATGCCGATCAAATTATCAATAAGTGCCTAGAAAATGCAAAATCAAGTGTGTGCCAAGTGAGACAGAAGGTGCTAAGTAATTTTAGGTGCCAAGCTAGATAGAATGGAATAGGTTTCGAGCATTAGTAAAAATTAGTTGATGTCGAGTGAATCCATAGAAGGTGTCAAGCATCAGTAAAACATAGTTGGTGCCAAGTAAGACAATATGTTTCGAGCATCAAAAAGTCAATAGTGTTGAGCTACTACATTATTTGAAAAGTCAAAGATTCACTAGATCCGACCCAACAAGTTTGTTACCTTGAATTTTGTGAACCAAATGGAAGATAAGGATGTTGAGCTGGTGGCACCAAATTTTAGGTGAACCATTTTTAGGTGAATACAAGTGGATTCTACATGATGTTTATAGAAGGGACAAAATAAGGGGTAGATACATTGTATCTTACCTAATCCATTCAAACAAAAAATAAGGGTGGGAAGATTAGAGTGGAAAAGTATTCTAGACTTCTATTTAAGGAGTTATAGATCAAGAAGTGAGAGTGGTTGGAGAGAATGCAGTGTCAAAGAGAAGGTGTCAAGAGGGAGGAACAGAGTATAGAGACTCTACTTTAATAGGTGACCACAGAGGTGATTGCATTGGCACAATGAGCATGGAGACTCAAGGAGACAAAGCTTGAAAGGAGGACAAGCTATCAGAACTACAGAGATAGAAAGCCAAGCAAATTTTTGAGTTGAATTGAGATCTGAAATTTACAAGTTATGTTGTGAGTTGTATCAGATCAAAAGCCCTTATTGTTACTCTCTAACAATTGTATTAGTTAAGGAAAAATTCTATGGACTTAGGATGGTTTAACAACCATTTTGTAAATCTTTTAATAGGGTGAAATTCCAATTGAATGTTTAAAAAGGCCCACTTCTAACAGGGTGCTTGAAATCCTTTAACCAGGTCACATTTAACAGTGTGTTGTAGCATTTAATAGGGCAAGCCTTTCACAGGGCATCACTTCAGAAGAGTGAAAAAGGAGTAGCATGTTACTGGTGGTTTTTTCCAAATTGGGTTTCCATGTAAATCACTATGTTATTTGTTGATCTTTCATGTATTATTCTTGCATGTTGATTTTTCAGTAACTTGCTAAAATGAATGTTTAGCTTGGATGCATGGTTAGTTTAAATGGGCACACTATACTTAGTGAAAAAAATTTATCGAGACATTTGGACCTTGAATAACTAATTCACCCCCCCCCCTCTCATTTATTCTAAAGAATTTCTAAAAATTGGTATCAGAGCCATCTGCTGATTTAGTTTAAAGGTACTAGAAGCAAAAAAGATCAAGATGTCCAAGAGACAAGTTCCCAAGCTCAATAGAGATAACTTCATGGCATGGAAAATTTTAATGAAGCTACACCTTGGATCAATAGGTGATCATGCACAACCTCAATTGAAGTGGAACATGTTGATCCATTTGGTGTCCCTACTACAAAAGATATGAAGAAAAAGAAGGAGCACAATCAAGCAATGTTGGAGATTTTCTCTGCCCTCAACTATGTTGAATCTGATGACATCAAAGGATGTAACTCTGCATTCAAGATGTGGAAAGCCTTGTTAGACATTTATGGAGGATATTAGTATGTTCAAAAAGTAAAAAGAGAAAGCGTCAGAGGAAAGTTTGATGACATGAGAATGGAGGAAGGTGAAAACATTGCTCAATATGCCTCTAGAATAAAAGAGGTAGTAAGTGCAATAAGAAGTTTGGGTGGTTATTTAGATGATGAAACTATTAATAAAAAATTCTTAAAAACCTTTCTCCCCATCTATGCTATTAAAGTGTCAGTCATCCAAGAGTTAAGATGTGTACCAGGAAACAAGCTAACTCTTGAAGGTATAGTGGGAAGACTTACTACATTTGAATTATCGAACTTTGATAACTACATGTTAGTGTAGTTTTTTATTTTTCCTATTTTGATAGGTTTTTCCTACACTTTTAATAATCTCGCTTAGGTTAATAAAGCATGTCTTATTAGGTGAATGGTTGTGAGGTGTCACCTTCCTACATGTGAGCATCCATTAGCTATCTTGGGAAGATACTTTGCTATCTTTAGTCCAATAGATGGTTGCTCCTCATTGGTTGGTGTTGCCACCTCCTCCCTCTTCCTAGCCTATATAAGCATGCTACTTGGCTTGTATTTGTATCTCTCTTGTTTTTGCATTCTCTTAATGCTATTTTGCTTCCAGCATTTGCATTACTCTCTTGGAGACTAACTCTATGATGCTATTTTGATTTTGTATCATTTGCATTCATAGTTTAGATATTTACTCTTTGCACTAGTTTTCTGGGTTATTAATCTTTTCAGATTCTAACATGGTATCAGAGCTTTTCTATGTGCAAGAGTAGATTTTAGTTTCCTTATTTGAGAGATTCGGGGGGGGCAAATAAACTTTATTGTAGTTTTTTGAAAAATAAAGTATGCTCTTCTCTTGCATCTTTGGATGATCCTGAGAATCAGAAAAGTTTTGACAAAAACAGTTTTTCTCTGGGGTTTCAATCTCAAATTTGACAACCAACTTGCATATTTGGAGTTTTCAATCAGTTTTGCAGGTTCCAGCATGCCATTGATGGACTTAAGAAGCTGATCCAGCATTTGCATGTCATATTTTGATTTTTGGGGTCGTTTTCTAATTTTTGGAGCCGTTTTTTACTATTAAAGGCATCTAATTTACACTACAGTAACATCTTCTGTTCATCAGCAAGAAAAACGCTTTCTGGGTTTTGTTCGCAGCCCCGAAAAACCATCTGGGTATCTTTTAGATTTTGCATGCAAGTTGTATATTTTTCAGAATCGAGCATGCAAAGCTACAGCCATACCCCTCTCCGTTGGTAGCCGCAGATTTGAATGCAGTTTTCAAATGTCTCGTTCTTGCTCATACGGACTCCAATTTTGATGATTCTTGTTATGAACTTGGCTATTTTTTTGTGCTCTATCCACTAATGGAGTTAGTTTTTGATTTTCATGCATGAATTCTTCAGAAATTGCAGATTCTCAGCCGTGACTGTGCACAGTTCTCATTTTGGAAACTTCGGAGGATCATAACTTTCTCATACGACCTCGTATCGAGGCGATTCTTTTTTTGAAAGTGCATGATTTTTTGAATAGATCGCAGTGGTGCTATTTGTTTCCTTGATTATTGTGCCCAAGTTTCACTTTTAGCATATGCTCTTCATGAGGGTTTGTAATGCATTGAAATCAAGACCACTAAATATCTCTTTCTAGTGGTAATTGTAAATGCACTAAAATAAAGTGTCAAATCATATTTCTTTAGGGGGGGTTCTTTGATTGAGTAAAAAGGGGGGGGGGCATTGTCGTGGCTGGATTCTCTTCCTTTTAGCATTTCTTTGCATTCCTTCATCATGGATCAAACAAATATGCCCATCCTAACTCCATACAATTACTTTGAGTGGAAATCACGCATGATAATTCACTTAAAGAAAGCTGGATTAAATAGGATAACTATGGGACTTGAAACTGAACCTACTAAAGATGAAGACAAGCCTAAGTGGTTTAACAAATGTGATGAGGCATATGAAACATTGTGTTTGTCTGTTTCTCCTGACTTGCTATTTCACATTGAGTCTTTGGATACACCAAATGAAGTATGGACAAAGCTAGAGACACTATTTGGCACACAAGATTCAATGAGGGGTCATATGTTGGAAAATGAATTAATTAGTTTGAGTCCAGGCAATTTCAACACAATTCAAGATTTCTTCACCAAATTGAAATCACTAAGGCTACAGTTAAAACAATGTGGAATTGAAAAGAAAGATGAACAACTGATTCTTAGTATTCTCTCTAAGCTAAGTTTAGAATATTCTGTGTTTGTTTCTACGTTCTATGCTACTAAGGGTGCACTTGGTACTCAATTCACCATGCCATCTTTAGATGATTTTGCTGTCAATCTCACTCGAGAACAGGACAAGCTAATCCAGATGGACATTCTTAAGTCCTTTAAGTCACATGCCTTGGCTGCTAACCAAGGCACAAAAGAACAACAAGGACAAAGTAGTAACAACAATAGTAAGGACAAGAAACAAAAGAATAGCGAGGAGAAGAAGGATCAGACGCCAGTTTCTTCAACTATTGATACACCATATTCCAAGGGCGATAAGCCTAAGAAAGAAAAGGTCAAATGTGCTTATTGTAAAAGACCTGGTCATGATGAACATAAATGTTTGCAGAAACAACTTGATCACTTGACATACATTCTTGAGAAGAATAATATCAGTGTTCCTGAGTCTATCAAACAAAGTTCTAATGAAGGGCCTAACAAAGATAAAGAAAACAGCAAGGAGAAAGGAAAGGGCAAGGCCCTTTTTGCAGTTGCTTCCTCACCATCCACTTGGGTTCTTGATTCAGGTGCTTCACACCACATGGCTTCATCTAAGGAAAAACTTGCATCCTTGGAGCCGTGTACTATGCCTTCTATTTTGATGGGTGATAACACTCCTGTTGAGGTGTGTGGGAGAGGGTCTGTTGATGTGGGGGACGGTACATTCCATGATGTTCCTTATGTACCCTCATTATCAACTAATCTCCAATCGATACACCAGATCACTCACACGGGTTTAGGCAAGCGGGTTGAGTTCACTCCTAGTTCAGTGGAGATATGTGAGTTGCACAATGATTCTACAGTTGCAGTTGGGAGAGCAGATCATCAGTCACGACTCTATATGTTTTCTCACTTTTTTCCTGATCCTCCTTTGACTGTTTCACTCACTCACTTTAATGATGTGAGCAGATTATGGCATGAGCGGTTTGGCCATCTTAACTTCCACTACTTGCATCAGCTTAACCAGCAAACCATGGTCACAGGGTTGCCTTCTACTTTGACATTGGAGTCACTTGGAATACATGATGGGTCAGATTCACTTGAGCAGTCTTCTACCTCCACTTCTGATGCAGAGAGTGATTCAGAGGACTCACCTCCTTCCTCTCCTAGTCATCATTTACAGGTTGATGATTCTCCTCTAGATTCTCCATCTTTCGGTCCACTTTGGGCTAGACAGACCTTGCAGTTTACAGGTGATTGGGTTGGGGATCCATCAGACACCAAGCAGACTCGTTCACAATTCCAGGATGCTCTACATATCTTCATTGCTACTGCCTCAAATCCACAATCCTTTCATGAGGCTTCTGGTATTTTTGAGTGGGATACAGCTATGCAGGAAGAGTATAGTTCCTTGATGAGGAACCACACTTGGGATCTTGTCCTTTTTCCTAAGGGAAGAAAACTTGTTCGATGCAAGTGGATCTACCGGACAAAATTTGCAAGCTTTGCTGGAGATGCGGGATGCTACATCTTTTGGGGGGGCCTCTTCCTCTCACTTGGAGTCCTAATATTCTTTGGGGAGTCTCTTTTCTCTCTCTTTTGGGGGAATTTTATGTACATGGGTACCTCATCAGGCTTGACTTGTCGGGACCCATTTCTACATTCACCTAAGCTTCGCTTATGGGGGGGTGTTAGTGTAGTTTTTTATTTTTCCTATTTTGATAGGTTTTTCTTACACTTTTAATAATCTCGCTTAGGTTAATAAAGCATGTCTTATTAGGTGAATGGTTGTGAGGTGTCACCTTCCTACATGTGAGCATCCATTAGCTATCTTGGGAAGATACTTTGCTATCTTTAGTCCAATAGATGGTTGCTCCTCATTGGTTGGTGTTGCCACCTCCTCCCTCTTCCTAGCCTATATAAGCATGCTACTTGGCTTGTATTTGTATCTCTCTTGTTTTTGCATTCTCTTAATGCTATTTTGCTTCCAGCATTTGCATTACTCTCTTGGAGACTAACTCTATGATGCTATTTTGATTTTGTATCATTTGCATTCATAGTTTAGATATTTACTCTTTGCACTAGTTTTCTGGGTTATTAATCTTTTCAGATTCTAACACTACAAACTTAAGAATCTTGAATCTACTTCCAAGGCTAAGCTACTATTGAAAGACACTAAAGAGGTGAAACAAAAGAAGAAGAAAAGAAAGATAAAATATGCATCTAGTGACAGTAGCACATATGAAGATGATGTGGAACAATTGGAGGCATTGTTGGCTAGAAGATTTCATAGAGGCAAAGATAAATTCAAAGGTAAGCTACCTATCATTTGTTTTAATTGTAATGAAGTAGGACATATTGTTGCAAGATGCACACAGAAAAAGAACAACAAAGAAGGCAACAAGTACAAGAACAAAAGAGAAGATGGCAGTAGAGATTACAAAGACAAAGGTAAAAAGTGCTACATTGTTGAAGAAGAGGATTCTAATGAAAATGATGATGAGGTAGTCTATGTAGCTATGAAGGATGAGTTAGATGAAGATGAGGCAATAGCACTGGTAACTTGTGTAAACAAGAATGATAGATGGATCATAGATAGTGGGTGCTCCAATCACATGACAGGAGACAAAAGTAAGTTTGTTACCTTTACTTGGTATGATGGAAATAATGTTAGATTTGGAAATGATGCTCCATGTCTAATCAAAGGAAAAGGTTCTATTAAGCTTATAGAGAAAATTTCATATGATAATGCATATTATATTGAAGGATTGAACTATGATCTACTGAGTGTGTCACAGTTAGGCAATGTAGGATGCAAAGTAGAATTTGGAAACAAAACTGTCAAAATCTATGACAGTGATGAAAATCTAATAGGAAAAGGAGAAAAAACTAGGAGTAATATGTTTTAGCTAGATATGGAGGATGATGCATGTCTCATTGTAAGAGTTGATGATGTGTGGCTATGGCATAAAAGGCTATGTCATGTTAACTTTTATAACCTGATTAGCATCAGCAAAATGAAGAAAGTCAAAGGTTTCCCTAAACTAAAGAAGCCTGACAACACAATGTATAAATAGTGTCAACTAAGAAAGATGACCAAGTCAAGTTTCAAAAGTAAAACCAACACTTCCAAAGAAGTACTAGAGTTAGTGCATATTGATTTATGTGGCCCGATAGAAGTACAAAGCTACAAAGGAGATAGATATATAATGTTGTTTGTTAATGACTACTCTAGGATGATGGCTGCCATGTTCTTAAAGCAAAAATCTGATGAATTTCAAAATTTTAAGTGGTATTTGGCTAGGGTTGAGAAAGAAATAGGAAAGAGTTTGAAGTTTCTAAGATCAGATAGAGGAGGAGAGTTCACATCAAAAGAATTTGAGACATTTTGCAATGATAAAGGAATTAAGAGACAAACATCAGCACCTAGAACTCCCCCATAGAATGGCATTGCAGAGAGGAGGAATAGATTAGTGATAGACTGTGCCAGAACATTAATGATGGAGAAGAATGTTTCTCTAAAGTACTAGAGAGAAGCTATAAGTACAGCTATCTACACCTTGAATCAACTACAAATCAAGAAAGGTACAAATGCAACACATTTTGAATTGTGGTATGGTCACTCACCTAATGTAAAACATTTCAAAGTGTTTGGTTGTAAATGCTATATTCTTAAAGATTCTAGAAATGGCAAGTTTGATGAAAAGAGTGATGAAGGCATATTCCTTGGATACTCTACTAGAAGTAAAGCATATCAGTGTTTGAATACTAATACTAACAAAATTATGGAGAGTGCAAATGTAAATTTTGATGAGCACATAGAAGTTCAAGTTGATGAATTCAAGAAACCAGAAGAGTACAAATCCTTTGTATACTTCTACGAAGGAATGCCTACTAAAGAATAAGCTGCCAATCAAGTTGGGAATCAGCAACAAGTTTCATTATTAGCCGAGTCACAACCAATGAATGTCAAGTTTCTTTCAAAAGATGAGTTATAGAATGAAGATAATGCATGTTCTAATTCTAAAATCAGTACACATGAAAGAGATGTTGAGATACTTGAAAGATATATGCATAGTGACTCTAAAGATGAAAGACTAGACATGGAATTAAGGAAAGAACCAAGGCTATCCAAGTATGTGAAGAGACATCATCCTACTGAAGCAATTATTGGTGACAAGAAATTTGGACCAATGACAATGAACAGACTAAGAAATAAATCATGTTTGCTAAGAAAGATTGAACCCAAAATAGTGAAAGATGCACTACAAGATGATGACTAGTGTAAAGCTATGGAAGAAGAGATTGAGCAGATAGAGAAGAACAAAACCTAGACTTTAGTTCCAAGACTAACTGATAAGAATGTGATTGGTACCAAGTTGGTATTTAGGAACAAGTTAGATGAGAATGGTGATATCACAAGAAATAAGGCTAGACTAGTCTGCAAAGGTTATGCACAAGAAGAAGGATTGGACCATGGGGAAACATTTGCCCCTATTGCAAGGATGGAAGGAGTAAGAACTCTACTTGTATATGTTGCTTACAAAGGTTTTTAAGTCTATCAAATGGATGTAAAGTCTTATTTTCTAAATGGTATTCTAGAAGAGGAAGTCTACATAAAACAACCAAAGGGATTTGTTGATAACAAAAACAAGGATATGGTTTGCAAACTGCATAAATCAAACTATGGTTTGAAACAAGCGCCTAGAGAATGGTATGAGAGACTTCACAAATATCTTGTGAAGATAGGATTTGAGAGAATAGATGACAATAGCAACCTATGTATCAAGGTAGAAAAAGGTAAAGACATTTTAATTTCTTAAAAAAAAATTGATGATATAATATTTAGAGGAAAAGATGCACTATGTAAAGATTTTTCTAATCAAATGAAACATGAGTTTGAGATGTCAATGTTTGGGGAAATTAAATTCTTTGTTGGATTGCAAGTACATCAACTGAAACATGGCATATTTGTGACCCAATCAAAATACATCAAGGAGATACTCAAGACATTTGTCTTAGAGGATTCAAAACCAGTCAATACACCAATGATAACAGGACATAAGTTATCTAAGAATGATGAATCAGTTGAAGTAAATCAGACAATGTATAGATCAATGATTGGAAAGTTACAGTATGTTGTACATAGTAGACCAGACATTGCACTATATGTTGGAATAGTGGCAAGATTTTCTACTAATCCAAGAGAAAATCATCTTATGGCAGTAAAAAGAATAATGAGGTACCTAAAAGGAACAGATGACATTGGATTATACTACAAGAGGATTGAAAATTTTGAGTTGAATGCCTACACTAATGTAGACTGGAGAGGTAATATTGATAACAAAAAAAGTACCAGTGGAGGAGCACTCTTCTTAGGTAAAAGATTAGTCACTTGGACTAGCAAAAAGCAAAGTTGTACCTCACAATCCACAGTTGAAGCTAAGTATGTTGTTGTTGCTATCAACTGCACCAATATTGTATGGATTAAGCATCTATTGCAAGATATGAAAGAAGAGATAATTGAACCTATGATACTCTATTATGATAACACAAGTGTCATCAACATATCAAAGAATTCTATGATGCATGCTAAAACAAAGCACATTGCAATTAAGTATCACTATGTAAGAGAATTGGTGGAAGACAAACAAGTGAAGATTGAATATGTCAACTCAAAGGAACAAATTATTAACATCTTCACAAAACCATTACCTAAAGATGCATTTGAGTATCTTAGAGGTAAGTTATGGGTGATACCCTTATCCAAGGCTACTTGAGTAGCAGCAAGATTGCCCTGCACCAAATGAGTTGGTTGTTGAAATGTTATAAATTGATGTAGAGGATACTTACTTTAGGTTTTTCTGAAGTGATTAAAATATTGAAATTCCAAATCAGTCACAAGCAAGGTGATAAAGGGAGAAATTGAAGTTCCTACAAATGCTACATTTACATGACAAGATGTTGATATAGTATGTCTTTGGCATTGTTGTCAAAGAGGGAGAAATAGAAAAAACTAATCAGACATGTAGAGGGAGAAATAGAAAATCTACAAGAAAAAATATGTAGAGGGAGAAATAGTAGAAAAATAGCATAAAGGAAACAATAGTTAAGATGGAGAAGCAAAAGAAAAGGAATTAAGTAGGATAACAAACCAAAGAGTGAGCAAACCAAAAAAAAGGAGAAGACAGTGTATTAGCAAAAAAGGTATCCCTAATACTTTGAAAGAGGGAGTTACTTACAAAACTCAAAGGGAGTCATAAGAAATTCAAAGTTGTTGATAGAATGAATAGTTTTGCATGCAAAAAATTTCTTTTTGGCATTTGACTTACCATTATTAACCTAATTAGCATTTTGATAACTTAATTGATCAGTTTGGTTTGCCATCAATGCCAAAGAGGGAGATTGTTGAAATCTAATTGAAAATATCATTATTGAAGAAGGGAGAATTGTTTGCAAAGAGGGAGATTGTTGATAAAGAATGTTTTCAATCATTATTTTGTCACTGATGTCAAACCTACTATTGTAGAAACCCACGACAACTATAATACACCTTGTAAAAGGTGGATGGACAAAATAAACTAAAAACTAAAAAATATTGGTAGTGTTGCGGTACCAATATATTTTATTAACTTTCCCATATCAATCACATTGCTCATATCAATTACATTTTGTGCATATCAATTACATTACATGATGCCTCTATTTATAGAGGTCCTAGATCATTTCTAGAAACATCTAAATTAGCTAACAAAACACAAATAGACTTTTCTAGAATTATCTATGACTTTGAGAACTTTACGTAACCCTATTTTTCCATCGATGAATTTTAGAATCCTCTATTATGCTTTTACATTTCATTTGAGAGGGAAATTACTCATTCCAACACTCCCCCCTAATTTCAACCTCAAATGTTGTTGCATATGAATCCAAATCCTTTCTTTGCCTAATGCCAAAATGCTTCATATCTGTTAATTTATTGTTGAATAGTGTCTTCCAAGGCTATGGCCTTTAATTTCCAAAAATATCTTTCTTCATCGGTCACAAATGCTAGTAATAGGATTCACTGATAACCTTGATCAAATTCATGTCTTCTTTGAGCTACCCCTTGATAGTCACCCCTTGATAGCTTCATCTGTCACAAATGGTGACAGGGTTCTCCAAATAACCTTTATCTGCAAAACAAAATTCTCTTTGCTATCACAAATGGTGACAAGCAAATTCCTTCCTTCTTCATCTATCCAATGATTAGTTGCTTCTGTCAAAAAATAATGATAGGATGCTCCCAATTAACTTGACTCTAATTCATGTGTCACAAATGGTGACAGGATTTTCTTGCCCTAGCTCTGATACCACTTGTAGAAACCCACGACAACTATAATACACCTTGTGAAAGGTGGATGGACAAAATAAACTATAAACTAAAAAATACTGACAGTGTTGTGGCACCAATATATTTTATTAACTTTTCCCTATCAATCACATTGCTCATATCAATTATATTTTGTCCATATCAATTACATTACATGATGCCTCTATTTATAGAGGTCTTAGATCATTTCTAGAAACATCTAAATTAGCCAACAAAACACAAATAGACTTTTCTAGAATTATCTATGACTTTGAGAACTTTACCTAACCCTATTTCTCCATCCATGAATTTCTAGAATCCTCTATTATACTTTTACATTTCATTTGACGGGGAAATTACTCATTCCAATAGCTATTTGTTGGAATGACAATTGCTTATAAGATCCAAGTACTATCACTTAGTTGATTGATGAAGAGGATTTAATCAATAAGATGTAACAAAAGCACCTAAGGGAAAGGTTGAGTTATGGTTTTGTAATGGAATACAAGGATCAGTTAAGACAATGGTAAAATGATGTGTTGATAACACACTTGAAGATATAGAGGTTGGCTACACTTAGAAACTTTAGAAGAATAAGTTGTAACAAAGTTGTCTACAAAGCTTGACTAAATTCATTAGTGGGTGCCAAGCAAGCTAGTTCATGCCGAGAAAATTATTAGAAAGTGTCGAGCAAATGCAAAATCAAGTGTGTGCCAAGTGAGACAGAAGGTTCCAAGTAAGTTTAGGTGTCGAGCTAGATAGAATGTAATAGGTGTCAAGCATTAGTAAAACTTAGTTGATGCCAAGTGAATCCACAGAAGATACTAAGCATCAGCAAAACATAGTTGGTGTCGAGTAACATAGTATGTGCCGAGTGTTAGAAAGTCAATAGTACCAAGCTACTGCATTATTTGAAAAGTTAAAGATTCGCCAAATCTGAGCCAACAATTTTTTTACCTTGAATTTTGTGAACCAGATGGAAGATAAGGATGTTGAGCTAGTGGCACAGAATTTTAGGTGAAACATTTTTAGGCAAATACAAGTGGATTCTTCATGATGTTTCTAGAAGGAACAAAATAAGGGGTAGATACATTGTATCTTGCCTAATCCATTTGAATCAAAAAAAAAAGAGCAGGAAGATTAAAGCAAAAAAGTATTCTAGACTTCTATTTAAGGAGTTATAGGTCAAGAAGATAGAGTGGTTGGAGAGAGTATGTGGTGTCAAGGAGAAGGCATCAAGAGGGACGAATAGAGTACAAAGACTCTACTTTGATAGGTGACCACAAAGGTGATTGCATTGGAAAAATGAGCATGGAGAGTCAAGGAGACAAAGCTTGAAAGGAGGACAAGCTATCAGAACTGCAGAGACTGAAAGCCAGGCAAATTTTTGAGCTGAATTGAGATCTGAAATCTACAAGTTATGTTGTGAGTTGTATCAGATCAAAAGCCCTTATTGTTACTCTCTAAAAATTGTATCAATTAGGAAAAAATCCTATGGACTTAGGTTGGTTTAACGACCATTTTGTAAATCCTTTAATAGGGTGACATTTCAAGTGAATGTTCTAAAGCCCTTTAACTAGTCCCACTTCTAACAGGGTGGTTGAAATCCTTTAACTACGTCACATTTAACAATTTTTCGTAGCCTTTCATAGGGCATCACTTCAAAAGAGTGAGAAAGGAGTAGCATGTTACTAGTGGCTTTTCCCAAATTGGGTTTCCACATAAATCATTGTGCTATGTGTTGATCTTTCATGTCTTATTCTTGCATGTTGATTTTTTTTAGCTTGGATGCATGGTTAGTTTAAATGGGCACATTATACTTAGTGAAAAAGTTTTATCAAGACATTTGGACCTTGAATAACTAATTCAACCCCCACCCCCCCCCCCACAAATCAGTTATTCTAAAGCATTTCTAACAGTATTATCCTTCACATTCTTGTCTTTACCCTTGGAGGGATTCAAAGATAAGTCTTGTTCCTTCATTCTTAGATGTGGAGAACCCACATTGCTTTGCGTACCACCAAACTTAACCAAGGACTCATCCTGACTACTTGAATACACATCATTGTCTGAGTTGTAATCTCCACTCTTTGTTTCTCCCTCCACTTCTCTATCATTCTCCACTTCTGAAATGCCCTTATCATCTTCTAAAAATTCTTCAAGTATGACCTCTGGTTTGCCCTTGATTTTACCTTCACCCTTAGTCTTTTTATTTTTCCTTTTCTTTTTCCAAGTCACTAATTGACTTAGTTTCCATTTCTTTTGCACTAAACTACTCAATTTTAACATTATGGGTTTTAATTTTTAAGCACTGGACTTATCCAATGTTTCCTTCCCAGTTATCTTCTTTCTCTTTCCAACTAAGGGAGAGAATTTCACGGCATTCTCTCTACAATAATCCTCAATTAACAAAATGAGCCTTTCATGGAGAATGGACCTGAAACTTTTTTTCCTATGGGCATTGAGGCTATTTAACAAGTAGAATTTCAAGTAGAAAGGGAAAGAAACCCTATTCTTGCATTTGAAATGGTTTTAAAAAAAAAAATGGAAATCATGCACTCTTTTAGACTTCACATCAAGAATGAAATACTCATGAATGTAGAACAACACATCTTGCCATAGTTCCTTAATCTGGTCAAGATTGAAGAAATTCCCCTCCTTAATCAATTTTCTTTCTTCTTTAGGGTTCTTTGGAAATTTCTTTAGGGAAACATTCAAGATTCTGGTCTCCTTTTTATATTTGATTCACCCTATAGGGAGCCCATTGATTTCCCATATAAACTCTTTAGTGATAGTCATAGAAACCCCATGCAAAGTCACTTCCTCCCCAACCCAAAATTTTTAAAAAATCTTCATTTATATGGGGTTTGTAGCCATTCAATTTCTCAAGGTATCTAGTAACCTTACCTTTGTGAAGAACGTTCCAAACCATCATTTTCTACTTCCAATGCTTGCAGCTTGCAAGCTCTTGCTTCCTCGACTCGCCACCCATACTACAACCCAGGCCAATAAACAAACTTCTACGAAGAGGAAAGTTTTTACAAGAAAAAGACTTGTAGACTTTCACCTTTATTTCCAAAATTTCCCACAAAATGTGCCAGAATAAGAGGGTAATAATGAAGAAGTACCTCCTCATTAAATGATTACCACCATCATTAAACTCATAGCTACTTTCATATTTTTGAAAAAAGCATAATTAAGCTTTGCTTCCATTGCATTTGTCACATCAAAATGAATAAGCACCTTTAAATCAACTTCATTGCTTAGATCATCTGCCCACAACAATGACATGTCCGTACACACCGCTTTGTTGGCAATCCAGTCAGCAACCCTATTACCTTCACGAAAAATATGAGTTATGAAAACTTTTTCAAAATTATTAAGGAGACTTTTGATTTCCCCAATAATCATTTCAATATTCCATATTATGGAATAATTATTATTTAGCATGTTGACAAATTTCAAAGAATCCCCTTCCAGCCATAAATTCCAGTAACCAATTTCCATTGCCTTTCGAACAATGAACAAAGTTGCAGACACTGCCTTTGTAATATATAAGTTATTATATATTTTGCATGTGGAAAAAATAAATTATCAAATATAAAGATTAAATAATAAACATATCTTAGATAAATTTATTTCAAAACATGTAAAAGAGATGTCAACTCTATTTTTTATGAATAGCCCCTTCTCTATTGATTAAATATTAATATTTGTTGTTATCATGTCAACTTTTTTTTATATAAACACATTAAGATTAATATCACTAACCATCTTTTCAATAAAATATTTATAAATAATATATATTATTAAATTTTTACATCGATGAAATATTGACATTCTTTTTATTTATTGTTATTATTACTTTGTAAGTGATGATGTGACCTCTATGAAAAGGATCTCAATAGAACTTGTACTAGGAGAAGTGTCTTATTTATAGATATCTCTTTCAAAAATGCAAGAGAGAAAAGATATTATTTGGGAAGCCCATAGACAAATTTGTGTATTTTAAGAAATTAAGTGCACGGTTCAAGCCTATGCTTAACACATTGAACCGTTTAATTATATAATTAATAATATTAAATAATAGTATTTATATATATTTAATAAGAATTTTTTAGGGGTTAGAAATTTTTAGTGTTTTCAAAATTAGAATTTGATAAAATGAATTTAATTGTGTTTTTAATTAAGTAGGGATTTTGAAAGGATCTTTGAATAATTATAAAGATAAGTAATAATTATAATAAGGTAACAAACTATTAATAAAAGGAATAATAGAGAATTCAAAAAAATGGAAAAGAGTATTAATATGGTACATTTGACTTAAATGGTCATTTTAAGGTATTGTCCTAAACACATCCTTTTGGCTTTGATATTCAAAAAAAATTACACAATTGATTCAATATTTATGCCAAATGTTCCAATAATTATGCACTTTTGGTACCAATAAAGTTGAACAGTTAATCTAATTACTAACTCTCTCTTTTCGAGACAATAGGTGACTATTGACTGGCTGAAGGATTTCAGAGCTGACTTTCAACTATAGAAATCCATAAGATGTGGTGGTGCTCGTCCCCTAGCTCTTACAAATGGCCAATCTAAATATGAGTGGTTTGAAGCAAACCTTACTTTGAATTGTTCTCAATTCAAAAAGTCGAAGAAGATAAATAAATGATTATAAGTATACCAAGAAAAATGAATAATTATTACTAGACTAATATTTCTGATTTTTAATAATAAATAAAAAGACATTCACATAAACAAATCGACAAACAATTCATACCAATATCATACATTAAAGATACTATTAATCTACTACTTAAATCAATAAAAACATACCACCATCCTTGTTATAGAAACTCAATTTTAAAAACTAACAAAACTTAATAAACTTCTTCTTCTTTTTTAAATTTACATGTAAGAGTTGCAGAAGTATGAAGATCAGCTCAAAACCTACATAACAAAGCTACACTTTTGTTGAAATCTTTATTAAATTGGAAAAAAATGATTTGCAATGATAGCGTATCAGTTTGGCAAATTCAAAAGATAAAGTGCTTATTCTTCAATGCAAGCTGTCATGATTTTGCAGCGCAAGTATCTGCCAAATTCAATTGTATTTTTACAGAGATCTTTTTTGTATTCAACTGTAAAAGAGATGAAACTGTTTATAGACGTGCAAGCACAGTCAAACAGACTACTGTTAATCAGTCAGAAGCATGCAATCTCTGCAGAATGAATAGTATCAAACATGTTGCCATGCTCCTATTAAAAAATGAGCTGTATGCTATGGTTGTAAGAGTTGTGTTTTTTTTTTGGTCATCAGATTTTGTTAATAAAAAGTCTCTTAGCAGACTAATATCTATTTATTGGTATAATCAGTAGTTAAAGAAAAATAATTAGGAACTAGATTAATTGTGTAATTTTAGTGGTACTGATAGAGTACAATTTTTGGGCATTATTTAGCAATTGTGCAAATTTTGTGGTGGTCAAAATGAACTGTTAATACAATAGAAAATATACGTATGGGATGCAAACTCCATAATGAATCACAATTTGTTGTAATTAACTAAAAGCCAAAACAATAGCTATAAATACTTAAGAGGCTTAAGGATATGAGTTTTCTACAATCCATTACAGTTATTTTTACTGTTTCTGAATTTGGTTTTGTGTGTTTTTTCTTGAATCAACATTTGGAATGAAAAAGTTGGTGCAAAATCTTTCCATCAATGGAGACTGCGATCTCAAAAAAGTCTATGTCAAATCTCTATTATCTTGATGATGGATTACAAAATGTGATTCTGATGTGAAATGTTGATAAAAAAGATACACATTAAATCACTATCATGATAATGGATCACAAAATGTGATCTTGATCTGAAAGGTTGATAAAACAAAAAAACACATAAGATATCATTCTAATATTAAATCACTATCATGATAATAGATCAAAAAAATATGAATCTGATTCAAAAACTTGATAAAAGGAAAAAAGACATGAAATATTATTCCACAAAATATGATCCCAAACTTTGTTAAAAGCAAAAACTCACACAATTAAATTTAAAAACATTAAAATGAACTTAAATCTTTTATATCATTTAAAGTTTGAAAGTGTAAGAAATCAGCAATACCAACCATCGGTACCTTTCCTAGCTATAAGTTATAAACAGTAGAAAACAAAAGTAAAGTACTTAGCGTAAGGTATATGAAGAAGAAATGCTGCTTCAGATTATAACGTTACATATTGTAGATTTTTCACAAACTTCATTCATTGCTTCGTTTATCATGGCCTTGTTTACATGCATAAACCATTATAACAGAGAATCTACAAGTCTGAAGAAAGTAAAAGTAAATTAATGCGGAAGAAATGATGGGCACTTTATCAAACATTCTCAAAAAGATTTGCAAAAAGTGATTGACTTTGGGAGCCTTGCATAATTTCAACTCCGTTGACAAAGGATTTGTACACAATACCCATTGTCGGCACCTTACTGAACTAAATGAATTATCATCCATTGTCCATTGTTGATCTGATATATGCTACAATTAAGAGGTCATGATGGATATGCCCCAAGTCAATGAGTGTTATTTCATGTCTTCTTGCTGTTCTATTTAGGTGGAAAAATGTGGCTTCTGTTACAACAATTCTCATGATGTGATTGATGGTTGGCATGTTGTTGTTTTCTTTTGAATGGAATTTGGGCAATAAACATGTTTGCAAAGTGCTTTAGGTGTGCTTGTGATCCCTTGCGTGATATTAAAACAAATTGAAATTTGGAGGTCCCTCTCAATCTTCATCACTAGGGCCCCATGTGTCTAGCACTTTAGAAATGGACCCATCTACAAGAGAGAGAGCACTCATGTGAGTGTGTTATTGGAAGATTTTAAACCAACATGCACCGAAAAATGGATGCTTACAATTATAGGCCTTACAAAGCTGTCACTTCCTTGCTCCATTTGCCTTTACTTGCATCACACCCCTCTTTTTCCTTTTCCCCAATCTCTCTCTGCCTTGGTAAGTTTCCATGACAAGACACATATCCCCTCACTCACAAAGCCAATAGTTGCTCCATTTTACATGTATGTATAAACAAATACATGTACCCTCCATGACCAATCTAAGAAAAAGTGATGCTTATACCTTAAAAAGGTGTGTTCCTTTTTCAAGTAATTGGAGACCAACTATCAAAATGCTTGTAAAAATATGCTTTGCTGTTATCTATATGCACTTTTCTTACAATTTACTCATGTTTCTATTGGTATTTCATAATATATTTAATGGGAAAAGAAGTTAAAGAGTGGCTTTCATATTTGTAGTGGCATTTCCAATATATTTTATTGTTTGGTCTTATTTGTAAGATTGATTTGATTTGTAGGAGATGTTTTATAATAGGTCATAAGGCACAACTTGTGTTGAAAGTTTTGTAAATGGAATAACAAGCCAAGTGGACTTGACATTAGAGAAATCTTTATGGTTGAACATGCTTTGAATTGGAACTTAATACTGGAATATATGAACAAGATCCAATACTTCAATATTTCACATATATGTACATTATCTAGACGCAATGGGTGATGATTGAGTCATTCATTCTCGTGAGAGATGGGTTCTCCCACTGCTTTTAAACAATTGGATGACTCAAATACTATGAAGATGAATCATAATACCAATATCATAATAGTATTTGATTTATCAAGAGTTCAAAGGTTTATTACTATTAAAAATGACTACCCTTTTGAATCGTGAGAAAAATTTGATGAGATACATAAATATTTTTTAAATCTTTGATGATATTTTTTTTAATCTTTGATTTATTAAGTGCAAAAAAGAATAGTTGTGTTAAAATACATGTTAAATATTCTTTGTTCTTGTGTAAATACATTGCTTTTACTATTTACTCATCTTTGTGTTGAAAAAAGTAAGGAATGTTGTTTAATAACAATAGATGGTTTCCACTATTCATTATTAAATTTTTTTATTGCTTCTAGATATGATTGTATAAATGTATTTTTTCATCAACCTTTAAGATTAAATTCTATGATCCATTAACAAGAAGTAAATGGGTGTGAAGAGATGTAGAATGTAAATGAGTTGTTTTTAAGTTATTGTTTGGTTTTCAATGAGATTACTCGATTTATAAAGATTTTAAAGATTTAACATTATCAAAAATAAATTTTGATTTGAATCTAGACAAATTTGGTGAAATATTTTAATTTAAAATAAATAAATATACATTTTTTATCTTTAATATTAATTTCATTAAACATAGGAATAGTTGTGTTAAAATACATGTTAAATATTCTTTGTTCTTGTGTAAATACATTGTTTTTACTATTTACTTATTTTTGTGTTAAAAAAGTAAGGAATGTTGTTTAATAACAATAGAAGGTTTCCACAATTCATAATTTATTTATTTTATTGCTTCTAGATATGATTGTATAAATGTATTATTTCATTAACCTTTAGGATCAAATTCTATGATCCATTATCAAGATGCAAATGGGTGTGAAGAGATGTAGAATGTAAATGAGTTGTTTTTTAGTTATTGTTTGGTTTTCAATAAGATTACTTGATTTATAAAGAATTTAAAATTTTAACACTATCAAAAACAAAATTTGATTTGAATCTCAAAAAAAATTGTTGAAATTTTATATACATATATAGGAAGATCCAATATTATAATAATTAAAACAGAATTCAATTCTCAAACAAATTATATAATTTAGATATTGTTCAATTTCTAAGAACTAGACTCATTAGATACAAAAGTCAAACACTATGATAGATAAACTAAGATTCCAATTTCAATTGAATTTAACCAAATAAATACTCTTGATTTTATATCTTAAATTCAAGAAGAAGAAAGTAATAATCCATACACCTATATTTATGAGATGAAAAAGAAGTGTCATTTTCAAAAGAAAATGTGGTACTACAAGATAAGATTCATGTCTTGGGACCTACTTCATCAAATATTTACCAACATAGAATATCATTAGTCAATATGATTAACCATATATAAAAGTGAGATTTAAATATTATTGGTCACATCATTTTACCTGCAGTGAGATAAGCTGGTTGGTCTTATTAGACTAAAATAATGGACATTGTAATTGTAAAGGGATGAATGTGATGTTCCATTTACTTCTACGAGTGTTGGTCATGGTGTTGATAAACGACATCACAACAAACATAACATATAAGCCTACAAATGATATGGCAGCAAAGCTAACGTTATTTGTCATTCAAAAATTAGGATTAAAATGTAATCTACTTTACCAACTTTGTGAGGATAACAAAAGTCAAATCACTCTTCTATGATGGGACCATTCTAACCAACCTCAAGATTAAAGGCCATGTCTTGCATGGTGTAATGTATATTCTAGATGTATTGAAAATTGCTTTGATTTACTTTCTCTTTATTGGTTGATGGTATCCAAAGCACTAGTTTTAGGTTTCTAAGCCAATTTTTTTTTAACTATTTATATTTGTAATAAGTGTTCCTAGATTATTAAGGAAAAGTAGTTATGGGGAAATTTACAAAATTTATGATTATAAAAAAAATTGTATATCATGTTTGTAAGAAATGAACAATAATTATTATTTATATGTTTTAGTCTTATTGTTATTTATTTAAGATAGAAAGGGTGAGTAAAGTAAAATTTAAATATTGTTTAGGTAAAAATGACTAAAAGTTTGGCATGGATAAACTAATATTTCTAGTAATTAAGTATGATCAAAAAATGTATTTTATCGATCCTTTTTTGTTATAGATATGATAGACAGAGATATTGTTGAAATGAAATGCATGTGGATGTTGTAAAACATCTTAAAGGGTGTTAGAGTTCCAAAATTAGATTGTGTGAGAATTTTGTATCATCAATGTTTTGGGCCATACTTTGTGATCTATCATTAAGATGCATGAGAGCATAAGGAGGAGAAGAATTATGATAGATCATGGAGTATGATATAGAAAATTAATAATCAAAACTTCACACACAATCAAATCTAGAAACTATCTAGAATTCATATGGATTGTGGGAATCTAATATATTTACTCTTAAAGTTTATTTCTTGGCATGCAATCAATTGGAACTGTGTGTTGCTTTATGGTTCATCCATTTGGTATTTTGATAATTTTTAGTTTTGTTTGCACACAAGTGTTGTTCAAATTGTAAACCTGGGAACATTTTTGTACATAAATAAAATAAACAATGAATCAAAATTATTTTGTTCAATAACTTTCAATCATTGTAGATTTTTTTTAATACATAAGAAACAAGATGTTGAAGGTCCTTTAAAATAAAAGGCATATAAGGAATGCTAGAGTAGGCCGCCTTAACACCATTTACACACTGGCAACAAATAAAAGTATAGACTAATTATAAAAAACATGAATAGAGTAGAGAATAAAATATAGAAAACATCAAAAAGCCTCCCACATTCTTGAGAAACGAACTTATAAAGCTCCCCCTAGTGGTCACTTTAGACACTAAATAATGGTGAACAACCTCATTTCTCTATCATGTCATATTTAATTTTTGTCATGTAATTATTGTTAGAAATAGAGAATACTAAGAGGGAGGCAGGTGAATTGGTATTCCATAAACTTTCACCCAACTATGGATATCATTAACAATCTTTAAACTTGCATATAAGATCAAACTGAAAAGTAAACATAACCATAAAATAATGCAACTGATAACACCATTATTTGTTAACTAAGAAAACCCTGTCCAAGGAAAAATACCAGTGGCAGTGGTACCCACAAAATGATCCACTAATCAAAAGTATCTTATGAAATATATTAACCTTGTTAGAAGTCTATTACATCTGTATGGTGTATATGTCCTTGTTAGAGGACTAAGTCTTGTTAGAAGCCTCAACCATGTTTATTACCTAAGTTGTAGTTATTGTTGAGCTATCGTTTTGCACGATGCTTAACGGTAGAAATCCTTTCGAATCTCTCTCTTGAAAATTTGATCAATGACCAACTCCAAGGTTCTGGATGGCTATTTTTCAACCTGCTGAGTAAGTGATCAATTGAAGATATTTCGTGTATGTTCATAAGGAGACCTTTTTTGGTACTAACCAATCTGCACATCTCTACTAAAAATGTAACCACAATGGAAGATATATTTTTGTATTTTCTATTTTATGATGAATGCAATTTATCAATGCAACTATACGAATTCCTATTTTAACCAAGGGTTTAAAAAGAAAATAACAAAGATAGAGTAACAAGAGATTTAAAGAAAATTACTAAAAGGGAAATTTGTAACGGATATAAGCCAAAGTAACAAAATGTTTGCGAATTAAATTATCAAAAGGATCTTGGTAGAAAACCAATGAAATTAGGAGTAGCACTTCCTCAACTCCACTGATGCAATTGTCGATGGGAAGTTCAATAATAACTGAAAGATGTTTCATGTTTCATCAAATCACAAGACCATAAAAGTGCGCTCACACAAGACAAAATGCTATGCAAGAACAAAGATGATCCTTTCTCCAATTCGTCACAACATTGGAATTCGTTAACATAATGCAAACACTAGAACTTAAAGATAGCACAATCATAACAACATGATAAAACCATTGGCTCCATTATTATTCATGAACATGGATTCACAAAAATAATACACTGAGGCAAGAATAACTACACTCAAAATGAGAGCACCAATAGCATATATTATTGCATTAAAATAACAGCCTGGAGTATATATTACAACCATGTATTTAAAAGAAATCATCTCCTCCTTTTGTGTTAGGAGTGAGAGCTCTTCCAATGCAAACTCATGCTAAAAAACTAATAAAATAAAACTAATTTTACATACAAACTCACTCTCTAAATGGTGCTAAGTATGTCTCTACCCTTGTTTATATCAATTAATGGGTGTATGAGCTTTTACATGACTTAAAATAATAAAAGAAGAAAGAGATAAGAAGATAGAAGCCATGAGATGATCTGGGAGTTACTAAGAGCTCTAAAAATGGAAGCTTGGCCTTCTCTAGGTGTCTCTTGGAGTTGAACTATCATTAAAATGTGTTTCTAATGCATGGAATGCTCTAAATTAGTGACTGACAGTTAACTATTGGTGCATTGCTTCTTCTTCAATAGTGTTAGCGCACCTCTAAAAAGTGCACCTTCAAAAAGCGCCCCTACACACCTTGGTGATAGGACCCAAAAATTGAAACTTTTTCTCTAGCTACACATATTTGGGAATTTTATTCTTAGGACCGCATTTTAGTTTGAGACCAGTCATGATGCCACGTGTTAATAAGGGGCTAGGTTCATTGGCATTACTTGAGCGATAGTGCTTTAGACACTACATCTAAGATGTTTATCTTAGACTTCTTGGTTAGACCTACTATCTTTTATGGTTCGACCATCTAGGGGCCCTCCCTCCTGACCACTAACCGGGCTTCGGTGGAGAAAGTCCAAACTCTCCTTTTGCAATGCCTGATTTGTTGTCAACCGAATACTCCTACCAATATTATCTTAGTCGAGTTTGGTGCTCATCCCTTCAAACTCTGCACAATATTTGATATAGTTTGGCTAATTCACAGACTCAGGGATTTTGCAGACTCTGTTGATGGAAGATACCATTACTATTACCTGGCTTATTGTTCATCAACCTTTATTGTTTCCTTGAATCTAACTAGTCGTGTGCATTGCTAGTATGCTTAGGTATCTAGGCTCCTCAACATTGTTGGTATTGATATTGATCACCTTCCCCCTTTTTAGTATTTGTTGGATGTGCCCACTCATCTCCTTCCCTCTCAGTCAGAGTTGAACGAGATTACCAAGATGGACATCTATAGGAGGTCTCCGTCCTCGTATGGCTATCTATGTGAAGCACATTATTGACATACAGGACGATATCATTGTTCATCCCTACTACTCTTCTCAATAATGGCCCCATGCCTTATGTATATAGCTAGGTTCTTTTAGAGCAGGTTCTCACCAGCTTCGAAATCAAACAGATCATCAGACTAGTAGAGCTGAGAGGTTTTGTCAGTGTTGTGACATGGATGCAGTCGAGAATGAGATACATTTTATATTCTATTGTCCCATATACTATGAGATTAGAGGGAGGTTTCATTGTTTATTCAAAGAGTGCAAGTCTTTGTCCTCCTTTTTCAGTTATGAGGACCAACAGTGCCTTGCTTTTTATTTATAGGAGGTTTTTTGTCTTTAGGATTTCACCCTTTAGGAGCTATCCACCCCTAGGTCTACATCTCTTTATCCGCTTATCACTTCTTTTTTCACTCCAATTACCTCTCCTAGGGGGACCAAGTGTCCTCGGTGCCTATCCACAAATACTCACACCAGATCGAGGAGACCACGTAGAGACCATTTGCACCACCAGCAGTTATGTACCTCCTCTCTCCAACATCAGACTTAGGTTTCTCTACACATAGCTAGTTATCCTTCTGTTCTGAGCTACTTTTTCATAGCTATGAACTATTAGTTTTTGCAGTTTTGTAACCACCCTTGTTTTTTTTCCTCTCTCCTTTCTTCTTGCTCTGCTTGTTTTTATTTTTGTTGTTTTGTTGTACTTAGACACCATTTGGTGGTCTTGCTGCCTTTTGGCCCCTATTTGTACTCTCAGTCCCTTAGACCCACTTGTGGTCTCCTATTGGACATTAATAAATTGTCTTGTCTTGTCTTGTCTAACTCCACAATTTTTAAATTTCCATCATCTGGGTCTTGTTGACCTTCAACCAAACTGATGTGTGGATGTTCCCCTTTGAACCTTTGGATGGTAGAGGTGATTTCTTGAGGAGATAAAAAGTCTAAAGATTCATACTTTGCCCTTACTTCCCTATGGAAATCATGAAGTGTGACTTCTTGGGCATTCCCTAGAACTTGAAAGTCATGGGTTTGAGTGTGATCTTAGTTGCTATAGAAGACAAGGAAGCCATGGTAATGTTTGGGACCTCGGGGACCTCAAGATGTTTTAGATATGTGCACCTGTGCACCTTTAGAGACAATTCATTCACCAAATCTTCAAATTGCCCGCTTGTGCACTTGTGCACCTTTAGGGAAGTGTGCAAGGTGTTGAATTCACCAAAAAATCAAAATTCTCAATTTTGAAAACAATTTTTGGGTTTCGCTCAAATGAGGTCTATGATCACTCTTGTGTAAATATTTTTTTGTTTTTGATGATTTAGGCCCATTTGTGCACCTATGTACTTTGTTCTTCAAAACTTGTAAAATTACACACTTGCACACCTTAGCATCTTTGGGACCTAAGGCATCTTCAAGATTTCAAAATTTGTACCTTTGCACATCCTTCAACTTATGCATATTTCAAAATTGCAATGCACACTTGCGCACCTGTGCACCTTCTAAAGATAATTTGTTCACCTAATCATCAAATTCCACACCTTTGCACCTACACACCTACGCATCTTGTGAAAATTGCACCTTCAAAAACCACACCTATGCACCTATACACCTTTAGGGAAGTGTGAAAGGTGCTCAACTCACCTAAAAATCAAAGTTCCTAGTTTTGAAAATTATTTCTGGGTTTTTCTCAAATGGGGTCCGAGAGCACTCTAGTGTACTTATTTTTCTCTTTTTGGTGATTTACACCCTCTTTATAGTTCAACATTGTTATATACTTGAACTCCTTTTGCTTCTTCTATTTAAAATCTCAAGGCATCTTTGTTGAATATGCACATGCTACCATGGTAATTTTTTGTGCTATGGATGAATGAGGATGTCATGATGACCTACACAAAAGAAAAACATCAATATACTAGTACTGGGGGGTAAAAATGATGCTAACCTACTAGACCTAACTTGAACTATAAAATTTTCACTCCCTAAGGCACCTTGGAAGATACTATGTTCTAAAAAATGAGCTTCTGTGAGCCAAAAAAAGGGGGGTCCCCATTTCCGAAGTCAAAAATGGGGTGTGTGTTGTGGAACTAAAATAGTTACAATAAAAGTAGAAAGATGAGCCCATTATCAAAACATGCATATATAATAGTACAATATGTATATTAAAGGTATAGATACAAAAGCCTTTCTAACTATGTTGATATCTTCAATATCTGATTTGTCCTTTGCATTCCTCTTCTCAAAATTGCACATAAAGTCCATGCTCTGCTCTAGCACCAAAATTTGCATTACATATCACATAAAAATGCCATCATAATATTATATTCCAATAATACACTTCTTTACATCAAAAATTGTCTTCCTTTATACCAAATTGCTTAACCAACTAGGCTATTATAGCTTGCACATTTCCCAAAATTTGAAATTATTTTTTTTCTAAGTGAGGATTAACATCTAGGATGTTTTCCCAACCTTTTTAAGTCATTTTTTTGATAAACCAAAACAATCCCTTATCCAAAATGCATTTACTTATTCATATACTCTATATTACCTGTCATAACATGTACCTAGAAACTTGTCCATAACTTGACATGTACGGCGAACCTTCTTGAGCACTTTTAACCATGTGTTCTATACATCCTATGCTATCTTCCTTTAATCACACATAGCCTCAAGTTCTTCTAGTAAGCTGCGTTAAAAAAAATACTTTGATTGTTCATTGTTTTCCTAAATAACACTTAGACAATTTTCTAAGTCCAAGTATCCAAAGATCCATAATATGCTTTGCGCTCTTCATAGTAGGTGTATGTTGTCATAAAAGACAACCCTATATCATCCTCATACATCCTCTTAACCAAATTTCCAACAATATCCCCCTTTAGCATTGATGGAAACATATGGGAAAATTGGCTAAGTTACAAAAAGTATTCAAAATTGTGGCCTTATGAAAATGTCAAAATTGTGGATCATCTTCAAAATATATACTATCTTATATTCATACTGTACTTATGTAATCCATATTTGACTAGAATTTATCTAACTTATAACTCCTTACAATAAATTATACTTAACAATTTTCTTTATGTTTTACTCTCCCCCTTTGACATCAATGGAAAAAGTGAGTCAAAATCTATATACAAGTCAAAATTTGGTTGCCTCCTATTAATGTTTTTATTGAATATTCATAAGTGTCATGCCCTCTCTAAATTCTACCTAACATTGGTAAACTCCTCCCATGTGCCTTTAATTGCCTCAGACACACTAATCAATGCACATAGACCATAGAATGTTATCTCAGCTACATTAAGATCAGAATATACCAATTTACCATAAGATTCCTTAGATTCCATGGATTCCTTGAGTTGCATATGTACTTGATCAATTTTTAATTTGAGGTGTTCCCTTAACAATGAGAGCTTCTTCAAGGGTCTTTCCTTTTGTAATTCCAATACCCTCATCTCATCATGAGCATTGCTAATTCTTCTCTCCAAATCAATGATCTGTGCATTTGGGTTTTTCAATTCATCCACGATGTTTTTTTGTAATTATACCTCTTTATCCTTGATCTCCTTTGAATGCCTTGAGTGTAATCAAATGATAGTGCACATTTTCTATATAAGTTCTTTCCTTCTTGCAAGAATCTCCTCAATTCTTTGATACAAGTATCTAGGACTAATAAATCCTTGGTGATGTTGTAGACAATGTTGAATAATTTTTCATCATGAGTGGTTTGGGCTTTCACTATTGCAACTTCCACTAATGTAGAAAACTACCTATTGAATGCCTTCATTTTTCTCTCAACTCTCTTCTCTATATCAGGCTCATTAATATGTATTTGAATGGTATTCTGCATTTTTCACTCAACCTTTCAATTGTGCCTAATGCAATTTTTCTCATCTTTCCAAACTCTTCTGCAATCTTCCCAATTGAAAATATTGTCAATTGGATGTACTTTTGTATGTCCATGTTACCATCAAACATCTTAGTTTCATCTTGTCACAAACCTGTAAAAAAAGCTTCAAGAGGTGACCTTGAAGTACTTGTTGATGAACTCTACTATTATCTATGTGGGCTTAGTAGAAGGCCTTTGTTCCTCATGTGAGTGTGATAGTTGGGCATGCATATGTTTTTCTTCTCTTTCTCTTCATATTTATTATCCTCTTCTTTCTTTTCTTCTTCTATCTCTATCTTCTTTAATGAAACAATGCTAGATGTGGCTTCTTTGACTATGTTATACCAATTAGTTTGGAAGTCAAAGTTTGCACTCACAGTGTTGGGTTTTAAGAATATCACTATACACTAGTACATTTGCCCTTCATTTTTTACCAAAGGTCATTTTGGCTTATGTCTCAATTTTTTTGTTTGTCCCAAAAATATTGAACTTTCGATGCCACTTAAATTTTTTGTCAAAATTTTGGCATCACTTAAGTTAAATGTCAAAATTTTGACAAAATTGGGATGTAAACAAAAAAAAATGAAACTCACTTCATTTTTTGTTTTATCCAGATCGTAGGTAGGAGGAAGGGATCAAGTTGCAACATGCATTCGGGGACTAGTAAGTCTCATTTTATTTTTTAATCACCACGTGAAGAACTCTCTTCCATGTGATAAGAAGTTCTTAGAATGAACTCTCCCATGCGGTTCCTACTCTAAAAGAATTTATCCACTCTTTGGAACACTTGAGTCTGTGCATGCTACAATAATGCCTACAAATTATTTTAGGCTTGAAATATTTTTTGTTGTTGATAAAGGAAACAAAGTGAAATATTCTTCCAATACTTAGACTATGATATGTGGTTTTCCACACGATTCTAAAAACCTACTTGGTGGTCGCCATTGTCACAAATATCTTTGAACACTTGGTGTGAGATGAAGGGTTTAATCCTCAACCAACTATCATCCCAAAAACAAATTATTTGACCATTGCTAATACATCATTTTAAGCCCCAACATGGATTATATTCTAAGATTTAGGAATGTTGTTCCAAACCTTAGACCCCTTAAAAAATCATTGGGTTCTAAGAATGTGGCAAAACTACACATTGATAGATACCACCTGACTATAATACCACACAAATCAACACTATAAAGTGTTAATTTATAGCCATTAATTTCCAAAAAGCATATGTTTAATAAGGATATTTTCCTAATTCCCAATCCTTCCATATTCTTTGGTTGGAACCTTATCCCAACTAACATGCCCCATCTCTCTCTCTCTCTCTCTCTCTCTCTCTCTCTCTCTCTCTCTCTCTCTCTCTCTCTCTCTATATATATATATATATATATATATATATATATATATATATATATATATTAGGGTATCGAAAGGATTTGAAATGTAGTATTTTACCTATGGAATGTAGAATAACATCTCTCGTGTGTTCAATGATTAGGAGGCTTCTATATACTAATTATTTGAATAATTTGCAGGGCACCATGCAGAAAGTTGCATTTGCATTTGATCCTTGGTGATTGTGCTTTGTCATAAGAAGGGTTTTGATAGAGTGAACTTTTGATATGGCTTTGTGTGGTAGTTAAAAGATGGTTTGAAGGGTGTAAGGGGAATGTGAGGAGAAGTTATTCAATGTGTAAATAGTCTTTGATAGGATAGAGAATCCAAAGGAGGGATTAAGTCAAGGAGATTGCAAATTTGAAGCAAGTTGTTATAATAGGACAATAAGGTAAAAAACTATTTTGTTTCATTTAAGTGTTGATGTGTAGTGAGTCAAAGTTGGGTTTTCATATGGGAAAAACCTTAGGAGGTATTTTAGAGTGTCTTCCATAGCAGGGTGAAGGGAACACCATATATAGTAAGGATCATTTGTTGTTATATTATCCTAAATATCAATAAGATAGTATAGAGTTATCAATTGGGTTATAGGTTACAAGAATGCTGACTAATTTGAGATTAGAGTTGGATGGATGTTCAAATGTAGAGGAATGGTGGACCTTAGAAGGGTAAATGTCCATTAATAGGTATAAGTTAATGATTGTGAATTTGGGTTTACAAAATGATCTTTTGGTGAGAGTTTATGAGTATTATTACAACACAAAATAAGAACAATAAAGTTCCCTATGAGATTGATTGGGTGCACCACCACCCTATGCATCACATCCCATTTTCCCTCCCTAACTTCTCAATATTACCTCTCTCTCCCTAATCTCTTTAAATATCTCTATATATATGATATTTTTACCTCTCATGCTCTCTCTGCCTACCTATTTCTTTCCTCTACCATTTCCTCTTTGTTTGTTTGGATATTGAGATCTCTTTTATTTTAGTGTCACTTCTCATTATCATGTTCCATTTGTCTATCTTGCACAAGTACAAAATGCTGCGAAAATAACATAATAAAAGCCTCTATGCAGTCAAACAATACTCATAAAACCATGATTATGTTGTGATCAAGAAATTGGGTATGGAATGCAGATCTATATACACATGTTCAAGAAATAAAAATGGCTAATCACATCAAGAAAGACTGCCACCAACCTCTATTTTTATCCATATCTATTTTACAAACCAACAATTGAGCATGTTGTTTTGAGATAAAAGGTTGCATATGATGACAATATGCACATAATTGTTTGACATATTATCACCACCTAAGTTCGGCTTAGAATTGAATGTCTAAAGTAATTTTGAACATTCAATCATTTGAACATTTAGACGTATTACATGGACATCTAGAACCATAAGGAGAAAAGCGAATATTTTCATTTAAATACTTCACATGTTTTGAACTTGTTCCAAGATATTGATTAATCTAAGCGCTAGATTAAGGTACAAAGAGAGAAGCAAGTTAAATTTGCATCCCTTACAAAGAAATTTCTACTAGAAGCACCTATTTTCTAAGATATAAAAGTTGACAAAGACTTAGAAGGTTAGAGGGGCAAAGAGGAGGGATATAATCAAGTTTAAAACGATAAAAACAAAAATCAAAATTAAAGATTTTCATAAACTAGAACAAGATATATGTGTAGATTAGAACTAAATGTGAAGGTGTGAATTGGATAGGAAATAAAGTTGCATGTTGATCTTTCCAAATAGAAAATATGCTACAAATATAAGAGATTTATGATTAATTATACACAAGAATATATAAATACAATGGTATACCACATATGCCCCTTGCCACATTTTTCTTCTACCACATAAGCCTTTTAGAAGTAAGAGAATAAAGAATATGACAACTCCTTGATTTACATTTAATTATTTTATAATTGAGTCAACCTTCGACTTCTTAGAAATAAAATGGAACTAATAAATCAAAAGATGGACTATGTCAAAAGAAGAATGAGCTGATTGAATACTTTGTTTCTATTAATGAAATTAAATTTCAACAATCTATAATATTTGTGCTATTGTTTCCAAATTTAATTATTTGATAGCTTATTTATTTATGTTTCAGAAGACTCTATTGTATCCCGATGACAGATCACATGACATCATTTGAAACATAGATGCAACAACAATTACACAATCAAATCCAAAATCATTTACATAAACATCATCTCTATGTTTTGACCCTCATCAAGATATAGTGTCACTATATCTTGGAGTGTTTGGCTTACATGAATATTTGAATTAATTGCATGAAAATTATAAATGTGAATTCCTTGGGTATCCTCTTCAAGAAAGAGAGGATAACAAAAATTAAAATTATTTTATCAAAGATCTACAACATAATATTCAAGATTTGAGATTCCAAAAAGGGGTAGGTCGACTACACCTGAGTTGACCTAATGATAGAGAACCTACACTCTCCAAAAAGAAATCACAAGACCCAAAAACAAAATATCTTATATGAGAGACTATGAAACAAAGTTAACTAATTAATTAATCTTAGTATGCATGATATGGATAGCTCACTTATTTGAATTGGTGTGCTTAACAATGTGAATAGTTAGAGGCACAAGACCCAAAGGTAGATATCCTAATATCACATACTATAAACAAAATTTGACTATATAATTAATTTGAGTGGACGTGCTTATTTTAACTTGTATGTTTAATAATCTAATGGTCCTCCAGATAGTTTGTCTACTAGATACTATTAAAAAAAAACTTCATTTCATTTCAACTACTATAAAAAGAAGACAAATGGATATTTTGTGAAGATGGTGAATGGAAAAGCAATAAAAATGTCACAATTGTTCCTTTGTACAAAGTCAACAGATAGCCATCAAATCATTTGAAAAAATATTCTCTTTCTTTCCCTTTTTTAACAAGAAAACAAGATAAGAGATGTTGAGATAATGGGTGTTGCACACATTGCATTATATTATTTTATTTTATTATGTAATGTTGTACCTAGGAGTGCCTAGATGGATGTGCAACATGTAAAGATTCCCATGGGATATACTTGATGAGTTGTATTATAACATTGTGATAATATTTGAAGAAATTATTTAATATTAAGGGGAAAAAAATTAAATGTCCACTATTAAATGTGGGGTCAATTGGTTAGGTAGCATATGGTTTTACCACACGGTTTAAAATGTAATACAACTTGGTGGTTTTGTGGGACTTACTACTATATAAGAAGCCACAATGGTAGTTGTAGAGATAAGGTGAAAAGAAAAAAGAAAGTTGAGCAAGACAAGGCTTGAAAAGTTAGCCAAGGAAGCATTTGTGAAGGTTGGAATTATGGCATGGGATGTTTGGATTCATTCTTGTTTACATGGTTTGTTTGGTTGTGGCTATGGCTTTGAAGGCTTCTATAGTTGTATTGCAATGATATTTTTGTTGAATAATATATGGTGATGGATGCTTTTAGAGGGTGGGGTTTTCCCTTAATGAGAGTTTCCCAAAGTATACCTTGTGTCACATTTTTGTAGATATGTTGTCTATTTTAATGCATGTAAATTTAATTACATATTTATTTTAGATCTATTATGGGTTAAGTGGAAACAGTTATATTTTTTGTTGCAAGTTTCTTAAAGTCGTATCAAAGCTATAGTTGTATTGTTGTAACCCTAGATTGAATCCATGGGAATACATAAGAGGATAAAATAAAGGACAAGATATATGATTCCATAGGTTGTTTATTGCAAATTTGAGTGTTTTGAATTTTTTGATATGATGGGATGTTTGTAGATTTTGGGCAAGTGAAATTGTTGGTCAAAAGAGTTTTTTGGATGTTTCATTTAAATGAGAGTTTTATGGGGTAGCTTGCAGAAATGAACTCTTGAGAAAAAATAGACCTCGCCATTGGATCCAGGTTGATTTTTTCATAAATTTTGATATATAATATGCCCTATTTTGGCCATGTTGATAGAAAATGCAAAAGGTTTTTAGTTTCATCTCATGATGGCCATCAAATTTAATTCGTCAAAATTTTTGTCACCAAAAAAAATTTGCAATGAAGATGGTAAAAAGACAATCTTGGTAAAATGGCCATAATTTTCTCTAAGGATATTAGATTTCAGACATCTTACAATTTTTGGAAAGCTAACTTAGAGCACTACAACTTGGTATAATTTTGATTATGTGATTTTAACATTTTGTTAGATTTTAAGAGCCTGAAAGTTAGATTATGTTTATTTTGAGCACAAATTTGGGTATAACTTGGGCATACGGAGTTAAATTTTGGATTTCAAATTGTCAAAAGAAACCTCTTTGACAACTCTACACATTGGTTCGAATTTGGTGTAGGTTCGGCATGGTTTATGATATATATTGACTATGGTAACATTGTGATTTTATGACATTATATGTTTTGGAGATTTGAGACTTTGGTGTCTTTGTATACTTAATTTATATTCCAGATTGGTCTCATGATGATATGGTTATGGGTCAGTGCAAGAAGTTGGGTCTCACTTTTGGCCAAAAAGTGGAAGTATTTTTCCTATTTTTGAAATTTTTTGTCAATTGATGTCAAAATTTGAGGTATTTAGAGATTGAATATAAAAAAACTCCAAAAATAAAAATTTTAGTGTTTGAAATCTAGTTTTTGAATATGTAATTTATTTGTGTACCCATATGATAGATTATTTTTTTGCTATGGATCTTTAAAAACCACTTTTTTAAAATGCCTGTTTTAGGACCATACCACACTCATGTACGGACATCATAATTTGGCACAAATAAATGAATTTTTGTAAATCATTTTAAAGGGAGTTACCTAATACACCTAAGATTGATGACAATATTTTTTCTTAATTTTTTATTGAATAATTCTTTTATTATTAATTATTAATTGGCTATAAAGGTAAATTTTTAAACCTCTCGTGTACGGACCACATAATTTGATCAAAATCTCACTTTTTTCAAATTTTTTTTTCTTTAACATCAAAAGAATTGTATGTAGATTGACGACATATAAATTAATTTTAAAAAAATTATAAAATAAAAAAGTTATTAAAGTTCTAGTGAATGTCACTTTTCAACGTTTAGGAGATAGTTTTGATTAATAAATAATGGAAAAATACAAAATAAACTAATAACACTATAAAATTTGCATTTTTAAAATCAGAACAGTAAGACCTATAATGGGTTTTTGTCTCATCAAAAAATTCAATGGGAACGACTATAAAAAAATTACGACAATACCAAAAATTGTCAATTAAATGCCTTAGAAAAAAAGGATCATAAAGGCATGGCTTGGTGGGACCAAGCCTATGCCATGCATTTCCCCAAGGCAAAACCCCATGCAAAAGTTGGGAGCCATACCAAATTCTCGCTCATGTCTCAAGAATCAGGCACCCGATTTGTAATTCAAAAATCAGGTGCCCAATTGCTTTCAACCATTGTACCTGACTGTTTAAGAATTGGGTACCTAATTCTTTTTAAAATTGGGTACCTGATTCTTTTTAAAATCAGGTACCCGATTTATAAATGGGTACCCAATTTTTAAGCAATTGGGTACCCGTTTCTAATGTACCCATTGGGCCCCAAAAGCTACCCCACAGATCGAGTTTCAATGATTGAAATAATTGAATAACAGTTTTGATCTGCAATGACAAATTTTGTCATGCTTATTCTATTTTCTTGTCCTCTTATACAATTTGCAAGCTACTTATTCAAATTCAAAATTGATGCAAACATGGGATCAAAACAACAAAGAAAGAAGAAAGCAAAAGTTATGATAGATGAGGAGATTGCAACAAATAAAGAGAATGAAGCACGACATCAACGAGAGAGAAGACAGAGAATTAGAGACTTGAACAATGTTTCAAAGAAGAAAGACATTGAGGATACCACAATGGATGAAGAGGTCAAAGAAGAGAATCCAATACAAGAAAATTCAAGTGCACATTCTAATCATGCATTCAATACAGGTGTGTCTCCAAACCCTTGAATTTTCTCTCGTGATGAAATTGGTAATCTTTTAGAAGCACATTACAATTTAAACAATTTAAATTTTCTTCACGAGAAGCAATTGTCAAACGATCATGCACAAAACACTCCAATTGAAATGCCTACCCCGAAAGAAATACAAAGAAAATTTGAAAATGATATTCAAATCCCAAATAACAGTGAAAATAGTAAAGTGTCTAAAAACAAAAATTGCATGAATGTAGACATAGAAACACCAACTACTGAACAAACATGTTAGGATGATAGTGAAGTGTCTGAACATAATTTTCATATTCCTAATGATGTGTTAGATAATCTTGAGGGATTGGTTCCATGGAGACAAATTAGGACACATGCTAATAGATTATATAGGCATTTTTTTTATAATAAAAAATTTGGGTTTCAATGTCAGCTAATGTTGCAACTAATTAAAATGTCTAAAATGTGAAAAGTAATGAGAAGTTGGGAATGTATGCAAAACCCAAGAATAAAAATGAGTCTTTAAAACAAGTTGTATCCAGTGTTGCTAGTGGCTTTGATGTTATCGGAAAGAGAAGTCAGTCTAAAGATAAGAATGCAACACGACGAGCAATAACAACAACTTTAGTTAACAAATCAACATCTGACAAAAGATTGATTAGCAACATAAGTGGATATCTTAATGTGAATCATAAGACTTTAGAAAGAGTTGTAAAGAGAAGGGTTAACTTTGAATGTGATCCAGCAAATATTTTATGGACTTCTAGTGGTAGACTCCCGAGATGTGATATGAAACTTACTAGTGAAGTCAAAAGTTTGATTGAAAATTTTTGGCATGATAATACAAGAGTATCACCTAATTCAAGAGATGTTCTTAAATTGATAATTGGGTCAAAAATGCATGATCCACATCCTAAACACCTTTTGGACATGGCTCAAACTGAATTGTTTAAAAAATTTGTAGATGGTAAGGTATTAAATATTACCATTAGTCAAAGATCTTTTGAAAAGTGTAAACCATGGTATATAAGGATTAACAAGGAAAGAATCACATGTTGTTGTAAAACTCATATTCAATTTCATTACCATTATGATGTATTTCGATCTATATGTGGTACCATGCATAGTAAAGAAATGTTGCAAGAATGTGGTATAAAAATACCACCTCAAACTATAAAAGATTTCATATCAGGTTTGTTTTGTAAGCCACCTAATGATCAATACTTTCTTTTCAATGCATGTCTTTCTAGTACATGTGATATGTGTGGCAATCTTTCTTTGTTAGATGAATGTTTGCATGAAAATGCTTTGACTACTTTTGGACAACAATTAGTTGAGGTAAAAAGATTCAAAACTATTGAATATCCATTGAAAGATGGGAAGATTGGAAGAAGGTGTGATCTAGTTACAGATAAAGTTAGTTGTCATGCATTTATGGATGAGTTTAAGAGTGTGATCATACCAAAATATGTTAAACACTCTCAATATTCTAGATGGCTTGATGGACAATTTCGCATATGTAAGAATAGATTTCCAATTGGTACTATACTTTTAGTTGTTGACTTTGTAGAGAACTACACGCTTGCACTGCAAGAAGAGGTACAACCACAATATTACAATTCAGTGCAAGTAACAATTTATGTTCATATAGTTTATAGGCATGCACCTAATAGTACAGAGGAGGATCAAAAAATATTGAGAGAGTACCATTTTTATTTAAGTGATAATAAACTCCATTCATCTAAGTTTGTCCAATATTGTTTCAAGGTCTTTTATGATAATTTAAAAGAGAGACAAATTCAAATGACACAACATTGGATATGGTCAAATAATTGTACAAGACAATTCAAGAATGCTAGAATGTTCTATTGGTTGAGTAGGACACATAGGCAAACTAACATCCAACATGTGTGGAGTTTTTTTGAGGCTGGACATAGTAAAGGAGAACATGATGGTGCTGGTGCATGTGTGAAGAGAGCCCTTAGTAGAGAGCAATTAAAATTTGAGGAAAAAGCTAAATTCAAAAATGCACATGAGATTTTTGAATGGTGTAACAAATATTTCTACATGGGATCAAGTCAGAACTCTACAATCAAATGTTTCTTCTACCTAGTTGGAGAAAATAATATCCCTTCAAGATATGATTGTGATACAATTAGTGGGTCAGTTAAATGGCATTCATTTAGGAGTTCAGATTCTAACACTTGGACTATATGGACTAGGGAGCTTGCTTGTTTTTGTCAATTTTGTCTTGCAAGTGAATGGGAAGAATGTGAGAATACAGAATGGGTTGAAGATTGGCAACAAAGATCATTAGCACCTACTGACATGCATTTTGAAGATGATATAGTAAATGAAGGCTAGAATGTTACTTTTGCATCAGAAGACTATGATCGTATTTCAGACCTCATAGAACCTGGTATGCACAATTTAATTAGATTTTTTTGTGATCCCATGCTTCAATTATATAATTTGCATATGTACACTCATGTGATTAAAGTGTTTCTATATTTTATCTTATCTTGTAGGACATGTTTATGTTGTTATTACACCTAGTGATAATGATGAACAGAATGAGTATTGACTAGCTAGATGTGTGGAACCTAAGAAAAAATTGGCATGTCATCAAGTAGACGATGATGGTTTTGAGTATCCAATCGGGTCTGTCATTGTAGCTGGCACCTGGCTACATTGTAGCTGGCACCTGGCTACGTAGATACCTAACAAGAAGAAATGGTTTTCCAGCATTTGAAGACTACCAAACCAAAAAGAAGATTTTACACTATTCTCATTTGGTTGTGGCAACAAATATCAAATTAGAAAGATACAAAGGGAGACCCGCCAATAAGGTATTATGGACAATTTCAATGGACGAGCACGAGACAATCATAGATGCATTGCAAAAGAGAGAGGATGTAGATGGTACAGTGGGATGACTACATTTAAATCAAACACATGTAAGTTTTTTCATTATTGTATTATTTTTATATATATGTACTTATATAATTTAATTACATGTATGTTTGTGTTGTCAATACCAATTTAGAGAACTTACATACCTCTTATTTAGGTCTCAATTACAATTTATGTAAATTTGAATGTTAAAGTGGATCGAACATCAACATCTTGTGCAATTTCACATAGTAAGTACATACAAATTACACATAGTAAGTACATACAAATTACACATATATTTACATAGTTCAGATACCTTGAATATTAATTTATGTGTTTATTAACATGTGTGTTTTTGTTTTACATTTTTATTTTACAGGACCTCATTTGAAGAGATGTGTTGAACCAATTTTATGTTTTGAGTTCACTGAACTATAAATATATCATTGACATTGTCTTACATATATTGTGAAATATGTTGTACAAACTAATTCAAAAATGAGAGTTTACTTCTATTTGAAAGTTAAAGGTGTGCACTTGATAAATTATAAATTACCTCATATTTTGTTCCATTACTTTTACATTCAAGCATGTTTAAATTAATGTTTGTTTGAAGTTTCAAATTACTATTGATTGTAATATTAAAAACAAGTCACTTGCACATGATAATTTAAAGATCATTACTCATTGTATTCATTGTATTCATTATATCTTACATTACCAAACAACACATTAAGATCACTTATGATACATTGTTAGGTACGTTATCCATACATGTGTGTCTTAAGGGGACATGGGAGTCCTAATAGGTCATAATAATTTATATACATTTTAATAAGTCTTAATATATTTACTAGCACATAATAGGTATTATTATGTGATAATGAGTCTTACATTACCAAACAACACATTAAGATCACTTATGATACATTGTTAGGTACATTATCCATACATGTGTGTCTTAAGGGGACATGGGAGTCCTAATAGGTCATTATGTCTATTATAGGTTATGATAGGTATTCATATGTTTACTACCACATAATAGGTCTTATTAGGTGATAATGATTCTTACATTACCAAACAACATATTAAGATCACTTATGATACATTGTTAGGTACGTTATCCATACATGTGTGTCTTAAGGGGACATAGGAGTCCTAATAGGTCATTATGTCTGTTATAGGTTATGATATGTATTCATATGTTTACTACCACATAATAGGTCTTATTAGGTGATAATGAGTCTTACATTACCAATCAACACATTAAGATCACTTATGATACATTGTTAGGTACGTTATCCATACATGTGTGTCTTAAGGGGACATAGGAGTCCTAATAGGTCATTATGTTTGTTATAGGTTATGATAGGTATTCATATCTTTACTACCACATAATAGGTCTTATTAGGTGATAATGAGTCTTACATTACCAATCAACACATTAAGATCACTTATGATACATTGTTAGGTACGTTATCAATACATTTTTTAATCTAGTAGGTCAATTTTATTTGTATGAATATCAATGCATTAATTTGATGTGATATTTATCCAATAATGCTCTATAGATAGTTAAAATTATTGTTCATCTTGCATATATACTTACAAAATGTGTCATATGTTCATGAATTAAATATGTCAGAATAAAGAAAATGGTTTGAATATACTTAAAACATGGTGAAACATAATAATATATATTACATACACAAGCATGATAAGAAGTCGTAAAAAATAGTACATGGTCTAACATACATCATAACATGATCTATGAAATAAAAAAATACATGGTCTAACATACAGTTTTAACTATCCTAACACAAAGTGTATAAAACATAAATAATATACATCATAAAAACACAATATATAGGTGCCAACAAGACCTAATCTATCCAATCGAATGTCCTCTTTACTCCATGTGAAGAGGACTCAGATGCATCATCATGTGTAATATGAGTCGTCTCATCATGTTGGACACCCTGTGAGGTAGATGGATCACCTGTGTAACATGAGGCACATCTCATCATGTACATGCTTAATTGAAATGGGTCTCAAAATCTAGCTTGAAAATAAATTAAATATTCACTACATAATAAAATAAATACCACATGAGATGGGTGTTCCTCAGTAACGGGAGGAGGCACATTGTCAAAACTACCAAATGCAACAGTGGTGAGGTCCTGTAATTTACAATACATACATTTTTTAAATTCGATTTTAGAGCATAATGAACTATACATTATGTACATAAATCACAATACTAACCTCAAATAATGATGTAGGTACCTCCATCTAGCTAAGTCTTGTGCTCTCAGCAACACTCGTGGTGACGTAGTCCTAAAATTATGGATACATAAACGTTTAGTCAAAATTAGATATACATGAATAATTACAAAGTACATAATTTGTACACTACATTTTTTATACACTATAAATTTAACATGTATATATAATATATATATATATATCATACTTGAGTGGTAGCCAATGTCACAGATGTGTCTATAGGTATGCTAGCACGATAATCATAAGATGGAGTCAAAAATAGACTATACCGAGGCCTGTATGGATGAGTATGATATGGCTCCTGTTCGTAAAATCAAAACACATAAAATTATATACATGTGAGTGAAACTTGTTCAGATTATAAGTTAATAATAATGTACATACATAAAAATAATACAAATTATTTATCTTCAGTCAAAAGTTCATAGCACATGTATTTGAGGTTGTGCCTCAGTGGTAACTAGAGTAGGACTTGTACTAACATCAATCTGTGTAGATGCAAAAAATCCCTACAAAATTAGATAAAAAGAATATATGAGCACATGTTATTAAATTTGAATTTGAATACACATTTTTACAGTGTAATTCAAAGTGCATACTGTATAAGGGACGCCAACGTCTGTAGGTCTCGAAAAAAGACTATACTGCCTCCTAGGAGGAACAGTATCATCCTCCTCTATTATTTCAAAAGTACAAATTAATATAGTTAATACAATTACACATGTATGTAGAAAGTAAACAATTATGTGTACTTTATATTTATATTAAAATTAAAATTTTACCTACTACTCTTGACTCTCTCCAGGCTCTCCCTGCTACATGAGGTCAACAAATGATGACATGTCTATCTTGTCACTACCATCACCATGGGCAGCGTATACATCATCATCAAAATTTGCACCCTCAGCATAATGGCCATCGTGTGTTATACCAGGATCGCTCTGGGGGCCTGTGCATATGCCTCCACAGCTAGTACAAACATGTCCAAGTGGAGGAGCATGTACCGCCTACATCCACTGCTATACTAAATTTCTTGAAAGGGCACTCAAATGGGTAAAAGTAGATGAAACTACTTGATGATGGTGAGGAGCAGGCACAACGAGCGCAAGAAGAGGTACAAGGGGCTCAGCTCACCTACAGTTTCTCATTCTATCACTCAGCTTTGCCCCAGGCCTATCCTAAGGCATCCCTCTACCAACCCCCTGAAATGCTTTCATATCAAAATAGTTGGGTTTCAAACCCAACTCAAACTTAGCCCATAAATTCCTAAGGAAGTACATGGGCACCTCATGGTTAGCGTGTGGTGGATGGTCAAATACCATCCACCACTGCTCCCAAAAATGTGTTGCTATACGTGGATGTGTACACCACCTAATGGAAATATGAGGCTTCTTATCACTAATTGCTTCACCCATCTTAGGTTTTACAAAATAATGTTGAAAATTCCCTTTACCTATATGCAGGTTATAAACCTCTCTGTATGATAAGTCATCAAAGTAGAAGGCACACATGCTTTCCCTCCATGATCTAAATGAATCAATGTCTAAATCAAAATGATGGATGGAGTCAATCACGCTTTGCATGCTATCTGCAAGACATAGTAGGTAGCAGGGGGGGGGGGGGGGGGGGGTGCCTCTAATGTAAGATAGCCTCTATATCACACATGAGGTCATTGAGGTTATGCCTCATGGTCTTGCGGAGCTCATCTGGAGTGGGTGGTGGAGGTTTTGGTGGAGGTGGAGGTGGAGGTGGAGATGGAGGGGGCGAAGCAGAGGGTATGGGAGGGCAGGGGGTGGTGGTGGGTCCATCAAATATAATCTGCATATATGTTTAAACAACATAAAACATAAAACATGACAAAAATACATCACAACATAAAACATGACAAAATTAGTATTTAATAAAATTTAAATCTAAAATTTATCAACTAGATCTATATAAATGCACATATCTTTATTAAAATCATATCAATTAAATAAATAAAGTTAAACACTTAAGTCAAATTAAACATTAAATACTGAATTTTTAAGTCTAATCATAAAATAATAGTCCAAAAAAAAATATCTAGGTTAGTTCAAGGTTTCTTTTCGTAAAACAGGAGCCACCAAGCTAATTTTGCTTTCATGTACACTTATTTTGTGACACTGGGGGATTGTATGAACTCATTATGGATTATATGTTCATCTCAGGATGAAACAAAGTTAAGATTATGACAAGGTTATGGTTTACAATTTTGTTATGTTAATGGTTTTCATGATGGCTAAGCTTGAGATTATTATAATGATTATGGTCCTTTAATGTTAGGGAACTTACCTAGGATTATGGTTTTAGTTAGAATTATACTTACTTACCTAGGATTACCAAAGTGAGATAATTAGAGTTCCAGTTGTTGAGTTTTCCAAAGATTTTCTTGTTGATATAAAGACATATTTCATTTATATGTTAGGGTTTACTACAAATGGAATCCCTAGGTACCTAACCACTTAATTATGAAATCTCCATCCAATACCATATTTACTACACAAGGTAGGGGACTCAATATTTAGCCCTAATAAGATAGATGTAGAGACATAAATCTTACTACCCGATACAAAGAAAATAGGTCCAATTTGATCATTAAATGACTTGTGTTGCACTCTTCTAGCTTAAAAAGAATACAAATATTATCAACAAACTATACGTTAGATACTTATTAATTATTTGGAGAGTAGATCCTCTAACTTTTAGAGACAATTGGTTATCTCTAAGGAGATAATGTAATGAGTCAACAACAATAAAAAAAATTAAGAGGATGCAAGAGGACACCCTTTCATAATTGATCTAGAGAGTCCTAAAAATTATGATCTAACCCCATTAATTTCTTTACTAAAACCCTAACACCAATCATAAGAGAGGACACCATTTGACATAATATTGGATGGAATCCTAGGGTTGCAACATCATCATAGTGAAACTCCATTCCACCCTTTTGTAGATATTTTCATAATCAATTACTTCAGCATGCCTACACTCTATCCTGGAAATGTTTCCCAATCCAAGGTCTTCCAATAGGTTATCAAGTTCTCCAATATGCATAAATATCCTTAACAAAACACTTTTGTGTAGGGTTAATGATCTTGGGTAGGATATCTTCTAGTATAGAGGCTAAGACCTTGGCAATAATTTTGTATGATATGTATTTAGGAGTGTCCTATCTCTAATTTTTAATGAGATTCTTATCTCCCCTTGGGGATCAATTTTATGAGCCCTCCATTGATTACTTGACCTAGGGATTTTATGAGCCCTCCATTGATCACTTGATCAATTTTATGAGCCCTCCATTAATTACTTGACATAGGGATTTCTCATTACTAATTTTTTGGACGGAGGAGTTGATTTATGATACAAATGGGTTTATCAAGGAATAATGCATCTTCATTCTAGGAATGATGGTTCTCATTTTATCCCTATCTTCTAGTTCATTTTGAACTATCGTCGTCTTCTAACCCAAAAAATTGATAGTAAAATTAGGAAAAAGATCTTACTATATATCACTAGGGGGTAGGTATTTCTTTTTATAGAATAAGGCAATATTTTGTTATGTGGCCTTCCATTCTGCAAAGGCAATAAACATTTAGGCTACCCATACAGGAAAATAGGAAACAAATAGGGGAATCTCCAGTCTCCAAAAAAAACTTTTAGGCACTTCCAACCCAAGATAAATAGAAATTAGTCCACCCTAACATAATTATCTAGTTAGGGATTGGGTTGTTAGAGTGCTTCAATACCCTCCTAATTAGATATTACATGATGAATACTCACTTAGGATATAAAGGTTTAGGCATCTGGTGGAAAGACAAGTTATTCACTTCTTTAGATATATTCTTAGGCATCCAAGGGTGTAGTCTGGGCTCCTACTCGCACTAACGTGGACACCTCCACCTCTTGATGGTGCAGGAGGGTTACTTAATTAGATGCCTAATTCATTCAAGTCTTTTCTAATTTTTTTATGATGTATCATTTTGAGACCTTGATATCAATGTTTAATTAGTTTTAGGATTAGGGTTCAATTTGGTTTGTACTGTTTGATTAGGTTTACATGATTAGGTTTCAATTAGGACAAGAGTTAATAAATTGAATTAAGTTTTAAAGTGCTAAATTTGGTTTTAGATATAGAATTATAGTTAGAGCTTTTAGATTAAAAACCAACATTAATTCAAAAAAGTTAGGTTTGAATTTTGTTTTAAAGTTTTGAATATATTATTGAATTCTAGTTTAGGGTGATTTGGTTTAGTCTTAAGATCAACGTTTAACTTGGTTCAATCTTAGGGTAACAGTTCAATTTGGCTAATGGTTGGGGAAAGGATTTAAGGTTAAATTCAAGGTTTCTACTGTTAAGTTGGGATAAATAATTAGGTTTATGATCATGGTTTAATTCAATTTGGTTTATAAGTATAATATTAATTAGTTAAGGGCCAGGGTTACCTTTCAATCTAGTTTGATATATTCAATTTGGTTTAGGGTTAACCCAGGGGTTAGTTTATTTTAGTGTTAAATATTAAGATATAATGCTTTGATATCACTCATTTTTTGATATTTTGATTATATCACCCCTATACATGTTGATAACTTATATGCGATGAATCTTACAAATATTATTTGATCTCATTACATGTGTCATGGTAATTTTTTTTAGTTTATGTACATGAGATGCTCCTATATATGGTGTTTTTCTTTTCTTATAATATATAGTGTTAAATATATATAAATTTACCTAAGTACCCTTCTTGATTATCTATGATGGACATGTCGTAAATGACATATCTCTATATGATTCTTTTGATATGATATGCATGGATAATAAATACAATGAAAATTTTAAATCCTTCCTATGCAATAAATGATGTAATTAGATATGTACAAATGTTTTTAGATTCACATGTACATGACATGTAGATGTAGATATGATGCTCCTCTAGGATAATTTAGTTTAAATCATAAATAAGGTTACAATTTTAGGGTTTGACATTTATAAAATTAGTACTCAAGGTAAGATAGGAAAGTTATTTAATTATTTATATATTACCTGGTGTAGGTTTTAGCAAATTAAGATTAAGGTTAAGATGATAGTAAGGGTTATGATTAGAGTTAAATTCAATACAAATTGACATTATAGTTAATCCTGAATGACACCCAACCAAGGGATCCAAAGAACTAATCAAAAGTTTTACTAAGCAAGCAATAACATACATACAATAATTTACATTTTTAAAAAAATAAGAGATTGCATTCCTTAATGAGCACATTTACATTTCATTTTTAAATAATTATAAGGACTAAAAGTAAAATAAATAACACATCCACATGAAAGAATATTAACTACTTCAATTCAATCCATTTAAATAATTTATATACATTTGTTCTTAATGCCACTTGGAAAATTAATTCAGAATGCACAATCATCCAATGTACATGTCACAAGGTATGAAAGGCTGAAAGAATATACATTTATAAAATAGTTTACATCATCCATTTTCAATCCATGAAACAAAGTGCAATACAATTTAAGTAAAATCATTTTAAATACTAGAAGTTTTTTGTTTGGATCCCTTGGCGGGCTATTATGTGATTAAGTACTTAGTTATATATGTTTAGGGTTTCATTGTACATAACTATATGGTTAGGTCGAGATTATAGTTTAAACAATGAATTTAGGTCGAGGTTATATGGTTCTAGGTCAAAGTTATATTTATTTGTAAAATTACATGTTTAAACAATGAATTTACATCTAATCTAATCATTCAACATTGTAATAAATACATAAATTAAATACATTTCAAAACATCTAAAATAATAATTTTTTAAATAAACATTTACAAAACTATATTTTAATTAACAAATACAAAAATTTAAACATCTATTCATTAACAATGTAAATTTACAATTTTACGTATATTAAAAATGAAAAACAATAAATTAACATACATATTAAATTGATAATTGAAAAAAAAAGTAAAATAGTACAAAACATATTAAAATACCTAGTATATCGAAAACTAGTAGCAAGGGGTGGTCAATAGAGCTGAAAATTAGGCTCCCGTATGCGTCTCTAATCGGGCTCTCATTTTTGAGGTCATGAAAATGACCTCAAAAATGCCAAAAAAGGGGGCTAAATAAAGTCTTCCAAATCAGGTACCCAATTTTTAAAAGTAATCGGGTGCCCGATATTTGAGCGCCTTGGGTACCCAATCCGCTTTTGAATATCGAGTACCCGATTTTTGAAATTCAGCTTAGGTGCCCAAGGCTTAATTTTAGAAATGGGTACCCAATTTTTTAAAAATCGGGTACCTGTTTCTAAGAAGTACAATTTCGTGGATCTGACTTCTGCGAAATTGTGACCCAACTTCTTGCGCTCACCCTTATCAATATTTGGTTCGGATATGTATGATGACTTGTTGAGTCTACAAGTTGTGCAGTTATGTAAGCGGTCTATACTTACAAGTTGCATTTATGACTTAGATATGGGTTGTTTTTGCCCATTGATCTTTCATTATTGATGCATATTCATATTTTTGGCTTGGATTTGGGTTGTCTATGTCCTTAGTCACATGATTTGTTGATATTTCTTGATGTAGAGAGAATGAGATGTTGTTACCAGGTATAGTCATGGTGGAAGATTATGGTTGACTATTTCATGCTTACAAGTTGGAAACTTTTATAGTTAGATGCTCCATTCATTGATCTGATTATGATGCCAAATATTTTGGCATGACATGATTTGATATACAAGTATATCCTTGATGTTCATTAGTTTAGATTATTGATTTGGTTATGGTGGTATATGGTCTTGGTTAAAGATCATGATTATTTGATTTATTTTTAGGAGCTCATGATGTGCACTTTGAGTTATTTTATGGTTTGATGCATTGGTTTATTCTCATGGTTAGAGGATGTGTTTTGTTTCATCATGATGTCATGGATAGCTTGGACACACAATTTAGTGGGAGCTTGGATTGGAGATTTTGGTTTCACTTGGTACTGACACTTTGGTTGTGTGAATGTAGACCTAGAGGATTTTCATGTAGGAGATGGATTTTATGATTACATGGGTGACTTGGTACCACAATTGAATGGTATTTTTTGGCATTGATATATATATTGAGTGTTTTCAAATGTTGGAGGTTTATCTTAGATCCCGTTTTCACAAAATCATCTTTGAAATTTGCATGGTGCACTTGTTTTCTTCATGGTGTGGTGAGATGAGTCTTCATGGTGTGTGGAGATGGTCTCATCTTAAGGAGACATGGGGTTCTTGGTAAAAATGTCATTTGCGCTTTCATTAGGCATGTTATCCTTAGTGTGAGGATGGTTTCATTATTATGTCATGGTATAATTTTGATACACATTTAGAGTTTTGACATGTTATAGTATGTTCATATGGAGCATTTTATTTCATTAGTTGAAATGGTTTAGATCATGTTGTCATATTTTATTCCTGAGGCCATGGTTGGAACTTTGACATTGATCTTGGTTTAGTTTCTTTGTATTGAGTACATTGATCATTTTCTAGATACTTCATGATTTTTCTATGTTGTATTTGGAGTTGGCATGGATTGATTAGTTACATGTGCTCATGGATATCTTGAGATAGTGGCGATGCTAATTTCGCGTGGATTAGAGAAGTATTTGTTGGGACAGTTGATGGTTTTAGCAAGAAGTCTGAGGGGCACTCACCTGATATGGACTTGAGAGGAGATTGTTCTTAGATGAGTCTTGGTTGGAGACTTGGATATCTTGATGAGCATTCTCATTCCCCACTGTTGGTCTACTCATCGGTTTACTACTTGAGAGGTATAGCTCATTATTCTCTCTGGTGCATTATGTTTATGCTTCTCTTTCATGGATATGGATCTTGAGCTATGGTACATGAGTTAGTTCTAGAGGTTTCATTTGAGAGATGGTTTAGCATTGGTTATCTCCATGTGCATATTGTTATGTTGGTTGTGTTATGGATATGGTTTTATATTGGGCATATTTCTTGGATTAAGAATAGTTATTCATTGGTTTAAGAATGGTTTATGAGTTTGATCTTCTTGTGAGAGACTCGCACCCATGATTAGTTATATGGTATGGTTTGAGTGTCATTGTGGCTTCTTGGTTGGGGTTTTATGGAGATCGTACTTGGCACAATTTATATCTAGAGGTGTGTGTAGAAGGGCATGATATAGGTTATGATTTGCACAATTTCTCTTCGGTCTTAGTTATCTTCTTAAATGTTTGTTTTCACTTATATTGGATTTGAGATTGGTTGGAGCTTGTGATCATTGATTTTTGTTCATCTATATCATGTCAGAGATGGCATGGTTATTTTTTATATCTTTCCTTTGTTGGTTGTGGAGAACTTGGGAGAGCATTGAAGACTTGTTATGAGAGTTGTTCTTGCAGGTTATTGGTTTATGTGATGTGGATGTCCTTAATACTACATAGATTCACTTTTATGAGATGTTGTGAGTGGATTGGTTATAGATTTGAAATTATTTTTTGCAATGGAAGCTTCTTGGTATATATGTGGCAGGTAGTGCTCTTGAGGCTTGTGTTATAGATTGGATATGTTGATGATGTGAGATTCACTTAGCATACCTTTGGAGGTATGGATAGTTGGATGGGTTTGGCATTTTTTGTGAATGTTTTAGATTATGATAAAAATAAGTTTTGAAGGGACCCTGAAACCCTTTTACATCCTCAAAATAGGAAAAAATACACTAACCAAAAGGAAAGATTCCATAAACATACTAAAAAGTAGCATCAAAATCAGGTTTTACAGGGACCTGAAACCACTAATAAAGTCTAGATATTAAACCCAAGTTTTACAAGGACCTGGAACCGACAGTATAAATAAAAAACTAGAAACTAGAAACTAGGACCAAACATAGGAACCAAAAGAACCAACCAACAAACAGGACCTGCACAGGAACCTAACCAGAAAAGAAGACCCAGGAAACTATTACAATTTTGTAATCATCTTCATAGCCTCCTTACCAATCTTAGCCGTATCCTAGATGGAGTTAGCAGCCGAAGAAGTAGCATCAATCAAAGCTTTTTTCCTCAAACTCTGTCTTGTCCTCTTGTTTGGGCCCTCCAAAGATGTAGTTCCTTCATTAACTCTTTTATAGTTCCTTCATTAACTCTTTTACCAAAGTTTTCGCAACTGCACAGATGCTTGAGGTAACTTGCTCCATTTTTGTTCCACTTTCCCTGATGAGCAGTCTAAGATTCTGCTCATAGTCCTTTAGTTTTTTTGGATATCTCCCATTTGCACCTCCATGTGTTGAATAATAGCTCGGTCAACCTCCTGGTTATGTTGCAATGTATCCACTTTCTTCTTCAACCCCATTATTTCATTATATAACCAGGAGTCGACCTGAAGGAAAGAGTCATCTTTTTGTTTAGCAGAGTGGAGGAAGGAAAGACTAGTTTCCCTCTCCGGGGAGTCACCCGCATCATCAACAATGGTGTGTGGAACAAGGCCATCTTTATCAATATGAATCCCCCCGTCCAATGGTTCCATCTCACCAGGCTCCTCTTGAGTATAGTGGCTATGTCCCACCTTATCATGTCCCTCAGTCTTCTTCAGAGGAGTGGAAACTTTCCCTGTGTTTTCCTCCTCACTCAAAATAGCTAAATCATTATTTTGTTTCTCTTTGTCACCTCCCCCAGACTCGAGATGAGTTTCCTCATTTTCAGACTTGCTCTGTTTCGAATTCACCTCCGTAGTCTCTTCCTCTCTCCCCTCCTCATTATTGTCTTTCGAGTCCGGGTAACCATCCAGGTTAGAGCTAAACTCCCCAGCATCTGTCCCCTCCTCTTCCTCAGGGACCTCCTTATCAGAGCCATCAGTGCTCTCTACCTCAGTGTCCTCTTCCTCTATATGTCTTTAAGAACTGGAGGGTTTCAGTTTAACCTTTGTTGTCTTTTTAAGACTCTCATCCATTTTTCTAGTAACGAGATTAGGACTCTTATTCTTGGCAGTGGACAGGGATGGAGCAATGGACTTATTTTTACAAAAGCCCTCAATGAGTAAAATCAGACCTTCACGTAATATGGGTCGAGACTGTTTCTTTTTATGGGCATTCAAACTTTGGAGCAAAGAAAACTGCAAATAGAAAGGGAAGGAGATTCTGTCCTTGTACCTGAAACATTTTTTGTGAATATTATTTCAGCTATGGAGTTTTGAAAACTAGATATAGATGTGATTACCTTTGGATTAAGTGTTCGTGCTTGGCATTTTTAGTTGGTACAAGATTTTATGATATTGTTATGTGATAGGTTGGGTGGCTTTCTCTTTGGATGGCTTCTATGTATCTTTAGTGGCAGTGGCATAATAGGAGGTGGGATCATTCATGTTCGAGATATTGGATACTTTGATTTTTTTGCAAGTACCAGAATGGTGGATGTGATGGGAGGGATTGTTCCCTTGTTTATTTATGTGGCTACAAATCGACCCTATACAATGTACATGACAAATGGGGGATTGTTGAGATAATAGGTGTTACACACATTGCATAATATTGTTATATTATTTTATTTTATTTTATTATGTAATGTTGCACCTAGGAGCACCTAGATGGATGCACAACATGTGAAGATTCTCATGGGATATACTTGATGAGTTGTATTGTAACATTGTGATAATATTTGATGTAATTATTTAATATTGAAAAAAAAATTAAATATCCAATATTAAATGTGGGGTCAATTGGTTAGGTAGCACATAGTTTTAGTACACAGTTTATATAATACCACTTGGTGGTTATATGAGACTTCCTACTATATAAGCATCCACAAGGGTAGTTGTAAAGACAAGGCGAAAGGAAAAAATAAAGTCAAACAAGACAAGGCTTGACAAGTTAACCAATAAAGCATTTGTGAAAGTTGGAAGTATGGCATGGGATGTGTGGATTCATGCTTGTTCACATGGATTGCTTGGTTGTGACTATGGATTTGAAAGCTTCCATGGTTGTATTGCAATGGTATTTTTGTTGAATAATACATAGTGATGGATTCTTTTGGAGGTTGGGTTTTTCCCTCAATGAGGGTTTCCTAGGGTATATCTTGTGTCACATTTTTGTGGGTATGTTGTTTATTCCCTTGCATGTTGATTTAATTACATATTTTTGAAGAAAGGGAGGATTAGAGTCCTTATCAACCCATTTGTAAGATATGGAGTGCTCTTGTTTATTTTATATTTGTCCAAGTTTTTCTTCTCTTATTTTCATGTCTTTCAACTGCCATCTTTGCCCTTCCAACTTGATATTATGGATGGTCATTTCTAGACCATCACCGGGAAATAATGTAGCAATCAACATGAATAAATAAATATTAGATTCAACTCTCATGATTCATGCTTTCACATCTAATGATTAAACATGTGTATCTTCTTTCTTAACATACTTGATGAACTTTGATATGGGATACTATGACATAATGATATGATCCAACAAAAGGAGTACATATTAATACTAAGCCAAGAAGAAAGTTTAAATTGTATACAATGATTTATTTCTTAGATAATCGTGAAATACATAGGTCTGAAACTTGCTTTCCTTTTAGTGTGTTTTTTCATTTTTTCCATGTACTTGCTAATTCTATTTCCCATCATACTTCCAAATAACTCTATAAACAAAGGATTTATCATATTGGCCCTATAATAGGAGGGATGGTGTTGATCTTACCACTCTTAAAAAGGGGAATCACAAGACTAGTTTTCCAATCTAAGGGAAACCCCTACTAATTATTGTTGTTGAATTTATTGTAATGTAAGATACAAGAGTCTTCATACTTTAAATGTGCAAGTAATATTTTATTATTTTTTATTATATACAAGATACTATTAGTGTTTGTATGTTTGTATGTTTACATTTGATATAATTTTATAGGAAAAATGTTTACCTCTAAAGAAAGACCATGCCTGACAATATGAACCCAAAACAAAATAAGGAGACCATTGCTAGATTGTGGTCTTGGTATTAAAAAAAATGTGATGGAAAATGTTATTATCCCTACAAAAAAATTAAGGGTTTAAAGAATCAAAGACTTCTAATCACAATAGTTGGGATACATTGTAGGAAACATGGTTGCATTGAAGGGGAAAGGACTTTTGTCCATTGGTGAATGTGGATTTCCAACTAGAGAAACATAGAGGTGTGAATATCAAAGTAGCAGGTTATGCTCCTATGGAAGAAGATGATCCTAAGGTTGAGAGAACAATTAAAGATATTGGTATTGGCGCAGTTGATCATGTGCCAGAGAATCCAATTGAAGAAGATGGTATTGGTGCAACTGATCAAGATGATGAAGATGATGATGCTAGCACATCTGATCATGATGATTAAGATAACCTTCATATACCTATACTTGAAAAGGAATACAAGACCCTATACCAAGGCTCCCAAACAATTCTTCTCTTTGTCATAATTTTTTGGTAAACTTCAATATTATGAATGGTTTGTCCAATGTAGCAATCCCAGGCATGTTAAGGTATTTCATTTTTGTCATCTTCTATGTTAGCGTACCATTAATATTATTTATATTAATTTTTATTTATTTTTTGTCATAGGTTGATAGGTGAGTGTTTTTTGCCATGATAAAACATTCTATGCAAAAGAGTAGTTGTATCTAAAGGAAAATCACCCTGCATAACAGAAAAAATATGTAGCAGTTTGTCTCACAAATATACATTTCAAAATGAAAGGTTTAAATTTTAAAAAATTTTGAGTTAATTATGTCTATAATTACATAGCCACATTGCGTTATTACATGAATGAATTTCTATACAAGTGTTTTGACTATGCCTTATTTGAATTTGTGAATATCTAACTATGTTCCAATTAAATAAATTGAAGATGTAAAACCCTCTACACCAACCAAACTGGTTGTTTACTTTACTAGAGCCACAAATATTCTTTGCATTGTTAGAGGTCATCTGGGTATAGTGTAATTTCTTCAACACTTATCAGCCTTCCATTGTTTTCATTTTGTGGCTTGATCATATTCATTGTAAGATGCTTGTTATAAATGAAGACCATAAAGTGTGTAGGAGTAGAATTGAGATTTCAAATCATTTCTATGCAAGTTCAACTAATGTGCAACAAAATTATGTGGATACTAATCAAAATATGCCTAGAAGGTAAGGTTTTAAAATGTCTTCTTATCTCAAATTTAAAGGCATTCACATCAAATAGAAAAAATTTCACTATTTTGATATAATCATTTATAATTGCACCTTTTAGTATAATATTATTGATTGCATGAATATTTCTTTGTAACCAATTGTCAATATTGACATACAATTATTTACGATTATCATTATATTGCATGCCTTACGTTTGTTATGATAATGTATTGTTACTTAAAACTATCTCTTCTTAGGGATTGTTATTATTAGTCCTTTGCTTTAGGATGTTTAAACAAATATTGAATTAAGATTATATCTATAACATCCAAGCAATGGCATAAGGGATTTTAGGATGCATAAATAGATTTCCTAACATCAACACAATGGCATATTGTTGTTTCAATGTATGATGTTATAGATTTAAAATATGGATTATATATTGATATAGTGTTATCTCAAAATAAGTAGATAATGTAGTGCACAAAAGATAAAATCTCATGAAATTAGCAATTAGTAATGAATAGCAGTTGACTTGAAGAAAGGCACCCCTTGCAAGGTGAAGGGTGTGTCCTTAGCATTGAAATATATAAGAAAGGAAACCAATGCATTGAAAAAAAGGCATCTAAGAAAAGGAAACAATAATGATAAGAAGATTGAACATCAAAGAAGACAATCACATCAAGAAGAAAGAACAAGGAAAAACATCAGCTATTGCATACATTGATCAAGAGAGAAGTTTTGAATAGAAAATGATAAGGCAAAAGATGATATCTATAACACAGGGAAAATGTAAACAAAAACAAGCACTATTTAATATTACCAATATGCAAGAATGGCAGTGTTTGTATGCTACTGAGATAAAAAGACCACTGATTATAATGTAAAAGCATTTAGGCAATCAATCAGTAAAAACACATTTTCAGATTTTAGCCTCAATCATCAAGAAGCAATCCAATATATCTTCAAATCTTAGTATCATCAGCAGTAGTTAGCAAGCACATCTTTGGGAGATATAAGCATCACGCATAATTTGCAGAAATATACACATTGGATTAGTACATAGCAACCTTTAAACATCCATCAATGTCAAGGTAGATCAAACTATCAACATAGCATCGAGCATCGGCAAATAAGATCAAACAAGAGCATATAGTCCATTACTTGATAGCAATTGAGGAATTTACAATCTAACCATACATTCAACATCTTGGTATAAATTATACTCATATCATATTTGTCAATTCTATTAACATATGTGTGCATCTTTGTGCAAGATTAATTCTTAAGAGTAAACCTCTATCACAGAGAATAGATATGCATACTATCTAAAATCCACCTTGTCAGAGAGAGCATGAGGTGTAAGCAAAGGGTGGCAAGTGAGCTTTTAAGTGGGTCATCCTAGAAGGACCATTGCTAGAACAAAGAAGGAACTTATAGAGTCAAGTGACCCCTTACAACATACACCCAACTCCACCATATGGCAACTATCTATATGGAGATGAGACATGGTTGGGGAAAGTAGGTAGAAGCTTTCAAGCAAGAAAGTTGTGGTAGACGTACACTCTTAGGCTTGGTGTATAAATGTTTTCAAGAAGACCCATCATGTCTCTTTACTCAATGTGTTTATATTGATATAATATGATGTGTGTCAACTAAATCTAATGACTATCTATATAAAATACCCATTCACTATTTAAATACTTACATATTTGTGGTGCTTTATTTGGGGCGATAATAGATATCATGTAGTCTATATCTTTGACAATAGAAAGGCTCACTTAGTATTTTTTATACACATATATTGAGTGCTAGGGTTGGAGATATTATCATAGTATTTATAGGCCTTCAAATATATTACCACAATTTATCCAACACTGATAATCAACTACAATGCATAAACAAAATACTTATTCAACACCTAGTTCCATATCAAAATTTCTTTATTTTTAAAATAATCCACTATCATTGAAGGACATTATCAACATTATTGTCGTCGAACTCTCGAGGAGGATTCTTTTCGTGGACATAGCATCCTCATCAAACCAAACCTTTTTCAATGCCAAAATGGTCAAAACCTCAACATACAGGGGACAATTTCAACGAAACTTTTGACAACTACTTTAGGGGCAAGCATCCTTGTCAAACTATGATGTAAGACACGGTCAAAAATTAGATCTTCAATGCCACATTTTGCAAGTATTTGACCTCTTTTTCAATGCCAAAATGGTCAAAATTTCCACACATAAAGGACAATTTTGATGAGGACCTCGTCGATGTTATAGCATCTTCGTCAAACTATGATGTAAGCCTCCATCAAAAATTGGATCTTCGATGCCACATTTTGAAAGCATTTGACCTCTTTTTCAACAACAATTGACCAAAAATCTATCATAAAGCCTTTTGTCAAAACATCAACCAATAAGCACTGAAAAGTGTGTACAATTTTAGTAGTACAAGAAAATGTATTGAAAATGTTTTTGATTAAAAAAACCAACCAAAACAAGGCCTATGAAAGACTAGCATACCATAAACAACACAAGCTAGTAGAGCAAGTATTGACAAAGAATACAACAAAAAGTGTGGAGGCAAAAGCCCAATAAGGAGGGTCAAACTCACACTGCAAGAGAAGAGAGGAGAGATTTATCCCTATACCTTTGGGAAATTGTTTAGGAAATAGTATCTTTAGGCTCCCCAACAAAGGGAACTCAATTAGGAAGAGTGTTACCTCAAGGGTCGGGATGTTATAGAAGTTGGGCATCACCAACAAAACCATTAAACATTACGAAAACAACGGTAAACCAAGAAAAAGTACCCTCTTGGCCTAGGGGCAAAGCACCAACAGAAATGGCGACATAGATAATGGTTACATGAGGAAAAACTCTTGTAATAAAAATAAAATCTTAGCCATGAATAACTCGTTGTCAACAACTTGTGAATCCACAAAGGAGACAATCAACTTGTGAATCCATAGAGTATTGAAAATGTTACAATCACTACCTTCGTGAAATTGGGAGATAACCTTGGCTTCGCTTCAAATCATAACTCAAACATGGTTTTCTTTACTACTTAATATTTTGATAAACAAAAGAAATCATAAAAATGATGGAATTATTAGAATCCTCTTTGCCTATACCAATACTGAAGTTAGAGCACTATATGAACCATCCAATTATGCACACAAGGAAAATGAAGCTCTCTAAGAATGACAACATAGAGGACTAAAATATTCCCAAACAAAACACAATAATACTTCAACATAGACATGTTGAAGTCACTAGCAAATACAAATGGAGTGTATTCATAATAAAATCCACAATTAGTGTTTTAATAAAGTGCTAATGAACAAGTAACCTTACACATACATCCATGGCTAATCCACGCCAGGAAACAACTCGTCTTTTCCAATTCACAAAAATGGTGCTAGTTGAAGAAAATGTGAAAAAAGAGAGGCAAAGAGAATGCCAAGTGTATTTAAGTGTATAAGAAGTCAACGCTTCATTGGTAGGAATCCATTTCCATCAATGTCTTTGTATTTATATGGGAGGAAGTTGCAAAATAAGCCATACCACCATTGTACCACGACTACAAATAGGATCAAAAGATGAAAAAACTAATCTAGTTCTTCACTAATAACACAACTTGTACAACAATCATATTGAAATTATTATCACTGTGGGAGAGAAATCATCTTGACTAAAACTAGATTTAAAATTGAAGTCATTTTTTAACAAATATATAAATAAGTTAACTTACATTGAATGATTATGAATTCAGCAAATTTTTATTAATATGACAAAAAAATATATTAAAATTTATACTCAAATTCCTCACTAAATACACAATTTTCATTATAGTCAATACCTAACATAAGAATCACCACAACAAGATTAAGAATATTTCATAGCTTTAATCAATGGTCCTCCTTAAATTGACCCATCCGCATCTTCCTTAACTCTTATAATATTCTCTTACCTCATTCGTCGCATTCTAAGTTTTTGAATTAAACCAATTGTGATTCCATCACCAATATTGTTTAATATACAAAGGATTTCAATGACAAGAAAGGTATTTAGTAAATCTTCTCCAATTTGATTAAATCATTTAATAGACATAGGAAGGCAAACTTGGAATGTATTTTCAAGATCATGACCAACTTTCACATTCTTCATAAGTTGTCAAATTATGTAAGGTAATAACTCGTCCATATTTTGCATAACTCCTCTAATGTTTTGATGTGGTTGGTAGACTCAGGACCCCCGAGGACCTCTCTAATCCTATCCAAGCACCATTGGGGTGAAGCAGGGTTGCCCACTCTTACCCACCTTGTTTGAGATCTACATTGACGAGCTCAAGACCTTTCTCAATGACTCCTCTTCCTCAGATGATAGCTGCCATCTACACTAGGTATTGATCTTCGTCCTCCTTTTTGTTGATGATATGTCTCTTTTAGCTTCTTTTCCTGAGGGGCTTCAAAGGCTCTTTGATAGACTTGCATCTTTTTGTGACTTGAGACAATTAGTTGTGAACCTTGAAAAGACTCGTGTTATGGTCTTCAATACTCTGAAGACCTCACATCTCCATTTCCACTTCCAAGGTTGAGAAGTTGAGATTGCTTCACAGTGTTGGGTTCCCTTGCCATGCTTGAGATACAATGCTTTACACATCACTTCTAGGACACCTCGACTAAGTTATTTGTCTTAGATTCCTTAGGCAGACCCACAATACTCTATGGTTCGGTGGTATGGGGTCCTTCCCTTTTAGACTCAAATTGGGCCTTGATCAAGCGTATCCAAATTTTGCTCCTCTCTCGGATTATCAAATGCCTAGAGATCCACCCCACACAGTATTATTTTGGCTAAGTTTGGTGCCCACCCTTTCAGAATGACAGCCATCTTTGACTTGATCTGGTTCCTCCACTGCCTTCATGGCTTTTCGGACTCATCTAAAAGCTGACACAGATACCCTCACTTGGCATACTACTCTTAAATTTCTATTACAGACTTTGATCTAGCCTCCATGGCCTGTTATTCATACACTCAAGCTACTATCCTATTGAGATCAGTCGGGATAGACATCACTCGTCTCCCTCCATACTAGTTTTCACTGGACCCTCTAGCTCACCTCCTCCCCTCTCAGTAGAAGTTGAACATATATGTTAGACTAGACATCTACAAATAGTATATTATTTGGACCTAGGTTGATCCTCTGGGGGTTTACACCCAAGGATGGAATTCTATGTTGAACACTTCTTGGATATTCGAGATGGGGTCATTTGGCACTCGGACTACTTACATAGATAGTGGACCCATGCCCTATGTATCTCCCTTGGCTCCTTTAGGGCAGGCTCTCACTATCTCTGAATCTAGATTGACCACCATATAGATAGAGAGGATTGGATTTGTAGACTTTGTACCATGGAAAAGGCAAAATCTAAGACCCATTTCCTTTTCAAATGCCTCATATACTATGAGATCAGAGGGAGATTTTATTATTTTTTAGAGAGTGTAGATCCCTCTCGGACTTCTTTAGATACACAAATCAGTGTTGCCTTGCGCTCTATCTTCATGAATCCATACAGCTTCACAACCACACTTTGCAGCTATCTTTCCCCAAGAGTCAAACCCAAGTACAACTTATCACGACCTTCTTCTCACCCTTATCTCATGCCTGGGGTATGAAGCAACCATATAGTTTCCTTGACATTAGCCACTCCATATCAGTGAAACCTCATAGTGTTCCTCTTCACCAGCAACAGAACAGAGCCCCTAGTCGCCCCCGTCCATCTCATTCATTGGTGTCCTCTTCAAGGAAGGATCCCTAAACCCTAATCATGTTCAAGGTGACTCTTGCTCCCTTCTTCATCTTCTATTTTAGGTTTGTGTTTTCTCTTTTATCGACATCATTTGGTGTTCCATTTGAGGCTATCTTCTTGGTTGAAGCTACCAATCCTATAGACTCATGTTGTGGTCTTTTCTTGGACATTAATATTATCTTATCTTATATTGCCTCTTTCATTACCTTCTCAAAGTTTTTGAATTATACCAAATTTAGTTCCATCGCAAATATTATTAGATACATGAGCTATATCTTCATCATGGCCAAAGAAACTAATTGAATAGAGATTTTCTAAGCATTAAAAATATTTCTTTGGCTTGATTAAATCATCTAATAAACTTGGAACACATGAAAATTGCATCCTTTCAAGACCACAACCAACTTTGACATTTTGCTAGCCACTAAAGCTTTACAACCTCATTTCTTTGTTATTTATAATTGTTGTTTGCAAGAAGAAAAGCATATGTTGTATATACCTTCTTTTCAAATATCAATTGGCCTAGTTGACATTAATACAAATTTTGAATAATAGTTTAAACGTGGTAGATCTAATATCCTCAAAAAAGGTTACCAAAGGAACTAGTACATTGCATTAAACTAACTAGTCTCACATACAATCTTTGTCTCTTCATTGAAGACTATAAGTTCTTATAGTATTCCCTAGCATTTAAATCATTATAATCAATGTGGTCACACTATATCAAGTCCTATTAATACTCTACAAACTGCTTATCATCCTAGACAATTTAGGATTAGCAGCATGAAAATAAAGTGATACAACCAAAGGTGCATACATTTTCACTCCAAAAATCATAATGGATTTGGAATCCTACAAATGTAAACTACTTTCTTTGAGATGAGTATGTTTTCGATTTAGATAAGTCATTGTCTAACTAAAATTGGTTGTCTTTACTTCATTAATAAAAATTCCTTGCCTTTGCTACGATTAATGATATCTTGTTGAACCATCTCTCTTCTTGTATATCAAATATGTCCATTATCACATAGCAAACAATCAATCTATCAAACTTCCCAAAAAAATTATAAGTTTAACGCTCCCACATAACATTCAACAAAGACAAATAACCAAAGTGATACCGAATTTTTACTTTGAGATGAGAACAAGACCCTCTATTAAATAGTTGAAAATCAAAACACTTCACAAAATAAATTAAACCATAATTATTAAAGAGAAAATTGTTAAGATAATGGTTGTTGCACACATTGCATAATATTGTTATATTGTATTATTTTATTTTATTATGATAATATTTTATGTAATTATTTAATATTGAGGAAAAGAATTAAAATTCCAATATTAAATGTGGGGTCAAGGGGTTAGGTAGCACATGGTTTTAGCACATAAATTATTTAATACTACTCGGCGGTTTTGTGGGACTTGCTACTATATAAACAGCCACAAGGGTAGTTGTTGGTGAGAGAAGACAGAAGGCAAAAAAAAGGAAAAGAGACGAGCGAGACAAGGTTTGACAGGTTAGCCAATGGAGCATTTGTGAAAGTTGGAAGCATGGCATGGGATGTGTGGATTCATGCTTGTTTACATAGATTGCTTGTTTGTGATTATGGCTTTGAAGACTTCCATGGTTGTATTGCAATGATATTTTTTTGTTGAATAATGCATAGTGATGGATGCTTTTGGAGGCTGAGTTTTTCCCTCAATGAGGGTTTCCTAGGGTATATCTTGTGTTACAATTTTTGTCGGTATGTTGTCTCTTCTCTTGCATGTGAATTTCAATTACATATTTATTTTAGATCTATTATGGGTTATGTGGAAACGGTTACATTCTTTGTTGCAAGTTTCCTTACAAGTGGTATCAGAGCTATGGTTTTATTGTTGTAACCCTAGATTGAATCCGTGGGAATGCATGAGAGGATAAAAGAAAAGGGCAAGATATATGAGTTGTTTATTGCAGAGCTGAGGGTTTTAGGTTTAGTATTATGATGGGATGTTGGTAAATTTTGAGTATGTGAAATTGTTGGACAAAAGGATTTTTTCGGATGTTTCACTTAAATGAGGGTTTTAAGGGGGGAGCTTGCAAAAATGACCTCCTAGGTAAAAACAAACCTCCCCATTGGATCCAAATCGATGTTTCCATAAATTTTGATATATAATATGCCCTAGTTTGGTCATGTTCAGAGGAAATGAAAGAATTTTTTAGTTTCAGCCCATGATGGCCGTCAAATTTAATCCTATCAGAATTTTGTCATAAAAAAAAATCGCAGTGAAAATGGTAAAAAGACTGTCTTAGTAAAATGAGCATAACTTTCTCTCAAGATAACGGATTTCAGACTTCTTACAAGCGTTGGAAAGCTAATTCAGAGCACTACAATTTGGGGTAGGTATGGTTTTATGATTTTGACATTTTTTGAGGTTTTAAGACCCCGGAACTCGGATGTTATTTATTTTGAGCACAAATTAGGGCATAACTTGGGCATATGGAGTCATATTTTTGACTTCGAGTAGTCAATAGAAAGCTCTTGGAGAGCTCTACACATTAGTTCAGATTTAGTGCAAGTTTGGCATGGTTTATTTGGTGATATATTAATCTGAACAATTTACAGTATATATTGACTATGGTAACATTGTGAGTTTATGACATTGTATATTTTAGAGATTTGAATTTGATGTCATTGTATACTTAGTTCATATTTCATATTGGTCTCATGATGATATGGTTATCAATGTTTAATTTGGATATGTATGACGACTTGTTAGGTCTACAAGTTGTGCAGTGTTGTAAGCAGTCTATACTTACAAGTTGCATTTATAGCTTGCTTATGGGTTGTCTTTGCCCAATAATCTTTCATTATTGATGTGTATTCAGATTGGTGGCTTGGATTTGGGTTGTCTATGCCTAAAGTCACATGATTTGCTAATTTTTTCTTCATGTAAAAGGGATGAGATGTTGTTACTAGGTATAGTCATGGTGGAGGATTATGGTTGACTATTTTATGATGACAGGTTGGACATAGTGAGAGTCAGATGCTCGGTTCATGGATGTGATCATGGTGCCATGGATTTTTCCATGACATGATTGGATATACAAGTACATCCTTGATGTTCATTGAGTTGGATTCTTGATTTGGTTATGGTGGTATATCTTCTTGGTTGAGGATCATGATTATTTGGTTTCTTTTGAGGAGATCATGATGTGCACTTTGAGTTCTTTGATGGTTTGATGCCTTAGTTGATTCTCATGGTTAGAGGATAGTTTTTCATCATGATGTCATGGATGGCTTATATATATGGTTTAGTGGAGCTTGTGACGGTGATGAGGTGATAGTACGGGATTAGTTCTTGGTTTGAAGATCCTGGTTTCACTTAGTACTGACACTTTAGTTGTGCGTGTGTAGACTTGGAGGATCTTCATGTAGGAGATGGATGTTATGATGTCATAAGTGACTTGGTACCAAAATTGAGTGGGAGTTTTTGGCATTGATTTATTTATTGAGTATTTGTAGATGTTGGAGGTTTGTCTTAGATCATGTTGCTACAGAAGCAATTTTGACATTTGTATGGTGCACTTAGTTATCTTCGTGGTGTGTGAAGATGGTTAGAACATGAGAACTCATGGACTTATTGGTTTTCTTCATGGTGTGTGGAGATGGTTGCATCTTTAGGATTAATGTAATTCTTGATAAAGGTGTGGTTTATGCTTTCATTTAACATGGTATCCTTGGTGTGAGGATGGTTTCATTATTATGTCATGGTATACTCTTGATACACATTTAGAGTTTTGACATGTTATAGTATGTTCATATGGAGCATGTTATCTCTTTGGTTGAGATGGTTAGATCATGTTGTCATGTTTATGTTTCTAAGGCCATGGTCGAAACTTTGATATTAATCTTGGTTTAATTTCTTAGTATTGAGTATATTGATCATAAGCTAAATACTTCATGATATTGCTATGTTGCATTTGGAGTTGACATGGATTGATTGGTTATAGGTGCTCATGGATACTTAGAGACGATGGTGATGTTAATTTCTCTTAGATTAGAGAAGTATTTTTTGGGACAGTTGATGGTTTCAGCAAGAAGTCCAAGGGGCATTTACTTGATATGAACTAGAGAAGATATTGTTCTTAGTTGAGTCTTGGTTGGAGACTTGGATATCTTGATGAGCATTCTCATTCCCCACTCTTGGTCTACTCGATGGTTTGCTACTTGAGAATCATAGTCCATTATTTCTCTCAGGTGCATTATGTTTATGCTTTTCTTTCATGGATATGGATCTTGAGCTACGGTAAATGAGTTACTTCTAGAGGGTTCATTTGAGAGATGGTTTAGCATTGGTTATCTCCATTCACGTATGTTGTTATGCTGGTTGAGTTTGGGAGATGGTTTTATATGGGCATATTCCTTGGTTTAGGAATGGTTTAGGAATTTGATCTTCTTGTGAGAGGCTTACATCCATGATTAGTTATATAGTATGATTTGAGTGTTTTTGTGGCTTCTTGGTTGGGGTTTTATGGAAGAGATCATACTTGCATAGTTTACATCTAGAGGTGTATATAGAAGGACATGATACAAGTTATGATTTGCATGGTTTCTCTTTGGTCTTGGTTATCTTCCTGGATGTTCAATTTTTACTTAAATTGGATTTAAGATTGGTTAAAAATTGTGATCATTGGATTGTGTTCATGTATGTCATGTGAGAGATAACATGGTTATTCTTATATCTCTTTCCTTTGTTGGTTGTGGAGAGCTTGGGAGAGTGTTGGAGACTTGTTATGGGAATTGTTCTTGTAGATTATTAGTTTATGTATTGTGGATTTCCTTGAGACTACATGGATTCACTTCTTCGAGATGTTATGAGCGGATTTGTTATAGATTTGACATTATCTTTTGCAGTGGGAGCTTCTTGGTATATATGTGGCAAGTATTGCTCTTGTGGCTTGTGATTGTAGGTTATAGATTGGATACGTTGATGATGTGAGATTCACTTGATATATCTTAGGAGCTATGCATAGTTGGATGGGTTTGGCACTTGTTGTGGGTGTTATTTCACCTATAGATATTTTGACAACTACAGATATATGTGATTACCTTTGGATTAAGTTTTTGTGCTTGAAATTTTAGTTGGTACACGATTTTATGATCTTCTAATGCAACAAGTCAGGCAGCTTTCTCTTTGGATGGCTTATATTTATGTTTGGTGGCAGTGGCATTATAGGAAGTGAGATCATTCATGTTTGAGATGTTGGATACTTTGATTTTGTTGCGGATACCAGGATGGAGCACATGGTGTACTTTTGATCCATGATGGTGGATGTGTTGGGAGGGATTGTTCCCTTGTTCATTTATATGGCTACAGATTGACCCTATGTAATGTATATAACAAGTGGGAGATTGTTGAGATAATGGGTGTTGCACACATTGTATAATATTGTTATATTTGTAATATTTTATTTTATTATGTAATGTTGCAACTAGATGGATGTGCAGCATGTAAAGATTCTCATAAGATATACTTGATGAGTTGTATTGTAACATTATGATAATATTTTATGTAATTATTTAATATTGGGGAAAAGAATTAAAATTTCAATAGTAAACGTAGGGTCAAGGGGTTAGATAGAACATGGTTTTAGCACATAGTTTATGTAATACCACTTGGTGGTTTTGTGGGACTTGTTACTATATAAGCAGTCACAAGGGTAGTTGTTGGTGAGAGAAAACGGAAGACAAAAAAAGGGAAAGAGTCAAGTGAGACAAGGCTTGACAGGTTAGCCAAGGGAGCATTTGTGAAAGTTGGAAGCATGGCATGGGATGTGTGGTTTCATGCTTGTTCACATAGATTGCTTGGTTGTGGCCATGGCTTTAAAGGCTTCCATGGTTGTATTGCAATGGTATTTTTTTGTTGAATAATACATGGTGATGGATGCTTTTGGAGGCTAGGTTTTTCTCTCAATGAGGGTTTTTCAGGGTATATCTTGTGTTACAATTCTTGTGGGTATGTTGTCTATTCTCTTGCATGTAGATTTCAATTACATATTTATTTCAGATCTATGATGGGTTATGTGGAAATGGTTACATTCTTTGTTGCAAGTTTCCTTACACAAGGGCCCTCCCAAAGTTACAGGGTTCATTCTCTAATCCCTTCGCTAAGTCCCTTCTACACAACAAGAGAAATAATTCACAAAACTCTTATCTCCATCTAGAATCGAATGGGCCCAGAAAATTCTTAAATAACAAGCTAGAGTGTTATTAGTAACTTAAACACCCATACACAATGTATAAACAAAGACAAACAACTTCTATGGTGTCAAATTTTCAATTTGAGAAGCTCAATTCAAAACAATCAAAATGCCCCAACAAGTATTTTTTTGCAACAAAGAAATTCAAAATAAAATGACCAGAGAGCCTATTGACACTAAAAGTGCAAAATGGAACTGAATGACATTATTTAATTTTTTACCAATTTCTTCAAGGTCTTGCATCTGTTAAGAATGTTAGCAATTAAGTGTATTGAAATATCTTCTCAGAAGTTATACACACACGCACGCACGCATATACATATGTATATGTATGTGTGTGTGTGTGTGTGTAATTGTTGTCACTATAATATTGCAATGTTTCCATTCTTAAATGCATCATCATTATAATCCTTGTGTATTCAGATATATTAAAGATATTGATTGCATTTTAAATGACCATCGTCGATAATGTATTGTCAAGTGGTGACGATAAGCATAACTATCGGTTGCTACTAATTGTCATTAGTAATCGTTAATCTGATCGCACCCTTTGTGTTATCGGGTGGCATCCTTTGACATGGGTTATATTGTCGAGTTTAACTAATACTCATGAACAAGTGCTAATGTATATGCATATTAAGGCATGACCACATAGGGTCATGCCCCTACTCGGTTGTGTTTCTATATATATAAGTTTATTTTGTATCTGCAAATCATATCAATCAAAGTGGCATACAGATTTCGTAGATCAGAATAGGATACTACTACAATAAGAACATATAGAATAAAGAATCTAGCATTATATAAGGAAGACACCAATCTGTTATATCATAGAAATCAAACTGCAACTAATTGATAAGTCTCCACCAACTAAAATCTATTAAAATTTACATGGTATCAAAGCCTAATTGGTAGAGATACTATTAAATCAAACATGTCAAATAATGTAAGAGTAGAAGACAGACTCGACAGTGTTGTAAACTTCTAATGGAAAATTTGGATTACTACGATTCCTAAAGAATTGGAACTAGAATCTTTTATTGAATCAGATATTTTGATTCATGAAGATGAAACAAAAAAAGCCACTTGGAAAAGGTAAAACAATAAAGCCAAGAAAATCATAGTAGACTCTATAAAGGATCACATACTTCCATCCATATCAAATCTAAAGAAAGCCTTTGAAGTATTCACAACAATCAAAAATGCATTTGAAATCAACAACTCAAGCAGATTGATTACTCTAAAGAATCAACTAAAGAATACAAAAATGAATAAGGGAGAAATAATCTCATCTTATTTTGGAAGGATCTCTGAAGTTAAAAATCATTTAAATTTCGTTGGAAACAAAGTAGAAGATCAAGAGCTCTCTATATTAGCACTTAGAGGATTACCGCTATCATGGGAAGCATTCATTCAAGTTGTCAGTAGACCTTCAATCCAATCGTTTGATCAACTAAAGACTAATTGTACATCATAAGAGTTGAGATTAATCTCCAGAGCTATTGTATCAAATCAAGAGGGAGAAAATCAAGCTCTTTTCTCAGCTCCAAATCATAAGGGGAAAAGAGGAAATTTAAAGGAATGGTTTAGGAATTTAAAGTTAAATGTTATAAGTGTGAGTAATTTGGACATATCTTCAATAAATGTCCTGAAAGGGAAACAATCTTAGCCTCATTAGTCGAAAGTAAGAAAGATGAAAATCGATTATTCTACATTGCTTTATCAAGTGAGATAAACTCTAATTAAAGTTTGTGGATAATAAGTAGTGGTGCTTCCCGACATATAACAGGATTCAGAGAAAATTTTGTAACACTGGAAAATTACATATATGGAGTTACTATTGCAGACATCTCCACTCATCCAGTCAAAGGTATTGGGACCTATTCTATTCAACCAAGAACTAGAGTTACTTTAAAATTGAAAGATGTTCTATTTGTACATGGCATAAAAGAAATCTAATTTCAATCTCTAGATTAACTGGTGAAGGATTTCAAGTTACATTCAACAAAGACAAAGTTTTGTACTGGCCTAAAAACTCAGATCTAAAAAATACCATCACCATAGGGACCAGAGATGGGACCTTAAATAAACTATGCAACATTCAAAAACAAGCTCTTAATCATGAAATAGAAAATTCTAATGAAATTTTTCATAGGAGACTTGGGCATATTTGTTTCAGTTCACTACCAAAGATAGAAAAAATCACCTTTGGAATACCAAACCTAAATTCTAGACACATATGTAAAGGATGTGCTCTAGGAAAGAACCTTAAAAAACCTTTTCCCTCCTAGTGAACACAAGTCCAAATCAATTGTCAAACTAATTCACTCTAATTTATGTGGGCACATGCCAACTCTCTCTCTCTAGGAGGTTACTCCTACTACATAACATTCATTAATGATTACTCTAGGAAGACTTGGATTTTCTTTCTAAAGTTAAAGAATCAAATGAGGTGTTATCGAAATTCAAAGAATTCAAAGAATTGGTGGAAAATCAAATGTCAAAGAAAATTAAAACTCTAAGATCTGACAATGGGGGAGAGTATACTTTTGAAAATTTCAAAGCCTTTTGTACATTTGTTGGGATTATGAGAGAGTATACAATACCTTATTATCCTCAATAGAATGGGGTAGCAAAAAGAAAAAATAGAACTATTATTGAAAAGCTATGCTCCATGATCAAAACCTACACTTCTCATTCTAAGCGGAAGCCACAAATATTGTTGTATACATACAAAATAGATGTCCAAACTTCATTCTAGAAAATATAACACCTAAAGAAGTCTTTACATGAAATAAACCTGACTTAAGTCAACTCAGGACTTTTCATTGTCTTGTGTATATACATATACCTAAAGAAAGAAGAACTAAGTTAGAACCATTCGGAAAGAGAGGAATATTTGTTGGGTATAGTGAAAACTCGAAAGGATATAGAGTTTATGTTCCTGGACAAAAATCAATGGAAGTGAGCAGAGATGTCATATTTGAGAACGTTGCCTTAAAACTATCTACAATCATAGATTATGAGCCCATTACGGACTTAGATAAAATTCCACAATTTGAAATTCAAAGGGAGAACATATCAGAAGAAACTAGACTAGTACAAGATGCAGAAAATAGAAACTGTTAGTCTCATAATGTTTTTGACATTTGAGTGCCAACACACTTAACCACTTTCTACATTGAAGTCGAGTACACTATGTATGTCGAGCCATAGCATGTGTCGAGTCACAATTCCAACAAGTGTCGAGCAATCTTTAGGTGTCGAGTGAACATCAAGTGTCGAGTGATCTTTAGGTGCCAAGCAATCTTTAAGTGCCCAGTGAAGATCAAGTGTCGAGTGACTTCAGGTGCCGAGCATGATACAAGTGCCGAGTCATAGATGGTGCTAAGTCACAAATGATGCCGAGCAGCATAGAATCACTACAGGAGCCGAGTGAGCTAGTTTTCTTATATGTGCCGAGCATCAGGAATCAAAAAGTGTCGAGTAACACAGAATGCACATATGAGTTTGAGAATGCACAAACTCAGATGTAAACCATTTTTATGGCTGACATATGATGAATCTCAAAGGATCTAAGTAATAAGATCGAATCTTTTGTACTTCCTATGCAATCTACATGCAGCCAATAAGAAAAATGGAGAAAGCATGCAACGAATAATAAAAAGTGCAAGGAATTAGCGGGAAATAAAGATTCAATATGGATCATAGATCCATACCTAACCTTAAGTCTTCGAAAGTCTTTATAGGGAAGATGAAATCTCATTGTGTATATGGATAAAGAAGTGTATGGGGAAACTATAGTGAAATTCAGAGTGAAGAGTGAAAAGACTTAGAGGAAGAGAGCAACAATTAGAAATTCAGTTGATCAGAACAAAGCAAGGGATACGAACAGATATTAGATCTCAGAGAATCAAGATCAAAGAGAGCAAATCAAGTGCCTAAATTCAGCAATCAAGGATTGTAAGCTATCAGGTTTATTATACCTAATACTCTCTAGCAATTATATTAGAAAGGAAATCCTATGTTGATAGGTTAGCTTAACAGCTAGGTTGTAGATCCTTTGAAGAGGTGATTAAATCCTTTAACAGGGTGGCACTTGATGAAAAGTGTTTGTAAAGCCTTTAACCAAGTCACTATTGATACAGTGTAAAGTCTTTAACAGGGCAAGCCTTTCACAGGGCAGACCATCAAAAGTGGTCAAAACAATTATTGTTGTAGTGATTTTGTGGGTATCATCCCCACCCTAGTTTTACCTTCTTATTCCTAGAGGGTTTTTGGGTTACCAAAATCTAGTGTTGTGTTGTTGATGCATGTGTTTACATCATGCTTATTTCATATGTTTACATGCATGCAATTTACTTTCAGTTAAAAGTTTTAATGGATAAAGTGTAATACTTCTGATTCACCCCCCCTCTCAGAAGCATTCTTCCTATTTGAATATTCCAACAAAAACGTCTCAAATATCAAGAAGAGACCTTTGTGGGCAAGAAAAATGCTTGAAGAAAATGATATTGAACCAAATGAAATTACTAAGGAAGTCAAGAAAACCATAAATAAATCATGTTATACTGCACTAGTAACTGAGCTTACAAAATCTGAACCTACATTTGTTGAAGAAGCTCTAACTTGTCAAGTGTGGAAAGATGTTATTGTTGAATAATATCAATCAATACTACAAAATGATGTCTGGGATATTATACCTAGACCTAAAGTCAAATTTGTTGTCTCTTCAAAGTGGCTCTATAAACTCAAATATGCAACAAATGGGAGCATTGAGAAACATAAAGCGAGGTTTGTTGCTCGAGGTTTTTCATAGAAGGCAGGTATTGATTATGAAAAAAAATTTGCCCTAGTTGCCCGTTTCGCTTTGGTTGAGGCAATTATTGCAATAGCAACAGCGAAAGGATGCAAAGTGCATCAAATGGATGTGAAAACTGCATTCTTAAATGGGATCATAAATGAAGAAGTTTATATTGAACAACTTGAAGGTTTTGTGATAAAAAATAAAAACCTATATGTATGTAAACTAAAGAAAGCTTTGTATGGCCTTAAACAAACACCTCGGGCTTGGTATGAAAGAACTGACAGCTTGGTATGATCATATTGGTCCTTTATGTTTATGATCTCTTGATAACAGGTGAAGATCATCTTATTGCTAAATGCAAACAAGATCTTGCTACTGAATTTAACATGAAAGGCCTAGGTTTACTACATTACTTTTTGGGTTTAGAAGTATGTCAATAAGAAGATTACATATTCTTAAATCAATGAAAATATACTTAGGATATTCTGAATAGATTTGGGATGATGGACATCAAGCCACTTGCAATTCCAATGGAAACTAATCTACACAAGCTAAAAGAGGAAGCAACACATTCAAAATCTATTTATCCTACCCTTCACAGACAAATCATTGGAACTCTCATGTTTTTGGTAAACATTAGGCCTATGTTATTCCACAAATGTACTAAATCACTTTATGTGTGAGCCTAAGAAAATATACCTAATGGTTGCAAAGCATGTTTTGTGATATCTACATGGCACTATTGGTCTTGGAATAAAGTAAAAAATGTTGAAATCAAACTTGAAGGCTATATTGATTCTGATTGGGCTAGTTGTTCCATAAACCGTAAGAGTACCACCGAATGTTGCTTCAATCTCGGATCAGCTATGATATCATGGTTTAATACAAAACAACCTACAATTTCCTTGAGTTCTACTGAAGCAAAATAAATGACAGCCTCCATGGGAGCACGTGAAGCGGTTTGGTTAAGGAAGCCATTATTTGGATTATTTGGAAAGAAGTTAGATTTCACTATGATCCATTGTGAAAAAGTTGCATCAAACTTTCTGCAAATCCAGTGTTCCACAATCGATCAAAGCACATTGAGATTCCTTACCACTATATTAGAGACATGGTTGACAGGAATGTGATCAAGTTGATCTATGTTAACACAAATGATCAAAATGTTGATATTTTCACTAAAGCTCTTGCAAGAGTGAAAATAGAGTATTTTAGAGCTAAACTTGGCATGACAAATTCGTAATTACATTTTTTGTAAATTTATTCATGAATATTATATTAAATTAAATTGTTTGCAAACTTGTTAAATGAAAGGTGATGATCTTTCATATATGTTTCAAGGTCTCTATTGTAAGGTGACTATCTTATCAATAAATGGCCAACCTTCTAACACCAAAAGTGTTGAAGGTTATTGGTTTCATTGTTATTAGGCTAAATTTTGCCAGACACATTGATATCCATCATGGTTACTAGGAAAGATCTTGCTAGACACCATGAAAATTATTGGTGTCATTGTTATTAGGTTAGATTTTGTCGGACACATTGATATCCATCATGGTTATTAGGTCGGATTTTGTCGGACACCATTAAAATCATTTGTTATGGTTCTTTAAGCCAGATTTTGACAGACATCATATTCTATCAGATATAATTGAGTCATACTTAATTTTATGAAATTTCAATCCCTCATTACTAAAGAGGAGTGTTTAAAATGTTTTTAGTTAAGTGTATTGAAACATGTTGACAATTGGCTAATGGAGATATGTAATTGTTGTCATTTATGGCAACACCTAATGTACATGCTTATAGAAAACCTCAAAAATAAAGATACTTAGCTTTTGGTACTAAGAAAATTATCTGAGTATGAATTTGATATACAGCAGTGTATTGTTTAGTTTGTAACTTGTTGCTAACGTCATATTATGACTAGAGAAGTTAGATGGAGATTATATACATGTTGATGATGATGTATATAACCTTGGAAGTGAGTATGGACTGTACAGAATAGAGAATTTTTTTTTGTAAGTGAAACAGGACAGGGAAATTGAAGGAAAGGATTATTTTGATAAGTAGGAGATAATTTCCACAGCTAGTCAAATTGTGATATGAATATCAGGATTTAACTGTGTGATTTTGAGTCAGACTCGATGACCCATGTTTCATGAGTAGTGATTCAACATGAATCCATCTCTCATGAGAATAAATGGAACACTTAGCACTCATTGGATCTAGGAAGTCCCGGTGCTTCACCCCTGTGAGCATCACCTAGATCCAATGAGTGCTAAGTGTTCCATTTATTCTCATGAGAGATGGATTCATGTTGAATCACTACTCATGAAACATGGGTCATCGAGTTTGACTCAAAATCACACAATTAAATCCTGATATTCATATCACAAGGATTATTTTGTTTACAAAATAATTACTTGTCCAATTAGGGCCAACATCCTAGATGTTTAATCTTAAGTTGGAAAAGTATATTGTGGTCTTAGCCGACCTAGTAGCAATTTGTGAAAAGGCATGGTATTTATGCAAATGACATCTTGCGATGAAAAGTATAATTGTGTAGTTGTGATGTTGAGCAATTGTATGCGAACTTTTGTGAAAGCGATATATGTGAAGTTTGTGAAACTATTTTGTGATCCAAGATCGAGCTAAAGATTAGAGATCAATCGAGAAAGAAGTTACAGTACCTATATTCTAAAAGTTTGATTACTTGTTTGGGCTGTGAGCTCTTCTTGTAATTGGAAGTGCATGTTTGGACAGTGGGCTCATCTCGCATCTACTGTGCTACAACTCCTAACAGGGATTCAAAGTCTCCTAATAGAGACTCCTTATACTGAATTTTCCCATTGACTCCTAACAGGTTCCATCCTCTAACAAGGAACTTATATATTAGTATATTATCTAGTGGGTATCATCCCCACTAGGGTTTTCCCTTAGCCAAGGTTTCCCTAGTTAACAAAAATGGTGTTATGAGTTATCTTTGTGCATGGTTACTATTACTGTTCGGCATTACTTTATTACTTTTTTATGTATGGCTTAAAGTAAAAAATAATATCTAGTTGGCGACTAAAATTTGTAGATTACTAATTCACCCCCCTCCCCCCTCTCAATAATCCCTATTTCTAACAATTGGTATTAGAGCACTGTTACTCAAAAGAGGCTTAATAGCTTGAGTAAGATCCCTATGGATATAGAACAATTGATGAAGAAGCTTGAAGAGGCACTAGAACAAATTGATCTCCTTACTGAGGAAAGAGATAAACTAAAGGACAGATATGAAGACTCCAAACTGTACATTGGACAATTGAAAGAAAATATTGAACATCTTAAATCCAAGCCTGAATCTACTGAATCTAAAACCAGTAATGATGATTATTTGAAATTAAAGACAGAGTACAAGATCTTGAAGCATGAATTGAAGATTACAAATCTGAAGTTGACTTTGAGGAATGATCCTAGCAAAGTTGAAGCTGATTTGAAGACTGAGAATGCAGATCTTAGAGCAAGTCTGGCAAAGAAGACATCTGAATTTGAAACATTGAAAGAAGATCATGAAGAACTTCATAAATATAATATTATTGTGAAAGGTGAATTAACTCGGTGCAAGAAGCTACTTGAGAAGCTCTATTCTAGCAGAGAAAACCTTGATGATTCAATGTCAATACAGAGACCTACTTATGATAACACTGGTCTTGGTTATCTAATTAACATGTCTGCAAAGAAACATAAGATTAGATCCTATCCGAAAGAAAAAGATAAATATGATGATAAGATTGAATCCAGTCAATCTTCTGATAAACCCAAGGAAGTTGGACAAGCCAAGGAAGTTGAAATTTTGGATGAACCAAAGTAAGTGGAATCTCCTAAGGAAACTAGTTATGAACTTAGAAGTAACTGTTTTTCATGTAGTCAAATAGGTCATATGAAAAGAGATTGTAAAAATAAGTCATTTAATCACGTTAAGGACTTTTATTGCCATAATTGTCATGCTATGGGTCATAAAGCAATTAATTGTAGGAAACCTAAGTATGATAATGGTAGAAGGAATAGTAGAATGTCTAGAAATACTAACCCTTTAGATAGAAGAAGATCTAATGAAAGGACATCAAGATAAGGAAGTCCTTATAAAGATAGAAAACAAATTGTGTGTTATAAGTGTAACAACTTAGGACACATAGCTCAGAATTGTCATGCACCTGATGATCAGCAAAATCCTAGAAGTAGAATACCAATATGTTAGTTACAACTTCGGACATACAGCAAAGTATTGCAAAATGAACAGAAACTTTGGAGATAGAAGGAACAATGGAATAAATTTTGGAAACAGAAGCAATGATGGAAGAAATGTCAAAAATGACAGAAGGAAGCATGAGAGGAACTCTGAAAAATAAGAAGGACAATGAAGAACAAAGAAATGTAGTCAATGAACTTCAAGAACTCAATGAGACATTTGTAAAAGGATTGGACATCTCAAAAGATAAGCTAGATGATGGTGACATAGGAAGATTGAAGTCATTTATCAAGTTTGATTCAATTAAAATGAATTAAGCTTGTTCACGGCATCAGAATTTGAAAACTTCATTCAAAAATTGAATTGGAGATAACGAAGTCGAGAAAAGGTGTATTGAGTTAAGTTTAGATGGTACCTAAGCTCGCTTGTAATTTGGAGCTTATCTAAACAAGATATGAAGGAAGTAAAGAGTTACTAGAATTACAGAAAAAGTTAATTCTGTAGCAAAAGATAAAAACTATGTTTTTGCAGAGAATTTCGTGAAGCAAAGTCTTGTGGAGGTTTGTCATGATGAAAAGAAGCTATAGTAAACCTCGGTTGGCGTTTGAAGATTGGATAGATGATCTTGAGAAATTATTTGATTTCAAAATGTGATTGACATCTTTTTCATGTTTGTAAAGTATGTAATTAATGCAAATTCAAGTTGATGGAATAAATGGAGTACGGGCTTGATTTTCACTTCATTGCGATCACATCAGAAGAAAAGAGCATTCAAAAGCAACTTGTTGAGGCAATTTCGAAGCAAACCCTATTCTCGAAAAGAGGTATTTTATCATTTTTTCGTAAATTTATTCAGTAAAAGTTCATATTTGTTAGAAGCATGGATATGTCAGTAGTGCACAATGTTGAGAACAAGGACAGACCTAAGTTGAAAGTTGTTTCCTAAAACCTATAGAAGGAAACCCTAACTCAGCATTATTCATTACTCTAAACAATGTAGTATATTTGAAAAATATAGGAAGTTATCTTAATAGTAAATTTGAATCTATCGGGAGTGAATACATGAACAAGGATATGGAATTAGTTTTCAATCACGATTTGACTGTGAATCCCAGATTTGAACACTTGAAAGAACTAGACCTATTCAAATATCATTTCTACCATGAATCAGACATATATGAGTGAACACAAATCATATTAAGCAAAATACATGATGGGAAACTATGGATGCAAGATAGTGTAGTTTATATTTTTCCTGACCTTATTCATGAGTTAACTAGTCTTGGTAAACAAGGCAATGTACTTATAGGTGAGAAAATGGTTAAGAAGAAAGTTGAGAGTTATACCAAAGTAGTATATAATGGAAAAGCCATGGTGATTGGCACCATTAAGCAAGATGATGTAAGATTTCTTAGCAAAATTATTTCCTACTTTGTATGTGAAAGTTCAAAGATTGAAGAATTGTTAGTCAGATTCATCTATGCAACATATAAGGTATGTATTGAGAAGGAACAAGTTAACCTTAGTGAAATTCTGAGAATGCAACAACTTGAGAACCTAGAAAAGATCAAGAGGACTAAGAATGGTGTGTTTAGATTTTAGTCACTAATCAATCACATATTATTTCATGTGCTTAAAAGATTTCCATATTTATCAGTCACAAAGATAATGAGCAGTGATAGGTGTACAATGGAGAAGATTACAGATGTATGTAGAAGACATCCTATAGATCAGACATTAGATAGTGGAAACCTAATAATAAAGACATTTCATAATAAAATGAGACAGAGATTAAGAATTATGCCTGCAATTGTAGATAGATTTAAAGATGACATTTGTGTTATGCTTGATACAGATTATACTTATATTCAAGCAGTAAAACCTCAAGAAACATTTCTTGATCCCTTAGGTTATGAATTAAATGATGATACAACCGTCGGATACATTGATTTAGTGTTGAAATCAAAGAAGGACAAAGTTGAATACAGATTTGGAACATATGATGAGATTACCCAATCAGCTCATCAAGCATCCTTGGAGAAGGCTTCTCACAAGAAAATAGAAACTATTATGAAGAAAGCTTTATCAGAAGTCGGTATGACTAAGAGTGAGTCTAAGGCAGTCAGGCAAACCATGAAGCAAGATATATTAAATGTGCAACCTTTGTCAGTATCTATTGCAAATACATCTTCGGAATAGAGCATTCTGTATGCATCAGTATCAGATGTGCAACCAAGTGAACCAAAAAGAAAATCTAAGAGATTAGTGGAAGTTATGACCACAAAGACTAAAAGGGTCAAGCAACAAGTCACTGGACCAAGCAAGAGACAAAAGACATTGTTGAGAATTGTCGAGTCTAGCGATGAAGAAGAAGAAGAAGAAGTCAAGCAAGCAAAGAAGGTGACAACGTCAAAGCAATCAGCAGGAAAAGCTTAGCAACCCTAGAAGCTGAAGATAGAAAAGATATACTCAACTATTGCTATTGAGGGAAACTTTGTTCAGATGAACAAATTTTATGATTTGTACAACAATTTTGAGAAAGATCAAATTGATATCTCTACTGTGAGATACATTATAGCTAATAATTTAAAATTGAAGGATATTGAGGGCATAGTAAACCAAAAAGTCTATGATAGACTTATTGAGAAGCAGGCACCAGCAAGAGAAGAAGATTTATACCTTCGGAAGTCAATACTAAGAACTATTTGCAAGATTGATGACAAAGAAGAGATTAAGAGATTATTGAATAATCTTGCACCTTATTTGAGAAATAAAGTGAGATCATTTTTGTTTATAGTGGGTGAGAAGGATAAGTTAAGAAGTGAGACTGCAGCAACAGTAAGTCAAATGTTGATAGAATCTAAGGCAACATCTTCACCAGCACCCAGAACCTCAGAAGTGTCAACAAGCGGTGACACTATGCAGATAAATCAGACCAATGTTACCATTAACATTGATGATACTAATCCATTTTAAGGTTCTGAACAGAATGAACCTAATATCGAGGATATTGAAGACAAGCTAAGGCAAATTGAAGAGGAGAAGAGATTACTAGAAGAAAAGAAGAGGAAAATAGAAGAGGCCAAGCAGAAATTACTTGAGGATGAGATAAAATGAAAAGAAGAGGAGGAAAAGAAAAGAGCAGTAGAAGAAGAAATGAGAAAGAAAACATAAGAAGATGAGAAAAGAGATTGAAAGAGGAAGAGGAGAGAGAAAATGAAAGTAAAGAAAGAGAAAAAAAAGAAGAAGAGGAGAGAAGAATCAAAGAGGTAGCCAAGAAGTAAAGGGAGGATGACACTAAACCTTCTAGTTCATCTACTCTACTTTCACTTGCTAGCCTACCAACTAATGATGATGATCAAACTGATTTGATCTCATCCCTGTCAAAACTCATTCAGAAGAACAGAACAGTGAAGTGCTTTTAGAAAACCTTGATGGACGTTACTGATAGACTATATAGTACTCTGGCAGTGCAGCACACAAAGGCAAATCCAAAACAGAAGGCACAGGTAGTGCTAAAGTCATTTGATGAGGAATTTACCAATTTGTTAAGTGTTGTAGAAGAAAAGGCACAAATTTCACATGATGCTAATTTGTTTAGCACCATTTGTCAAAATATTAAAAATGATTTGATAAGTCTTAATACTTGTATCAAGGAACTTCGGAAGTGTCAGCAAGATGGTAAGATATTGTACATTAAGTGTACTCTATCATATAAACTGACTAAAGACATTGACAGTTAGATTGGAGGAAAGATGAGTGAGCTAGAGACTCTATCCAACCAAATACAGCATCCATCTTGTAAGATTGATGATTTTGAAGGACAAGTGGCTAGTATTCACAATGATATCCGGAAATTGGAACTTCGAAAGGAACAGATTTTGAAGAGAGTATTAGATTTCAGAGAGTCTACTACTCTAAAAGTATCTTTTGTTAAGAAACAATTGGAGGAGCCAAGGACACTTATTCTAACTTTTTGTATTCAAACCTAAATGCAATTGAGATTGCATCATATGCCTTATGTGCAATTCTCACCTTTGTTGAATCTACCAAATAAACATAGAGTAAAGGTATGGATAATCTTAAGGCAAAGATGATTTCATGAAGATTCTATTAGATTAAGGTAGGAGGATAGCATTTTTGATAGCAGATGGACACTTTCTGGACATTTTTTACCTTTGTCATTGATGTCAAAGGGGGAGAAATACAATGTGAAAATTGTAAAACAGGTAAAGAGGGGAAAATAATATTGTAAAGTATCTTGTAAGGGGGAGCTTATGTAAGATGGAAAAATTGTAATAGATGTAATGTGAACGTATTGTTTATCTTAATTTTCTGATACTTAGCCAATTTTCCCTATTTTTGTTGCCATCAATGCCAAAGGGGGTGATTGTTGACAATTGGCTAATGGAAATATGTAATTGTTGTTATTTATGGCAACACATGATGTACATGATTACAGAAAACCTCAAAAGTAAAGATACTTAGCTTTTGGTACTAAGAAAATTGTCCAAGTATGAATTTGATATACAGCAATGTATTGTTTAGTTTGTAACTTGTTGTTAACATCATATTATGACTAGCAAAGTTAGATGGAGATTGTATACATGTTGATGATGACGTATATAACCTCAAAAGTCGATAAAGATTGTACGAAATAGAGGTATTCGTGTTGTAAGTGAAATAGGATAGTAGAATTGAAGGAAAGGATTATTTTGTTTACAAAATAATTACTGTCCAATTAGGGTTGACACCCTAGATGTTTACTCTAAGTTGGAAAAGTATATTATGGTCTTAGCCGACCTAGTAACAATTTGTGAAAAGGCATGGTATTTATGCAAAGGACATCTTGCGATGAAAAGTATAATTGTGTAGTTGTGATGTTGAGCAATTGTATGCGAACTTTTGTGAAAGCGATATATGGGAAGTTTGTGAAGCTATTTTGTGATCCAAGATCGAGCTAAAGATTAGAGATCAATCGAGAAAGAAGTTACAGTACCTATATTCTAAAAGTTTGATTACTTGTTTGGGCAGTGAGCTCTTCTTGTAATTGGAAGTGCATGTTTGGACAGTGGGCTCATCTCGCATCTACTGTGCTACAACTCCTAACAGGGTTGGAATCTCCTAACAGGGACTCCTTATACTGAATTTTCTCATTGACTCCTAACAGGGTCCATCCTCTAACAAGGAGCTTATATATCAATATATTATCTAGTGGGTATCATCCCCACCGGGGTTTTCCCTTGGCTAGGGTTTCCCTAGTTAACAAAAATGGTGTTATGAGTTATCTTTGTGCATGGTTACTATTATTGTTTAGCATTACTTTGTTATGTATGGTTTAAGTAAGAAATAATATCTAGTTGGCAACTAAAGTTTGTAGATTACTTATTCAACCCTCTCCCCCCCCCCCCCCCCCTTCAGTAATCCCTATTTCTAACAAAACATATGCTCAGAAGTTAGTGTTATATATATATATATATATATATATATATATATATATATATATATATATATATATATATATATATATATATATATATATATATATATATATATAAAATTGTTGTCACTATAATATTGCAATATTTCCATTCTTAAACACGTCATCATTATAATTCTTGTGCATTCTGATATATTAAAGATATTGATTGCATATTAGATGACCATCGTCAATAATGCATTATCAAGTGGTGACGATGAACATAAGACAAATTACTATCGGTTGCTACTAACTGTCACTAGTAATTGTTAATCTGATTACACCCTTTGTGTTATTGGATGGCATCCTTTGACATGGGTTATATTATCAAGTTTAACTATAAGTCATGAACAAGTGCTAATGTATATGTATATTGAGGCATGACCACATAGGTCATGCCCCTACTTGGTTGTGTTTCAATATGTATATATATTAGTTCATTTTGTATCTACAGATCATATCAATCAAAGTGGCATACATATCTCATATCAGAATAGGATACTACTACAATAAGAACATAAAGAATAAAGAGTCTAGCATTATATAAGGAAGACACCACTATGTTAAATCGTAGAAATCAAACTGAAACTAATTGGTAAGTCTCCACCAACTAAGATCTATTTAAATTTACAACATCAACCGCTCAAAATTAATCCTAAACTTATAGCCGACACTGATTTCTATTAAGGTGTTGTTGATAAGGCAATAGTGAACTTATCCTTGACACCAATTTCTTAAAGGTGTTTCATCAAGCTACCAAAATTAGTTGGATACTTTTCACATTATAATGAGTATATATAAGATTGCATACAATTTCCCTCTCCATTGAATAAGATTGTAATCAAAACGTTCCAAGGTCAATGCACTTATTGTCACATCTCACTTGTCGACTTTCCTAGTTGCTTATGTGACAATCGGATCAACTTTGAACTATCAACTTTTGTTTAAAACATTGATTAAGGAAACTAGCATTGATTATCTAATTTTGTGATTAAAATGTGATGCATTAATTTATATGATTAATGATTAATTTGATGTATAGATGCATGTTCATGGGGATGTCGCATTTCACTTCTTATATGATGATGTTATTTTGGTTCATGATATGATGTCCATGATTATGTTAATGTTTTGTTTTGGTTATCTAGTTATATTATCATGTGGCTACTGACTCGTTTATTGTTGCGAGTGTCTAAGTGCTTGTAGGATTGTCAACACGATGGTGTGATCGAGGGAAAGAAGGCTAGCTACTCAAAAGCAAATGATCATATCTTCTAAGTGGCTTGCACACACCACACAACTAATGTTTTGTTTCAAATCATGTCATTTTGATGGTTGATAGATGTTGCCATACTTGAATGATGTGTGCATGTGACAGATTTTGACTTTAGGATACTTTAAATATTTTCCTACTCTGAACCACATCACAAATAAATATAGATAAGATAAGAGATCCATAAGATAATATAAATGTCCAACAAGAGACCACAAAATGGGTCTATGAGATTGGGAGCTTACAGCCAAAAAGATAGCACCAAACGGTGTTGACAAAAGAGAAAGCACAAACCTAAAATAGAAGATGAAGAAGAGAGCAGGACAACAATGAATGAGATGGATAGGGTCGGCCAAGAGCTATGTTTTTTTGCTGAGTGCTACGGGAGGAGTGTCGTAGTTGAAGAGCAACACTATGGGTTTCACTAATTCGGAGTGGCCAGTATCAAGGAAACTATATGATCGCTTCGTACCCCAGGCAAGAGGTAAGGGCGAGAAGAAGGTCGTGATAAGTTGTATCTAGGTCTGACCCATGGGGGAAGATAGCTACAAAGTGTGGTCACAAAGTTGTATGGATTCACAAAGATAGAGTGCAAGGCAACATTGACCTATGTACCTGAAGAAGTCTGAGCAGGATCTACACTCTCTAAACAAACAATAGAATCTCCCTCTGATCTCGTAGTATATGGAGCATCTAAAAAGGAAATGGGTCTTAGATTCTATCTCTACCATGGTACAAAGTCTACAAACCCGATCCTCTCTACCAATATGGTGGTCAATCTGAATCCGAAGTCTATGATAGCCCACCCTCAAGAAGCCAAGGGAGATACGTAAGGCATGGCTCCATTATCTATGTAAGTAGTTCTGGCGCAACATGATCCTAGCTCAAATATCCAAGAAGTGTTTGGCATAGAATGTCATCCTCGAGCGTAAACCCCCCGGAGGATCAACCCATGTTCGAATAATATAATGTGTAGATGTCCAATCTGACATATCTGTTCAACTCTTACCAAGAGGGAACGAGGTGAGCTGGAGCGTCCAATGATAACTGGTAGGGAGGGAGACAGTTGATGTCTATCTCAACCAATCTCAATAGGATAGTAGCCTGAGTGTACCAACAACGGGCCCTAAAGGCGGGATCAAAGTTTGTAATAGCAATTGAAGAGCAGTATGCCAAGTGAGGGTATCTGTGTCGATCTTTCGCAAAGGCTGCAAAGGCATGAAGGTGGTGGAGGAACTAAATCAGGTCAAAAATGGCCGCCAATCTTAAAGGGTGGGCACCAAACTCAGCCAAAATAACATTGTAGAGAAGATGTGAATTAAATATCACATAGTTAATGGTAATTGTTAAGAAGATGTAAAAGAGTTAAGCAAGAGTGTATATTTTAGAGGCACTTGCCAATGCATTCAACTATCTTTTAAACTTCACTTAATCTTATGTTTATTTGTCTATATATTTCCAAGCCTATTAACACCAAAGAATTTTTACACTAGTCTTCTTGCACAAGCAAAAGGTAGACTTGGGTCAGGTAAATATTTTGGGGGTTTCTCCTATTAAAACAATTGTGGGTTGAGAATATGGATGTCAGCAATTGGAAGGAGGAAGTTTTTTGGGAGGATGAACGAAGAAGAGATTGGCAACTATGATATCTTGACAAGTTCCTCTATTTTCTTAGCATTTGAAGTCTTGCATTCACAATGTAAACGTTTTTGCTTACATTTGTTGTTTTTCAATTGGAAATTTTTCTCTCCTAGCCATTGGTTCCTAGTTCCTAATCATCGTGATGTGCTAGCCGTCATTGTTTCTCTTCTTCTAGTTCCTAGCCGCCACTGGTTCCTGCTTGTGCTCGGCTCTGGTGTCTGGAGTCGTGCGTTGTGGTGTCATGTGCTTCCCAATCGTGTCGTGTCATGCTTCCTTTTGTGTCGTGTCGTGCTTGTCGTGGATCCAACCTCCTTTGGAACCGTCAATCATGTGCAGAGTTGCAAACTATTTTGTTGTCATGTTTGAAGGAGATAGTTGTGAATTTCTTCCACAAAGATCTCCAAAATCCCCTGTAAACACTTGCATTTACAAAACATGGAAGCATGGATTAACAACATTGCTGAAGATGTCGGGAGCTTTGATGCTATAATGCCATGAGCAGAGATATAGAAGTCTGATCTTAGCCACTGACTGGAACTAGATTGTTTGTTTCTCTCCTCTTGTGTGTTTCTTAGGTGTCTTCCACAAGGACGAAGTTTCCAACAATGGGTGCAAGTTGTGTTAGTAGGTTGCATGTGAACTATTTGACACATTGTCTAAACCACGTTGAACATCATCCAACTAGGGTTTGCCATTGTGACAATGAGTTGCATGCAAATCGTTTGATAGAATGTCAGACCTTTGTTCATCTAATATGAATCCCCAACCTAACTAAGTCATATTCTACCAACTACTTGACTACATGACAAAAGTTGAGACTGACAAAGTAGCCATGAAAGACGTTGTTGCAACATCCTCGCTCTCTTAGGCTCTATAATCAGTTGAAAGAGGTTGAATCTAAGAATCAAACTCTTTGTGATATTGTGCAGTCCTTTCACGAGTTAGTTAATGATTTGAAACAACACATTTACAACTCTCTCACAAGAATATGGATGGATTTGAAAGAGCAACTTAACATCGGCCTACAACAAAACCCAAATTTATCGAACAAGCTCAATACAACTATTTCGGACATTACTGACCTCAAAATTAAACAAACAATCCAATACAATGCAAATGATGGACATCCATGATTTGAAGTTGAAACAAGAGGAACTGGATAAAAAACAATGCTCCCCACAGACCAAAACAAAACAACAGCTGAAATCATGGGCATTTATTTGCAGCAACCCCATTTCTTCCTCTCCTCCTTGTACTGATCTCTCCAGCATAACGAAGATAGTCCACACTAAGATAGCAAATGAAAGGGTCAAGTGTGCCCGTGAGCTAAACTTGAGGGTTCGTGGTCTCCCTCTTTCGTGCCCCAAGCCTCTTGCAATAGGCCACTCCTTCCTTAAAGACCAACTGAATTTCACTGACATCTCACTTGATTGCACCTGGATTGGGCATGACAATACCCTCTTTATCAAGTTTCTTTCACTTGTTCATCGCCTTCGAGCTCTTAGGGCAAAGAGGAAACTCTTCTCTCTCCCCATCAAGATTTATCTTGATTAGGATCTCACTAGATCGCAAGTGACAAAACTTAAGGAGGCTTGGGCTCTGGTTGTGGCTACTCCACAGGAAGGTAAATGGGCAGTGATCAAAAATCTCAACACTATGATTCGAGGCACTTTCCCTGCTAGTTGGGAATCAAGGTCAAAATAAGTCCTCAAGGCTAAAGGCTACAGACTTTTCCTAGGTGGTAGCACTTTTACCACTTTTACCACTCTTCCTTTCTCTTCTCCTCTCTCTTTCTTTCTTTCTTTGAGCTTGTATCCCTACTCCTTGTCGAGGTTGTTCTTCTTCACTTCTTGTTTGTGTTCTTGCTCTTTTGTGGACACCATTTGGTGTCCTCTTGTTTGTGCTTTCTTGGTTGTAAGTTCTCAATCCCATAGACCTATGTTGGTCTTTCGTTGGACATTAATAGATTTATTTTAACTTATCTACTATTAAACGTGGTTGAATATTTTTGAACATTACATATATTATATGTTTGTGTATTACGAAGAGCTAGTTGTGTGAACAAATGAGTTACATTTTCCACTTCATCAACTGTCAAAACTGTGGACGTAGATTGTTGAGTTTACTTTCCTTTAAATCATAGCTTTGAATGCATAAATACCCTATTTGGACAGAGCATTCCATTACTTGATTCATTGTACTACTTAATCTGCTACCTTCATATCCAAGTGTCTAAAGGCATAACTTCTTTCTTGTGCAATTAAACTAGAAATCTAGAAAATGAATTGGAAATCTATCACCATTCATTGGTATTGTTAATAGTTGTATGGTCATAACAATGTCAAATGCTCCATTTATAAGAAGCGAATGACCATTTGTGTTTTAAAACAAGTTTAAGGACTTGGAACTCCATATAGATCATTGGACAACAACCTGCAACTATCTTGGACCATCGTTGTTTTCCAGGCACAGTTACTTAGCTACGTAAGTTATGCTAAGAGACCTTCCTATCAACTCATTCGTGTCTACCAATGCTAAGAGACCTTTCTTGAACTAGCAAATAGGGTTTTGGTCTAAAACTCCAACAGGCTAATCACATCCATTGCACGCAATCTCCCTATTGTAGAAACTTTATCTCTACGTCGTATTTTACCCGAACCTTTTCTATGACAATCAATTGCATTGAAGGAATGTCTTCATCAAATTTTGATCTATAGCCAATTAGGGATAGAATACTATGGAAATGTACAGTTGTTTTAATAATTTCAATAGCACAATTGTGAAGATACTTTAGGGTACTACTATGGAAAAACAATACAATGGAAATGTATAGTTGCTTATTAATTTCAATAGCACACATGTGAAGTTGTTTGATTATGTTATTACTGTGGAAAAGGCAATACTATGAAATGTGCATTTAATTGTGTTAGTGTAAATAATTAATTAGTATTACACTTAAGTTTACTTAAGTTAATGCATTATCATATAGACACCTAGGTGTATGCATAGTCATATGAGTTGTCTAGTTGACAACACATGAGTTTGCATATTCATCTGAGTTGTAATGTTGACAACACAGTTGTTTGCACTCCAATTGAGCACATGCTGTCTACTATATCTCTTCGTGAGATACACCTATGTAAACTTATCTTCTCATCATCGCACAAACTCTTGTGCTCAATGGAGGATAATCCACTCTTGGTGGACATATGCTTACTTGTGATGCTTATGTCTTTGCTAACTCCCAATCATTCTAGTTGGCTTTATATATAGGCACTTCTAGTGTGTATTCATCCAATCATCTAATATACATTATCATTTTGATCATTATTGAGATTCTCATTTGATCATCATTAGTCTCTCTTGTGCTATCTATTGAGCTTTTTGATCTTGGTGTTGAATTATTGCCTTAGGCAAATTCTTACATGATATCAGAGCTATATCAAATTCTTACAAATTGAATAATATCTATAGGTGATTTTAATGTGTAAAGTGTGAGTAAGGTACAACATGTGTCGAAGTTGATTAAAAGACTTGAATAGATAGGTTTTGTTTCCAACAGTTTAATCCTCTTACAAATTTGCAACCTACACAAATAAAATCATTGAGTGGTAAAATGAGACAATAGTTGAAACTAGTAATAAGTACAATTGATGAAAACCTTCAAGCATGAGTGAAGATTCAATTCTCATACAAGTTTCTCGCTATATGATGCAATTCTAATAATAATCGATTGATGTGTGATGCTTCTTGTTGATTACCCAACATTTCCAAGTTTCACTGATGGATACTTTTCTCTAAGTTGTTATAGAAAGGTTAGTGTCTTATTCTAATTAGTAAAGTTGCTTCTCTTAGTTGTATTGTAATGTTGGTTACATGCTAGATTCTTCAAGATGTTATTCCTAATTTGTCTTGAGCATTTAAAATTAAACCTTCATGGGATGTGTGCAAATGGATACATTTTGTTTTTGTCTCTCTACCACCAATACTATTAAAATGGACTCGTTATATGCTTTGTTTCTTTTATTAGCTAAATCTAGATTTTAAAATGGTTGCCTGAGTTTTTTTATTTGACGTGTATATATGTTGTACTTTACTTTTTTGGATGAGTAGGTATGTTAAGATTTCATTCTTACATATGGGTAGATGTGCTATGATTTCTTTTATGTTTTTTCCCTATCACATTCTATGTTTAGGCTACTTAGACATATGTGAAAAGTAATATGTTACACGACCTGCACCGAATCCATATGATCCTCTCGTTTCGAGAAACTAAGTTTCTCGTGCCAAGGTCGAGGTGTTGTTCGTGTCAAGAAGGACCCAAGGGAGCTAAACACTCTGTAATTGGTGTGGTAAAAGTGCCTGGGCCACAATCCTCTCTCAAATAGTAGATGGACGATGTTTGATGGCTTTGGAGATTGAATCTTACAAAACAAATTTTTGAAGCATCTTGTTAACTCTTCAATGATTGTGTTGTAATTAGGTAAACGAATAATGTATCTTTAATGATCTTAATGTAATTGTTAAACATGCATTTTGATGGATGTATGATGTGTAGATCAGTCTCTCGACAATGTATTGCATTTGCTTTGTGAAGGTAACAAATTGTTAATCCTATGGTTAACGAAATGGTTTTGACTTTTCAACTAGAGTTTTCTCTTGATTTTTCCACATTTCAAGCATTTGTATGATGTGGCATTTATTGACTAGGACATGATTCTTACACTAATACACCAAAGGAGCTAAACTTCGAAACTCCAAACCTTAAATGGCCTTTGGATTTATGATCTTTACAACCATCGATCACAAGATAACCTTCAATGCAATCAAACCTCCCCATTAATTGTGAACCAACTAACAAGCATAAAGAAATATAGAGCAATGAACAAGAAAATTGTGAAAATTTAGACTATCATTTACCTCTCCCTTATTTCTTTGCAGAGTTGTGCATACTATGTTGTTTGGATAAAGCAGACAAAGTTCAAACAAAAAAGTTCAACACTATACAAATCTAAGAATCGTGAGTGTTGTTTCCATAAACAAACAAGAAGTACAAAACTAGACAAATCTAAGAACTATTTGCCATTTTTGCTTCCCTCCACCATCTTCACAACATGACATGTTTTATGAGATCACCTTTGACACACTAATATTGTGCAACAAGAGCTTCTTGAGACTTAAGTTACATCTTGAGAAGCAACAATCTTGATGAGCAACTAACGTAGTATTAGCCTAAGGAAGATATGACAGGAATTGGATATGTGGAAGGTGAATATTCTAAGGAACTAGAAATTCCATGCAAGGGTGTGCAATTACCTTATTTTCATGACAGAGCCCCCCTTTCCATTCAAGATCGTCTTTGACTTGCAATGAATTATATTAAAGGATACTAGCATTGATCTCTGCAAATAACTCTAGAGGGCAACCTCTAGACATATTAAAATGGATTTCAATCAAGGTTGCACAGGGATGGGGGTAGTTGAGCATCTCAATTTTTTAATATAAATTTAATATTTTATAGTTGCACCGATACGAGGACAGGGACCTAAAAAAATTTATAAAATTTAATATTTTCGAAAAAAAAATTAAACAATAAGTTGTGACAATGAGTATTCTAAACAAGAAGAGTAATAAAGTATCATTTTCAGTTTCAAATTTTCAAAATGTTTGTAATAATAAAATATGCTAAATGTTAAGATGTATAACAAAAAAGATAAACTTGAAACACAAACAAGAAAATCATAAATCATATAACAATGACATATTATGAATGAAACACTTCTAAATATAGTACTAAAGTTTCAAACTTTATACATTTTGTATTAAACTTAATAAATAACAAGCTGGTATGCAAACAAAAACTGTTAACAAAACTAAAAATCTTTATGTTCTTTACCTATAACACTTTCCACTGAATACTCAGTGAGTATCCAATACTTTGCCTAATACTTGAGCCCATGTACTATTACCTCGTATGCATCCCAGTGATATGGGTGCAAGTACCCGTGCAAAATGGATTTCAATATAAGAAAGGAAAAGAAATTCGTGCAAGAATGATTGAAGAAGGAAAAAACATACACGGATTTTTGAAACATGAATTATTATTTAACCTTTTAAGACGGAGAAAACCTTTAATTAATTTGTCAACCACGTTTCTTCAACCAATTTCTTGCCAACGTCTTCAATAAAAGTCTACAAAACAGATTCAACTCAACAAGTCACTGTCATAGCAGGTAATGTTAATCTTGCCAACGTAGATGATCATCAACAAACAATAAGAGGACTGAAATACATTTTTAGTTGAGAAATAATTTCTTACAAATTAATCTGCAAATGTGACTGAAGAATTGAGCTATATTATACGAACATGTTTTGATTGTTATGGTTACCATGTATTTCTTCTACCGAAGCAGAGGTTAGAATCATCTTCATCAAAACATCCTCGTATAGTTCAACTCTCCAAACGAGTTTTTCAGAAATTATTTCTCCATTAAAAATGGGACAGAATTATTCTTGAGACTGGGTAGAAGAAGATGACATATATACCATAGTTGAATAGACCTCTAAAACCATCTCAACAATAACATAATTGTCCCATGCTACAAGAGATGGTTTTGCATCCCAAAACTTTAACATGACTTTGTTTTTTACCAAAACTTTGTATCAGTAGAACTAGTGGACTGGAATTCGATAATCATTATGCACTACTAATGTTTTTAACTGCACCACGAGACAGCATTCTTGGTATTAAGTAAAACTTAAGCTTTTCTTCGCATTTGTATAACTAATGCAATGAAATAATACCGATCAGTATGAACTAGAAACCCGTTCAAAAAGATGCAAAGTTGATGTCGTTAGACCTCCATTACAATTGGCAAGGCCTATATAACCATGCTACTTCAAAAACAAAACAAAATCGCCTTTGCCTAAAGCATTCAGCTATCAGATACAATTCGAAGTGTACAGCCATCTCCATGCCACACCATAATAGTTAAGGCATGTTTATATTACCATACTCCATATAGCATATCTCATGAATAACTCGGCAAAACCAAAAGATACAATTTTATACTGAAATAGGAAAAAATCAATGGAAAAAAAAAAGTGCTAAAGAAATCAAAGGAAAAAAAAATAGACCAGCCCAAAAAACCAATTTATTACCAAAAAAAATTGTCATTAAAATCAATTCGTTATTTAGAAATTAAATTTGATTTGACCAATTTTATCATAAACACATGAATGGGCAGAAAAGGAAAAACAATTATTCACAAATTGCCATTATTTTTTGAAAGATTTCTACTCTTACGCGCTACAGTGATAGGGGTACGTATAATGGTCTATATTTTACTAAGTTACCGTATTTGCTCCAGAAATTTGAAGTCAATATGTAATCATTTCAAATTCGCATTTTCACTGGCAAATTCCCTGTGGATTCGAATTTTCAAACCCTCGTCAACTTTTAAGGAATTTCGATCGAATTTTGGCAAATGATAAATGAGTCCAGGCAAAATGTGTTCGAGTGAATTTGGAGAAACGCCCACAAAGAATAAAGAAATATATATATATATCAAACTTTTCACCGTTTTAATGAAGTGTTCTATTTATTTTTTTGCTTAGTTTCGACCTAAAAGGACGCCATTTCAATATTTTATCAATTACGCTTGGGCTTCGTTATAATGTTTATGCTTGGACTTCGTTATCTCGACATTGCGCTTCCATTTTCTTCCGTATTGGTTTGTGCAGCGATTGCTTTCAGTCTTTCAAAGCGGTTGCATTCTGTCTGGATTGTGTCTCTCATTTTACAAGAGGCTCTGCTTGCGGGAAGCTGTTCGCAGCAACTGCATTCAAACACCAGTGTATCTGCTCTATACTTTTTGGGAGGTTGTTCGACCACCAGCATTCAAACACCATTCCCTTCGCCAGGGTTCGAACAAAGCGTATTGGAGGTATTTTATTAGTTTTTTAATTGATTTTAAGTTTTCTTGCTGTGTGTTTTTGTTTTTGTTTGTTTTGCAGTTTTACAAAACAAAATGATTTGTTTAGGTTTATTTTCTTGAATTTTTTCTCATTGTTGCAACTTGTTTCGTTTGTTTGTGAATTTTTTCATGGCTACAAGTGCTTCTATAGCCAGAGTGCTAGCTAAAACCGTCTTTCCAAATCACATTGTAAACAGATACATTTAGAAACAAAAGCAATCCACTCCCAACAAACCCCACCTGCAGAGGGTCATCCATTATTGTGTCCTCAAAAACAGAACTAAGACTCTATACATAGACAATGGCACACAACGTTCATAAAGGTTAATCCCAAGTAGAGCATTTAGGATATTAAGATTTACAAAAATGTACATTTTGATAGCATATGTAGATATAGCCCTTCCTTTATAAATAAAATACTATACGATATAAAAGTTTATCCGATTAATTAGTTTTTCCTTTCAAACATTTTGCCCCTCCTTCGAAACCCCTCTGCAGGGAAATAACGCATTAGAATTATCTTAGCCTTTTAGTATTAGCCCAATGTAGAATATTTCCTTTACCTAACTTGACTATTGTGCCGCTGCGCGTGCTTTCACTGGCCAACCATCTATCTTACATTAAATAAATATTATAGGATCAGAATCATATGTGAATATCAATGTACAAACACATGGGCAAGATGCAAAAGTTGAAGTTGGAGAGGGTTTTGTTTGATATTGGGAAAAGTCTAGGCTAACAATGCCATAATTAGTACAGGTGCCAGGGCACTCCACATCCACTTTTCGACTACTGCATTGAATGTTCTTCCCATCCTCAATTCTTTCATTACAGAATGTTCATAAACATTAGCTGGAGAGCAGGAGAGCTAGCAAGGATGTAGTTTTTGGAGGAAGCTTGTATACTGTATTTTTAGTTTTTATGATAAACTTGCAAGATAGTTTAGTGTCATTTGATTTTCACAATCTATTAGCAATATCAAAGTTTTTCTGGAATTTGATTGTGTCAAAAAAATTTAGCATCAACGTTTCAGATCACACACAGTGATCCATCATCAGGATAAAGAGCCAGAGAATAGAAAAAATAAGTGTGATCCTGGCTCTTCATCCTGATGATGGATCAGTGTGTGATCCGAAACATTGATGCTAAAAAATTTTGACAAAATCAAATTCCAGAAAAACTTTGATACTGCATGATAGTGTTTGGGGGAAGCTTGTATTGTGTATCTTTAACTTTTATTATATATCTCCATTACTCATGCACGCTTCTAGGTGTCTATAGTATATCTCCATTAATTTTAATAATATATTAATGATAGTTCTTTATGTTCTCAAGTTCTAGTGTTCTTCATTTTCTCAAGTCATAGGATATGTAAGTGTTTCCAAATTGTAATAATATACACTCAAAATTGAAAAATATATAAATCAAATAGAAAAACAAAGGTACATTTACTTTTATTAGGACAAAGTTAAATGCCCTGATTTTTCTTGCAACCTGGTGAGAAATGTGATAGCAGAAATTAGATGTTAAGAGATCTGTCCAAATTGTACTAATATACACTCAAAATTCAACAATATATAAATTAAATAGAAAAACAAAGGTACATTTACTTTTATTAGGAAAAATTAAAAAAATCGGAATAGAAATACGTATTCCAATTGCATCTGTTTAGGTGGAATAGTAAATGCTCATTTTTGGAGCAAAATTGAAATACATATTTCAATTTTATTCCTATTCTAATTTCAATTTGATGCATCCAAACAGAGAATCCAAAATTTTAAGAATATACATATACCTATTCCACTTGTATTCCCGTTGCCATACGAACGCTTAAGAAATTAAAATAAGTATGTCTTGATATAGCTGAAAATAAGTATGTCTTGATATAGCTGTGTTACTATTATGCCATTTCTACAAGTATCTTTGGAAAGAAGTTGTAACCGAGTTATTAGATTCCATTTTCCAACATCTTGAGGCTCCTTCGAAACCCCTCTCGAGGCAAATAACGGATCAAATTCATCTTACCCTATTAGCCCAATGTAGAATGTTTACTTTGCCTGACGTAATTAATGGGCGTACTAACTACATCTTACATGAACGCAACTACTATGCCAAATATCTATCTTACATTAAGTATGGTAGGATCAGAATAATGAGTGAATATCACTGTAGGAAAGCATGGGCAAGTTGCAAATGTAGAAGTTGGAGAGGGTTTGTTTGATATTGGGAAAAGTCTAGGCTGACAATCATATCTAGAAAGCCGCCCACGCCTTTTTTTTCTTCAACCCATGAAATCAAAACGCAGAATATAGAAGAGCTTGCGAAGGCAACCATGTCATTACTAGTACAGGTGCCGGGGCACTCTTCCAACAACCCGCCAGCTTCCAATGCAATCACTACCATCATGCATCAGCTCAAACCTTTTACCAATACTCATCATTTCCTACCTCAAATAACACACTATAAATATGAAAATTTCTGCCTTTTCTGTACCTTGAATGATATACTTACGTTGCAAATTACAACAGAGACTGAAGTAGCAAGCGCCCTCATCAATCATGAGAAACTTAATATCTACTTTGATCGACATTCTGACAACATAAATTTAAGAGAATCATAGCATTAAATTGACAGATAATCAAACATACATTCCGATTCCTTATCATTTTTCATTTTTCCCAAAACAATTAATATAGTAAATTGTCTCACTCGTGTAACAAAAGGTTAATTTCGGTCAGTAGAACATAACCGTGGCCTCAATTATATGCCTTGCGTCGCTAAAATCAATAAAAACAAGAATTTTGCTGATATTTCTTTAAGAAATCCTCTCAAAGTAAAGAAAAATGCTACAGGAAACAATTAACAAGAGGTCATATAGTTTCAAGACGCTGTCACATGGGTTGAAATATTTCCTCTCTATATAACCCTTCGGCAGCAAGAATGGAAAAACTTGATTAATTATTATCAAGGACAAAAAAACCACAGCATACCAAAAATGAAAACCCATTACTATTCCTACAACTTTATTTCTGGTAACGAGAGAAAACAGGGGCACATACAAATTCAGAATACCGAAATGTTATACTATAAAGTATGGCTCACATCCCGAATATGAATCAACATTTTTCCTTGCCTGTGCAACCGTCATAGTCAAAGACTCAACACGTCAAACACAAATCATAGCAATGGCGAAAAGTCTTAGACGGAGCCTTGGCACTAACAAGAACTCTATATTCCAAAACAAAAATTGCAAACCACGACCTGAATTAAAAGAATCCTTTCCAAAACTTCATTTATCCAAATATTAATACGTTTAACTCTCATTATTTATGTTAAACTCTCATTATTTTGTCACAATCGTAAAAACTAATTCTTTAAGCCAAGCTATCTATGGTATTTGTCAAACTTACTGATCCATATTTTATGAGTAGTAGCTTCACAGGAAACCAAGTAGCACTCGCTGCAACATTTATGAAAGAATAAGAATCGTAGACATAACAAATCTCTTCGATAATTCAACTTAAACAGCTAGTATTTATCATTTGAGCAAAATGATCAGAATGAATTTATCGCTTAAGAATGAATGAGTATAAAATGTTCTATTCATTCTCATAAAAAAAAGGATCTTGTAAACCACAAATCATTCAAGATATATAGATCAATGAATTTGATTAAAAAATTACACAACTGAATTCTAATATTGCCACTTAATCATAAATCAGTTATATTTAAAATAAAGATAATTGCACAAGCAATGCCACTTCAATGTACAAGACCTAACTTCTATAGACATTGGCGGAAACATTAAACTTGTGATGATATATTTAACTTACTAAAGGTTACTATTCTCCGGTGCTTACTGTAACAAACTCTCGAAAGCCAAAGAGGGAAATTCTTTCAATTTAAGTAACATTTCAATCATTAGGATAGCAGCTTTTCATTGTTTCAGTTGAATGACTAATTTGGAGACCCTACATATAGAAAAAGCAGCAATTCACAATAAAAACTTTCTTAAACTTACATTTGAGACACTTCAGAATTATGAGAAATATATTTTCTTAGGCAAAGAACGTTAAACTTAGATTGATGATTGTTAGAAAAAAATATATAAAATTATAATAAATATTTTTTTCATTCAATTTTATATTTTTTAAGAGATTATAATAAATTTTTAATACATGATAGTGTCTAAAAACAATTATTCTGAAGAGAATATGCTTTAAAATGTGAATACAGAATATTCATATAATTATAAATTATCATTTAATTATTTGTATGATAGACTATTTAAAATATTTTTTAGACTGAACAGAACATGATCTAAAATGTTGAACAAGAACATGATCTAAAATGTTGAACAAAAAATTCATATGATTAACATTTTCTTATTCATAATCCAATCTATTTTTCTTTTAAACAACAAATAACATTGTACTCTTCTTGTATTGAAAGATTCTCTTTCAGCTTACAAGAACTACAAAGTTGGATTATCATCTCTCAAAAGTATACTCACCGAATAATACTGAATATTTTCCTCCTATTGTAAGTGGTGCATTTAAGCAGTCCATAAATTATTTATTTTTATCTTTAACTATATAAAATCTAAAATCTGATATTAAGAACATGCAGTATCTGTATTTTTCAGTATGTGTTGTCATTTTTCTTACATGTTTTTAACTTCTTCTTTTTTTTTGAGATTTCTAGAGTAAAATAGTTGTATTGAATCAAAAACAGAGTCTTCAGGTTATCGGAGGCCCTAACCCTAATCATTTCGTTGAAGAGTTTACTGGGCGTAAAAATTGAACTTATAATCCAAACCCTAGACTTTCCAACTCTATGTCCTTCCATAGTTACTGATTAAGCAAACCACGAGTTCAAACTTTTCAAGACAAATATTTCACGCAAAAAGAAATTTTTTATGTGAAATAAAGCGCATTTGAACTAAATTTCGAAATCGATACTCAAAGCAGACAAGTAATTCGTCGAAAGCTCGTTTAGCTTTAAAAAGACAATTGAGAAAGGGGAAAAAGGCGGTGAAGAAGAAAGCAGATAATATTTACCGCCATTATCCTATAAACGAGAACGAATACAGAGAATAAGAAGTAAACGCATCTCTTCTTTTGTGAAGTCGAAAGCAAGCCCTGCCGCCCTCCAAAATGCTAGTTTGCGCCTGCATAAAACTGACCAGTTCTTTATATGGGAATACATATAGGTACATCCTTTCGGGTCAATGATTTTGAATTGAAAAATCTACCTAGGGTTTGTTTAGAGATGGTAGGAGGCGCAAGGGTTTTCGGGGGCATGTTCTCATTTAAAATTAGCTTTTTTTTGTTACGGAAAGAGATTAAGGAGGTGCAATGGTTTAGCTGATAGCAATTTATGATTTATTTGACATTTTAAAGATAAAAAGAACAAAGAAAAAAGGAATAACAATAAAGCAAAAACTAAAAATGATTCATAAATAATATAAAATATGATTTGCCTCCTCTTTGGAAACAATTTATGCCTCTGTCTTAAAAATGGTAACTTGAACTATCACCTATTAGTAACTCATAACTCATTTAAAATATTGTTGATTACAAAATATTCATTAATTAAAATAAATTATGACTATTACTACTATTTATATTTAAAACTAAGTATTGGGGAATAGAAATATATATATATATATATAAACTAAAATAAAGATAAATAAATATGAAGGAAAAAAGAGAGTAAAATCATTTTCTTTTTTAAATTTAAAGTGGTTTTGTATTGCTTGTAAAAAAAAGTTGCATTTTAAAATCATTTTAAACTTGAAAAAAATAATAGTTTTTAAAATAAAACTTGTTGCTTTTTATTTTTTTGTGTAGCTTGAAGGTGGGAGTTGGATGTTTAGCAAAAGTTTTAGTTGTTTATTCTTTTAGAGAATAATTATGAGTTTGTGAGGTTGCATAAAGCAAAAGTGATTTTATGTGATTATAAAGCCAAAGAAAGTAAGGAAAGTTTCTTTCTTTACTTGTTAAGTAGTTGAGCTCTATATATGTAAAGTTGTTGTAGCAAACTCAATTTTATTCTGGAAGAGAATTTTGTTGTTAGGTTGAATAAAAGATCCAACAATTGCAGTTTTCCCCAAACTGAGGTTTCCTAGGTATATTTGTATTATTGTCTATGTATGTTTGGCTTCTGTTATTTTGCTTCCGCTATTTATTTTTAATTAATTAGCCCAGAGTATTAATTATTATAAATCAGATAGAGCTTCTTTCTCTAAATTTATTATGCAATTGATATGTAACTAAGTTATAAAAAATTAATATGGTATCAGAGCAATAAACTCTTAATACATAGCCAAGATTTGTGACGCATATTTTAGAAGAAAAAGATCATATTTTTGTCTCTAGGTTTTCTTGTGGCTATGGCAACTAGTGCTCGATAGGAGGACATGCTTGAGGGTGTGTCTAACTTCTTTGATTTGCATGTCAAGGCCTTGGGGAGAAAAAATTGCCTTAATTGCAATTGTGTCCAAATTGGATGTGCCTTATATGGAAATAAGGGTTTTTGGGCGCTTTGAGCTCAATGGCAATGTTCATTTGAGCTCTATGAAAATTACTAACCCCCAGATTTTAGAAAAAAATGTTCTTAAGAACCAAAACCCTCTAGAAGAAAAAAGGCATAGATCTAAAAGCCAAACCAAACCTCTCATAAACATAACAGGGGCATGAAAATCTAGTGCTCTAATACCATATTGAAGTTGATGAAAGTTCAACCCCATAGCTCCCAAGAATCATCTACATGCAAACACTTATCACTGAAAGAGAGAAGCAAAAGCTATGGAGGCTAAAAATCTCATATCTGTAGATGAGACATTCTTGGTGAGCAAAAATAGATATTGTTATAATCAAAAGTGAATAAATTATTAAAAAGAGGTCAATCCTTATAAAGGAGATCAAAACCCTAAAAGGTAACTAACCTAGGTTGCATGATAATAATAAATAAAAGATTTTAATTATTATATGCCCAAAGTTTAGCTTAAGAAAACTAGAGATAATATGTGACTTATAATTAAAGCAATATGATTTAATTAATAAGAAAATACTTTATAACTCTAACACTCCCCCCCCCCCCCCCCCCGTAAGATAAACTTAAGGAGTAACTAAAAACCTAGAAACTACTATTAGAAGTAAATTTGGGTCCCGACAACAAAGCCTAATGAGGTACCCAAGCATAACCAAATCTCTGAAAATAGGATAGATAGAGAAAACCACGTAGGAAAAACCCTACTCAAAAAAAAGATGAAAATAATGTTGAAAAGAACTAGTGAAGGACTGAAGAAGCCTCCAAAATAGGGAATGTCCCAAAATATAGGAACAAATGATGATCGTGAAAAACACCATTGAAGCATGTAGAAGTTGCAAAGCTCTATCAAAAGTAACTGTTGATCTGAAGAACCTCCATTGAAATAGAACTTGACCAGGTAGAGAAGATTATAATCTACATGAGTGATCTCAGAAGACACTACTCGAATTAAGAGGAAAACAAAGGAAAACAACTAAACTCGAAGATACAAATGACATAAAACACCAAAGCCTATAGAGTTGATTAATCAAACATGGGAGATTGCAACCAAAGTAGGAATGAAAAGAAGAGTGTATTTATGGTAGATGATCAATCTCACTAAAATACATAGGTACCCAGCCACTGCATTCGCCTAGTACATTGGAACAAAAACTAAATACACAACTCACTCCATCTAACCAAGGAAGCATAAGAACCACAGAAGAACCACCCCCCCCCCCCCCCCCCCCAATGCATACAAGGGTGAGGTGACAGGGAACTAGAAAAGTGGGCCAAAAGAATTGCATGTTAAGGAACCACAATCAAAATGCACAAAAGAATACATATGTGTGTATGAGGTGATCAATCTCAGACACGCCATGAGGCTAATCAACTGAAAGAAAACTTATTCGACAAAAGTAGATGACAAACAAAGGAAAAACATCAACCCCCATGTCACTTTAATTAGAGTAGTGCATATACAATAAGGCACAAGATATGTTGAATCCCAAGAATACAATAATCTATATGAGTGGCCTCATATGACACTACTCGAATTAGAAGGCAAAACAAGGCAAAACTACTAAAATAAAAATATAGATGTAAAATGGCCCTTTATCTCAGTATGTTTGCAAGAATGCATACAAATGATGTCTAAATAGACCAAAAGAGACATGGGGCTAATACAATAGATAGTAGAAAGCATGATGAATCATCTGAAGCAACAAAATTGATCCCTAGACCTGAAACAACCAAGATATCTACCAGGATGCAAAAAAGCAAAAAAATGAATAGAAAGTGCCTAGAGCAGAATCTAGAAAAATAACCAACATCAATGGAAATAACTCAGCAATACTTTTTCCAATGATATAAAGAATTCTGAAGAGTGCAAAAATGAACTCCTTGCTTTGACAACAAAAATATGTAGTATTCTCGAAAACTTTACCAGTATAACTTGCATTAATGTGTTTGACATAGAATCAGCTTTCCAACGATATCTCAGTTGCAAAAAAGGGAGTCTATATGCCCAAGATAAGCAAAAACGTGAAGATAGGTCTAAGGGAGTTAGAACGAAAAGCAGAGGTGAAACACCTTAGCTTCCATGCCAAAGTGCCTCGTTCCCATGCCAACATGTCTCTATTGAAAACAATTATTCAATTGTATATTGTCATTGATGTTACGCAAATGGTACACTTTAACCAGGCACTACCAGTAGTAACCAAGCTCAGAAGACTCTAGTATCAGCCAAGCAAAAGTTTAGAAGAAGCCAAGTTCAGTGATCAAGTGCAAACTAAGCTAGGTCGGTCATTGAAGGATTCAAGTGTTAACTAAGTCAGGTTGGTTACCAAAGGGGTTCAATGTAAGTCGAGTCAAGTTGGTTACCAAGGAACTCAGTGGTAACAAAGTGACCTAGTTTTAGTTTAAAGTGACCTACAACAGAATAGTTTTGTTTATTATTTTGTTAATGTAAGTCGACTTAGTGGATGTTAATTGCTTATTTGTAAAGATATTCAAGCTGACTTAACTTTGGGTTTCATATATATGAAAGGTCAAGTTGTGGATTGAAAATATGGAAGTTGTGGAAGAAGATAAGATGCAAATAAAGAAGGATATCTAATTAAGAGCAGAACATCAAAAGAGATGCAAAAAATATTCTTATCAGGGAGGATCCAGAGGATAAACTAGAACAACGATCTAAATCTGCAAATCAATTGCTTCATTAATTAGGTCAATCATTGTTACTCTCTAACAATTGTAGCAGTGAAGAAATCTCTTAACAGAGTTGACTTAATAGTCATTTTGTAAATCCTCTAGCAAGGTGGGATTTCTAGATTGAAGTGTCTTAAGACCTCTAACAAGGCCACTCCTAATAGGGTGATTCAAATCCTTTAACAAGGTCACACCTAACAATGTATTTTGTAACCTTTAATAGGGTTGGCTCCTAACAGGGCTCACTTCATAAGAGTGAAAAGTTGTAACTAGTTGCATTGGTGGTTTTCCCAAATTAGGTTTCCACATTAAATCTTGGTGTCTCATGTGTTCATGTTATTTTCTTACTATTTTATCTTTTTGCAACTAAGTTACTAAAGGTTAACACACATTAATATCTCAAGATTGCTTTGTTAACTAAGTTACAATGAATATCTATTTCTAACCGAGCTACAGAAGGATTTGAGTTAATAAGTTTGTTTTGACATCTAAGGGATTTGGATTTGTTTTACTGGTAATTGATTCACACCTCCCCTCTCAGTCACTCCTCTTATATTTCCAACAATCTCAATTTTCATATCAACTCACCTTGATTTTTGTGTGAACATGCCTCAATTTATGTGCCAGTATGCATAAATCACCTCGATTTCTATACCAAAAATATCAATTTTTGAGCAAACGCACATCAATTTATATGCCAGCATGCACAAATCGCCTCAATTTTTGTACCAAAACTCTTGAATTTTGTGCCAAAAAACTCAATTTTTGTGCTAGAATGTACAAATCGAGGCCTTGGGGAGAAAAAAATTGCCTTAATTGCAACTGTGTCCAAATTAGATGTACCTTATTTGCAAATAGGGATTTTTGGGTGCTCTGAGCTCAACAAAAATGTCCATTTGGGCTCAATGTGACTTGAAAATTAGTGACCCCCATATTTAAAAAAATGTTATGAAGAACCAAAACCCTCTAAAAAAAAGGCATATATTTGAAAACCAAGCCAAAACTCTCATAAACATAACAAGCGCATGAAGATCTGGTGCTCTAATACCATGTTCAAGTTGATGAAAACTCAACCCCATGACTCACAAGAATCATCTACATGCAGAAACCTATCATAGAAAGAGAAACAAAAGCTATGGATGTTGGAAATTTCATATCCATAGATGAGACATTATTGATGAGCAAAAAGAGAGATTGTTATAATCAAAAGTGAATGAATTATTACAAAGAGATCAATTCTTATAAAGGAGATCAAAACCCTAAAAGATAACTAATTGTTGGAAATAACAATGGGAAAGTAAGTTCTTGGGGGGTGCGTGGGGGGTGGTGAATCAACACTTAAAACTTTTGCCTCTAAAATATATCACCAACATCCATCCCATAACTTAACATGTAAACTGAAATAGCATAACATGCATCACATTCATAGCATAAAGTAAATAAAACATGACACAATAAATTGGTTACCCAAAAACACTTTGATGAGAAGGTAAAACTAGGGTGGGGATGACACCCACAAATCTTCACTACTGTAGTTGTAAAGTGTGGCCTATTATGGATACAATATGTTTAATCATAATCTATAATCTACCCTATGAAAGGTTTTCCCTATTAAAGGCTTACAAAGACTGTCAGGTCTCACCTTGTTAGAGGATTTAAACTTACAATAATGAAAACAATTGATTAAGAGATTTACAACAGCATGTTAGGACTACTCAGTTAAGAGATTTGCTCTCTATCACTTGTTAGAATGATTCAACACCATGATCCTTTGGTTAACACCTTTCTGTTTGATGTCAGATCCTCTACTTACTGATTAAACATTGATCCTCCTAATTAGATATGTCTCCTCTATCCTTTCACTTCTTTACTTTGTTCTTCTCAAACTGATTTTGCAATGCATAGCTTTGTCATAGCCATCTCAGCCACCATGAATGCTCTCTCAACTCTTAGCATTCATCTCCTTGCACCCATACAAACTCTCTAGGGTTTGCCTTGTTAAATAAACATTGGTGGGGATGGATTAGGTTAGAATCAACGACTGTGGTTGATCCATATTGTCACCTTAAGCTTCCCTTTTTATGATTGGTTGCATGTATTGCATATGGATTCACAATATACCTCCATAATTATCTTTCATAATTGTAAGATATGATTATGTTAGTCCAAAAATGGTTTACATAGAAGTTTGTGCCATTACAAAAATCTATGCCATAAACTGTTGACTTGACATCCAAAGACTCAGATGCTCAAACTTCCCTATGCTCCTAATGTTGTAACTCAACTTTTGAAGAGCTTGACACTCTCTGTTTACTCAACACTTGCATCACTTGGCATGTATAGACTACTCGACACTTGAGTGACTCGACACTAAATATCCATATTACTCGGCATGTATTGGCTGGCAATTTATGCTTGACATGCTTTGATTACTCGGCTCAATCTGATTGCTCAGCTCACTCTGATCACTCGACATACACTATAATTATGCTAGATTATGACTAAGTGTTTTGTCACTGCCTTCTCAAAACCAATATGAGATTAAGAATCTCCCCCTTTGACATGAGTGGAAAAAACACTTTGTTATGGCAGAAACATTCTTACCTTATGCATAGGTCATACAATATATTCTTTGTAATTGACTCATATACAAAACTTCAAATTTTCAATTTTTTGCAAAAAATTGTTATTTCTTCCATACTTTATTACTCCCCTTGAATAAATGCTTCATTTATGTTTCTTCACTAATACTCCTGCTAAGTAGATATTTGCCTTGGTAAATATTTTCCTTCAAAATTTCATAATCCCCCATTTTTTATATGATGTCATTTGGGTTGTACACTAACTGTGTGTTTTTCCAAAAATGGCTTGTGAAGCTCCATGATTATCTTTAATGTTGCATCCCAGTTGTTGCATGTGACCCCTAGAGATTGAAATTGTATGTCTAGCTAGGTAGCAAGGTCAACTAAGCCATCATGTGTTGAAAGATGAGAATCTGTCTTCATCAAAGTTTCTGCATAGGCTAGTTCCTTATGCAACACTTTCATGTCAGGAGTTAGCATTGACTAGATACTAATCATAGTAAATCTAATATTAGCATTTCTTGATTGCAACTTGACAAGCCTACTCTGAGTCATCAATAACCTCTGAAAGTGTATCTAATTTTGACTAGGAGATAGTTTTAAAGTATTACCTATGAGTTGTAGATCTCCCTGTAGCTAGTTAATAGCCCTTTGGGTCTCCTATGTGAATAATTCAACATTGTATAACTTAGTGTATGGAGAGAACATGTTCTCTAACACTGTCTTTAGACTTTCCATCTTGGTTGCTAGATCAACTTGTCTAAGTGCAATAGCACTAGATATCTTTTCCAAAACCTTTGTTTGAAACTTTCCTTTTGTACATTCTAATAATTTTGCATTGGAGTCTAGATCTTCATCTTTTATATTGTCCATAATAGTGATAAGTTTCTCTACTATAGGCTTATTGTCATGCCCAAAATACAAGGCAAAAACACACGTAATTTTTTTTTAAAAGTTAAATTAACCCACTAAGTTTGATATATGGTTGACTACAACTCACATGACACATTAGGTTTTGATATAAATCTATATGTTTGTTTCACAAGTTAAACTACAAGTATGTTGAAAGGCAGATATAGGTTCCCCTAACAATATCTTCACACTTATGTTCAGTGGTTTTAACAACTCATGTAGGATTTACTCATTTGTTGATTAATTGATTTCAACATTTATTTATAATACATTAATCCTGACACTAAATCTACCACCTTTTATTTTCTTAATTAATACTTAAATATTCAAAAAATGAGTCATCATTTACCACTTAATTAAATGGATATAAATAACTAGAATGCAAGATAATAACACTTTAAACCATAATCCTAATCTAAAAGCAAACATATCTAAACATTTCATATAGTATGATTTAAAACAATGATAACCTTATGTGTCTTAGACATTACATATAATCCATTAATTTTAACTAATTTAACTACTAACCATTAAAATCTTATTCAAAAAGATTAATAACTAAATAAAAACATTAACACCCCTAACTAATATAACAAAATAACTTACTAACTTTAACATTTAATCTGATCTTTAACCTTAATAAATTGAATAGCAAACTAACTCTTACATCAAAATTTTAACGACTAACCTTGTCCAATTATAATCTAACATTAAATCATACAACATTACCTAACACTAAAATATATTAATAGTTAAAATTTAACATTAAAACTTAAATCATACCCTAATTTTACTAACACTCAAATACTAATTTAACATAAAAGAAAATAATTAAACTATAATAATACTACACCTAACTAAACTTTAACTAAAATATTAAAACAAATAATAAAACTAACTAATTTTTCTAACATCTAACATTACTTACTAAACTAACATTTAACATTATCTAATTAAAATTTACTAAAATGTAATTTCAAACACTAACTAAATCTAACACTAATCTTAACTACCCCTAACCCCAAACTATTTCCCTTGCCCCACCTCCCTACTCCCACATGGGTGCAAGACCCCAAAGTACTTCCCCTCCATGCTACTCAAGGAAGGCGTGAGGCAACACTTGGGGAGGATGGAGATTTAGTGGGTGGCCCATCCCATCAACAGTAAAGAAGGCCCCCCCCCCAATAAAACATAACACCTCCTCCAATCAAATTGAAGCACGACCAAATTTGCATGGGGGGGTTACGTTGGGGTATAGTCAACTTGCTTAATGCGTCATTGGTCACATATGGTTGTGCCTAGAGTGAGGAGGGATAGTGATTATAAAGTTTAGTGGTTGGATTCTTAGGATAGGGTAGAGTGTAATGCCCCACCAAGGGATCCAAAAGAATTAATCCTAAAATTCTCTAAAGTAAGCAATAACATATGATCATACATAAGCAAACATAACAGATTACATTCCTTAAGGATCCCAAGATGTTGAGTCACATTTAAATTTAAATAATACTAAGTCAAATTAAATGACACATTCATATGAAAGTACAACTACAAGTCCATTCCACTTAAATAACATACATTTGTTCTGAACGCCACTTGGCAATAAAATTCGGAATGCACAATCATCCACTGTACATGTCACAGGGTATGAAAGGCTAAAAGAATATACATTTATAAAAATAGATTACATCATCACTTTCATATCCATGAAACAAAGTATAATACAATAAGTGAAATCATCCATCATAAAGATATAATCATCCATCATAATACACAAAGATAGAATAAGAAGAAATGTAAACAAGGAAGTCCAACCACAGCATCAACGGACGGATCTCAATGGTAAGAGTAAAAAGCACTACCACCTGACCTCATGGTAACCCAAAAAGGTCCACTCCCACCACGCTAAGGAGATAGTCTCAAGTCCCAAACAGGATATCAATCCCAAAATCAAAAGTAATCTCTATGTCAAGGAAACCCTAAAAGTAATCTAACTCAAAGGTTCCAAGTTAAATCAACATCTAGACCTAGAGGCAAACAAAGACACGTAGGGAATCTACTATGTAAGCGGGCAAGTGTCACTGCATGAATCAACACTAGAGTTACCCTAGTAGTCTAACTTGACCCCAGCCCCCTAGTGACTCTATGCACCATTAGTATCTTTTCATACTAACAAGGCATACTAACGATGCATGGTCGCAACCAAGCATTCTTACTACTCCCATCCTCGTTTGTACTAGCACTCGAGGCATGGTCAAGAACATACAAACACACTTATTAGGTTCATTTTGCTCTCATTTAGTTTAGTTTTCTCATTTATTAAACAACTTACAATGGATTACCCTAGCAGCCACTTTGGGCCTCGACCTTCATTGCAAGCCACTTCCTGACATTACATATAAATAACCTACCCTAAGCTCATAAAATCACAAATCAAAGAATCATAGTATTTCCCTTAGTCCTATACAAGTGAATAGAAAGCATCAAAGATAATCCATAATAATCCCTCAGTTCTTTACAAGTAATTGGAAAGTATCCCAAATGTAACTGATCAAAGACTCAAAGGTCAAGACAAATATGTCATACGATTTATCTTGTAATCATACAAGGAGACTGAAAACAATAATGAACAATATAACCAGACTCATCATAGAGCATACCAAACACATTACCATGGTTAAGTTTAAAAGATCAAGTTTAAATCATCATAATACCACAAACACAAAATTACCAAGCCTCTGGTAGACATCCTAAAGCTAGTCGACACTCTAGTCAACCCAAAGCCAAAACATAGACAACATACAAATAATAGTGTAGTTTCATAGTTTGGTTTGATTTTGAAAGCACATAGTTGAGTTAACAGTAAGGTTTGAATTTTCGTTCAATGTAAGTTTTCAAACATATGAATTTTACATTTTACCCTTAACTATATAACCCATTTCTTGAATTTGAACAAAATGCACAATTACCTTTATTCGGTTATAAGTCATTTATTGCAAAATAATTTAAAGATAATTATCTATTAAATTATTAAAATAATAATTATTGATTTTCAAATAAAATAATTACAATTTTAAAAATCAATATTAATAATAATAAAAAAATAAATTTAAAACTTCATTTAATGATATTCATAATTAATTAAACTAAATTAATTAATTTCGATTAATAATTATTTAAAACCACTTTATAAACTTTCATTCATCAATTAACTAATCAATAATAAAATTTATTAATAAAACTTATCAATAAAATTAACAAAGTTTAAAAATTATTAATAATTAATAATTAAATTTAATAATAACAATATTTAATAATTAAAAAATAAAATATATTTTAAAAATGCATATATAAAAGAATATGTTTAAGGCCCGCACGATCGGCTTATATGCTACCGCAATAGGGACAACGATACCTGTTGTCGCAGCAGGGTACTAATGCATCAGCAGTACCTACTATCACAGTATTGTTGCAGCAATAATATTTGTTGCGACGTGGGGATGGTAAGTAGGAAAAAGGGAGGTGGGGGTTGATAGCCCCGCCCACCCCAAACTTTTATTTATTAATTTTTTTATTTTAAATTTTATTTTAATAAAATTTAATTTTCTAAAACAATTCTCATCCCTCACACAAAACACCTTTTTTAAATTTATATAAATTTTTTAATTTATGAATTTCTATCAATACTCTGATAAGAAAAATACAATGAACCAATCAAATATTCAATTTAAAATATCCATTCCGTTCAAAACCCTTCCTAGTTTAATTTTCAATTTTAAATCTATTGAAAGAGGGTTCTAATGATATTTTAATCTTCATGTATACAGAAGAAACCCACATGCATACCAGTAATTCCAAAATACAATATTGAAAGATTCGTCACAATGAAATTCAGATAAATAATTCACAATCACAAAGTAGACAAAAATATTAAATAACATAATTTAACTGGGTGAACAAAACACAAGAATCTACCTAGTTCTTATGCTAAATTTCGCAAACACCCAAAAATTGTGAGAGAAATCTTTTCTCTCAAAACCTTCTCTCTGAAAATTCCTTCTCCAAAATTCCCAATCCCTGGAAAATGGACCCTCAATTGCTGATAAGGAATTCTCTCCTAAATTTGGGGCACTAATAGTGTGATAACCTGAGGGAACTCCTTGATCACAACTTTTTAACTCTTTATTATCTTTTTTCGAAACTTCATGCATATTTTATGCAATTTTAAATATCTTTAATAAATTAATTTCTTTTTCACTCTTTAATTTATTTTTGAAGCGTTAATTAATAGTAATATCTATTAACTTGAGTAATAATAATATCTAGCATTTATTCAGAAATGATCTCCTAAATATATTATTATTAAATTAAATAAATATTATTACGCTCTAAAAGTAAACTATAAATTTCTTGATAAATTTAATTTTTTTTATTTAATTTATTTCTCAATTAATTAAATATAGTTAAATATTGAAAATATCATAATAATTTCTATTAAATTAAATTATTAATTTAATCTTTTAATTTGACTTAATTAATAGAAAAATACCAAAGACCTATAAGATGAAATACGAAAACCCATCATAAAATACCACATACAAGATCAAACTCTAGGGTTATAATCACGAGTTTACGTCATACAACACGTTCGAAAGGGTAGCCATCTCAAATATTTGTCCTAATTTTCTATGACAACTTGGTTTAAAGGTTAAGATTTGGACTTAAGAATTTATTGCCCCTCTCTTACCATTGAGATATTGCCATAGGGTACACTCATCCTGGCAATTCAAGGAAGTTGATACCTAGTACCTGCAATCTGCATAAAATCCATGCATGTACAAACACATATATACTAAACTAAACAGGCAATGGCAAGAAGTGGTGCATCATGTAGATGCCAACCAGCAGGTGACTATGACTCCCTTCCTTAACCACATCAGAAACATCATACATTGAAAAAAAATACATGCACACCATACACATGCAGTATGGGGTAAGTATCCATAAGAAAACACATATAATAATCCATCTAACTAATCATCACCAAATAACTAAAATCACTTTAATAATCATCATCAAGGTATAATCATGCATATATGAAATAAATAGTACCAAGTAGTCTCATCATAAAATCAACCAAGTGTAAAACAATATTTGATAATTTGAAAGATAATGCTACTAATCATCAAGCATAAACTAGCCTAAAAGAGTTCGGCAATAATAACAAAATGTAAACTAGGGTAGGCACTACATAGAGTAGTAGGTATTTTATATATATATATTTTTTTTGCTTATTTTAATTTATAACAAAATTTCAAGGGTCAATAAAAGAATCTAGAGAATATTCTTTGTTCAAAGGGGGATTATTTTTTTTCTTCATACAAATTCTAGAGAGCTTTTGCTCTCAAATGCATAAATTTTTTTTTGTCTATATTTTTTTCTCAAGGTGTTAGATTTTCAAATTAAATTTACATGGCAAGGGTTTTTTTTTTTTCTTTCTAGTTGGATTATAACATAGGGTTTGATGTTTATGTTGATACAATAACATAGGAATATTTTACTTCCTAATAATCACGAAAAATACAAATGAAGTACAAATCATAACATCGATTTTTCTTAACATAGTTTGGTATCAAATTGCATAACTTCATATATATCATCATTTTATATATTTAACATTAATCAAATGAATACAATTTCGAACTATAAGAATGCCAAAGGAAAGATAAAAAATCACTACACCCATTTACTGAAAAATATATGCATATAAATTTAATCACATGAAATATCATATGAACAAAAATACTCCATTTTTATTCAATCATCTAATTCAAGGACTCCTTCGAGAAAGAAACAAGGAAGAAAACTCGAGATCATAATCGTTTCAAAGGTAAGTTTATCAATAACATTTTTACAACAGGACCATAATCTCGAGGAGAAATCTCCCAACACATTTGGAATGAAAACAACAACTTCGAGATCCTTCTTGGCTCCATAACAAGGTAGCCACTATGAAATCTACAATTTCATCAAGGTAACCATGGAGATAACGAAACTGACCGAGAGACAAACAGATTTAACACAAAGACACATTCAACCCATTTACTCCCAATCCAGGTTTGCACAATAGGTTCATTATCAAACCAAACTAGGGAGAAGGTGGATTTTTTCAAATAGGAGAAGTTGGTCACAACACCTGTAACACCCCGCCAAGGGATCCAAAAGAATTAACCTAAAGTTTTACTAAGTTTGCTAAACATTTTTTTTTTAAAAAGAAAGTATAACATACACATCAAACACAAAGTAGCGGAAGCAATAACATACATAACAGGTTGCATTCCTTAAAGATCCCATGACGTTGAATCACATGTAAAATCTAATCTAAAACCAAGTCCATCATTTAATACATCCATATGAAAGAATAATGAAAAGTCCAATGTTTGTAAAATATACAATTGTTCTGAATGCCTCTTGGTAAATTAATTCAGAATGCTCATTCATCCACTGTACATGTCATAGGGTATGAAAGGCTTAAAAGAATATATAGAAACAAGATAAATAAACATCATCCTCTTCGGATCCATGATATGCGTGCATCAAATAAATGAAACCATTCATCATACATAATAAATCCATACATCAAGAAATATACATACATAATAAAATGATACTACATCCAACATATAATATAACCATCTATCATAATGATCCATGAACATAATGAAGGTATAAGCCAACAGTAATACTCCAGCCACGGTGTCTTGGACGGATCTCAATGGTAAGAGTAAAAAGCACTACCACCCGACCGCGTGGAACCTAAATGGTCCACTCTCACCGCGCTGAGGAGATAGTCTCAAGTCCCAAACAAGGTATCCAAAACACGAAACACAAGTACTCTCTAAGTCTGGGAAATCCTAAAAGTATACTAACTCAAAGGTTCCAACATAGATAGACATCTAGACCCAGAGGCACCCCATAGAAACGTAGGAAACCTGCTATGCAAGCAGGAAAGTGTCATCACAAAAGTCACGTCAAAAGTTACCCGAGTAATCCCCTAGGAATCTCGGGTCCCCTGTGATCCTGCAACCACTAGTATCCTCTTGTACTAACGAGGCATACTATGGAATGTAAGGTCGCAACCAAGCGTTCTCTCTACCCCATCCTAATCTATACTAGCACTTAAGGCATGGGAGAGAACATACAGTTATCTTATTAGATTCCTTTAAGTCAGTATTTAGGTGAGATGTTTTCACTTATTAAAACAACTTACAATGAGTTACCCTGGCAACCACTTAGGGCCTCGGCCCCCATTGCAAGCCACTTTTCGACACTACACATAGATAACCTACCCTAGGCTCATGAAATCACAAATCACAAATATCACCTCAGCCCTATACAAGCGACTGGAAAGCATCAAATGATAATCATAATGATCACAACAGTTCTCTATCAGCAACTGAAGGCATCAATGATAAATCACAATATCCATCGGTTCTTAGCAAGCAACCGGAAAAACTATCCCAAAATAAAACACAATACTGATCGAAGACTCCAAAATGGTCAAGTCAAACATGTCACAACATGACATCATCAAGAACAAATCACTTAAAGCACCTCAGCTTCACACAAGGAAACTGGAAAACAACAACAACAATAAATACATCCATCAGAGAGCATATTGACACATCACTATGGTTGGGTTTAGAAAGATCGAGAACAAATAATCATAACGTCACAATCGCATAACGCCCAAGCCTCTAGTAACGTCCTAAACTGGTCAACACTAAGACAATCCCAAAACCCCAAATCATAGAAGCATAAAGAAAACAAAACAGTATAATCCAGTTCATAGTTTGGGTTTGTTTCCATAATACACACTAAGGTTTAAGTTGAAATTTTCAGTTTGAGTTTCAATGAACGTTTTTAATGTAAAGGTTTCTCACTATTACCCTTATAATTTAACCCAATTATTTTTCATGAATATACAAGTATTCTCAAATTTAAAGTCAAATTTTCTAAAATAGATCAATCTGGAATAATCTTTATTTTATTAAGTTATAAAAATAATCAATAATGATTTTAAACAAAATCACTATGTTTTTATTAAAATCAATTATTTAATTTTCATTTAATAATAACTCTTTTACTATTTTCAGATATTGCTCTAACCATATTTAATTAATTAAATTAATATTTTATTTAAATATAAAAACATTTATTATTATAAAATTATTAACAAATTTTAATAAATTAAAAATTTATTAAAGCAAATTTTATTGTTAATATCTATTAACAAACTATACTATTAAACATTGTAAAAAAAAATTAAAAAAATACAGTTACTTTTGACATAATTGACGCCCTTAAAAAAAAAGAGCCGTGCGGACCCGTCACAAGGTACCGCAGGCTTTAAAAGTCGTGCGGTCCCCTGCTAACATAGGTCGCCGCTGGTAGTCTCAAATCGCTGGGGGGGGGGGGGGGAAGGTAAGACCCCTCCCCATGCGTTTTATATTATTTTTTTATTATTATTATTATTTTAAAAGAAACTTTTTAAATTTAATTAAAATCGTCTCTTAATTCATTCTTGTTTAAAATTTAATAAGAAATGTTTATTATTATTATATAAATATTTTATAAATAATTATTTATAATTATTTTTATTATTTTTTTTTTTATAACATTCACAAATATAATCTGATAGAGAAAATAATATTAACCATTCGAATTTCAATCTACAATTTTCATTTATGAGTTTAGAATTTAACCCTTCCCCAATTAAATTCAGATTTCATTAATCTATTAAATAAGAATTCCTGATCAATCTTCTAATTTTTACGTATGTCGAATATATTGACAAGCATTTAATAATTTACAATATTGAAATATTTAAGCTTTCATCACAAAGAATTTGGATATACAATCCACAGGCACGAAGAAGACAGGAAAGGATAATTGTGTATTTAATCGATGATCAAAACACAAGACCCTACCTGATCCTGATGCTATTATGCAATCCCCAAGAACTGTAAGAGAATTCGCTCCTCTTCAATAACCTTCTTCCGAGAATCTTTCTTTGAAATTAGCCTTCTGAAATTCGCTTCCAAAAGTTGTCTCCCAAAAATTTTCGTCCAAATTCGTGCCCCCCCAAAAATGAACCCCAAAGTTGTGATAAGAAGTTTTCTCCTCAAATTGGGGCACTAATTGTGTGTTCACCTGAGAAGACTCTTTGCTCAACTGAGTTAACTCAAAATTAACTTTTATTATCTTTTCTTTTATTTTGCATTCATCTTTTCATGCACATTAAGTTGAATAACTTTATTTAATATTCCACTTGACTTCTATTTTAAATTAATTTATTACTTTAATCTCATGTGCACTTTATGAAATTAAAATAACATTATTATTTTCACTTATATTGTCTTTTTAATTAATTTCTCATATTTAAACTCATGCTTAGATCATGCGATCTAGAAACCTTTAATAATTTAATATCTTTTCCACTTTTAATTTATTTAAGAAACTTTAATTGATAAAATATTTATTAATTCAATTAATAATAATCTTTAGCATTTATTTAAAAATGAACTCTAAATATATTATTATTAAATTAAATTAATATTATCACATTCTAAAATTATACTTAAAACTTTTATCTCCTAATTCAATTCTTTTTATTTAATTAATTTATTAATTAATTAAATATAATTAAATATTAAAATATCATAATAATTTTCTATTAAATTAAATAATTAATTAATCTTTTTAATTAGAATTAATTAATAGAAAACACATCAAGGACTCATAAGGTAACATACGAAAACCCATCATAGAAAAACACATACTAAATCAAACAAAAGGGTTATAATCACAAAATTACATCATTTGATGCATTCGGAGGGTACTTAACTCAATTACTTGTCCTAATTATCAATTAGGACAATTGGCTAAAGAGTTTAGGATTTGGGCTTTAGAGTTTATCTCCCCTCTCTTACCATTGAGATAATGCGATAGGGTACACTCATCCTGGCAATTCAGGGAAGTCGATACCCGGTACCTGCAACTTACATAAAATCCATGCATGTACAAACAAAATATTCTAAGCTAAACAGACAATGGCAGGAAGTGGTGCATCATGTAGATCCTGACTAGCAGGTGACTACAACTCCCTTCCTTAACCACATCAGAAACACCATACATAAAGAAAACAAACACGCACACCATACACATGCAGTATGGGGTAAGTATCCATAAGAAAGCACATGTGATAATAAACCATCTAACTAATCATCATCGATAACTGAAAACATTGAATAATCATCATACATGCATGAAATATAGAGTACCAAGTAATCTCATCATATAATAAACTGAGTGTAAGACAACATCTGATAATCTCAAGATAATGCTACTAATTATCAAACATAAAACTTGGCCTAAAAGAGTTTGGCAATGATATCAGGAATGTAACTAGAAAAATGTAGACTAGGGGTAGGCACTACAACACCATAATAGATGCCCTTTCGAGGCTATAATCATAAGAACTTTCATTCTTTCATTTCTCAATTTCCAAAACACAAAACATGGTTTGTATTGACAATTAGGGGCACATAACACCCTACTCTCTCCCTTTCCTTGTCATGAGGAGAGACTCTACATTGCTAAAGTCCAACTGAAGCCCTCCTCGTGTACATGACCACTTCTACCTTATCTGAGGGTGAGTCATGCCAACACAACCCTTACAATTCCCTCAAAAATTAAATGTAAAACATGAAGGAAAACATTTAAAGAAAACCCATTGCAATCCCATCCCAAACATATTTTTCAAACACACATATGCAAAAACCTACTTTAAGAAATGAAACACAACATGAAGATATGAGCTTGAAGGATTCCTACCTTCACAATAAGGTTATGGAAAACTAAAATTTGAGAAGAGCTTTACTTCCTTCTCCTTCAATCCTAACTTTGCTCTCTAAAAATAGAGTTTGGATGAACACTCTTCCACCCTCAAATTGGCCACTAAATAAGCTCCCAACTCAACCACTTACAAAATGCAATAACTCTCCCACTTGACTAAGGTTTCTAGAATCTTCTAATTTACCCTCATCACTATTGAAAACTCCATGGTGGAGTATAACTTGTCAAACTCAAGGTGAAACTCTAATTTTTGCAATAAAGCAAAAATGAGATATTTGAGTGGTCAGAAAAGTTAACAAAAAGGGCTACAGGATTGAAAAATGCTCCCAACTCATACATATACCCCCTAGGTACTTAGTTTTCATAATTTTTGGCCTCTAGGACTATTTAATGTCCTGTTAAAATGCTTAAAATATTAAGACCTTCTAAAAACCCTAAGAATGCAATTTTATCGCTAAACCTTGATTAGGGTAATTAATCCTAATTACTAATTGATTAGTATTAGGTCACTAAACTAGTCCAACTCATATTTTTAGGTTACTCGATTAACCTTAACTATCATGCTAAAATGTATATATGAATCACAAGTGTCAAGTTACACTATTAAATCACTATTACAAAATATTAACACTAAATGATAACAGAATGATACACACATTCAATTTATGATACAAAAAAAATACAAAGCAATGGGATTTACATCTTTCATTAGACTCAACCCTGGTTTTCACAAACGATACATAGGGTCCAGTTTTGATTCTCCATTAGATTTTCTGGCTACTAATCCTGCACACTCATTTCACACATCAGTAGCTTGAGAAAAATCACATACATGTATTCAAAACTAATCTAAATAATCACATAAATCAAAACATCAATCTTTCATAGAAATAACTTTTTATCTCATTTTTGTATATATATATTTAACCATTAAAAATTGCATAATCAAAGTGTTAATCATATTCCTAATTCTGCATTAACTTACTATACTGTCAAGTTCCTTTGGTTGCTAAGTGTTGGAGGATGCCAAGTTCGTAGTTGTTGTGGAGTGATTCCTTTGAATGCCAAGCTCATGTGGATGCTAAGTGTCATTTTTCATTTACCGAGTTGTCTGTGTTTGGTTCTAGTTTAGGCTGACTCTGCTTAATATTTGTAAATAGATGACTTGTGGCCTTTCTATGTTCTAGAATCTTCTGTAAGTCATTTTGGCAAGTATTTAAGGAAGTCTAAGGTTAGGTTTTAGGTAGTGAGAGAGGGATAGGCAGACAAAAGCTAGAGGTGAGATTGCAAAAAGAAGATATGCGTTTGGAAGTGAGAATTTGAAGATTGTAATTTGTATTGGTCGTAACCTAGAAAGCCCTATAGCTAGGCATGTATGAAGATATTTTGATGAATCAACAAAAGTGTTTCACTCTTCTTCCTCCTTTGGTTGCTATTCTTTGTGTTTGCTTCTGTTGTGTTAACTCTCGTAAGATGGATTTGGATAGTTGGGTGTGCTTTGGCCCTAGTTTTTCTTTTCTCCTTGTGTCAGTTGGTATCATAGCTTGAGGTTCATCCTTATAGATATTGGATTGTGTAGAATCCTAATTCAAATTTGGTTATAGGGTGGTAGATTTATGAATTTGACCTATAACTTACAGAGGGTTATGATCTTGTAGGAACCTGATTTGCAAAGATGGTTCGTGGTAGAAGAAATATCGATGATCCTATATTGGATTAGTTGAGATAAATTACAGCTAGATTAGATATTATGGAGACAACCTAGAGGAGAGGAGCACATCTTGATGATGTAAGTGATGATGAAGCAAAAACACCAAACCATAATCCAAAACTTGAAGAAGATCAAGATGAGGAAAGATTGTTGAGAGTGTTGTCTAGGGCAAATTCAAAGCCTGTTGTAGAAGTTGTTCCTTATGATGGAAAATTGGATACCAATGTTGTGTTGGATTGGATCTCTAATATGGAGAAGCTCTTTGAGTATGAAAATACTTCTGATAATAGAAAGGTGAAGATTGCAGTTACTAGGTTGAAAGGTCATGCATCACTATGGTGGGAACATTTGCAAACTGATAGACAAAGGAGAGGAAAGGAGAAGATAAGAACTTCGCCAAAGATGGTGAACAAGGTAAAGAACAAATTCCTCCCTGTTGATTACCAAGTTAACTTGTTGAGAAAGATCCAAAATTTGAAACAAAAGGACATGACTATGAAAGAGTATACCGAGGAATTCTATAGATTGGACATCAAATTTGGACATGTGGATGATGATGTTGAGAAAATTGCAAGGTACATTAATGGATTGAGATCTAGAATACAAGATGAAATAAATTTTATGAAGTTGGAAAGTGTAGAAAAAGCATATCAATATGCCTTGAAAGCTGAGGAGATCTTGACAAAGAAGCATGGACAAAGACAAAGAGGTAAAGGTGGTAGATTCTAGAGAGGCAGAGGTAGATCTTATGGTGAAGGTGGTAGATCTGACAATTTTGTACAGGATAAAGACAAATCTGAATGGAAGAATAATGACAAAGGCAAGACCGAATAGAAAAATGGTAATTCTTACCAAGGAGGTACTAATTCTTACTGAGGAAGAGGTAATTCTCATTCTAGTAGTGAATTTCATGGTAATTGTTTTAGATGTGGTAAAGAGGGGCATAGATCTTTTGAATGTAGATCCTTTGAAAGTGGGCAAGATAACTGAAATGTTGTGATTCAAGGAGGTGATGAGGGTTCACCAAGTGGACTTGAGGCTGGAGAAATCTAATGGTGAGAAGAACTTTATGTAATAAGACAAGTGATGAGGAACCTATTTTAAGGAGAAGTCTTTTCAAGACAAGATGTAAGATGGCTAGAAAATGCTGCAAAGCGATCATTGACAGTGGAAGTTCTACAAATTTGTCATTAGAACAGTTGGTTATAAAGTTGCAATTGGAGAGGCTAAAACATCCCAAACCTTATCATGCTTCATGGATCAAAGATGAGCATAAGATATTGGTAAGTGAGCAATGCCTTGTGAAGTTCAAAATTGGTTACTTTGATGAAGTTTTGTGTGATATTATGCCTATGGATTGTTGTCATATTTTATTGGGTAGACCTTGGCAATATGATAGATATGTTGTGCATGATGGAAGATTGAATCAATACACTATTTGGGTGAATGAGAAGAAATAAATATTGTTGTCTTTGATTGAAAGTCCAGATGAGGTCATTTGTACTGTAATAAAAGTTTACGTGGTTAATGGAAAACAATTTGAAAAGGAAGTAAAGAAGAATCAAGTTTGTTTTGCTATAATTCATAGAGGACCGAGTTGTGTATCAATAAACAGTGTTAGCTGAGCACTAGTCAGTGGTGGCCGAGTGACAACAGAAACTAATGGAAGCTAAGTACCAGAAGAAATTGAAATTTTTTTGAATGAATATAAGGATATTGTTGTTGAGGATATTCCTAATGGTTTACCTCTAATGAGAGTATAATTCATTGTATGGATCTGACTCTTGGAGCTAGTTTGCCAAACAAAGCACCATATAGATTGACACCTACAAAGAATGAAGAACTTAACAAACAAGTGCATGAGTTGTTGCAGAAAGGTTTGATCAAATAAAGCTTGAGTCCATGTGTTGTACCTACTATATTAGCACCTAAAAAGAATGGAGAATGGAGAATGTGTATTGATTCCAGAGCCATTAACAAGATAATAGTGAAATATAGGTTTCCTATGCCGAGGATGGATGATATAATGGATTGTTTGAGTAGATCAAAGTATTTTACCAAGATTTATTTGAAGAGTGGCTATCATCAAATTAGAATCAGATAAGGTGATGAATGGAAGACTACTTTCAAGACAAAAGATGGTTTGTATGAATGGTTGGTTATGCCTTTTGGTTTGACTAATGCACCTAATACTTTCATAAGGTTGATGAATGAAGTTCTAAATTTTTTTTTGAGTAAGTTTGTGATTATTTATTTGGATGACATTTTGATATTTAGTAAGAGTAAGGAAGAACGTCTTGAGCATACTAGACAAGTATTGAAGAGGTTGAAAGAGGAAAAGTTGCTGATTAATCTGAAAAAGTGTTCTTTTATGCAAGAGGAGATTATGTATTTGGGATTTGTGATTTTAGTTGATGGATTGAAGATGGATCCTAAGAGGGTTAAAGCAATTTTGGAATGGCCTACACCTGAGAATGTGGGTGAGGTAAGATCATTTTATGGTTTGGCTAATTTTTACAGAAAGTTTATAAAGAATTTTTGTGTTGTTTGTAACGCTATGACTGAGACAATGAGGGGAGATAAAAAGGTATTCAAGTGGACACATGGAGCTAATAAGAGTTTTGAGACTTTGAAACAAAAGGTTCTTGAATTATCTATAGTGGATTTTCCTGATTTCAACAAAGCATTTCAAGTTGAATGTAATGCAAGTGGTAATGCAATAGGAGTTGTATTAAGCTAAGAAGGTAAGCCTGTCACTTTCTTTAGTGAAAAGTTGAATGATGCTAAAAGGAAGTATTCTGTGTATGGTCAAGAGTTTTATGCTATTGTTCAATTATTGAAGAAGTAGAGACATTATTTGATTCCTAAGGAGTTTGTTTTGTATATTGATCATAAAGCTTTACAATACTTGGGAAGTCAACATAAATTGAATCAGAGACATATGAAGTGGGTTGAGTATTTGCAGAGTTTCACATTTGTTATTAAGCATAAGAGTGGAGTTACTAACAAAGTTGTTGATGCATTGAGTAGAAGACGTTCTTTGTTGACTGAAATAAAGGTTGAAGTTCTTGGTTTTGATGAAATAAAAGAGTTGTATGATGTTGATCCTAATTTTTTTGAGGTGTGGAGAGGGTGCAGAGCACCAAATCTGACAGATCACATATGTAAGTATGATGAGTATTTCATTCAAGAAGGTATGTTGTTCAAAGGCATTCAGTTGTGTATTCCTAGAAGTTCTATGAGGTTGAATCTGATTAAAGAAAAGCATAGTGGTGGATTAGCTAGACATTTTGGAATTGATAAGACATTGAGTTTGTTGAAAGAGAAGTATTACTAGCCACAAATGTACAAGGATGTTTAGAAATTTGTAATGAGTTTTGGAGTTTGTCAAATTGCAAAAGGAGTAAGTCAAAATACTAGTTTGTATACACCTATTACTGTTCCTCAAAAACCTTGGAGTGATATCAATATGGATTTTATTCTTGGATTGCCTATGACATTGAAGGGGTATGATTCTATAATTGTTGTAGTGGACAAATTTTCTAAGATGGCTCATTTTATACCATGTAAGAAGACATCAAATGTTGAGCATGTTGCTGAACTTTTCTTTAAAGAGTTCATGAGATTGCATGGATTACCAAGAAGTATTATTTCTGATAGAGATAGTAAGTTTGTCAGTTATTTTTGGAAAACTTTGCGGAAGAAGATGGGTACTAAGTTGAAGTTTAGTTCTATATTCCATCCATAGATAGATGGACACATAGAGGTTGTGAATAGAAGCTTGGGTAATTTGCTGAGATGTTTAGTTGGGAATAAGCCAAGTAATTAGGAGATGGTATTGGCACAAGTTGAGTTTGCATATAATAATTCTGCACTTTTGCTCTTTCTGCCAATGACTACCGAGTTCTTAGTTGTTGTTGAGTTCCTTTGGTTGCTGAGTGAACTCTTTAGATGCCATCATTCTTAGTTGTTGCTGAGTTCCTTTGGTTGCCAAGAGAATTCTTTGGATGCCGAGTGAATCCTTTGGTTGCTGAGTGTCTTTGGTTACCGTGTGATTTCCTTTGGTTGTTGAGTGTTGGAGGATGTCGAGTTCATAGTCACTGTCGAGTGATTCCTTTGGATGTTGAGCTCATGTGGATGTCGAGTGCTATTTTTCACTTGCTGAGTTGTTTGTGTTTGGTTCCAGTTTGGGCCGACTCTGCTTGCATTTAATTTCTGTTAGGTAGTTAATATTTGTAAAGAGCCAACTTGTGGCCTCTCTATGTTCTAGAATCTTCTGTAAGCCGTTTTCACAAGTATTTAAGGAAGTCTAAGGTTAGGTTTTAGGTAGTGACACAGGGATAGGCAAATAGAAGCTAGAGGTGAGATTGCAAAAAGAAGATATGTGTTTGGAGTTGAGAATTTGAAGATTGTAATTTGTATTGGTCATAAACTAGAAGGCCTTATAGCTAGGCACGTATGAAGATATTTTGATGAATCAATAAAAGTGTTTCACTCTTCTTCCTACTTTGGTTGTTGTTCTTTGTGTTTGATTCCATTGTGTTAACTCTCGCAGGTTGGATTTCGATAGCTAAGTGTGCCTTTGGCCCTAGTTATTCTTTTCTCCTTACGTCAAATCTAAATTTGACAATTATGTACCATGGAACTAACTAATGCTTTGGCTCCTGAGGTTAACTCTACTTCCCAATTAACATCCTGTCTAATTGCCACTAGCCTGCAATGCTCCACTATATATGGAGATATAAAAGAGTCAGTAGCTCCGGAATCAAATAAAACAACAACCATACTACCTTGAATCTTACTTGTGGCCTGATGCTTAGCCTAGCGGTTGTCAACTACTGCAAAAACTCTATGGGATCTACCCATGTCACCAATTGTAGACTTTGAGAAAGCCCCTCTCTAACCATCGAATGACTATCCCTACTAAAACTCTCTAGCTATGTGATCCATGCCACCACAACTGTAGCATGGTCCTTGGGTATAAGACTGTGCACCCTGTGATCTAGACTATTGTGGGCCTCCTAGCATACTAGATCCACTGTATCCACCTCCGGAAGACTGCTGAGTCTTCACTGACTAAGACTATGGGGCTTGTGCCTTCTATTCCTATCTAGGACCCTATGACTGCCACTACTTGGTCTTGGAGCCCTGATAACCCTATGAGGGTTTCTGATGCTATTGCTATGGTTTCTACTACTAAGACTATTGGCCCTTAGAGGACCCTACTGCATAGTTCTGATTCCCTTTCCAAGGGGGTTTCTATTGTCCTAACTACTGGGTAGAGTTTTAGTTTTGAGACCAATCTTGAGACTCCTGTCTACCCCGAGTATCCTCAACAACTAATGTTATCTCAACTATTTGTCTAAAGGTGGTAGGAAAGGCCAAACGAACTGCACCTTAGAGTGAGAAATTTAGGCCTATGATAAAGTGATGAACTCGTAGTTTATCATCCTTCATGGATTCAACATATGGAAGGAGCTCAAGAAACTTGCTCTCATACTGAGCTAATGTGAGGCCCCTCTAAGTAGAGAATGGAATTCCTCTATCTGCTTTTGTTTGAAGTGCTTGGAAATGTACCTCTCTCAGAATTTAACCAAGAATGTCTCCCATGTGAGGCTATCCATCCTCACTCCTCCTATAGTTTCCTCCTATTGCCACTAATTGGAGGAAATCTCCCTTAGCTGATGGACTACTAGTTGTGCCTTCAAATTACTCCCATAAGGATGTAATCCAAAAAACCATTGCAGACTTTGTAACCAGGCCTCTACTACTGCTCTGTTAGTGGAACTAATAATTAATGGTGGTTGGAGTCATATCAACTCCCTGATCTCATCTCCTACATGTCTAGGAGGTCTATCGAGTGGTGGTCCTAACTGATGTATTGACTCACCCTCATGATTGCCTTGTCCCTCAACTTGCCTCAATGGGGGATTCCTACTCCTCTCTCTGCCACCAGCCCCACCTCCTCTGGGTCCCTATGCTTCCTCTTCAGGAATTTGATACTCTGGTCGAACTATGGGTGGTAGTCTCTACTAGACTACTCCAATCAGGGTCTAAAGGGCATCCAAAATATTTTGATTCAGGTTTGGTGGTGGTGGTGGTCGAGGTGGTTGTGGTGGTTGAGGTGGTGGTCCATCCTCCTATTCTGTCCTAGCACCTCTTACTCTACAACCTCTACCTCATCGGTTGCTTCGTGTTATAGGAGGCATCCTACAAAGATTAGGGTTTAGATTAAGTAGAAATGTAATGGTTTTAGGTTCCTAGTGTTGAAACACGAGCTCTAATACCAAAATGTCATACCCAAAATACAAGGCAAAAACACATGTAATTTTTTTTAAAAGTTAAATTAATCCACTAAGTTTGATATATGGTTGATTGTGACTCACATGACACATTAGGTTTTGATATAAATCTATATGTTTGTTTCACAAGTTAAAGTACAAGTATGTTGAAAGGCAAATATAGGTTCCCCTAATAATACCTTCACACTTGGTTCAATGGATTTAACAACTCATATAGGATTTAATCATTCCTTGATTAATTGATTGCAACATTTATTTATAATACATTAATCCCTACACTATTCTTTGATCAAAGGGGGAATTAATTTTTTCTTCATACAAATTCCGAAGAGCTTTTGCTCCCAAATGCATAAAAAAAAATTTGTCTATATTTTTTTTCAAGGTGTTAGATTTTCAAATTGAATTTACATGGCAAGGGGAATATTTTTTTCTTTCTTTCTAGTTGGATTATAACTTAGGGTTTAATGTTTATGTTGATACAACAATGTAGGAATATTTTACTTTCTAATAATCATGAAAATAAAAATGAAGTACCAATCATAACGTAGAATTTTCTTAACATATTTTGGTATCGAATTGCATAACTCAATATATATCATCATTTTATCTAATTAACATTAATCAAATGAATATAATTTTGAACTATAAGAATGCCACAAAAAATATAAAACATCATTGCATCCATTCACTAAAAAACATATACATATAAATTTAATCACACATAATATCATATGAATGGAAATACTCCATTTTTATTCAATCATCTAATTCAAGGACTCCCTCGGGAAAGAACCAGGGAAGAAAACCCAAGATCATAATCATTTCAAAGGTAAGTTTATAAATAACATTTTTACAATAGGACCATAATCCCAACAAGAAATCTCCCAACACATTTGAAATGAAAACAACAATTCTAAGATCCTGCTTGGCTCCATAACAAGGTAGCCACTACGAAAACTGCAATTTCATCAAGGTAACCATGGAGATAACAAAACTGACTGGGAGACAAATAGATTTAACACAAAGACACATTCAACTCATTTACTCTCAATTTAAGTTTGTACAATAGGTTCATTATCGAACTAGACTAGGGAGAAGGTGGATTTTTCTTGACAAGAGAAGTTGGTCACAACACCATAATAGATTCCCTTTGGAGGCTATAATCATAAGAACTTTTGTTCTTTCATTTCTCAATTTTCAAAACACAAAACATGGTTTGTAATGATGAGTAGGGGCCCATAACACCCTACTATTTCCTTTTCCTCATCATGAGGAGAGACTCTACACTATCGAAGTCCAACTGAAGCTCTCTTCCTGTACATGGCCACTTCTACCCTATCTAAGGGTGAGTAATGCCAACACAACCCTTATAATTCTCTCAAAAATCAAATGTAAATCATGAAGGAAAAAATTTAAAGAGAACCCATTTCAATCCCATCCCAAACATGTTCATCAAACACACAAACACACATATGCAAAACCTACTTTAAGAAATGAAACATAGCATGAAGGCAAGAGCTTGAAGGATTCCTACCTTCACAATAAGGTTGTGGCAAACTAAAATTTGAGAAGAGCTTTCCTTCCTTCTCCTTTAATCCTAATTTTGCTCTCTAAAACTAGAGGTTGGGTGAACACTCTTCCACCCTCAAATCTACCACTAAATAGGCTTCCAACTCAACCACTTAGAAAATGCAATAACTCCCTCACTTGACTAAGGTTTTTAGAGTCTTCTAACTTAACCTCATCACTAAAGAAAACTCCATTGTGGAGTATAACTTGTCAAACTCAAGGTGAAACTTTAATTTTCGTAATAAAGAAAAATGGGATATTTAGGTTGTCATAAAAGTCAATGAAAGAGGCTAGGGGGATGAAAAACGCCCCCAACCCATACATATACCCCCTAGGTACTTAGTTTTCATAATTATGGCCTCTAGGACTATTTAATGTCATGTTAAAATGCTTGAAATATTTGGACCTTCTAAAAACCCTAAGAATGCAATTTTATTACTAAACCTTGATTAGGGTAATTAATCTTGATTACTAACTGATTAGTAATAGGTCACTAACCTAGTCCAACTTAGATTTTTAGGTTACTCAGTTAACCCTAACTATCATGTTGAAATGCATATATGAATTACGAGTGTCAAACAACACTATAAAATCATTGTTACAAAACATTAACACTTAATGATTACATAATGATACACACATTTAATTTACAATACTAAAGAAATATGAAACAACAAGGTCTGCATCTTTCATTAGACTCAACCCTCGTTTTCACAAATAGTACATAGGGCCTAGTTCTGATTCTCTGTTAGATTTCCCAACTTATAATCCTGCATACTCATTTCACACATCAGTAGCTCGAGAAAAATCACATGCATATATATTCAAAACTTATCTGAATAATCACATAAATCAAAACATCAATCTTTCATAGAAATAACTTTTTATTTCAATTCTGCTCATATATTTAACCATTAAAAATTGCATAATCAAGGCGTTAATCATATTTCTAATTTTGCATTCACTTATTGTACTACATCATCAGTACACATGTTCATAAAAAATTAAATAACATGATTAAACATCTCAAAGTAAAACATCACATGACATAAAATAACATAATAATTTCTAGTCTGTCTGACAATGTTTCAACATATCGAGTCATAATGTACCAAAATAATAATGTATCAACTGTACTATGATGGGTCATGGTGAGGCCTCACACTTATTTTCATTTGGTTTTAGGAGGCTGAAAGCATCAATGAATTTGTCTTTGACGTCATGCAAGACTTTCTTTTGCGTATATTGCCTCCTCAATATTTCTTGCCTCCTTTTTCTTTTGTAGAGATTCTTGTAGAATACTCATTTCTTCAATAGTGATTGTGTTTAAATCAAACTTTGGGAGCTCAATCACTTCATCTAAACTTACATCCTCAAATGATGTAAGTTCAACACTCTTGGGTGTGCTGAAACTCAACCTTGATATTTGCAGTGGTGTATCCTAGGTACTCGACTGCTGAAGAGTTTGATTGCTTAGAGGAGATATAGAAACTGGCAATGTGACCAATGTTTGTATAGCAATTTGTTCCTCAGGTTTAGAAATCAATTTCAACTCTTCATATTTGTCATCTTCCTTCTATATTACACCTTGAGATGGTGGATTAGGTATAGGACTTTCTTCTTAACCTATCTATACTTCAATTCCATCCTTCTCAATAGTTACTATTTCTGATAAACTTGAACTGTTGAGGCTTGGCACTGATGTGTCTATAGGTTGTGCTTCTACCTGTTTCATCTGAAATACAACTATGGGCATTGTAGATGGTCTCAGTTGCGTAGCCTCTTATTGATCCCAGTTTACACTTTGATCTTTTGATAGATCTTGTGATTCCTTTTCTTTCACCTCTATAGATGGTGGGGGCACATTTGATGTGTCTTTTGGTTTCTCACCTATACAGTCAAGCTTTGCCTTTTGAAATTCATCAACTCTCACCAATATAGGATTCCTACATAGCATTGCTACATTGGTAGAGTCCTGTAGGATTTTCTTCAAGTCATCCTCAATCAAAGGATTCACATTTTTTGTTGAATTATCAGAAACATCCTTGATAATTACAACTGATTCTTGTTGACTCTCTTTGTCTATATGTGGAGGACTAGCACTCGACACTTGTACATTTTGTTTTTCATCTTCAGTTGTGGCCTCCTCTATTGTTCCTTTAGTACCTTCCACATCAACTTCCTTGAATGGGTTTTCATCCTCGTCTTTCTCTTCCTCATTCTTCTTAGGTTCTTGTCTTTCTTGCTCACCTTTTTCAGTAATTGTTGGATTGGATAACCCATAGATAGATTTCCAAATTGATGTACTTTTGGTTACCACATCTTCTATGTTCTTCTTCAAAATATGGAAAGCTCTATATTTGGGGGCAAATTTCCATTTATGCTTTTCCATAACTTTGGCAATCATCTTTTTATCTAATTCAAGCATCACTTAGGCTAATGTTGTTTCCCTGATTTGTCTCTCAGTTTGTAAGTTGAATTGACACTTCTGCTCAACTCAATCATAAAGGCTTTTGGGTAGAGAGTGGGAAATTTCTAGAGGATTTGTCTTGAATGTAGCCATCTATCATATATGGCCTCCTTAACTTTATTTTTATCAAATTTTCCTAACTTATCAAAATCTACATGTGTGAAACCAGATAAATCTACATTTGTAGTAATGTTTCTACACAAATTATCAATATCAAAAGAGGGATTATGGCTTACCACCTTGTATTGAATCAAGTCATCTGACTTTGTCTTCTCTTCATCTTAATCCTTTCGAGGTGTGTACTTCTTCCTTAGTCTTTTGTAGGTCTTCTTAATAGGCTCACTCAACTCTGTTGTATCAATGACTCTTTTTCCTTGAGGCTTTATCACTTATGTAGCCTAAAAAATGGTTGCCCTTGTGCTTGACCTAGTTATAGTTACAATTGGCTTCTTTACATGCTTCTCATTTTTCTCTATTGTCTGCTTCTTTTCTTTCCTCTTCTTGGTCTTCTCCTTGCATGCTTCCTTGACTTCTTCTCCCTCAACACCTTCTGCATCTTTACCTTGATCTTCACCTAGGCCTTCTATTAATTCTAATGGGGCTTGGCCTTGTTCTTCCTCTTCATCATCATCATCTTCTTCTTTTCCTTCTCCACCTTCACCAAATCTCTCTTTTATCTTCTTAACCAGTTTGTTCTTCTTCCTAAGATTTGGAGTTGTCTTTAAATCAATTGTTATCTTGGATTTGGCTTCCTCATAGTTTCCAAATGAGGTTTTACTCTTGCCAATGTCTTCTGATTATAAAGTTGTTATTGTTGCAGAGGCTTCATCCACATTGATCTCCTATGGCAAGGGTTTCAACCATCTAACCCCGGATATTGTTGCTTGCACATATGTGTGGTATGCATCCACTAGGAAACAAACATCATTATAATGTTGTTCCACTAATGATAGAGGAATCCTCAATCTCTATTTCATGGATGTCCTAGTTATCTCCAAGTTGCTCAATAAATTCTAAAATTTGTTGTGCACTTGACTTGTTGGTCTTCCAAGCAACTTTTCCAAAGGTGGGGAAAGTGTTTTGTACATAAAAGAATATGCAAACAAGTAGAGAACCAAACTTGCATGATGCACTTTTAGCTATCTTGATGGCTTCCAAGTTTTCTGATAGTTGTTGTAGTTGTAACTCGGCAAGGTCATAGGAATGGTCTCTCTTTACTATCTTATAACCCAAATCTACTGCCATACATGAAACACTATTTAGTTGGCTATTCAGTCAGCTAGATTGAAAGAACTTGTGAGGCATCACTCTTACTACAAAGGCAACTAGGGGATCTAAAATAGTATCAATAGACATCCCTCTCTTATTCCACATGACACCTGTATTATTTTCAATAGTTTTCTTTGCATCACTTTGCATACTCTTAGGTCGATCTAGGGTAGGATACCCTAATACTTTGTTTATAATCCTCTTTGTGATCTTAATTGGTTCACCTTCCAACCAAATATAATTGTCATTTATGCAGCTTAGAACAATATGAATCCATTCAGTCTTTGAACATTTGAGCAAAATCTAGGGCACAAATTAACCCTTTCCGTTCAACAATTTTACTCTCTTCCCTCAAAACTCCATTATCACATAGTTTACTATAGGCATCTCTTATCTCCATATCTCCTACCTCTCCAATCTTTCCAATATAGCAACATCTCACATCCTAGATCATGAGAACCTTTGATGGTATCATAGATAGTGCACCAAATGGATCTCCCTTCTATGCAATATCTAGAATAGCTCAAAATGAGGGTTGCCTAACATCGTTACTTATTAATTGAACATTAAAAACTTATTCCCTCTCTTTTCTAACAGTTGCAGAAGAGCTAGCTACCATTTTTATTACCTAAGGTTTGAGAGAAATAAAACAACGTAACTCAACAATAGCTAAATACCTTTTAAATCTAATGAACAATGTCGAGTGGCAAGTAAATCCAGTTTACAAACACTTGAATCTTCTTTTGGAATTTGCCTTAATGCTCTTTGTGTGCTCTATAAACTCTGGTAAGTAAAAATGAGTCAAATTTTTGTGTGCTCTATAAACTCTGGTAAGTGAAAATGAGTCAAAATTTGACTATTATATAACCCTTCATATTCAACATTAAATGCTCAGTGCTTATACAGTTGTAAGCTAGACCAATATAGGATTTTCAACACACTCGACTAACATAGAAAGCTCAACACTTGCTACCATGTCTCCTTAACTTGTCTATAACTACAATTCCTTTCCTTGCTTGACAACAACAATGAAATCTTCTATGCTTGACACCAACATAGAAAACAACAAAACTATATATTTCTCTAGGTTCTAATCACTACTTTGCATCTTAATTCATGCATATATGATCTTTTCATATCTTAGATTCTTGGAACTGATGCATAATACAACTTTTCAAATATCAATCCCACACATACCTTTTATTGCCTAGTTGGGGGTGATGTGATCACTTGATACATTGGATGAAGTGGCCTCATGTGAGCTTGATGTAGTGCAATCTTCTCTCCTTTTCCATGTCTTATTCATCTCCACCTTTACCTTCTCAACATTGACATTTTCTTTTCTTTTTCTAGTTTTATTACTCGACAAATGTGATCTAGTTGGACAGTTTCTACTGACATGACCAGTTTTGAGACAACTGAAGCATGTAATCTCATTCAACCATCTATTGTAGTTGCCTCTAAAATGCGTCCTTATGCATTTTTTAGGAACATGTCCATATACTTGACAATAGTGAGAGATGTACCTTGTGTTGTAATCCCAACCATAAGAGTTTCCATTTTGGTGTGCCTTTATCTACTTGTTTGATGTTCACTTGGCCTTAGATTTGCATCCACATGCTTTGTGTCCATACTTCAGAAAATTATAGTAGTATCCTTCAAATCTCTTAGTGCTCATGGTCTTGGTTTTGCATTCATTTTCCTGATGTCCTTATTTGTCGCAGTTGTAGCAGTATCCTCTGTATTTTTGCATAGGGTTCTGGTTGATAGTTTTACTCCTATAGACATTTGTTGTATGACCCAATTTTCCACATTTATGACAAGTGGGTTTTTAGTTATTACCTTTGTTATTCCTTTGTTCACCACTTTTAGATGATTCTCCCTCCTCAGTATTAGTGAATCCCAATTCAACAATATCATTATTAAGTCCTTGTGATTCTTGTTGACGCGAGAGTTGGTACACCTGCCTAAAGTTTCGATCTAAAGGCAACCTCGTGTAACATGGAAACAATCTTAAAAGTGTGGGACTTTGCAATTAAAGATTGATTCTCCAGAGAATGCCAACTTCCTTACTATTAGGGTGCACTTAACTATTTCTTGATAATAAAGGGGAGAAGGAGATGCATGAAATTCAAACTACCTATCATAACCTAGAGGGGGTAATACACCAAATAGTATTTTGATCTACTTATTTCCAATAACTGCACTAAAATCCAATAGACTCCACAAGATATACCACTATCTACATTCCTTTAATCTTAACACCATAGAGAAGCCAAAAATTAACATAACCATGCAAGGAATACAACAGATTCACTTAATATATTAGTTAGTTGATATGAACATAATCATATGGTATTACAATTATTGAAACACATCTAAGAAAATGAGGCATAACAAATTGCACAAACTTAACTAGTTGAAAATGGATACAACACCAATGATTTCTATTGAATAAGAGGCAAGAACATTTATAGAGAATATCTATAGAAGACCAGAAAAGAGATATCCCTTGAACAACAAAAAAGTTGTCTTTATAGGGTGCAAGCATAATCCAGATACAACCTTGAGTTTAAACTCACACCTCCCTGAGATTGGATTAGAGATGGGAGCAATAACTGAGAATCAAAAGAAAATCTAATCATGAAGTGCAATTGTCCATAAGAAATGACAGAAAGAACAAGGAAAAGAGTGCACTCAGCGACAAGAGATCAAATCAAAATAGAAAAGATCATGATATGCATTTAAGAAGCATGGAGTGCAATGGTGTCGAGGACATTGAAAAATGGTTGCAGATAAAAAATCATCTCTCCTTGATCTTTTGTTGCATGGATTACATTTACATCATGCCAGATCAGCTACATCAACAAATCAACAGAATTCAACCATTCCATTTGCCACATGGCCTTATATCCTTGAAACATTTTTCCACCTTTCCCACCATTATAACTATCTTGTTGACATGCATCTACATCTATTTGCGACTTCACAACTTATCTTCTTCACTAACTGCTTGGTCCTACGAAACTGTGATCTCCTAATTTATGTTCATTTTTGCTTCACAACTCTTTATCACTTTAACCCTTTAACTATGAGAACCTTGCAAACAACATGACAATAGCCTTCTTGCACCATCATCATGGTTAGGATCTAATAACCCTCTAACTGCGTGATGATGCAAAGCCATTGTTTTATCCTATCACCACTTCATAACCTTGATTTCAGGTTGACATAAAATGCATATGACACTGCGATTGTCATGAACCTTACTGTCAACATTGCCATTCACACTATCACGACTTAAAACTTGACTGTAGCCCAAAAACCTATGACTGTGCAAAGACCACATGAAATTGATCGTGTGATACTCCTCAAACATCGCAACCATTTACCTTAACCATAGCTTATACCTTGCAAAGTTGCAGAAATAACCCCTTAACTGTGATCACTCCATCGTGATTGTCATCTACTCCTTTCATCTAATTAGTGTGACCATGTGAAGCCATCTAATTGACTTCTATCACAACTTAAAATTAAAACCTTAATGTTAACCCTACAATGGTGTGATCGATGGAACCCTAGTTTGCTCTTAAACTCCTGTGACATTGCAATCCATAGCTAGTCACATCTTTGTGGCTTGAAACTGAATGCTATCCCAGACAACTGCAAAGTAGCACTGACTATAAGATTAACCGTGTCTTGCCTTCGCGACCCCTTGGACAGTTAAGCCTTAAACTAGGGCAACAGAGTGATAGAGGGAAATTTGCATCGTCATAACTCAAAATCTTTCATTTGATGCAAAAGGATAAAGACTTAAGGATATAAAATAATAAATAAGGTTTTTTGTATTCCTATTAGGCTTGCGTGGCAATTAATGAATAGTCAATAGACATATGGTTGTCACCCTGGATATTTAGATTTTAGGAAGGGAGGCAAAAATGGTTACCATTTGTGGTGACTTAAAGGGGATGCTTGCTTGCTAAGCATGGAATAGTGGGCTTAAGAAATCCATTGGGCTATAGAGTCACAAAAAATGAGGTCCATCATTCCACCTATAACCTCAAAAAATTTGTCTCTTCTACAACTGCAAAACTTCAAAACTTGTCATCTCACAGAGAAACATATGCCTATGAACTCATTGAAAATAGAAAACTACTCTATTATATATAGAGAACCTTGTAACCTCCTCTAAAAGCAAGATTTAAGGTGAATTCTATTAACTGGAATTGGTAGAATATCACCATCAGGCTTGGATAGCTAAAAAGCGTTGGCCTCCTTACAAATGGTGATAACATATGGGCCGCTCCACATAGCATCAAATTTGGAGTGCCTGCCTGGTTTAGCTCTATTTGCATCCCACTTGAGGACAAGGTCTCCTCCTTTGAAAACTCTAGTTGTAGCCTTCTTGTCAAAACTTCTTTTGACATGTTGCTAACGTGCCTCAAGTGTATGCATAGCTTGTTGTCTCTTCTCTTCTAATTCAATTAGTTTTTCTAACCTGACTATCATAGCATCATTCTCAGCTAGCTCCACTTGATGAGCTAGTTCAAGAGAGGGGAACTCAAGTGAAATAGGAAGCCTTGCTTCTCGTCCATATACCAACATAAAAGGTGAGCTCCCAATTGCTCTCTTGGGTGTAATTTTGTTAGCCCAAAGGGCAGTCCTCAACTTGGCATGCTGACACCTCTGATTATCTTCAATTGTCCTATTTATTATTTTGATGAGGTTCTTGTTAGACAATTTTGCCAAGTCATTCCCTTGGGGATAATAGTTTGAGGAAGTGCTCAAATATATTCCATGTTCAAGAGCCCAAGAGCATATACGAGTTCCAACAAAATACTTAGCGTTGTCTGATATGATAGTTGAAGGGACACCAAATCTAGTCACTATCAAGGAACTCAACTACTGAAGTCTCTGTTGTGTCTCTTAAAGATACTGCTTATGTCCACTTATGAAATAATCTCTGGCTATCAAGATCCATTTGTAACCAGAACTAGAGGGTCGATTTATCAGACCAATGAAATCCAAACCCATTGAGCAAAAGGTTGGTCCACTTAAATGGGATGAAGAGGAAGGGTAGCCAATCTTTGCTTTCCTGAGAAGAATGCACATTTCTCACATTTCCTCACCCACTTATGAGAATCATAGAACAAGGTCAACCAATAATAACCAACCCTCATTATCTTCATGGATGTAATCCTGGCTGAGAAATGACCACCAATAGGGCCATCATGGAACTCTTTTAATAACCTATTGATCTAATCAATTTCGATACACCTCAATAGGATTCCATCAGAATCCTTTCTAAACAATATTCTATCTACAAAGACATAAGAGATAGATTGTAATATGAATTGTCTTCTCTTTGCTCTGTCTAGGCCTTGGGGATATCTTCCTTCTATCAAGAAGGTAGTCATGACATGCAACTGATTATTATGATTTTCATTCTCTACTAGTGTTTTGTCACTGCCTTGTCAAAACCAATCTGAGGTTAACACTAACCTAAGTTGCATGATAATTATTAATAAAAAAATTAATTATTATATGCCCAAAGTTAAGCTTAAGCAAACTAGAGATAATACATGACTTAATAATTAAATCAATGTGATTTAATTAACAAGAAAATACTTTATCACTCTAATAATTTAAGTTGCATTTTGTTTCATTTAAATTCATAAAAATTCATAAAAAATCCACTTATATGCATTATCAAATTAAGTACATTGGTTATTTCATCATTATTTCATTGTGTTCATTTCATCGTGTTATCATCTTTAGGTGCCTTTCATTTATATTCATTCCACTTAGTGTATGTTATCATTTATGTACATTAGTTCTTTCCTTATAATTACATCACATTCAATTTCATTTCATTCACACCTTTTAGATAAATTTTAAATTTCCTTTAAGATTCATTTGTTTCACTTAAAACAAGTTATCATTCCATTATCATATAAATGCATTTTCTTTAATTTTGTCATCATCAGTTCATTCATTTCATAACATTTATTTCATTATCTTGTCACTTCACTTAGTTTCATTTAAAAAATTCATCTCATTTGTATTTAACATTTTATCCATTACTTTTTGCATTTTGTTACAAATAGATAATGACATTTGCATCAACATCATTATACATATCTCATACAACATATAGAAATAAACCATGTGCACCTCATACATATAGACATATATCATATGCATCTCATCCATATCAAAATAAAACATGTGCATACACATCATCCATCATTACAACACATTTTGCATCATGGAAGTAATGTCACATCCATAAACATCACATCAACTTGCATATATCACAAAGGACAACGATGCATCACATCCTGCACAAACACGTTAGTATCATAATCCTTCATACAAAGCATAATAGAACATGTCACATCCTACTAGTAATAAGATATTGCCTTATTAATTAAATAATTTTGATTTAATTATTAAGTCACTTATTACCACTAGTTTACTTAAGCCAAACTTTAGGCATATAATTAATTAATTATTATCATGCAACCTAGGTTTTACATGTTAGGGTTTTGATCTCCTTTTATAAGGATTAATCTCTTTGTAATTTATTCATTCACTTTTGATTATAGCAATTTCTCTTTTTGCTTATTAAAAATGTCTCATCCATGGATCTGGTGATTCCAACATCCATAGCTTTTTGCTTCTCTCTTTTGTGACAGGTGTTTGCATGTAGGTGATTCTTGAGAGTTGTGGGGTTGATCTTTCATCAACTTCAACATGGTATCAGAGCTCTAGATCTTCATGCCTCTGTTTTGTTTATGAGAAGTTTGGCTTGGCTTTCAAATCTATGTTTTTTGTTCAAAGGGTTTCATTTTTCAGAGTTTTTTTTGCATTGAATTTGTGCAGTCACAATTTTTCGGTACACTTTGAGCCTAAATGTACCTCACCCTTGAGCTCAAAGTGCCCAAAAACCCCTATTTTCATATAAAATTTGTCAAACTTGGAGTTTCCCGAGGCTAAAAATTATTGCTCCCAAATTGGGCACATTTCTCGAAGCAATGATTTTCTAATTTTTTGGTCGTAGATTGGGAACATTTCCTCTCATCTCCTCTCTCCTCTTTCCTCTCCTCTCTCCTCTCCTACCATGCTCTGCCTACGATGTTCTAGAGTTGAAGCCTCTACGTATCTGGTTACGCAAGTCGCATACCGACCTTGCCTTTCCACATATGCCTCCTTGCTACCCCTCACAACCACCCATGTCACCCATGATCTCCCAACTAGTTGGGACCTCTATCATTGAGCTATATATGCTTGTGTATCTCTTGCATCCGCTTATCCTTTGAACGAGTCCTGCACCTGTTGTTGCATATCTTGCCATTCCCCCAATAAATTGTTTGTCTGCAATGTTGATGCAAAATAGTGGCAGGCTTGCGTGTCACACACTAGTATCACACAAGATTAGCAGGAACATCTTGTGGCCACCCAAACTGGCCCAACACCCTCTCTAGTTAGAAGTTCTCTACTATGTAGTCCCAACAACCAAACACAAACCTTTTGGTGTAATAGTGTAAGGAAGTTGCAACTACTTATCAGGCCACAGACCTAACCTCGTATACAACCTCCATACAACCAGTTTAATATAATCAAAGATGACCCTCCAATAGTTCAGGTTGTTTGTATGGTGACAAGTCAAGGGTTATGCCCAACTATACACTACAAGCTCATTTGCTCGTTATCTTGGCATCGAATTGACCTGATCACCACTATGTGCTCCTAGGCCCACACCTGCAAGAGCGTTGCAAATCCAATAGTCATCCCTTGAGCTCCATGTCCATGATATATAATCTAGTGCAGGTTTTATTACAACTCTACCAGCACCAAAAAGCTCCATGTTGTAGGAACACCAACATCCATGATCAACACTATGGTGGAGATAGGGCTTGAAGTCATGCTTGTCTCACCTATGTCTTGGGAAAGGTACCCCTACACCACTCCACATACATAGAAGTATACTTGACTAGTCAATGCCATATCAAGGTATTAATCCAAGGAAAACTAACCCTATTGGATCCTGAAAGGCACACTTGGACCTACTAGCATCAACACTATCTACTCCCCAATCATGTCTCAATTCGTCAAGACCTCAATTCCGTGTTCAAGCAATCTAAATATCTTGTATGCATCCTCTAGAGTAATTGTCATCTTCCTATTAGGAAGATGGAAAGTGGTCATCTCTAAGAGACATCTCTCACATAATACAATTACCATGGTCATGTACATGTGCCCTTGGGGCATCTACACGATATACCAATGACATCCACTTGTGCCCCCTCAATAGGTCCAAAGTGCTCTGTAGCTTGTAAAATTGTTGCATGTCTCATTAGAGATCCATAGTTACAATTTGGGAGGTCTGCATCATTGAATTGGAGGCTTGCAGAAATATTGTTGAAACAAAGCTCTCTTTCAGCTACGGAGGTTCCTGCGAAGGTATATTCTGCTGAAATGATTGTCCATTCTTCTACCAATCCACCATGCATTGATTGAAGTTGAATTGTGGAGAGGTCTATGATTCTAGATAGGACAGGAGAATTTGAGTGAAATCATTCCAAATCTCTGCCAACACATCAATCTAGGCCCAAGATAACAATAGCTATCATTTCAGACACAATATATTGGATGTCCAAGTCTAATACAACAATTGGTGCACCTTTGGAAATTGTCAAGAACTGGTTTGGTGCCAACGTCTTCAAATAGGTTCCAACTCTTTGACGAATTGTGCATCACATAACTGTCTATAAACTATTTGACAAAATGCCCCGTCTGTGGTAAGGTTGTGAGCTTCTAGCAACACCTTCTTTTACAAGCTATGGCACCCTTATCTGATACATTTACACTTTAGCAGCTCACTGATCGCTTGGCTATAGTGTAGTCTGCTAATGTTGTTCTACAAAGTGTTGTTGCTCAGTCAACTTCACTCTATGTTAAAATCGTAGAATAGTTGGCTTTGTTGGAATCTGAGAACCACACTCTACAAGATATTGTGCAATCTCTAGTTGCTAAAATATAGGCCTCAAAGCTCATCTAGAATTTGCTACCATGCAACTCAAGGAGTTAGACAATATAAAGGAGAAACAATTGGAGATCGTTGATAGGCATTCTTCACTATTAATAGAGACTAAATTGAAGGTGAAGTCTTGGGCTTCTTTATGCAGTTTTGCAGCTGAGGTTCCTCTTTCAGGCGTCGAGAAGTTAGTTTAAGGGAAGATGGACAATGAGTGAGTTAGACGCACCCGTGAACTAAACTTACAAGTCGGTGGTCTCTCCTCCATTGATGATCCCTCAACTGCTGGATACTCTTTCCTCAAGAATCAGCTAGACATTTCAGACATCACTCTTGATAGGTGTTGGTTAGGCCCTGATGGTACTCCCTTCATCTGGTTCCTCTCCCTCTCTGACAGGTTGCGGGCTCTTAGGGAAAAGAAAAAGTTATTCTCTTTCCCCTAAGATCTACCTAGACGAGGACCTCACCCGATCACAAGTGGCAGAACTCAAGCAAGCTTGTGCCCTCGTTGTGGCAACAAGACAAGAGGGTAAATATGCAGTCATAAAAAATCTTAAAAGCAGTAATCCGCAACACCTTTCCTACAGGATGGGTTTCGAGGGCGGTCTCTAAGGCCAAATGATTGGAACAACGACAGTTGAGCACAAGCTCTTTGTGTCTCAATTGCTGAAACGGTAATGGTATCCTCTGGACTATGCCTGGCTTACTTAATGATGTTATTGGTTCTGCCGACCTTTTTATTACAGAGACACATGAGAGCCCCATGCGTCCTCTTCCTAGTATTTTTGGCTATCAGTGGCTCTCCTCTTTTAGAGACGAAGTCAAGTTTCTAGTGGGGTCGCCTGTCTTATTCGAGACCACCTTCTCAATAAAATTTCCTTTGTTCACTCTGACAACTATGCCAAATTCATGTGGATCCGCATTGATCAAGGAACCTTGCTCTATAGAGATACCTATATTGATGTCTGTTACTTCTTGTCAGTATCTTCGTATGATGCAATTCACAGCACTGAGGCTGGGGACCCCTATGAGGACCTTCTTGAGCACATTACCAAATTCTTTGCCATGGGGGACATCATTATTTTAGGAGACTTTAAAGTGCAAACCAGAGACCTACAACCACCTCTCCATGATCATAGGTCTGATCCCATGTGTACGACTACTTCTAATCCTAGTTCTGTGGGTCTGCTTCAACTCTTCGAGGATTGTCAAGGGCCCTTCACCAAGTATGTTCTTAATTTGTTACAGCTTTGTGAGTCTTTTGACTTAGTGATCTTGAATTGACTCTCTTGTTTTGCTAGATCCAAACTCTTCACTTGTTGGCCACATGGTGGAAGTGCTAGCATTATTGACTATGTTCTCTCTATTGCCTCCTTCATTCCTCTCATTTGTCACTTTACCATCTCTCGCCTTCCTCTGGCTGAACGTGCCCTCCTTAGCATCACCCTTCGGGGACCCCTGACACCTTCTCCTCCTTGCTTATCGCTTCTTGCCCCCCTCTTCCTTCCCCCCTTGCTCACAGTTCTTTTCACTTCTTCGATGGTGACGCAGAGCTTTTCATCCATCACCTCAAACTACTTCTCCCCCAGGCTCTCTATTGCCTCCTTCATTCCTCTCATTTGTCACTTTACCATCTCTCGCCTTCCTCTGGCTAAATGTGCCCTCCTTAGCATCACCCTCCGGGGACCCCTGACACCTTCTCCTCCTTGCTTATCGCTTCTTCTTGCCCCCCTCTTCCTTCCCCCCTTGCTCGCAGTTCTTTTCACTTCTTCGATGGTGACACAGAGCTTTTCATCCATCACCTCAAACTACTTCTCCCCCAGGACCCCTTCCCTGACTCCGGGGATGTCACCTCCATGTTCCACTTACTTGCATCTACCTTGTGTGAGTCTGTCCTTCTCTCCATTCCCCATTGCACCTCCTTGCTCACCCCTCGTCCCACTAGCAGGTCTTGCCCCATGAATCAATGGTTCGATGAGGATTGCAAATCCTTTCATTGCATGCTTCGCTTTGCTCCACCCACTACTTCTTCCTCCTCTTCCTCTTAGTTGAGGCTCAATTATCACCGCTTTCTTTGCCATAAGAAATGGAAGTTCACTTTAATGCAGTGTAAGTCTCTTTGTGCCATGTTCTTCCAGTCCCAAAAGCTCTTTTGGCACACCATGTTTCCTTGCCACCCTACCCCCCCTCCCTCAACTCTGGACTTTCACTCCCTTGCCTCCCACACCTCCACACTCTATGATATTCCTAGCCAGCCCCCTCTCCATCTCATCCTCCCCCCCACCCGTTGTCACCTCTTCTCCTTCTCCCACATTAGTGAGAGTTATGAACAGTAGCAGAACTCCAAACAAGGAAGGATTTCAAGCTAAATTCTTCAAGTTGGGTATCTCTATCCTAGGTCCCTTTCTTACAGTGCTCTTTAATCGAGCAGTTTGTGTCGACGTCCTTGACTCTTGGTCACAACATATTACTATCCAATCCATAAATCTAGGCCAACCTCTAACCTCGGAAACTACAGGACCATCATGGTTGGGCATACCTTTGCCAAATTCTATGTGACTGTGTTGAACGATATCCTGTCCAGTGAACTCGATCAACGATATTGTCGAGCTAGAGGTCAGGCTAGGTTTCGTGTAGATTTTAAGACCACTAATCACATTTTGACTTTATGGGACATCATTGAGGAGGCTCTCCATCGCTCGACAAAAGTTTATTGTTATTTTGTTGACTTTTGCAAAGCTTTTGACTTTGTTCCTCGAGCAACTCTCTTTTAGCATCCTAGGGTCATCGGGATCTCAGAGATTCTTCTTACAGCTATTATGAGGTTATACGAGTGCATTGTGGGCAGATTTAGGACTCCACGGGGCTTCTCTGATCCTATCCAAAGCATTATCGGGGTGAAATAGGGTTGTCCTCTCTCCTCCACTCTCTTTGGCATCTACATCAACAAGCTTGAGGCTTTTCTTCGTGATTGCTCGCTCCCTAGCGATGGTTGTTATTTACACTAGGTATTGATCTCTATTCTCCTATTTGTTGATGATGTGATTCTCCTAGCATCTTCTTGCGATGGTCTTCAGTTGCTCCTTGATGGCTTGGCCTCTTTCTGCGACTCACATGAGCTAGTTGTAAATTTGGGCAAGATTCGGGTTATGGTCTTCAATTGTTTGACGACATCCCATCTCCATTTTTACTTCCATGGTACTGAGATTGAGATTGCATCTTCATATACTTACATGGGGGTTAAGTTTTTTGGACCTCAATTCAGCCTAAGACCAGCCATGCAACCTAGAGTCAACAAAGGGCTTGGCTCCCTTGCTATTCTTGAGCGACAGTGCTTTCGACACCACTTCCAGGACACCACAACTAATATATCTCTTCTTGACTCCCTGGTCAAGCCGATTGTCCTCTATGGTTCTACTGTTTGGGGCCCCTCCCTCTTGGAGTCTAACCAGGCCTCTGTCGAGAGAGTCCAAACTCCTTTCCTTCAGCGCATTATCAAATGTCACCGGTTCACACCACATAGCATCGTTTTGGCTGAGTTTGGTGCTCACCCTTTCAGATTGGGAACCATCTTTGATTTAGTTTGGCTTCTTCACCAGCTCTGGAGCTTCACTGATTCCTCCGACGATCATCATAGATATTCCTACTTGGCTTATTGTTCCTCTATGGAGGTTACGAGTTTAGAGTCTAGTCACAGGTCTCTTTGTTGGTACACCTAGGTCTCTGCTCTCTTGGGCTTGATTAGTATTAGTTTGGATCATCTTCCCCCCTTCCAGTATTCTCTGAACACTCCAGCTCATCTTCGTCCACCTTAGCGGGAGTTGAATGTGCATGTTAGACATGACATCTACAGACAATATGTTATCATGACTTGGAAGAATCCCCCAGGTGGGCTCCGTCCACACATGGCTTTCTATGCTAAGCACTTTCTTGAGATCCAAGATGGGATCATTTTACATCCCTAGTACCTCACCCATCATTGGACTCATGCTCTTCACATCTCCTTGGGATCTTTCAGGGTGGGTTCTCACTGGCTATGTATTCAGACTGATCACCAAATTGATAGGGAGGACAAGATCTATTGGCTTTGTCACCTCAAGGAGGTCAAGACCGAGTCTCACTTTATTTTTCATTGTCCCATCTACTATGAGGTCCGAGAGAGATTCTACTGTCTGTTCAGAGAGTGTTAGTCTCTTCCCTCATTCTTTAGATATATTGACCAACATTTTCTTGCACTCTATCTTCAAGAGAGACCAACATTGTCTTGCATTCTATCTTCAGGAGACCATGTAGCTTCGTGAGCACACTATACAACTCCAACTTTTCTCGACATCGACCCCTATGCAGCTTATCACCTCTTTCTTCAGTCCTACAGTTCCTGCCCAAGGATCGAAGCGGCTTCTCTACACTATCTCGGTTCACACCAAATCTGTGAGACCCCACGCAGATTACACTCGACAACGTCCTTCTAATAGACCTCAGAGGCAACCTTCTAGAGTCCTTGATTGCCCTAATGTCTACCTTTCCATTCTGGACTACTTCTCACCTATGAGGAGTTCTTAGATGTTGTTATTCCCTTTTTCCTGGTTATTTTGTTATTTTGCTTCCATGTTCTTTTTGCGGACACTATTTGGTGCTCCCTCTACTAGTGTTTGCCCTTTGTATTGTTTCTAGTCCCTTAGACCCTCGTTGGTCTCTTGTTGAACATTAATAAATTTATCTTATCTTCCATGACACAAGTATATCAATCGACCACTGCATCCACAAACATACCACTGTCAATCATTTCCCACATTGTCAAAACACCTTAGTTACCCAATCCTCTAATTTCAAATTTTGAACCCCCCTCCTCTGACACCCAAGTTAACCAAGAGCAAGCCCTAACCCATCTCAACATAACAATGCCTATAATCTCGATGACCCACTTTCATGATCCCGCAACCCGCTTTGCTTTAAAAATTCTATCAAGAACTCATTCTAATATTTTCCCCACCTCGATCAAAACCAAAATCATTCCTGCATTGACCAAACTCCATGTTCCCTTTCACCTACGAGAGTGCATTCCTGCGAGCATTCCCACGATAAATTCATGATGGGAACATAATCCTACAAACCCATCAAATACCTCCACAATTCACCCTTTCTTTTTGGCCTTTTTGTGGATCTACAATCCTGCGAGTCCTATACCCAATCCCCACGAACCTAAGTCTACAAGAACATGAATCTAATTCACAGAGAATGTTAAAACATAACAAAATGCAAAACAAAACAAAATAGATTTTTGACTTACCGCTCTGGTCGCTCACACCTATACATGTCGAACCACATCTACTTAATGCCCTGGATGTCTCTATGCAACCATCTCGACAATGAATTCAAACCTCCAAAATCAATAGACTATCAAAAAAAATGAAGGCAGATAACACATTTTAGCCCTTTTAGGACCTTACATAAGACCCCTCTATGCTCCTTTTCTCTATGACCCTTGTCCCCCCATCCTAGCTACTTTTACATCATAATCGAAAAATTAACCCTTTCTAAACCTTTATGTACCCAATTTCTCCACGCCTTTCATACTTTTCGATATGTTGTCTTATCTCGTCTTCTCTCCCTCTCGCCTTCTCGAGGAAGTATCACATAGGCCAATCTCTATATCCTCTCTTCAAGACTAAGACAACCTTGTTTCTTTAACAATTTTCTTCGTGTCATCGATATTTAAAAACACCTTTGAAATAGTGTTGTCTCAACACATTGTCAAAAATGGGCAAAATGTAGACACCTAAATATGATCAAACAATACATAATCAAATTTAGTCCTCTTCTAAGACATTATTGATTAAATATTAAATATTAAATTAATTTATGTTATGCCTTAATTAATCAATATGTCTGATTAATAATCAAACAACTAGTACTCTGATTTATTATTTAAATCTTCATTCTTCAAATTAATTAAATAAATTACACAACCTATTTAATTTAATCTCAAATTCTCTCTTCTATTTAATTAATTAAATCCCTCAACAACAAACTAACCTTCAACCCAACAATTAGCCAAAATCCAACCCATGCACCAATAATTAACCTTTGTAATTAAATAAATTATTTATTTAATTAATTCACATCTTTTTCTAACAAATCCATTCACTAGTCATATCACCCCCTCAACTAACCACATCACCCTCTTGACTCCACCACATCACCCCCCTTCACTGGGTCTAATCATCTCCCCTAGATCACTTGCACAAATCAATGCATGATTCAAGTCTTCTTGACTCAAGCCCATGTCCACTCTCCTGCCACATCTCCCTCTCCCACCTCAGAACACTTTAAGTCCATTTCACACCTCATTCACTTAATTGATCCTCCACAATCCCTTCCGCCTCACACTCATTCTCCTTGTCACACTTGTCGCAATGCTATTGATTTGTTAAAGCACAATCTATGTGTTCATTTCTCCCTACACCCTAGCCCTATCTCACAAAACTCATGTTTTGCATCTCAATCGTCAATTTCCTCTACCCATGGCCTATAAATTAAACCCTCCATCATTCACAATTCATCCACCTTTTGAATAAACTTACTATGCTATTTTGAGAGTTGAATACTCTCAAAGCATCATTACTATACTCAATTTTTTATACATCCATCCATCATTTGCATCAATTGTTGAAGGTTTAACATCCCATTGAGCACACATACACAATAATTGGACCACATCAAAAGCATCAAATAGGCTACGAGAATTTGTAAGATTTGCATTTCTATTGTTTTGGCTTTCTTTCAATCTTATCCTATTTGTTGTTAGTTAAGCTTGATGGATGTTTAACTTCAATTTTATATTTCTTGCACACTAATTTGATAGCATAAAGGTAATACCCACACAAATAAAATAAAATAAAATCCCTTACTTATGGCTTCTTAAAGACCTAAGTCCTTTAAATAATTTATATGAAACTTGTTTGAAATCAAAAATTAGGTCTTCAATACATACATTCTTTTTACCTTTTTCCAAATTTGTAAACCTCATAATTAAATCAACAATTGACATACAACATTCAAACAACAATCTGTAATCTTTGCACAAAAACTATGTAGGATGGCCCTTGTTTTTTTTTTTTTTTTTAAACAGCTAATAAATAAGCCATTTGAAATCTGGAGTTACTCAATAACACGAAATCTGAGTGCCTCCCCTATCTTGTAGCACATGTAATCTTCCTGTACAATATATTTGTCGTGAGATTGAAATATATATAGACCTCCGTTCTTGGGTGTAGTTATATTTTATACGTTAAGATAGCATCTTTCTCATCTTAAATTATTAAATTAATATTTTTCTACTATATTAATAATTATACATCAAAGGTATCTTTCTAGAAGGTATTTAACTGAAGCTGGAAGTTATATTAGAGCATAATATTTATTGCATCCTCAATCTATTATCGTATCATAGCACTTATGCACACTATCAGCTTAAAGTGACAAAAGTGTACTCCCCGAGTTGAACTGCTCAATCTACATCATTTTGCACCTTGCCGTCAAGAGGTCTAACAATATCTTATGCAACGATGGATATAATATACCCATGATTCCTCATAAGTTCCTTCCAATAAGATGGGCTACTAGTGATTCTCCAAGTAAGCCTACCCAAGCTAAACTATCTTCTTACTATTTAAAGAAGTTTACAATAATATGGGTGTAAGTGAAGGTTGACACTATGCCGAACCTTTATACTGTGTTATAACTGCAAGATTTAAACAGCAGAAAAAATCTATCATATGGCAAACAAGAAAACTCTGCGGGATAGCTTATGGTTCTGATGTTCTTTTTAGCCTTTAAAAATGGCATCTTATACAACATTGAAAAGTCACAATAAACAGATCTCCATGATTCACTAAGCTTCCAGTTTCAATAATTTTGCAAACATTCATGCCAATGTTTCGGTAATCAATAACATGTAACACAGATATGACATAATTATGCACTTGTAACAAAGATACGACATAATTATAAACTTGAAACCAGATCTCAGTGTGTCAAGGTTAGGAGAATTTCTAACTAGATAGCAAAGAAAATGAAGAACTTCACTATAGAAACTATAGCAAGCAAATGTAAGCATCCTTCAATGCAGATCTCATAGGTTTACACTAGAGTTCAACATCATATTCACCACGAAAAAACTAATTCTTACAATGGCAGACATCTTTAAACAGATGAAATATTACAAACAACTTTATGCCATTAAATTTGTTAATTCATAACTATTCCATTTTAAGGTTGAATACCATCACCTCATTATTGTTAATAATTGTGGAACAGCTCCAGCCTTGTCTTGCATCTATAGAACCTACTGAAAACATGGAAGTATCTGTACAGTGATTGTTCTAGCCTCGTAAGAATTTACAAGTCAATTCAGTTCAATAACAAATGACTCAGAGAGGTCAGTTTCTAAAAGTTGGCTACAGTTCCAAATGAAATTGTACATAATCCTGTCATTTTCTTTATACGATCTTCACACAGAGAAAACCTCATGCTCAACAGATGACTCTTGCTGATTGAGAAAATAGCAGGAAACTGACATCCTTTTAGTAGCCTCTACAAAGTACAATACTTAATCTACACACAATTATTTTTGGAGCACTACATAAAGAATAATACATGAAGTGGCATCTCAGCAGTGAGTTAGAGTACAAGAAACTAATCTGAATCTGGATACACAACTGTGCAAACACTACAAGAGAGATGGATACCCTGCCTGAGAAATAGCATAGCTACATTAGCTCTCCCTAATTGGATTGTCTTCAGCACTGTCAACTGGAACTAGCTGGGATATGTGTCATTTGAATAACTCATTACATCTTCACATGTTGAAAGTACTGGTTCCGCAAGAAGATTGCCTGTTAACTGCAAAAATTTCTAGCTACACTACCCTAATGCTGTGCAGAAGCTTAAGCTTCCTTCCCAGAATCTGATTTATCAAGGCCTGATTCTTGTCCAATATTGTCATTTGAGTTGTTCTCCTGTGACATCCCATCTTGACTATTACTTTTGGAATTGAGAAACCGGCCACCACACCCCCTTGCACGCTTAATTGCATGCAAATGTCGCGACTCGTGTAGATAAGGCTGTATTGCACATCAATTTAGAACTTACATTTCCATTGCAGGTCACAAAAAATAAATACTACAATTGATAAAAATAGAAAACCATCCTCTGAATCATAGGCTACAATGTGTTCTACATTTAAAATGGTACAAGGAAAGGAACACTAAAAAGTTCATTTTTTGTGTCATTGTTGGCAAAGATTTTTAAGTCGCAACTTGCCTTAGCAAAATTGGAACTTCCACTTTACTTTATAAACATAACCCTGTAAATGCAATATACTTGCTGTTTCTGGAGACTAAACCTTGTGACTGCATATCATTTATCATTTTATGCTACTGTATGGGTTGATGGTTCAACAAATGCCGTTGGAAACTGCTAGAACAGAATGGCTTTTTGTACAGTAAGTATTGCAAAAAAATAAAACCATTAACGGAAAATCAATGACACATTGAGGTTTCTAGGCTAAAAGAAGATTTAAAAAAAATTGTAAACAACAATATAATTTTCAGAATCAATTATACCAATTAAGGCAACGGATACAACTGTACATGAGCGTTTGATGGAACCAACAATTTTATTAATCCCAAAATCACTAATTTAGATGATATCACACTTAATGGGTGACAATTTGACAAAGACAGTAGTTTTGACTTGTAGTTTGTTCTTTTTAGATTCAATTCTGTAAAAGTTTTTGCATCAACATTTCAGATCACACACTCTCTGATCCATCATCAGAACGAACATGAAAGAGAGCATAAGGAGTACACTCTTTTCACTTACTCATGCTCTCTTTTATGTTCATCCTTATGATGGATCACAGAGTGTGATCTGAAAAGTTGTTGCAAACACTTTTACACAGTCGAATCCAGAAACAAGAAGCTGTAAACCTCATGGATTGTGGAAATCTACTTGTTCTTCTAGTAGTTTTGATTTCAAACACAATGCCCTAGGTTTTTTGAAACATTCATTCTTAAAACTGTAAAATCTTCAGAATACCCATATTTAGGGTTTAAGCACTTCAGTCAATATTACAAGTTAGTGATCATTTCACTGAGAATGTACAGAACTTTTGTACTTACATAAAGGATCCAAACTACTATGCTAACCAGATATATAACTTTTATAGCTACAGGACAGATGTATAAATATGATTGCACTTCAAAAATTACTAAGCATATATTCCACTTTTTTCATATTTGTAGGATTTTAACCTACCAACTTTTATTTCTCAACCCATCCATATTAAATCTGAGAGGTTTGACAATTGGACTAGGCCTGATACATTTTAAAACCTTGGATGTCAAGTTCACCCCTTAGGTTCCCCAGGTACTAACTGGTCCATGGTTCTGGTCTGGACAGGGGGGGTGGCTTGAACCAGACCACACTCAGTTCAGACCCAGGCAGACCAGGCTTGAAAACACTGAAGCACCAGTGAAATTGGTCCTGCAGGCTGTCAAAGTCAGCAACCAAGTTGTTTTTTTTTGCAAATGTAATTATTTTTTGGCATCCATTTTTAGAATTAGAATATGTTGACAAATAGGAAAATAACTCAAAGTGCCCCTTGACCCATCTTAGGGGCACTGCCCCCATACCCCTATTACAAAATTCGGGGGCAAACTGCGATGATTGAAGTGGGGAAAAATTTACCTCCGAGTCTAATTAGGCTCCATATAACATCCACAACCCTAAAAAATAGATTCTAAAAACTTATTTTGGCTTCCACTTCTTAGCATACACTTGATGAATTTGAAGATTCTGACACCAATACTGTTATTGGTCCAGCTGATTATTGGCCTTAGCTCTGTTTGTGAGTCAACTGATGCCAATGTAGAAGAAAATGATGATGATGATGAAGAGGAAGAATATTAACAAATTTTTAATCCATTAGTTGACCTTCAAACAGGGATACTTGAGCTTGATGTTATGATTTATCACTTGACATTTTAATGTTTTGAAGCTTTAATGTTGAACTTGAGTATATGTCAATATGATGCTAAGTTGGTACGATCATGTTTCATAATGCTATGATTATAAGTTTATGGTGTTTAAATGGCTTTATGATACTATGTGATGAACCCAAACCCTTTTCAAAATTTTGCCATACTAGCGAACCTGTCCTTTGTACCTGAATGGGCACCCTAGATTGAAAACCTTGTAAAAGGGCTGCTTAAAAGAACTTACAGTGAACTGAGAAATTAAAAAGCTGTTCATGCTGATATTAGCATTTGTTTCTGAACAAGTTCACTCAGTTCCACATGACAATGGCCATAGTAAAGGTCCAGAAAACTGAAGTATACAATTACTACCATAAAATTGCAAATGATCACCACTCTAGCATCATTCTTTTATGAGAGTGACTTGCCACCATATTAAAAAGACATCAAACAACTGAAGTATACAGTTACTAGCATGAAATAAGTACATGATCACCACTCTAGTATCATTTTTTATGAGAGTTAACTGCCACCATATTAAAAGGATAACATATGCTCAAATCCTTGTAAATATTAAAAATATCCTAGAACTCCTAATCGGCATATAAGACTAAATTCTATATTGATGATCTCAAAGCTGAAGTTTGAACACACTACAAGGATCCCAAACATCAAGAAATTCAAGGGATCTCTCAGAAAGTCGAATGTGCAAAAGGAAAAAAAATTAAAATCAATGTAGACCTTTTTCACTGTCACATGACATGGAGTCTAGTAGGTGATTATATTCACCTTTCTGCTTTTTATGAGTTTGTTCTCAGATTCTGCTTTTGCTCGAGATTGCCGACGCCGCAAAATTCCATGATATTGTTTGGCATTGACATAAACTGGCTCCTCAATTGCATCTGATGGTAATGGAACACCAGTGTGTGGAACACCTAGTATGTGGGGATGAACCTGCACATCTGGTGATAGTTATGCTAGAGGTCATCACAAACAAATATGCTAATAATAAAACATTTGATCATTGCAGACATAATTTGCAGTAGCATGTGAAGAAAAATCCTTCTGTATCACTCACAATACTTCATTTTCATAAATGCAAATAAATAGTACAGGTAGCAGTCAAAAAATGAATTTCAATCCAAAAGCTGGCTATCCCATCCAGACAAATATAAAGAAACAAAGGTAAACAAAATGTCCCTCAAAAAGCATAAAGATTGTTCAACTAAAGTTTACCATTGTCTGTGGTCCATAAGCTGCAACCATGCCTGCATAATAAGGATCTGGGTAATGATATGCAGCCCTAACCTGCTGCAAAACATTGTCATTATAGAAGTATTGTTTTTCAGACATTTGAACTAAACAAATGAACTGCATAACAATTGTGTTTGGAAATCAAGTCCCAATGATCCTTATCTAAGGAAGAAAATGAAATGATTTGCGATTTCACATGTTAACTTTCAAATCATGTATCTGGATACAACTACATTTCATTTGTCTTCTAAATCACCCTGTAGAGGGGTCCAGATGGTAGAACCAAAAAATTTGGAGGAAGAAGAACTAAAAATGGTTGTATCCAGAAACCTGATTTGAAGAAAATAAAATGTTATCTGTGAAATAACCTATTATATCTCCCTTTTCACTCGATTTACTTTTGAAAGCAGAATCTTCAGATTGTTGTTCAAAATAACACCCGAGACTAAGAAAAGACAGCATGGAATAAATAGCTCCAAGATAGGAGGATGGAGCCATACCATAGATTGTCCTATTTCAAGTTGAGAGTGAGGGATCATGAGTTCAGGATGTGGCAAAGGCACAGCAGGTACTGGAGCCATTATAGCTGGCGAAACCTGCTGTTGATTTGTCTCATTCTGCTTTTGCTGCTGCTGTTGTTGCTCATCTAGAGCACTTTCATCAACACCTGCATATTAAAAACCAGGATATTACATTTTAGCATATGGGAGGTTTAGTTTTCCCAATGTTTTTAAATCTGGGAAGCTTTAACTTTTTATTTTTCCTCAGTTGTAACATTGATAGCAAATAACTTTTAGACAGATCAGGACTACATATATTCAAACAGCAATGTTCTCTGGCTTATGAATCATTAATGAATAAACGAGTAAGTAGAAATGTAAATCAAACTTATTTTGCCATTCATATCCTTCAATACAAAATTGGTCTCATATTATTTATCTTGAAGATCATTTTTAGTATTTACAGGCTTTTGAGTTCCGAGCATAAAATAACAAATGATAGAAGACAGATGCAAAACAGATTTGCCCGATAGACATTTAAATCTCAACTACAGATTTTGATTCCAGAATCAAATGGTTGGACATAACTGCCATGCACTTTCAAACAGCTGTAAAATTAAAAAATAGGTTTGCCCAAAGAAAAGGATCGATTTAACAGATATTGCTCCAATTTCTCATGTTCTATTGACTTCGACTAAGCTTCCATCAGGTGTATCTGCTCAATGCATAAATATAAAACTGCCATATAAGCATAATTTCAGTACCTATGGACTATATAGATATCAAAAGATCATTTACATGGTCTATGAATACTACCTGCCAACATGTCATTCAAAAACCTATGGCCTTTAATATTGAAAGAAAATCAAGCAACTGGGTTGGTAAGCCCTGAAGCTTAAAGTCTGCAGAGTGCAGATTCAAATCATGCTGGGTCAGGGTGGATGGGCAGGGCAGTGATGGTAGCAGACAAGCTTCCAGGTCAGATTTTCTAGCTGGCAGAATGGTAGATCTCATCAGCTGAGCTGATATTCACAATGCATTTGTTAATTATGGTTAGACAAATCAAATATGTTTAATATACAATTGATGTTCTACCAACTAATCAATTGGCATTCCATGCATCTCACACACTTAACAAGAACAGAGGGAAGTTTGTACATGTTAAAAATCTAGGATTCAATAAAATTGTCCAAATGGTTTCTAATTGTAAGAGTGATTGATGTTCCATAGATTCTGACAGCTTACCCAACCTTCATTTTTTCCAGCTATGATATAGGCTTCCAATGCTTTGGCGATCTCTTGAGCCCTCCCAATGTGCATGCAATAAACAATAAATTGTTTTTTTACATGTGATAGCCTATATTTTCACTATGCTAAAATGCTGAAAATATATTGTGAAAATGTCATGAAGAGTCTTGTGCAATTAGAATTTCTCGTATATTGTTGTCAAGTTTTCCATAAAAACTCTAACCTAGCAAGTTTGGGCCCTAATTCATTTTGAAATTTTGCCCTAACCCAGGATCATACAAATGTTCTAAGACTTGTGTCCCATGCTTAACATCTGAAAAATTTCTTATTCCATGGTCGGGTTGGTTTTAACCCTAGGTTTTGTGTCTAGCGGGGAGACCACTATTGATTTTCAAACTTTCCTTGTTTTTTTTTACAATCAAGGTCATTAGTGTGGAATCTTAAGTTATGGGTCTTCAGTCTTCCGATGTTACGATAAGGGGTTTAGCACAAGTTCGGAAGTGGCAATTCATGTGTCTCCCGATATCACGGTATTCAACACAAGCGTAAAGGCGTAGAAGTACTTTACATAGGTTCCGAGCTTACGCTAGTGTTGAGAGCGTAGCATCGAAAGTGTTTTTCATGAAGATCAGCAAGTGTTACAATCCTACGATGAAAGGAGCAGCGTAAAAGCATAAGTGCTTTTCTATGAAGTTTGACCATACGCATAGATCAGTAGCATGAGATTGTAAAGTGTAGAGTTTCAAGTCTTTTGATGCTTACGATCTTACGAGGTGGGGCCTAGCGCATAAGCATAGCAGAATTGAGCACGTCAATAAAGTCTTCTGGGGATACAAAAAATAAAGCATCGTAAGATAGCAAGGTGAGATATAAAGACTCCCACAGCTACAAAACAAGGCAAAGCATAAGTTTGAAGGATAGAAATAAGAAGGGTCCAATGCCACGATAAAGAGTCAAGCATATGATCGAGAGGCTAAAGTAAAGCTGAAGTTAGGACCTCCGAGGTTACAGTAAACAATAAAGGTATCTATTAGCGCATGGTTGGATGGTTAAGACGACAGTTAGAAGAAAAGCTCTTGGAGTTACAGTGGAGGTTTGTATAATTATTAGCATGAGATCATGAGTCAGTAGGAGAGAAGCCCCAATGCTACGGGTATCATTTAAGCGTAAGATCGTAAAGTTTTCAATGCACAATGTCAATGTTCCACGGACGGTTGTAGACTACTAGGCGTAGGTTCGCAGTTTGAAAATGACACTGCAAGTGATGTTTTTGATCTTACGGTAAATTGTTGAGCGTAAGGCCATAAGGAATATAAAAGGGCTCTCCACTGATATGAAAAGGGATTGAGCGTAAGATCGTAAGGGTATTTATTCTTGTCTATGGGGTTACGAAGGTTTTGAATTTCAAATAAAAGTCGTAAGATCACAAGCCCTAAATACAACATGAAAAGGATTTTTGCTTTCTCTGCGCTGGAAAAGGACAAAAAAGTTTGGACCAATAAGATTTTAAAATAAAGTGCTAAGCTAGATAATTAAGTCGACGCTCTATTAAGTGACATAAATTCTGAGAATTAAAGCTCATGCATGCAAGGAATCAATGCAGCAAAGAAGTTAATGAAATACGCAAAGCATAAAAGACATTTTCTAGACTGAAACAAAATACTATTTACAAAGCACGAAGAATTTGAGAAGTTGTAGAGCTTTCAGATCTTATTTGTTGTCAAGATGTCAGAGAAAGAGGTAGATGAGATTCAAGCTAAAGACATGGAAGTTGCAAAAACATCAACTTCAAAAGGAGATGTGCAATGATGCATCATATCCCTATGGACCTCAATGGGTAGGGGATTTTCCTAAGAAGGTAGAGAAAATGATGCCTGTGAGCAAGTTCAAGAATTAATTTCAGAAGACTGTGTATGGTGTCCACAAGGTAGTGGGAAGTGATGGCTCTAATATGATGTATGGATCAATATACATTATAGCCTGAGATGTGCAGAATGCTTTCCACAACGAGGAGTATGATTCGTGGGTTACATCACTGAGAAGATGCAAGAACAGATTGAGTTAGCATAGAGAGGAGAATTGGGGAATTTCAGATTCCACCATTATTCATTGTTGATGCATCTTATCTTGTACAAGAATGTGGGATACATCAGTCCACAATTCATTGATCAGACATCTGATGAGAATGGAGAGCTCCCAGTACAACTATGGACACGAGTATGGGATAGATATTACCATTAATTTGATTTTGTTGCTTTTTTCAATAATTTCAATGTAGCAATAATGAAAATGTTAGACCCCAGTTTCTTTAGGGCCCCTGAAATTTTGAAAAGTTTATTAAGAACAACCCTCTTGCCTGAATAGAAGAGATTAGATCACAATTGGGGTGGCATCTTCTTGTTCCAAAAAAAAATTTCTTATGAGAGTTTATGCACGTCCCCAAACACCTCCTATATTGCCATTTCTATGGCAGCTGATCATGGTCAATAGGGAATACTTAGGGCCAAGATTGCACAAAGGTATTTTTTTGTGTAGATGTTTCAGGATAGGAGACTTTTCAATTGGGAAAGAATCTCTAGATCAAATTCATGCATTCCTTGGGCATTATAATTTTTCTACTGCCCCATATAGGATCTATGATCCAAAAAATTTCATGAAAAATACCTTGAAAGAGATCAGAGGTTATGTATTGCCTAATACATTGAAATTGCCCTTTGACGATTTAATTACAAACACTATAGCAGAAGGGGAAGCCACTGAGAGATTGAGAAAATTTGATGACATCCAAAGGGTGGAGACAGAATTAAAGAGGACAGACCCAAATTTCAAGGGTTTTTACTTAGATGTCCCATACCCCTATAGGCTACGAAAGATGACTGAAAATTTTTATGATATCATGGCACAAATGTCTGGGGAACCAATAGGTGAAGAAGGGAGGGTAAACCCTAAGTCCCCTCGACGTATTTTTGGAAGTTGAAGAGAAGGAGCTGGTAGTAGTGGCATGGGTAGCCAAGGGCAACAAAAGATAAAAAGTGATCCAAGTACCTAATAAGGTAAAATAGAGGCACTACAACTGATGCCTAGAAAAAAATCAATATTTTGCTGACTTACGGCAAAATCATGGTTACCGGGAGACCCATCTCCCCCCTAACAGTCGCGTCTCGGAGACTTTTCGCGTCTCCGGAGACCTCAAAAATGGTTAGAGACTTCATGACGAAGTCTCCCCATCTCCTAAACCAAAAAGTGAAGTCTCCCCGCAGTCTCCCGATAAAATATAAATGTAAAATATAATATTAAATAATTTTATATATTTTAGCCCTCGTTTTAATGTTTTTAATGCAAAAATTAAGACCACCAACAATTTAAATGATTAAATCATTTAAAATATTTTATTTAATAAATTAATAACTTTAAAAACATTAGAAACACTTTTTAAAAATTATTTTTATTTGACAATTTAAATGATTAAATCATTTAAAAAAAATTTGGAGAGATGATTTTTTGGAGAGCATGATAGCTGAAGACCTTGAGATGGATGATCACAACCTTGTGGAGTAGATGATAGTACCATCGACATACTAATACTAGATATATTTTTGTTTTTTGTTTATTGTACGAAGTGTTCATTTTTGTTTGCATATCGGCAATTCAGCATCAAACTATACTTTTTTGAATTTAAAATTTGAATATGTAATGATAATCTCAGCAATTATCAATCTGATATGATGGTGATCATATGCAATATTCGAAAAACAAATGTCTATGAGATTCAATATTCTGATCATGTGAGTTTTGAAATCTTTGACTCTCTGAGTCTATTTTAATTTTTAATGTGACATTACTATTATTATTTACTTTAGTCTTTAGTCTTACAGTATTACTATTTTCAAATTTTGTATTTCCTTTTAGTATTAGACTCTTTAAACTATTAAAAAAAAATTTAAAAAAAATTTGCCGTCTCCAAGTACCCCCGTCTCCTATTTGAAAAATTGCTGTACCGGAGACCTCGAAGTCTCCTCATCTCCCGGTGATCTTGGGCAAAATTATTTTCAAGACATTGTAACAGCAGCAGAGAATTCTCTAACCGATTTACAGCTGACAGCAACTAGATTGGATGACATAGCTCTTTTTGAGCTCAAAGTCTAAGGAGCTAGAAGCTGAAGTGGCATCTTTAAAAGATCGGCTCAAGGCAACAATGGAGAGCAGAGTAGAAGTCAAAAATGAAGAACCAGCAAAGACTACTCTAGAGACAACAACTCAGACTACAAAACAAGTGTAGATTGATCCTAAGTCTCAGAGGGTGAGTATTGATGTTGAAGCTCCATAGCAAGGTGGTGAGATAAAAACAAATGTTTTAAAAGGTATGATAGGCCACAGGATAGGTACTTTGAAGAAGATCTCTCAACAGGCACATAGCCTTTTCATTTCTTTGCAAAATGTTGAGCATATATGCAATGAAGCACTATCATGGCTGTCACCTATTTTTAACCAATGGGGGCCATATAATCAATTTTTTGAAAGAATAATTTTGTCAATGGCAAAGAAGCTTGATCTGGTTTTTAAAATTTTCACAGTAAAGGAAGGTTGGAGACAATAATTGAGTTAATTGGTTTCTTTACCGGTAAGTTGCAAATAGTGCAGAATAAATTGAAGATTCTAATTGAGGGAATTGATTCTTATATCCCACCAATTTTGGATGGTAACAATAAGTTCAAAGATTGGCAGGAATGGTGAAATTCTTTTGACTCAATATTAGCTCTAGAAGGAGTAACAGCCATTTTTGATGATGATACAAATAATGTTGCTTTCAATGATTTGATTGATTCTCTTTTCAAAGTAGAAATTGACACGAACCGGTTTGTAATAGAGTCAACAGCCATAACAGATGCCAAGGGGAACAAGGCAGTTAGTGATTTGGATGAAGTTAGAGGCACTAAATGGCCAACAAAAAGAGAGATTTGTGTGTGGGAAGCAGTCGGAAGAAATTAAGGCTTTGCCCACGAAAAGCAGTTAGAGATCATGGTTGTATGGCAGAAGAGGACAAAATAGAGAAAAGACAGTGATTATGACAGGTTGTTAAAGTTGTACACATGCTCATCTTGGAGACACCTGAAGAGAGATCACCACCTGCCAGTTTGTCCAAGTACAAAGAATGTTTTGCAAGAGAAAAGTATCTGATGTCTTTGTATTTGGTTTTGAATCAAGTTTAATTTTGTTTTCTTTAGTGATAATGCTATTTTGCAGTCGGTCCAATTTTTGTCAAATGTATGTTGTTTCAAATTTGTATTTCACGAACAAAGGGATGAATGAATGAAATACTTGTCATATTCTGAGTTATACTTTGAGTCTTGTATCAGATAAATGTATCATTCTCAAGGAGACTAATACAAAGAGGGGAATTACTAAATATGTGTCCTGAGTTTCTGTCTCCTTTTTCATATAATTGTTATTCTGAGAATAAATGAGCAATTATTGTATATCAATTCATTGCTGCTTTTAATTCAAGTAATTAAGTAAATGCTTTTGTGAATTGATAGGGTTTCTAACTATATGGGAGGGATATCATAAGAATGGGATTTAGGGATAAACAATTGATAAATTTAGTTGCAAGTCAATTAAAAAGATCAAAATTCACCGATATGACTCTATTTGACAATGGATAAGGCACTGATCATCAATTAGAATGCAAATTTAAGCAGCCTTTCAGTAGCACAAATCATTTTAAAATCAAATCAATATCTAAAGTTTTTAACAAAAAATTATATGTTGGTCATTCACTTATTGTAATAGCTCTTTAGTTTGTAGTTGACTACTATAATTCATCAGTTGATTTCAACTCCAAGAAGATTAAAAGACCAAATCTGCTCTAAAGGGATGTGTGGTGTGAAAATAGGAAGAAATATTGAAATCCCTAGGTAAACCCGCCTTGGTTAGCAGAGCCTAAAGTGTAGGAAGCACTTTTGCTTCGTTAGTTGGTCCAAATCTAAATGGTTTTTGCTGAAAATGGGAAGTAGCTAATCCCTAGGTATACCTTTATTTTGTACTCTGGTGTTGTTTTAAGATCTGTAGTTTTAAAACGCCAACGACATGGAGATCAAATTAATGGCTTTGCAATTGTCCTAGCAGTCTCCTCTTCTAAATCTATAGTTTGAATGAATTTGGGTAAACCCCCCACCCATCATTATTTCAAATAATATTATGCATCCAATGTATGAATATGTTCTAGAGGCTACTCAATCAATATGAAAGCACTCGTGCCTCCAATTTACTTGCTCTTGTTATCATGTTTATAAGTAATGACATGCAAGTCTTACAAGCTTAGATTAAAATTCTGGAGAAGCAAGCAGGCGCAACCAAGCATTCCAAGAGGAGGAATGAAGGTAAGAACCGACCTTCCTCTGCATTCATTATCAAAACTAATGCCCTTATGGCTGAGGCTATTGACATTGAGAAGGGTAGACTTAAATCTTCTGTTGTATTTTTAGCTGTTCAAGATATATCTAAGTTGCCATCTAGAAATTTTATGAATGACTGACTTCATAATATTTGGGGTAAGAAATTAGGGTTTCATTTCTTACTTCCACATGCTTCAAAAAGGTCTTTTCAGGTTTTTTTTGTTAACCCAACTCACCAAAGTGAAGTGGTTAAGAAGTAGTTTTGGAAGATTGGCTCCTATGCTTTCCGAGCCATTCCTTGGTCATCTGAAGTCGTCCAAGAAGAGATATTGGCCCTTTCACGCCCTAGGTGGTTAACCCTTGAAAACTTGATAAGTAGGAGATAGCAATATCACAATTTGACTTGCTATGGAAATTATCTCCTACTTGTCAATTAATGAGCTTAAGGGGCTTTCTAGTAAATGGTTCATAAGGCACAACACTTGGTGAAGGCTTTGCAAATAAGGTTGCAAGAAAAGTGGGTTTAACCATGGAGGAAACTCTATAGTTAAGTGCTCTCAAGCTGGAGTAGTACTAGGATGGGTGACCTCCCGGAATGTCCTAGTGCTTCACTTCTGGGAGCATCACCTAAATCCAATGAGTGTTAAGTGTTCCATTTATTCTCATGAGAGATGGATTCATGTTGAATCACAACTCATGAAATATGGGTCAATGAGTTTGACTCAAAAACTACATAGTTGAATCCTGATAGCAATATCACAATTTGACTTGCTGTAGAAATTATCTTCTACTTATCAATTGATGAGCTTAAGGGGCTCTCTAATAAATTGTAACAAATGGTTTTTCATAACAAAAACAAAGACAGTTTATAAGAGATTCATTGAAATAGACAACTAAATTCCTTTTCATATTACATTAACTGTTTCAACTATCAACAATCCACTGAAATAACCATGATCAACTGAGGTAACCATATCAATGATCAATCGAAATTACTAGTTTAACGATTGACTGAAAGTAACTGTATCTATGATTAACTAAAATAACTAGGTTAACAATTAATTGAAAATAACTGTATCTATGATTAACTGAAATAACTAGGTTAATGATTAACTGAAAATAATTGTATCTATAATCAACTGAAATAGCTAGATGAACGATTAACTATCTTTTCTACATACAAGTAAGTAAATACTTATCATGGAAAGAAGAAAAGAAACATACAAGTATCATCCAGAGTGTCTTTAGTTGGTTTTGCAAGCCTTGGCTTTTGGTAAGAGGAGAAGCACTGACACAGGCTTAACCTCCCAACCTCGAACCATACTTATCCCCACACAATCTATTGAATTAGAGAGGACCTCCCTACCTCGGGATCAAGTTTCGGATGTTCTTAGTCCAGCCACTTGAGCATCCTAGTGTTTAGAATGTCCGCACAATTATGAAACAGACATGTCTGCATAACTGGCACCACTGACATCAAGTGGAGGTCTCTGATGGGTTCAACGACCCGATCACCACCACTCGACTTGACAAAAGGAAACATTTATAGGGACGAGCATGAGCTATTAAGTATGGTTAATTAATTAATTTGATCATATCTAATTTCACTTATGTGTTCTTGCAGATTTATTCCACCTCTTCACCTTTACATGGCTATATAGCCGATGAGTCCCAGGTGTTTGGAAATTCTGAGCAATCTGCTCTATGCATAAATTCTAAAAGGATTCATTGATTAGTATATCTTATCACAAACCGTGACTTGGAAGAATATGTTCTTGAGACCAGCTGAAAATATTATTGAATTTTGATTTCCATATAGTATATTTCATTCAGGTTTTATTGCATTTAAAAAGTTCTCTCTCTTAAGATGTTCTATCTGACATTATCTATGATGATTCTAGCTGTTATGAAAGTTAAAAAAAAACAGTAACAAATGACATGGAATATTCAGCAAAGCTTATAACGTAACTTGAGAGTAATCTGGAAAAGAAAGAAGTTTTTGAGCCTAGCTGGCCACTATGTTTCGGCCTCTTCCACAAACATTTCTCCAGGCACAAATATCCAAAGTATAAAAAGATCACTTCTTCTGCAAACAGGACTACAGCAAGGAACTTGAATAACTATGGATGGCAAAGATTCTCAGATGGTAATTGTAGGTTATCGTCTTTGAATAGAAAATCAGCAAATAAGAGAGCGAAAGGTAGTCGGGTGCATGATGCCTCCGACTCTCACTCACGATTTCTTATAACATAAAAAGGTGGCTCTTTGGCTTCCGTAACATAAGAATATTTGTCAATTTAAAATGCCAAGTGTTTAATCGGTTACAAACAAGGAAAAGAATAAAAGATGGAAAATGAGTTGGAAGGTATAATTCGAATATTCTTATAATTTATATTTATATACGTTCATGTAAATATATTCGTGAGGTGGCATCATTTTATTATAAGAAAATAATATAATGGTGTCACTTCATTTTTATATCTATATGTACGTACATATATATATATATATATATATATATATATATATAATAATAATATGGTGAAAGATCATTTAAAATCATTTGAGGTACGTTTTATATTTTAATTAAATTATTTTATGTTTCTTAAATTATGTATTTAATAGCTCATGTGGGTCCCACAGATGTATCCTGTGTTCAAGTAGTTAGGTCCTTACCAAAGAAGTTTAAGGTCATACCTGTTGACTGGACTAAGCAAGTATTCCATTTCGATGATCCTGTTTAGCAATGCTTCCCCCCTTCATCTTCTCCTGCAATCACCTGTGAAACACTTCCACCATAATAACAGTTCCATAATAATTTTCATATAAACATTTAAAAGACTTTAAATTATTAACCATAATTCCAAAATCAAGCAACTGTTAAACATCATATAACAAATAATGGTTAATGACCATCTCCATTAATAGTTAATACAATGGATATAAACAACTACCAACTTCACATGATCATGAAAGAAAAAATCCGTTAAATCCAATGGCTATGAGCAATTTTAAAACTAGGTCAAAATTTGGGATGTAACATAAATGGTTCATAAGGCACAACACTTGCTGAAGGTTTTGCAAATGGGGTCGCAAGTAGAGTGGGTTTAACCATGGAGGAAACTCTGTAGTTAAGTGTGCTCAAGCTGGAATAGTACTGGGATGGGTGACCTCCCAGGAAGTCCCAGTGCTTCACCTCTGGGAGCATCACCTAGATCCAATGAGTGCTAAGTGTTCCATTTATTCTCGTTAGAGATGGATTCATGTTGAATCACTACTCATGAAATATGGGTCAATGAGTTTGACTCAAAAACTACATAGTTAAACCCTGATAGCAATATCACAATTTGACTTGTGAAAATTATCTCCTACTTATCAATTAATGAGTTTAAGGGGCTTTCTAATAAGGGTTCATAAGGCATCACACTTGGTGAAGGTTTTGCAAATGGGGTTGCAAGCAGAATAGGTTTAACCATGAAGGAAACTTTGTAGTTAAGCACGCTCAAGCTAGAGTAGTACTAGGATGGGTGACCTCCCAGGAATCCCGGTGCTTCACCTCTGGGAGCATCACCTAGATCCAATGAGTGCTAAGTGTTCCATTTGTTCTCATGAGAGATGGATTCATGTTGAATCACTACTCATGAAATATGGGTCAATGAGTTTGACTCAAAAACTACACAATTAAATCCTGATAACAATATCACAATGTTGGAAACTTACCTCTCTGTTGAAGTTCCATGCCTTTAAGCGATTTGTACCTCATTAGATGCTCTCAAGCAAAAGTTCTACAATAAAATGGACCCTCCCCCAACAACCACTATAGATCTTAACACTCTCAGGAATCTTCCCCAACCACGTACTTTAGACTATGGTCTAACTAATTCCTCCACCAAAACCAATTGCAGAACCAAGAATGCTCAATAAGTGGCCCTTGAAAAAAATCAGAACCCCAAGTCTTAAAGGCTCTAGCCCCTCCTCTAGACCTAATTTGTTCAAGTCACATAAGTTGTCTTTTGACAACCTCCTATTCGAACCCAACACCCATTTGTGATCCAAGACAAAGGTGAATGTGCAGCCCTATAGCCCCATATGTCCACTAGATAGTGCCCTCCTTGGACAAGGAGACTAATGCTGCCCAGGATTGTGTCAAAACTGTTGATTCCATTGATGGAATAAGTGTAATCAAATAAGTTTATCACAATGAAGATAAAACTTAGCATTTAGCAATTTCACCTTGATTGTTATCCCGGCTCCCCCTCCCTTGCCTCTACCTCCCACTGAGTAGCATTACACATGCCCAAGATCCGAGACTCTGAATTTGTGAGTTAAAAGGCATTCCTTGGATGGTTGTTGGGGATTTAACATGATTGAAAAGCCCAAGATAAAGCTCGAGGGATAAAATTTGAATGGAAAAACAATGAGAGATTTTTTTGGGCTAAAATGTTGAATAGGTTTAAATTGTTTGATTCACTAGCTGGATGCATATCTGATTACAAGGGGATCTGGTGCACATGATCCAATCTTCAAAAAGGAAATAAAATGATTCGCTGTAGGCTTGACAAGTTTTACCTGGACAATGAAATTTCCCTTTCTGATCATCATCCTGTTGTTGCATCTATCTTTCTTATTGACAAGCCACCCCAAATGGCTAGGAAGAGAGAATGCTTTGCTCTTAACACCTCCCTCTTAAAGGATGATGATCTTAAGGTTGCGATCTCAGTAGTGAGATGGTTTAATTCTCATATTGTTAAAAATAATAATGCTATTGATCAACAGAATCAGAATATTGCCTCTTGTAGAACCTCATTTCAAACTACTAGGAGGAAATTGGCCAAGGATGCTAGGGGGGAAGAATCTAGTCTCCACAACATACTTTGTGAGTCTAAATTGGAGGTGCAAGAGGATCCTACCAATGTGGACGTTGTAAAAGCTTTAGCCCATTCTAGGTATTCCCTCAAAAATTGCAAAACAAAAAAATACAAGGTGCTAGAACCAAGGCAAGATTAAACTAGATCAAATTAGGGGATATATGCTCTAAATCTTTCTTCAATGTGTTGAAAGGTAAAGAGTTTGGAGATAGAATTGACTGCTTATGCAAGGAGGGAAACATGCTTAAATCTCACGAGAATAGCTTGCAAGCTTTTGCCTCATAATATTCCAAACTTTTCTCCTTGGAGGGTGTTGGTCAAACTACGGAATTCTCTAGAGAGAAACTCCAACGGATAGATCCTAAGAAGGTTTATAATGAGGAAAGCTACAATGCTTGGTAATCTGATCTTTGTGGAGGAAAATAATAAAGCTATTCTGAGAATGAGCAATGGTAAGGCTCCTAAACCAAATGGTCTACCAGTTGAGTTCTACAAAGTGAACATTTCTTGGATTGGTGAAGAATTGGTGAAGGTGTATGAGGAAGCAGTTGGAAACAAATCCCTGGATTCTCAAATTAACTCAAGACTTATCAAACTCGTTCCTAAGGAAGGGGACAAAACACTGATAAAAAATAGGAGACCTATAACACTCTAGAATGTGTCTTACAAAATTTTGGCTAAAGTCCTAGCCATGAGGATATAGAATACCCTACCACATATCATTAGCGCATCCCAAACAAGCCTTGTAAAGAATAGGTAAATTATGGAGAGCCTCATTACCTATTGGGAAACAATGAAAAAGCCTATGATAGGATTGAACGGAAATTCATCCTCATGATGCTCGAGTCAAGGAGGTTTTGCACATGGTATTGTAAAGCCACAGGTGGTTTCCAAGTTGTGAGAAGCCTATTAAAGGAGGGCTTGGGGAGGAGTTTGAGCATTGAGTTTCGTTTGCAAGATCGGGTGTTAGAAGGGTGTTAGCCTTAATCTGAGTCACCATATCCTAAATTTTCTCTGGTTCCCTTGAAATCCGAAGTCTTGCATCACACAAGCCTTTATCGATCTCATATCTTACAAATAGCACCGACCCTTGCATAAAGAAACCAGCCTTGTGTTGTCCGTCATGATTCTTGTGCCTTGAACCTCTTTGAACCACTTCGAACCTCAGTTCAAAGTAGTTCAAAGAAGTTCAATCAAAGGTTTTTTAATACTAACTATTTTCTACAGGTGGGACCTACTAAGCATAATGAGGATGTTTGTTTGAACCTCTTTGAACCTCCGTTCAAAGTGGTTCAAAGTAGTTCAATTGCTGAAGATTTTTGGGCAAGCATTAATGATCTTTCAAGGACAACCGGTTCCCGAGAAATTATTTTTAAGTGACAGAAGTAATGATTAGGGGTCATGTCGGATTTAATTATTGTTTGAGGCACGAGATCAGTCATCATCATGATTAAAAAAAAAAGGCAAATCTTTCACCCGAGAATTGGATTATTTGTCAGAAACTTGTAATTATTGCAAGGTCACCCACAGAAAATGCTCATTTAATGAAGGTGTCTTATCATAGCTTCAAGCGTGCAAACCAAGCCGCAATTAAATCGCCATGAATGCCTCATAATGAGGCGGTACTTTCGCTAGTATGTCTTCTTTCCTTTTAAAGTACGAGTTTCCTGTTTCATTGCTTTATTATGCGAAAGTGCGAATTGAAGGAGGAGCAGACATAATTGAAGGAAAAAGGTCTGGTTTTCTCTTAGCAAATCACAGGTTAGAACACAAGAAACCCCTTGTTCTTTCCTCTGTGTGTGTTTCGAAGAACAAAGCAGTCTTGGATTTTTAATTTCCTTTGTTTAAAATGAAGTCTGTTCTACATTTCTTCGGGAATGTTTCCAGTTTGGAGTGTAGGAGGCCTGTTATTACTGATACTAATTTAGAGGGTGTCAAGGTTGACAAAATATAAGCAAATTTTCTTGAACAAGCAGATGAAGTTAATGGTTGTATGGAGATTTTGACAAGTGGTTTGGTTGAAGCTACGGCCTTTCCCCCTACCCTTCTGAGTCCTAAATTACTCCAGTTGTGTATTGACCACTATGATGTGAGGAATAAGAGCATTTTAAATAAAGATGGAGAACCGGTGTTATCCATCTCTAGAGAGACCATTTCATCAGTCTTGCACTTGTCTGAATGCACTTTTGCCACTTTTAGCCCTACCCAGTCCTTGGTTGAGTATCATGAAACCCCAGATAAATACTGTAACATGTTGGCTAGGAAGTGGACAGAAACAAATTATAAAGGCAATTCAAGACTCCCCAAAATAATCACCAAAGACCATATGAAACCTCATAGTCTTACTACACAATGTCAAGGCTTCTTCGGATGTCTTTCTCTTTGAAGAGTGGATATACCATTATGTAGAAATCATTCTAAAGGGAGAACAACTGTTGGATTGGGCATAATTGATAGCCAGTTCAATGAGAAATCAACTAAAACATGCTAAGATGTCTAGAGAAGATTTCTACATGTCTTCCTACCTGACCTACTGCATTGCTTGTGTCAGCAATATTACTTCTCTCCCCCATGAAACTTGGAGTGAAGATGTAACTATCTACCAATATTGTCCTTTGCTCCAAAGAGAGAGTATTGGAGGATTCTAGGAAAACACATGACATGCTAATAGAAAGTGTGCACTTGAACCTCAAAAAAGGCACCCATGCCCAGATTATCTCTAGAGGCCCAAAAGCTAATTCAGATTTACGGGAGCTATTTTATTCAATTTCCTAAGTTCACATACTTAAGAATAGGGGGATTTGAGGAAGAACCAATAAAGTTGCCTCATTATGCTCTAGATTGTTTTGTCATAGCTGAAATTTGTAGACAGTTGTTTTTAGTACTTAAAGATAATCTGCCCCAAGAAAACTGGGAGTCTTTTTTCCCTATTAAACTTGGTCTTTTGACTTGTAGCAACATGGTCAATGCCTCAGTCGTTGGGAGAAACTTGCTTTGTTTTAATGTTGGACCCTATAATGGAAGAAGAAATTTTGATAGCAAAAGATTCGCAGCTAAAGTACTTGGTCTTAAAGGTCAATCACCCACGGTTCCACATCTAGAACATTTATGGCAAGATTGTCACGACGAAGAAGTGATAAAGAAAGACCATTCAAGACTAACACTCCCGCAAATAAGTTCTCTCAAATTGAAGTTCCAGTTGGAAGGAGTAGTTGAAGATGGTTTAGATATTATTGAGCTGGGATGGGAAGACGCAAGCGAGCTAAAACTATTGGAGGTAGACTGGAACCAAGGGGAAGATGATGATATAAATTTGAGAACCATATCTATTCTTACTCACACGGATAATTGGTTACGAAGAAGAAACATGAAAGCTACCAATGAAAAACAAATTGGAAAATCTCCAAAGAAGGTTTCTCTCTCTGAGACATTGACCTCTGACATATCAATTTCTTCTAATGTTGCAGGGGGTACTTCAGCTCCTAATAAGCAGAAAAGAACACCATCCCCTAAGCAAAGCACGGCCCCTAGAACCAGGTTAAAGACTAGTCTGAGGCACTCATGCAGCAAGAGATTCAAAAAGAGAAAATGATGTCTCAAGGTCAAGGTTTGGGAGAAGAACTCAGTTTCTTAGACACTCAAGATGGTGATGTGCAACTGGTAGAAGCTCCTAGGTTAGATCAGCATAAGTTTATGACTCCTCCAAGAGAAAGTCAGGGGATGACTGCTACTCCTTCTATACCATCATGGCTATCTAGTTGTGTCAATAAGAAGCGAACCCTGCAGTCTGTGTATACGCCTATTAAGGATATTGTCACCAAGTATGCGGCTTGTGGTTCTAAAAGTAAAAAGATGAAGACTGACACTCGACTGATCAAGGATCCAGTGACCGGAAGGGTAATAGCAGAAGTGACCACATACAAACAGAAAGAGGAATCGAGGGAAATTGATGCCGAGGGCTTTAACGTCATCGCTATGGAATTAGGGGCTATTACCAGAGACACTGGTAATCATTTCTTTAGATTCTTTGCTGACCATATGCTAACTCAATCAGAAAGGGACAAGGAGAAAAAGGAATTAAAGGACTGGTAATCACCATGGAGGCCTATATATATTCACTAATGAATTTAGGCGCCCTTCCCTTGGTCCAGACCCCATAGTCTTTCAATCCCAATTCCTCCGACAGCTAGCAATTAGTTAAATAGATACAAAGGGGTAAACTGCTCTCAGATGTAGTTCAGGAAGGGGTGGCGTCCATTGTGAGGGAAGGCAATAAATTCATTTTAGATTTTACCACCACATTCGCTGAAGGAGAAGTGTTATTGGGTGAAATTCAAACCCTCGTGCTAGTTTGGGAAGCCGACTAGAATCGCTACCAAGCCATTGTATTCCAGGCTCATGAAGTTGAGAGATACGGGGTATTGGAGTTTCTAAACGAAAATCCCATGAAGACCATGGATTCATGCATGCTTTTTATTCTTAAGAATAATATGAGATGGAAGTGGTCAATTTATAAAGGGGTCATTGAAGAAATGCGATTAGTAGAAGCCGAAATCATAGGAATGCACAAAGAACTCCTAGAGGACATGCAGGTTGTCAATCCTACCAAAATCTTGTAGTTCGAAGATGGCAATATGGACTTTGAGGTCTTGATCAAGAACTTCAATGATGCGGTGACAAAAATCAAAGAAAATGACACTCCTACTCCTGGAGACTTCATTACCCTGGCAAACATCAAATTGATGTTATATCTAAACAAGAATCACATGCCGAGGCAAAGCCGAAGAATCAAGGAGCTAAAATGGCAAAAGGATGCTTGCAAATTGAAGTTACTAAGTTTGAAGAATCCTCACTCCCATGCAATGCAGGAGTTTACGAATGCGTTCAAGAGCCAGAAGCTGGTGAAGCAGACTATGGCAAATGGAGGGAATATCGGCCACAGTGTTTAGTTAGGAGCAGTTATTTTCTATTTTATTTTCCAAGTTGTTTTTAAAACTGTTTCTTGTTTTTGCAACTGTTTCTAACTGAAAGGCTAGGCTTTAATGGAGGCCTTTTCGGATTTGTAATAAACTATAAATGCTAGAGCATTTAGCTAGTTAGGGGTTAGATTTTAAGTAGCCAAAATTATACTCTGATAAAACTAGTACTGTTTAAAGTCAATAATCTGGAAGTAGCGATAGACAAATAGTCATACGTTTGAGAATACTTTATTAAAATACTTGGTGCTAAAGAAGTTTTTTTGAATATATCTCTATCACATTTTGCCATGCTATAAAACTTAGTGTTTAAAGTGGTTCAATCATAGTTACTTTGTGAGCTATGGTGATCGATTTTGTATGACATCTATTGTTGTTTCTTGTTGTCTTCTCTCATTTATCTTTTCCTAGTTTCAGTTTAAATTCATGGTAGAGTTCAATCTCTTGAATAATCCTGCTTATTTGTGAAAAGACTATGAGCTTTTCATCCATTGAATCTTTGAATATGCAAGTTATTACCTCAGTACCCAAGAGTACATGAGTGTTCCTTATGCATTTTTTGGAAAAATTGTGTCTTTACTTAATTTCAATCTTTGAATTTATTGCTAAATCTTTTGTAAAGGGAGCTGTACCTATGAAATTTCAAAGGGAAACGAATAACTCAACGTTTACCCAACTGTTATGAACTTTATTGGATTTATCGAGCCTTGGGCATGGAATAAATTGTTGTTGTAGTAGGAAAAGACAATCTATTCACTAACAAAGGGTGTTGGTGAAATTCCTCCCGGATTGAGTTGAGGTGATACTCTTGTAAGAACTTGCATTGCAAGTGTGTTGTAATCTCTATTAATTTGATAATACATTGCCCAGGGCTTACAGTGTGGATATTTTCTCCGGTAAGGTTTCCACATGATAAATCATTGTGTTATGTGCTCATTGTTGTTTCATTTATGTAGTTGTTTGTATCTTCAAATCTTTGTAATGGTTAAGTTGTTATTTGCATGATCATCCTCTCAAGATTATCATAGGAAGCGATTTCGCTCACCTTTGCTTCTTTACAAGTGGTATCAGAGCCTGGCCAATTTTGGTTCTATTTGTTGGGCACAAGGTTTTTTGAGCTAATCAAGGTTTGAGTGGGAGCTTGTGCAGAGTATTTCAATTTCTATATTGTAGGACAGTAAAGCTAGCAAGCTTGTTAGAGAGGATTAATGTGGAGAATTTTTATGGCACGAACTTTAAAATGTGGAAGTTGAAGATGGAAGATTTGTCGATTGATTGGGATTTACGGGAAGCAATGGATGAAAATATCTAGAGGCCTACAAATTCAACTTTAGTTGCATGGTATGATGTAATGGATAGAAAAGTTAAAGGTCTCCTAAGATTGTGTCTTGCAAACTGAATTATGATAAATGTCCATGAAGAATCTACTTCAAAGAAGCTTTGAAAGAAGCTAAGAGAGATATATCAAGCAAAATCACTTGTAACATTCTTGAGGAAATTGTATTCCTTGAGAATGGAAGGTGGACGAATATTTAAGCATCGGGAAAGTTTTCATATGGTGGTGACTTCGTTGACCTCAATAGGGTGCCAATGGATGAAGACAAAAGGTGCCAAATCTTGATATGTTCGTTGCCAAACTCATGGGATAGCCTTGTCATGGCCATAGGGAGCACTGCAGTTATCTTGAAGATAGAGAATGTCATTGGTTCTCTACTTGAGAAGATGAGAAGGAACGTCTCTTTGAATGCCAAAGAGACTTTGAGTGATCAAGGAAGATCAAGAGAAAGAGGCAGGAACGAAAAGCATCTCGATCATTCTAAGTCCAAGAATAAAGGAAGATCAAAATCCCCTAGTATGCCCAAGGAAATTTGTTTGAACTATTGAAAACCTAGTCACTTCCAAAAGGATTATAAGAAGAAAAGAAGAAAAAGTAGCAAGATTCCAATTCTGAGTCCGAGAAGGAAGACAGAGATGCCTTTATTGCAGCCTTAGATACTAGTGCAGGTGACAATACATGGTTGATGTACTCAGGTGCATCTTTCCACATTACTCCAAATAGAAACTAGTTTAGCAAGTATGAAAAGTTTGATGGTGGTAAGGTGTATTTGGATGATAACTCCTTTCTTGATATTTTTGATTGGGTAAGTGTTAATGTCAAATGTTAAGTGCAATAGTACTTCTAATAAGAGTATACGAAAAAATACTACCTTGGAAAAGGATTTCAGTAGACGGTCATGGATTTTGGGTACCCAAGGGTGCTCTCTCTAGTGAATCAAAGTTGCCTGCAGTGAAGACAATGTTATGGCACCAGAGACTCGATCATATAGGTGAGAAGGTTCTGTGAACCTTAAAAAATAAGAACTTGGTTCATGGGTTGAATGATTGCAATCTTGATTTTGATTTTTGTGAGCATTATATCTATGACAAACAAAACTGCATTCAATTTTACTCAAGTTTTCATAAGTAATTCATGTATTTTGGATCTAATCCATTCGGATGTATTTGGTCTAGTTAATGTTCCTTCTAATGGTGGATCACTTTATCATGTTTCTTTCATTGATGATTTCAATAGAAGAACATGGGTTTATTTTCTTAAGAGTAAAGCTGAAGTTTTCAACCGTTTCAAAGAATCTAAAGAAATGGTTGAGTTGCAATTTGGAAAGAAGATCAAACGTTTAAGAATATATAATATATTGCTCCAATTATTCTGATGCATTTTGTAAAGATCGTGTTAATGTCATGTCCCCATTTTGGCTGACATCGTTTAGCGTGCCAGATTAGTCTATCACAGGCTCTCGTAGACTAGTGGTGATGTGGAGAGAGTCGACCATCGACTATTTGGCAATATTTTGTCCTTATAGTTGATTAGTGATTTGGGCCTACGTTTGTCATAAAGTAAAGTTACTTTATTCGGGCCTAGTTTTATAATTTGATGTTGAGATGCACTTTTTATTATAAAGTAATATTTTATAAAAGTGCACTTTATTTCATAAGAATATTTGGATGCTTCTAGAATCTTTAAGTGACTTCTAGAGGAAGCTACTGAAAAGTGAATAAATAGACCCTATGGGTTTTGCATTTGATCATCCAGTTTTGTATTTTCTCCCTTGACATCAAATTGTGAGACATCAAATTGTGATTCAGTCGCATAGTCTATTGTGGAGCCAAGCTGGTCTTCAGATAGTTAGTTGATCTTTGGGAAAGGAGACTCCTAAGGATTTTGCATAACTGAGGAGGTGAAATATCCTTTGAAGGGTTGCACATTTGGAGGTGATACTTCAATCACTTCAGCTAGGGCATCATTGGGCCTAAAGCCATTTTCAGCATTTCAGCATTTCGGGAGGCATTTTTTGTTGGAGTTGATGAAAGACAACTCTGAAGACGCCCAAGATCACCTGCATGCGAAAACCTGTCAAAGAGAAGCCAAGGAGAGGAAGAGCATGGAGCAAGGGAAAAACCCTAAACGGACATGAGAGACCACAAGTATGCAAACACAAGAGAAAAATGTATTTACAATATACAAGAAGTGATGTGATATGAAAATACAAAGAGGGAGCCCGCTTATAAAGAGCTCATGGAAGCTTGTAGAACAAGCTAGAAGGTGGTAGAAGATAAGGATGACAACTCAGCACACATCCACAAAAGGTGGAACATGCTAGAAGGGAACAAACTCTCGTGTTGTCAACAACTAACCACTACATGCATTAAATACAAAATATTAAATAAATGCATTTACCTAAGTAAGCTTAAGTAAATAGAATAAATAATTAATAATTAATTAATTATTTACTCTAACACCCCCCCTTAAGTGCAACTTAAGGAAATGCCTTAAGCTCACAAAACTAAGATGAATGCAGAATAGGTCCCGGCAACGAGGCCATGTTAGGTACCCATGTACAATGCAACAAAATACAACCTCTGTAAAACGGAGAAAAAGAGAAAACCACATGGTAAAAACCCTCCCCCAAAAAGAGGTAAGAACCTAGTGAAGAACTGAAGAAGCCTCCAACCAAGGAAGTGTCCCCTAAAACAAGAACAAAGAGTGATCATGTAGAAGCATCACTGAAGCAAGAAGAAGCCGCAATTCTGTCAACAAGAAAGAAAACTATTGATCTGAAGAACCTCCATGGAAGAAGGCACAAACCGAGCATGTCTATATGTTAGATGATCCATCTCACCGAAATGCATAGGTAGTCAGCCACTGCAATCGCCTTGTATATAGGATCAACCACTGAATACATAGTTCACACTATCGAACCATCGAACCACGAATGCATTAGAACAACAGCATAACCCCCCCTTAATGCAGACGGGGTGTGATGACAGGCAATTGAGAAGGTGGGCCAAAGTCTCCTGCAGACAAACCAAGAACGACGAGAGAGGGAAAGAGGTACAAAACACCCATAAAGACACGGTCAAACTGACTCTGCATGGGGCTAATGTCGTGGAAGGGACACTCACTTGACAAAGGGAGAATGCCTAAAACAGCAAACAACTATCCCTCCCATGGTGCTTTATGAAAATAGTGCATGTACAACTGACTCAAAACAATGTTCATGACCCCCAGAATGCAAAAGTGGCACTTTATCTCAGTGCGATACATAAAAATGCTTCAAAATGATAGCTATAATGATCAAAACTGAAAACAAGCTGCAACAAAACAAAGTACAGCTCAAAACAAAGGGAACCAAGCCAAGAAAACGATCCTCGGGCCTAGAACACTCAAGATATCCACCATATAGCAAAAATGCCAAAACTATGATAGAAAGAGCATGAGCCAAAAACTAAGAAAAAGGACCACAATTCTGAAAAGGTGACAGAACCAGCTTTCCAAAAATATAAAGTTTTCAAAAAACAGGCATGGGACGCAAAAGATATGCTTGCTGGAGTCAAAAATAGAACTTCGGACTTTGACTGAAAAAATAGGCAATAAAAAAGCATCAAAACCTAAAAATATCTGCACCAATGTCTCCGTCTCGGAACCATCTTTCCAGCGCTTCTTTCGGATCGGAAAAATACCTCAGTATGCTCAAGTTATGGCCAAAAAACCGAGAGTAGGTCCAAAATGACCCTGAAGGAGAGGTGCAAGAAGGTCTGATGATACAAGGATGACGTCATGCTGATGTCAACAGAACCCGCGATTAAATTTAACGGCCACGTGGCCGTAGCCGCAAAAAAAGAGGCCACGTGGCGGTATGGCAGACGTAGCAGGGGCCACGTAGCAGGGGCCACGTGTCGCTCGCTGGTCGCACTAACTGTGCACTGTGTCAGCGAAATCTGTCAACGCAGGTGCTAACGAAGCAGACACGCAGGCGGAGCAAGGCAGGCTGACGGGGAGGCGGCAGCGGAGCGAAGACTTCCAAAGGAGCACCGATGGAGGAGCAGGAGGGGCAGCACCAGGGTGGCCCACGGGCAACGGCCGAGCCGCAACGGCTCTGCGGCGGCGCTGTCAATGGCAGCAGCCAGCGAGCTGCGCGACGGCGGCCGCTGGGTGGTGCGGCAATGGCCGCCCAGCGATGCGCACAAAAATTATATTTTTTTAATTTTTCTTACAAAAAATCGTTCGTACGACCATACGGAAGGCCTATGGGCAAAAATAATTTGTCTCCCAGAGCTCTGTCTCCAAAATTGAAAAGCTTTATATCAATCCTACCTGGAAACGGCCTTCTAGATTCAATGGTGATGTCCGTTTGGGCTGAAAGTGCTCCGAAAATTCGTTGATCCCCCGATTTGAAGAAAAAATGCACAAACAAACTAGGGTTTGTGACTTCAAATCATGGTTTCAAAATTTCTTCAACGAAGCAGCAACAGGAAGGCTCTGATACTATGTTGGAGTTGATGAAAAACAACTCCGAAGACACCCAAGATCACCTGCATGCGAAAACCTGTCAAAGAGAAGCCAAGGAGAGGAAAAGCATGGAGCAAGGGAAAAACCCTAAACGGACATGAGAGACCACAAGTATGCAAACACAAGAGAAAAATGTATTTACAATATACAACAAGTGATGTGATATGAAAATACAAAGAGGGAACTCGCTTATAAAGAGCTCATGCAAGCTTGTAGAACAAGCTAGAAGGTGGTAGAAGATAAGGATGACAACTCAGCACACATTCACAAAAGGTGGAACATGCTAGAAGGGAACAAACTCTCGTATTGTCAACAACTAACCACTACATGCATTAAATACAAAATATTAAATAAATGCATTTACCTAAGTAAGCTAAAGTAAATAGAATAAATAATTAATAATTAATAATTTATTTTTTCTAACATTTTTAGCAGGGCTGAAATTATAGGAGGTTGTTTTTAGTAGGTCCGAAATTATAGGAAGTCATTTTTAGCAGATCCAAAATTTTAGGAGGCTTCTTTCACCAGACCCAAAATTATAGAAGGGCATTTTCTAAGGACTATTCATTTTTAGTCACGAATTGATTGCAGGACATCTTTAGAAGGCTTAATTGTGGTGGAGGAAAGATTTATAGCTGCTGGTTCGTTTTTGCTACAAGTCTGATCCAATTTTCAGAATTTCAGGATAGGGCTTTGGAACCACATTTTTGTTCATATCTTCCTCATTACTCAGCATATCATTCTGGGTATTTTTGCATCGGATTTCTATCGTCAAGGAGATAAAGATAGGGGCATTTTGGAGTTCCAAAATGCCATGATTTATTTTTTAGGAATTTTTCAAAACTCATAGACATTTTCAAAAATTTGCAAGGAAATACATTTTCAGATCTGGGGTGACTTTGGCTTGGGTGTTGGCATCTTCATCATTGGTAAAAATTATTACAGCCATCTACAATCAAGTTCTTCAGCCAAATATGCCAAATATGACAATTTGGCATTTGACATATTTTCTGAGAAATGTATGTTTTCAGCTGAGTACAAAATATAGCTTCAGCACTTCACTATTTTACATTGTACTTGTCTTTGTTTGCCATTTGGCATTATTGATATCAAAGGAAGGCTAGGATTTTGCAAGTGAAAGGGTATTGTAATTTTTTAGACTATCTATATTGCCAACCTAGGGTTTGATGATCATATTATTGGCTGAAATATGTATGGCATTGTTGCAAATTGTTGATATATGAATGTCATATGGTTTTGAGCAATTTCCTACGTTCGGCATTTACTTTCAGTAGTAGTCATCAGCTTATGCATGCCACCTGTTTGACATAATATCAATGGCTATAGATGTTCTTATCAGCATATAGGTTGCATACCAACTGTTTGTTAAAATTACCAGTTGGCTGTAGGTGATCATTTTTTCATGATTAGAACTCGTATATGCATTCAATATTGTCAAAGTCAATTGCACATTCATGTTAGAACATTGTTTAGTCAATTTACAGTCTTCTTGCAAGCATTCTTGTTGATGTTAAGTGAAGGAAAGAGTCATTAAAGCAAACTGAAATGTTACATCAGTCATATGACCCTTGTAAGTTGTAAGTGAAGTGTTTGACAAAATATTCCAAGGCCAAAAATCAAAAGTTTTCAATCAGATTTGAGCAGGGTCATTACAGTTAATAAGATTGTATTCTCTGCAACAACATGGAGTTGCAAAAAGAATGAATAGGACATTGATGGAGAAAGCTAGGAGTATGTTGAGTGGTGCTGAACTAGAACAAAAATTCTAGGCTGAAGCTATAACCACTTCCTACTACTTGATAAACAAGTTTCCTACTTCAGCTCTTGTTGATAAGACACCAAAGGAAGCATGGCCAGGTCACAAACCTTCACTTAGACATCTGAGAGTTTTCGGTTGTGAGGCATATGCTCATGTGCCAAAGAAGCAGACAAAATTGGATAAGAAAGATGCAAAATGTATATTCATTGGATACAATTATGGTGTGAAAGGACACAAGCTTTGAGAACCTGTTGCACAAAAGGTATTTCATTCAAGAAGTGTTATTTTAAGAGAAATTAAGCCTTTTTTTGTTCCAATGCAGCCAAAACAAATGGAACAAAAGAAAGATGTGATTCAACTGCCTACTACACTTGAGAAAGTTGAATCTAAGCCCTTAAAAAGACAAGAAGTTGAGGAGAGCTCTACGAGTTCAAAATCATCAGAGGAAGAAGAGGAACCTAAACCTGAGCTTGAACTTGAACCTGAGATTGTTCGAAGGTCTGCTAGACAAAGAAAACTGCCTGAAAGGTATGGTTGTTCACCTAATGATTGGAGATGCATATTTTCTTTTAATAATAGTATTGATGAATTGAGATATGTAGAAGAGGGTCTTGGTATAAATGATTTACAGTCCTAGAAGATATATGTGACCTTGTACCATCGCCTGAGGGACGAAAGCCTATTGGATGTAGATGGGTGTTCAAAAGAAAATAGGTTATGATGAAAGCATTGATAAGCACAAAGCACGACTGGTTGCAAAAGGTTACTCCCAGGTTGTGAGAGTTGATTATGGTGAAATTTTTTCTCCCATAGCAAAAATGCAATCCATTCAGTTTTTGTTTTCTATTGCAGCTACTTATGATCTAGAGATCGAGCAAATGGATTTTTAAACAACTTTTCTTAATGGATATTTGGAGGAAGAAATTTTTGACACAGCCAGAGCACAATGTGGTAAAAGGTAAAATGTTGAAGTTGTAAATTCAATCAGATAAATTCAATCTAAGATACATTGTTGTTATTGGTAAAACATGATTTTCTATATATACATATTCATGTAATAATAATATATATTATAATATAGTATATATATATTATATTATAACACACACACACACACACACACACACATATTATACATATATATTTTATACAAATTATTATTAGGAAATATATATATATTAATTAAATGATGATTAAACCTTGGAGGAGACATGTTTCCTCTCATATTTATATAAGATCCAAATCTGCATTTGGAAAATATCAATTACAATGGTCATATTATTACATTTGCAGCAAAGATCCATGTTATTTAACATGGTATCAGAGCCAAATTGGAAATGTAAGAAAAGCTGTCAAAAACATTGTAGAAAGATTTCATGCCTATACTATGTAATCATACAATCTGCCACAATGCATACAATTTGCACATACCCAACAATCATTGCGTTCAATAAGATTACACATCTTCATTATTCGGTCAAATATTAATGTTCCATCAATGCTTCCACATTATGCATGTATGTCAAACAATCAAGGAAATTGGAAATTTTTTTGAAAGTTCCTTTAATCATCACATTCCATGTATCGAACTTTGTCAAACAATTCACTTGCCACATCCATGTCTTGTTAAACTAATCTGCAAGCACTTAGTGAATAGGTGTCGTATTATCTAGTTGAAAGAGAGAAGAATTAGTAGCAAGCCTGTGCATTTTGATTTAATACTCCAGATTGGTGCCACCCTGTGCACAAGATGTTAGTGATTTGTACTTAGGTCACATGGTACATGATCCACAACACAAGGATATTCCAGGTGGATAGTTACATGAAACTTCTACTGGATGTTCTGATCTGCATGGTCAACAATTATCTTTATCAAAGCAAACAAGTCATTCATGTAAGAGAGTGAAGCGAATTGAAAGGCATCTTGACTACACACTGAAAGGTTTATACTCTGAATAATGGCGTATACGATCAAGCACAATATATATTGGAAAACATTCTAAGATTACAATATATATTAGAGACCAGTAGGAGATTAACTGAAGACCCCTAGCCTCACAAAACCTAAGGGTAAAGAATAAATATTTAAATGGAATAAAATTATAATGTTATTGACCATACTTCACTCAAGAGCGAGTACTAGCAAGTATTGTGAATAGTAGTCTCAACTGAAATTTGCATGAGGAACCGGGTTATTGATGATTGGCTAAGATCAGGAAGAAAGCAATGTACACTTTTTGTTAGGAATTAAAAAATAATTATTATGATGCCTTGCAAATTGATGAGCAACATTAATGTATTGCAAATTGAAGAGTGACATGTAACTAGAAAAATCGTTAGTTCCAAATCTTCATGCTTGAAAGTGGTTGTTCAAGAATAACTTAAACATCCTGGAAAAAGATGGTAAAGACCACCTTTCATTTATTTCGTTTGCTCCGCTACAATGGGCATTTACTCCTTATTGGAGCCTTGTCATGGCCCCTTTGCCAATGACAGAAATGGTTATCGAGGGATAATTATCACAGCATTATACTAGTACAATGACACAGTAAATTCACAAAGAAGATATACTTTGATCAATAACCTCTTTGGCGTTGAATGCCTAATTTCAAGTTCTACAATTAGAAGAAGCACAAATTTGGATTCAAGAATACGATATTGTTTCCAGAGATCGTGAACTACTAGAAGTTGTTACCTGAGAATTTCAAACCGAAAACTTGTTTGCATGTAGAATATTATTCGATGTTAGCATAACAACATCTGTCTGGTTTGGCAAATCCTTAGGTCACTTGTTTTCATATTTGGCAGGGAAAGCATTATAGCCTTAACATTTTGAGTTTTAACTTGCAATATTTATATAGCTTGAGTGAAATATTTGGAAATATATTCATCATATGTCTAGTTCACGTGCATGGTTGAAGGATTAATAACATTGCCACTAAGGACCAATGATAAATTATTGATAAAAACAACCAATAAAATCATAAGAAGGCCATCGAACAAAAAAGGAGACTGTGTAATCCATTAAATGTGTACTACCATTGTACCATAGAAAGAATTTATAAATTAGAGAGACATACATGATAGCAAATGATTAAGAAAAGTCTTGGCTTCTATGGCTAGTCAATGATACTATCAGCAAAGGCATCGAACCACAACTATTTGGAAACTAATAGATCAGATAGCTAGTTCTATTAGTATCAAAATATCTTAGCTAGATTAGAGAGCACTCATTGAGATAAAGTTAGACATCATATACCATACAAGACTAACGGTCTTTCATTGAAATAATAATGTGGAGCCACATATATATATCACCAAGGGGAGCCCCATTCACATGGCAGTGGTGCCCAAATGAGTAAAGGAATACACACACAGAAAGGAGCTTGTATGTTTCCATTAAAGATGGAAGTCAAATTGTAGTCGATCTAATTTGCTCATAGGAGTGTGTTGAATATTTAAAGTCACCACATAAGTGGAATAAAGGTAAATTTAATTGGAAAACCTACAAATCAAACAAAATATGGTTGGGAGCATAATTGTATGGATAAAATAATAAAAACAAAGCTGAGATTACTACGATTGCCTGATTGACATTGATAAGTCAATGATATAAGTGTGTACACAATCAACAAAGAATATGATAGTCGAAGATGTTGAGGACACATTGTTGGACCAGTAACATTGTTGAACTAGGAAATTAAGCTCAAATGTTCATATCAGAATCTTCCCACGCCTCTGAGGTTGAGATGAGAGGACGATGAATTTGAATCATCTATAGGTCTCTTTATTATGAAGGAAAAAAACTAGAGCTTGAATGAAGACAAATACTCGAAGAAAGAGTAGTCAAATCAATCAGTCTCTTAATTGAGCGAGAACTTCACATTGTCGAGGAATATGATAAATAATGTTCTATTTCCACTTGAACCATCATTAAAGGGAAGATGTTCCATTCATGTACAAATAAGTATTTGTTGTCTTTGAGTACTATATTTATCTATTCACTATATTCTCTCTTTATTTGTAATTCTATAAATACTATAAGGGTTATTTGCCTTGATTTTTCCTCTGTGTTTGAAGATATTCTTACAAGAAAAGAAGGTTGGTACTTTACATATGCTACCAAATATTGCGCAGTCTCAATCTAATGACAGTAGCTCCAAAGACCTTGATGATCAAGATGGATAAAGTGAGGCTCTTGAAGCAAACATCTTTAATGATTGAGATTATGAGATTCTTCTACAGTAAGAGGGAGTATGACACTTCTTCTAAGGCAACATGGGAGTTTAGAAGATTAATACTCAAAGGGAGTCTAGAAATACATGTGTATGACTATATAATTTTGATGGGGCTACTCTTGAGTGCATCATGAGGAAGTATTGACTTATCAATAGAAAATCGAAAGATTGATATCAAATATAAAGGGAGTTCGAAAGGCATCCTTGGGTGAAGAGAGCTTCTAATGGAGTAACTAGAGGACTTGACTTCTCAAGATCATTATTCAGAGGGAGAATTTTTGAGGTGCAATCCTTTGTGAATGATATCTTCTCTATGAGGAGAAGTTCTAAGTGAAACTCCTTTGTATTACATTCTTCTCTATGAGAGAAAACTAAGGTGAAAGCCTTTGCAACACCCTCTGACTAGGTTCATGGTGGTTACTATTTCACATATGATATGTAATGAAAGGTGACGACCTTTCATTGGCATATATAAACAGAAGGTAACCATTGTAAGGTGATGATCTTATAAATGGTAGACTTGTTATCATGACAGACTTCATTAAGTTGTTGTCCCAGAGTGCTGGAAGTCATGATAACGAACGTATCAACCAGAAGGCAACCATTGTAAGGTGACAACCTTATCAATAGTTAACCTATCTCCTAACATTAAAATGTGTTGGAGCAAGTGTTATCATGGTTCTTGGGGCCAAATCTTGCCGGACACCATAATAACCAACTCCTCATGGTTTTTCGGACCAGATTTTGCCGAACACCATGAAAATCAATTTGATATCGTTCCTCGGGCCAGATCTTGCCGAACACCATAACTTAAATCTATCATAGACCATTTTTAAAAGTCATTTGTCCCATAATTTGAAGAAATCCTTGTATGATTTAAAACAAAGTCCTAGAATGCGGTGCCAAAAGGTTGATACATATTCGTTGAGTTTGGGATTTGTGTAGTCCAAATCTGATGGTGATCATTTTGTGGTTATTGCCTTATATGTTGATGACATGTTATTTATTAGCAAAGGAAAAAGTTTGATTGTAGAATTAAAATCTCAACTCTCAGTGATGTATGAAATGAAAGATCTTGATGCAGCAAGGCAGATGGTGATCATTTTGTGGTTATTGCCGTATATGTTGATGACATGTTATTTATTAGCAAAGGAAAAAGTTTGATTGTAGAATTAAAATCTCAACTCTCAGTGAAGTATGAAATGAAAGATCTTGATGCAGCAAGGCACATTTTGGGGATGGAGATTGTAAGAGATAGACAAAATAGAAAGCTTTGGCTAGGCCAAAGTACGTTGACACTAAACTGAAAAAAATTAGAATACAAGATTCTAGACCATTGTGTGTTCCTATCACAATTGGAAAGAAGCTTACTAGTTCAAAATGTCCTACATCTCCATCAAAGGTGGAAGACATGAGTTGAGTACCACATCAAATTGTTTTTGGAAGTTTGATTTATGCTATGGTCTGTACAAGACCAGAAATTACCCAAGCAATGGAAGCTCTCTCCAGTTACATGTCTAATCTAGGAATAGCACATTGGGATGAAGTACAAAGAGTGTTTAGATACTTGTGGGGTACCTCCCTTTATATGTTTTCATGGAATAGGAAATAAGCATTTGTTGGATATTCGAAGCTAAGTGGATTCAATCTAGGTTGGAGATCTTAATAGAAGAAGGTCCACCAATGCATATGTGTTTACATTATTTGGTGGTGCAATCAATCAAATGAGCAAGAGATTGTATTTAGATATAGAGTTCAAACAAGGTGCAATGACAATTTATAGTAACTGTCAGAGTGCAATTTGCCTAGCAAAGAACCCACTATTCCATGCCAAGACCAAGCACATAGATGTGCAAAAGCATTTTGTGTGAGATATGGTTGAGGATGGCAAGGTGCAGTTGGAGAAGGTAGAAAGTTTGGCAAATATTGTTGATTCTTTAGCTAAGCCCATTAGCACAAAGGACTTCAGATGGTGTTTGGAGTCTACGAGTCTTTTAGCCCCTAGCAACTAAGTCAATGATAGTATAGATCCCCTGACTCTTGCAAGATATTCGACAAGTGGGAGAATATTAAGAAAACATGTGTCTCAACCTTACGATATTTTCTAGTTAGTCCCAAAAGTAGTTGTGAAGTTTTCCACATGTCGAGGCCTTGGAAAATGTAAAAATGCGTTGTTAAAAGATGCCCTATCTATAGTATAATACAGGAGGACCATTTTTAGATGTTATATGACACTTGTCATGACAATTAACAAGGTCAAAAATAGGGGATAAGAATTTGGACGTGAGACACTATTTTTAACCTGGTTCATGCCTATCCTGGGCAACACAAATCATGCATGTGCAAGACGTGTCAAGGAGGTTTTGCACATGGTATTGTAAAACCACGAGTGGTTTCCAGGTTGTGAGAAGCCTCTAAAAGGAGGGCGTGGGGAGAAGTTTGAGCATTTAGTTTTGTTTGCAAGATCGGGTGCTAGAAGACCGCTTGTGAAGTTCCTCCTAAATTAAGTTAAGATGATACTCTTGTAAGAACTTGCATTGCAAGTGTATTATAATCTCTATTGATTTGATAATGCATTATACAGGGCTTACACTGTGGGGTTTCTCTCTTGTAAGGCTTTCCCCATGATCAATCATTACATTATATGTTCATTGTTGTTTCATTTGTACACTTGTTTGTATCTTGAATGTTTTGTAATAGTTAAGATATTGCATAATTGTCCTCTCAAGATTAGTGTAGGAAGCAATTCCCCTCACCTTTGCTTCCTTACACCTGGTATGTTAGAAGATCTTTTCATCATACACTATCTATTACTCTTCTGCCTGACCATTAACATTGGGCAGATTATCTATATTCATAAAATTGTGAAAGTTTTCTTCTGCTCAGATGACAAAAGAAATGAAGAAACCATGCAGTTAGCTGGGAATGGTGTAGCAGAAGCAAAAAAATTGGGTGGTCTAAGGCTGAAATATCTGAGAATTCAAGGAATAGCACTTGCCGTGAAATGGATTGCCAAGGCGTCGGAGGGGAATGAACCATGGAAGAATCTGATCGGAAACAATATCAGCAAAGACACCCCCTCTCATGCCAAATTATGGAAGAATCTTCACCTTAATGACTTGTATGGAGCAAATTAAGACCTGAAGGTGGAAGGCTCCAATGTCTTCAAATCTATTTGGAAAGGCTGGAGTTGGGTGAAAAGTCTAATTTCAGACAACAAACTGTTTGATCAAAACCTTGTGCATTACTGCAAGGATGTTCAGCCACAAAATGGGCATCCAAAGGGATCAATTGTCTACAAGATATCATCGTGGATGGCAACCTGATTAGTTGGTAAGTCCTTGTGGAAAGGTGTGGGATCCTTCAATCTCAAAGGGGAACCTACTCAGTATTGAAAGACTCCTCGAGTTGTCTAAACCTCCCCAAAGATTGCAGTGCTATTATGGCAAACAGAGTTGCTTCCTATAGGCGGCCAGATGGTACTCCTCTTCCCTTAGTGAAAGCCAAATACATTTATAACCTCCTCACCCACAAATTTGACATTCTTGACCATCTTAATGCTAGGTGGAATCTTAACCTTACAAACCCCACCTGGAGAAAACATCTTCTTAGCCTTTGGCACCAGCCCCTTGAACCTAAAATTACTAGTTTCATCTGGTGCCTCCTTCTGCACAGACTACCATTTATGAAGCCTAATGGGGAACCCAATATCTGCTCAATTTGTAGATGTTGTGAATCCATGCTCCATGTTTTTTTCAATTGTTTCATTGCTAAAGAGATCTGGAACTTGTTTGGCTTTCTCCTAATGGCAACTTTAATATTATTCATGTGATATCTGGCACTATCTTGAGTAATAATAAATGCAGTGATTTCTTTTGGTCTATTCTTTTTCAGTAACTTAGGAATGATGGCTTATTCAGTGGGAAGGGTAGGTACCTTACTAAGTCTCTACAAAGACTCGTTTATTTTAACATTGCTTCACAGGTTACAGCCATTTTAAAGCTTAAGTGGGAAGAAAATTTCTTCAGCTGTTGAATGAAGGAAGAGCAGAAGTATATAAAAAAGATTTTGATTGTAGTTATACCGGCATTAAACCACAAGCTCCTGGAGATAAATTTGACATCACGATCAGAGATTTTCTGGAACAGATCAAAGAAAGTAAGGGGAAAGGGAAGCAGGGTGGGCAATCTTCATCTGCACCACCAGGCACCAAGGCACAGGTTCAATCAAGGGTCCCACCTTCTTCTCCCTCAACAGCCCTCCAATAGCAGTCAACAGAGCTGAAACTGGCATTTCTGACACAGGCACCTCAACTGAACCAGCTGCAGAAGCTTCCATCATCTGGAGTCCCCATACACAGAGGACCCAGATGCAGGGATTTTTAATGCTCCAATAGTGGGCAAACCTCCCGCCACCAATAAGGGGTGGTATTTCATCTTTTAAGTCTTAAATTGCATTTACTTCATTATATACTGAATGCATATTTTGGTGTGTACCTCTCATGGAGGTTAATGAGTTTGAAAGCTCTCTGATGTACCTTTCAATGTATGCTTACAGATTATAATCAATAGAAAAATTAACCATCTCTGTAAAAAATACTCTTTTCTGCAGAAAGATCCTAAAAGAAACCCAGGTACAAAATCAAAATTACTGAGTACAAAGCTCTCGATTCTCTAGGTCCCTGTGGAACACTTTCAACAACAACTCAGCAACATAACCTTTTAAGTAATGTCAACTTCTCCTTAGTGAAGGAAAGCATTACACGTTACCGTGCTATTATTTTACCAAAAAAGCACAATAGTAAACAAAATGTTCAGAGAAACTCTATTTAATCAATCAACATTCCATATATAAGTTGATGCTTGTAAATGAGAAACTAGGATAGTTCTAGATTACCAAGTTGACTTGGTTGATTCGCCATTGTATTTTACGCTGCTAGCTAGGACACTGGTCCTTTTCGAGAGAGAGAAAAGATTTAGGACAGACAGGTACTGCAACGCTGCCAAGTATCCTCCAGCCTTTACAAAAATGAACATAGAAGAACTTGGATTAGTTCCCAGCCACCATACTGAAATCTCTAGATAAGAACCTAGCAACTTCAATCTGGTTGTATGATCTCATGAAGCTCCGCTGCAGGTAGTGGCTCCATTCAAATCATATGTCACTGATCAAGTGGATTTAAGCCCTGCTGGAATGACAACTAGCAAATGTATAAATACATGAACATGAGTTCCAGACTCCAGTTCTACTGGAGTTTCAAATTGTAAAAAATGAAAGACATGTGAAGCTTAGGTCCCTTATTTCAATCATATTCCTCTAATGATGATGTTTCAATCGTATTTACTTAACTGTCAAACATGCAAAATTTAAACAAAAATAGAATTTAATCATAACTTTACTCTTGTGATGAATAGAAAATTCAACTGATCAAATGCATCTCTGATCTTGATTTTTCCAACCTTTTATCGGTCAATCAGTGCATGTTAAGCATGAGGCTGAATACTGATTTATATTTATTCTATTAACAAGCATATATTATAATATGAAAAAAACAAATCTTACAGCCAGGAAGACCACATCATGCTGATGCAATGCACACCTTCAATCAAAAAATGATTGTGAAGAGAAAAAATAATATAAGTTGGTAAATTTTACGATTTTATCAGGTAGAACCAAACACCTTTTGGATCTTGTCCAGACTTGCAGTTGCAATTTACTTGATCTGGACAAGTAGAAAACTAAGATTGCCGTAATTGATACAAAAACTGGTTTAATTTGAACTCTACACAATTTTTATTCCACTAATGCAAAGTGAATAATCTAAAATAAATTATTGATCAAGCTACTACAGTGAAAAAGAAGCTGGTTTTCTTTTCTTTTGCCTTATTTTCCAGGAATCAGAGAAAATATTTCATTTAAGCTCTAATCCAGACAATATACATTCTAATTTGATTAACCTAATATCCAGACAATGCAAAGGGAATCATCTAAAATAAATTATTGATCAAGCACCCATGGAAAAAAAGAAGGTGGCTTTCTTTTCATTTGCCTTGTTCTCCAGGAATCATATAGAACATTTTATTTGAGCTCTAATCCAGACAATATACATTCTAATTTGATTCATCCGATATCCATATTAATTGATATATAAATTGCCTTGAAATATTTGTTAGAAATAGATAATACTGAGAGGGGGGGTGAATCAGTATTTCAATCTTTTTGCCTACAACTGGATATTATTAACTACTTTAATACATGCATAAGGAAGTAAATCAATAATGCTGAACAGTATAAACAACCATGCACAAAGAGAGCTCATAACACCATATTTTGTTAACTAGGGAAACCCTGGCCAAGGAAAAATCCTGATAGGGATGAAACCCACAAGATGATTCACTATATAAGAATCCGGTTAAGGATATTGACCCTGTTAGATGTCTATGAAGAATGTATAGTGTCTTGAGTCCCTGTTAGGAGACTAGGCCTTGTTAGAATTAGAAGCCTCAACCCTGTTAGGAGTTGCTTCAACCCTGTCAGGAGTTGGTGATCACATACAAATGTGTGCAAGAAGAGCCCACTTCCCTAACATGCAACTATACAATAAGTTCTTCAAGAGAATAGATATACATACAATACTAGATCACTTGCTATACTTTGTAATTCTTCTGATTGTTAGTTCTTCATACAAAGAGTGATTGCGCATATATCAATTTGCATCATATCTTGCATAACATTGCTTTGCATCACATATCACAATATTGCATACACATCTCACTTCGCAATTGAAGTTCTTTACTTATATCACTCATATCAATAAATTCTTCCTTAGTTGGCTCACATATCATCCTTAGAGTCAGCTCATCAAGATTTAGTAAACAAAACAATTTTGTATGTCGTACAAGTCAATTTGCTGACATGCTCTGTTTTGCACTATGAAGTAACTGCATAGGTATTTTCTTCATAACTTGAACTTGGTTGCTCATAGGGACGTGCACTGGTATGCATCATCAGAATTACATCATACATCTATGGTTAACTGTGCAAGAGAATATTCTGCTATCAACAAATCATGTCATGCTGTTGTAACATTGTCCAATACTTAAAAAAATTTCCTTCACAATTAAACTACAAAACATATGTTGCCATAAATGACAACCACATATCTCACCTAATTTGATTGATTGGCCATATTGCCAACAGTCTCCCCCTTTGGCATTAATGGTAACATTGTGGGAAAATTGGCTAAGTTCCAAAAATGTTGTCGTACCAATCAAAGTAAATAACCATACATAACACAATAAAGAAAAAATTATATTCATGTTTTAAAAAGATTACATCCCTTATAACTCCGATTACCAGGTTTGCTTAAGGCAAAGCTTACTACTATATGTCAAAGTACAACTATATAACTTACAATTACAATTTTTCTTATTTCTCCCCCTTTGACATCAATGACAAAGGTGTCAACAAAAAGAAAAACCTGTCAAAATCTGAAAACTACATCAAAATTTGGAAAAACAATCACTGAAGTTAGTCTTCAACTATGCAAGATGTTTTTTCCAACTTTCCTTTAATGCATCTGACACACTTATTAGCGCACATAAAGCATATGCTGCTAACTCTGCTGCATTCAAGTCTGTAGCCACAAACTTGTCATATGAGCTCTTAGCTGCCAAGCATTCCTCCAACTGATTTTGTAACAATGTAATATATGGGGATAAATGGTCCCTCAAAAGAGTAAATCTCTTTAGAGCTTTCTCCTTTTTTGCTTGTATATCCCAGATGCTATCATGAAGTGCTTGCATTGTGTGCTCAAAGGTTTCTAATTTCTGATTCTGTTTCAGAAAGTTATCAGTGAGCGTTTGAAGCTCAGTTACTTTCTCTTTGATTTGCTCATCAAAATTGTGAAGGTGAAGGTATGCTAAATTGTACTTAGCATATATCTATTTCCCTTATTCCATACTCTACCTCAATGCCTTAATGCATACATTTAATGTTTCTATATCATTTCTTATATTTGTACACATGGTATTGAGAAGTTTACCATCATGCTTAGTATGTGCTTGAATTGTAGCAACATTGGTAACCGTTGTAAACTCATTATCAAAGGTTTTGCACACACTTGTTGCTCTCTACTGAATGTCTGCAGATGTATCAACATAGCTTACTATCTTCTCCAATCTATCCAAAACTAAAGTCAAAGTCTTCTCCATTGACAAAACTAAAGCTTAGGGCGCACTTGTAGTAGCTGCCTCAGTCATAGTTTCCAATTTCTTTTCAGAAGATGCATCTTCTTTCTTCTACTCCTATTTTTCTTCTTCATCAGAAGAGCTGCTATAATCAAGAATATTGCCAACAATGGCAGAGCCAAAATCTTTGAATGGATCTTCAATTCTATCCACTGTTACCTTGGTGTTATCCACTTGCATTGATTCACTGTCAATAGTAATGTGTGGTGAATCACTTGGAATTGAAGTTTCAGCTGGTTACTCAGAACTGTGAGGTGGACTGATTGTTGCCATAGTAGGGCTTGTCTTCTCTGACTGCGCACTCTCCTTAGACTCCTTAGGCATAGTAGACATGTATGTGACTATTGCCTTTTGAGTTTCCACATTCACTTCTTCATAATTTCCTCCCATAAGAAGAATAGATCTCTTCTTATTTCTCAAAAATGGTGCTATTCCTTTCAGAATTTCCTTCATCTCTTCCTCATTATTTTCTATACATAGCTTTTTCACCATATTCATCCTTATTTGTTTATCCTCTTCAATTACTCTACTTTTTCTACTTCTTAGTCTATTGTACAAATCTTCAAGTATTTGACCTTTTATGCTATCAAACCTTTTATCTTTCAAAATCATATTTCTAACTACATCATTTTCTAGCTGTCTCCTATCCATATTATTTTACAAATCATAATACTTATTTAATTGCACAAAGTTGTTGTCATTAATAATTTGCATATTGAGATTTTCTACCTTTGGCTTCCATGCTTTTCTTCCTGCTGAAGTTTTTGCTTCCTGATCTGCTGGCTCTACTGGTCTGTCACCAAATTCTTCTTCAGATTCAGAAGAACTGATTTGCAAGGTTCTCCTCCTCTTACTTGGTCCACTTGTTGTTTGCTGGACTCTCTTCTCAGAAGGAGTTTTCTCAACCCTTGTGGACTTTCTTGGTGCTGATGCTTCCCCTGTTTTCTTTGGTTTCCTCAAGGGTTGTTGCTACGCAACTGCTGTATATGGCACTGCAAGTGCTTGGGCACTTGTCTGTGCAACTGTGACCTCTTCAGTAGATCCGGCCATTTCAATAGGTGTAGGGGTCAATAGTTTAGTTTGACCACTAGCCCTCATTTCTAAGGCTATCCCTTTTACGTCTTCAAATTCCTTTCTAGACATCCCTGAATCTTTCAAGATGGAATCAATCACTTTGTCTACTTTCTTCTTGATATCCTTGTCCATTAGATTTGTTTTGACTTCTTTCATCTTTTCAACATATGTACCTTATCTAGGGCATCCAAAATCAACTTCAGAGTGTAGAATCATTTGCGCATAGCCTTCAATTAGTTCAGCACTCATTTCATAACCCATTGATTCAATAGACTTCACTCAAGGAACTACTGCCTCCATGCATGTGAAATCCGTTTCTACCATGAAACATAGTTCATCCTTATATTTTTCTATCAACGTAGGAGGTATCCTATACCTTTGCTTCATTTCAGCTTGGAATGATTTAATCATTCTGTCAATATCATTGTCCCTGATTGCTTCTGACTTAGATCTGTAAGCACGAATGATAGTTTGCATTGCGCACTCATTTCCATCCCAATTTGAGATACTAGGAAACTTCTTAGCTGCGTAGAAGAATATATGAGTTAGTAGGGATTCAAACCTAAAGACTGGGCTCCTAGTCTTCTTAATTTTTGCTATGTTATCCAACAACTGATTTTGGATAATATCACATAGATTAACCTTTTTACCCTTTACTGCCATCACATAAGCTGCATGAAGAAATCTGGCAGTGACTGAATCTATCCTAGATCCATGGTTGAACTTATACCCTAAAATTTTATTGATAAGTCAGACTCCATCATCTTGAATGGTGTTGATCTTCATGTTTCTGCCATCAAAACTTGTGTTGAGATTTGTTTCAACTAACTTGCGCACATTCTTTATGTTCACGGGATTGCATCCTTCATTACTCAAACCTGTGACCTTGTGAATTAGGTCATTATCGATGCATATAATTGAATCTCCCAACCATATAAGGTCATCATGAGCTCTCCTCAAAATGATTCTTGTCCATTTGTAGTTATCAAAGTTGGTATAGAACATATGCTTCACTAGGTTAAGTTGTTCTAGGTATGCATATTCTGGTTTCAATGACAAATCATTGTTGCACATTCTCTCCGATTCCTTATGAATCTCAGTATCTCCTAAGCTTTCTATTTTACAGTGAATGCAACTTCTTATGTCTTCAACATGAAGCACATTTTCCGGTACTTTCAAAAATGCTCCAATGGGATCATCAAGTAAGGAAACAAATGGGTGTTTCTTGAAGTTATATCTAGATCTATCACTGATATTGAACACTCCTTGTGTTTCCATTACTAAAAATATGCTCAACGAATTCGAAAAATACCTTAATTTTGTGTTTCACGATTTTCAGCAATCACACGTATCTGCAAACTTCTTTAGGACTTCAAATCTTTCTTCAATCTTGCAGTTTAAGATTTCACACAAGCAAATGATGTTCGTAAATCAATTTGCATCCTTTAAATCTTTTGCACTCTGTACTTTGCATTAAATGTGTATCTGCCACTAGTCCAAAATACTGTCTTTGTATAACAGAGGTTATTTTTTCTTACACAACCTTATATTGGTCGTATTAAGCAATGCGCACTTCACTGTAGACTCCTCTCAAAGTCTAGTATGTCCTGTTAACTGCGCAACTTGTGATATTCTCTCTAACATCTGTTATTGTTAATTGACGCACTGTTTTACTGAAAATGCTTAATGCAAGTAGGTTGGGTCACAGACAATAAGTGACTTTACTGTTTTATCAGGTACATTAGGATGTGCTTCTTCCTGAACTATATGAGAACTTCCTAATGTACCTAATAAAACAATAAAGTCACTTATTGTCTGTGACCAAAGTTATGTGTCCAAAGTTATTACATAATTGACATATAGGTACATTCCTTCTTTGGTCATTATTCTGGTTGTCAAGTGCTCTGCAATTCCTTGCTATGTGTCCAAGATTGTTGCATTTGTAACAAACAATTTGTCTTCTTTCTCCACTTTCATTGCTATGAGATCTTCTTCTATTGCCCGCACGGTTAGTATTCCTAAACATTCTACTATTTGCATTATCATTATCAAATTTAGGTTTCTTACAATCTACTGCATAATGTCCATATCCATGACAATTATGACAATAAAAAATTGAAATAGGTTTAAAAGACTTACCTTTGCAATCGTCTCCAGTATGGTCAAGTTCATTACATTTGGCATGAGATTCCTTTCTTCTATTATCCTCATCTTGATCAGATTCTTTAGATATCTCAGAGTGAGTAACATTCTCCTTGTCTTTAGATGTATCATCTATTTTGCTTATGCGTAGATCGTTTTTGACTTCAGGAGTATGAGGTTCTTTTCTCTCAATAGATTTCTTGGTGGATTGTCCAAGGAAGAATCCAAGTCTAGTCTTGTCATAACTAGGTCTCTGTACAAATATTTGTTCTTCAATCTTTTCACTACTGGTATATAATTTCTCAAGTTGTTGTTTGGTTTGCACCAATTCACCTTCCACAATAGTGTTGTATTTCTCTAATTCTACATGCTCCAACTTGATAGATTCCAATTCAAATGTTAATTTGCTGAACTGGGATCTTAGATCTGCATTTTCGACTTCTATTTTAGAGTCATTCTTTCCTCCATTTTTCTTAAGACTTAGCTTGAGTTCAACTATTTTTAACTCATGTTTCAAAATCTCATTTTCTTTCTTTACATCTTCAATATAATCATCACTAGTTTGCTCACTAGGTCCTTTTTGCTTCAGGTCATTTATCTTGTCCTTTAGTTCACCAATATAAGCTTTTGCGTCTTTGTATCTGTCTTTTAGGCCATCTCTTTCATCAATAAGGAGATCAATTTGTTCAAGAGCTTCTTGAAGATTCTTCTTCAACTGTTCCATATCCATAGGGATCTTATTCAAGTTGTTAAGCCTCTTCTGAATAACTAAGCTCTGATACCAACTGTTAGAAATAGATAATATTGAAGGGGGGGTGAATCAGTATTTTCAATTTTTTTGCCCACGACTAGATATTATTAACTACTTTAATACATGCATAAGGAAGTAAACCAATAATGTTGAACAATATAAACAACCATGCACAAAGAGAGCTCATAATACCATACTTTGTTAACTAGAGAAACCCTGGCCAAGGGAAAACCCCGATGGGGATGAAACCCACAAGATGATTCACCATATATAAAAATCCGGTTAAGGATATTGACCCTATTAGGAGTCTATGAAGAATGTATAGTGTCTCGAGTCCCTGTTAGGGGACTAGGCCCTGTTAGAAGCCTCAACCCTGTTAGGAGTTGGTGGATCACATACAAATGTGTGCAAGAAGAGCCCACTACCCTAACATGCAACTATACAGTAAGTTCTCCAAGAGAATAAAGATACATACAATATTGGTTCACTTGTTGTACTTCGCAATTCTTCTAATTGTCAGTTTTTCATACAAAAAGTGACTGCGCATATATCAATTTGCATTATATCTTGCATAACATTGCTTTGCATCACATATCACAATATTGCATACACATCTCACTTCGCAATTGAAGTTCTTTACTTATATCAATCATATCAATAAATTCTTCCTTAGTTGGCTCACATATCATCCTTAGAGTTGGCTCATCAAGATTTAGTAAACAAAACGATTTTGTAAGTCGTACAAGTCAATTTGCTGACATGCTCTGTTTTGCATTGTGAAGTAACTGCATAGGTATCTCCTTCATAACTTGAACTTGGTTGCTCGTACGGACATGCGCACTGGTATGCATCATCAAAATGATGTCATGCATCTATGGTTAACTGCGCAAGGGAACATTCCAAGGGAATATTCCGCTATCAACAAATCTTGTCATGCTGCTGTAACATTGTCTAATACTTAGACAATTTTCCTTCACAATTAAACAGCAAAACATATGTTGCCATAAATGACAACCATATATCTCACCTAATTTGACTGATTGGCCATATTGCCAACAATAATTGACAAAAAATGCTGATGATAAAATCTCCTAATGAATGCACTATGCATAGACCACAACAGTCACAAAACCAACTAGACTTCTATCAAGGGCCTTCCACCATGAGTGGCATTCATATTCATTAATATTCATTGATCCAGAAGTTTAAATTTCATCAAATGATAGTAATATAACTTACAGTATTTGACAGTTAACATAAAAAGGCAATCCGTGAGTTAAGCTCATTGAGGTATAATTTATAATTTGTTAATGGGAATAGCATAACTTTCCCAATTGGAATAAAATTGTCAAATAGAATGCATTAAAAATATGTCCTTCATTCCTCCTCTCAGCCCTCTTCGCAAATTAATTTCTAATTCCCAGAAATTAATTATGTAAAATAAAACAGCATCCAAGGGGTTGTCCAATCCCTGATGGCTTCTTACAAGGTCTAAGAATGTTACAGACCTGATCAATACCACACATCACTTATGCATAATCAGGAAACTCCAGGTGGACCGTATGAAGAAGCCATTAAAGATTTTGTTATAATATTACAATTCACGAATGGGATGAAATCATTTGAAAATTTCATCTTGAATAACCAAAAATCCAGATTAACAAGATTCCTGGACAGTTAAATACAGAAGCAATCTCAACCCAGATAAAGTTCAAGAACAAAACCTACTCCATGTGAAAATATGCAATCAAGGCTCTCCGACAATAAATCAAACACACGCTCCTTGCAAAAGACAAGAAAAGAAGATTTTTCTACTTATTTCGCTTTTATAAGCCAAATCATAAGCCACAAGAAACATTAAAATCAATAGGAAGAAGCATAAATATAACACTTTTGACTTAAACTAAAAACACTTGTGACTTCATCTAAGGCAGTCATAATTTTTTTGCCTTGAGATCAGCAGAAGGGAGTAGAAGCGGAGAGAGAATCTGCCATCATAATATTAGTATCATGAAAGCAAGTAGTTTAATGCATTTAGTGAGTGCTTATTTGACAGCTGCTTGACCCCAATGTCTGCCAACATAAGTAAAGCAGGTAAATAACAATTTTGAAAGAGTTCAATACTGATTAACATGATCATGGCATCAGAAAAACAGATCGTGTTGACAAGGTACATTGAGTGTAGATTTGAATGTTGTGATGCCTGTAACATGTACCTAATAGGGTTAGTTCTAGTAAATATTCAGAGATATTGTTGACTTGGCTTCATGTAGGTTGGCTTATATAGCCGTTTCAAAAATTTGTGGTTCATTGTATTGAATGTTGCTGCGGAGCTGTAAAGGAAATCAAATTTTGTACTTCCCCAGCTGTTAGCCTAACAATTTTAGTCTGTTTAATCTCGATATGAGACATGATTGGAGTCCTTCAAGCCTGCCACTTTAGTGAGCTGTGGTTGGAGTTCTTCAAGCCTTGGCTTTGTAACAAGCTTTTAAGTATAGACTCAGTAGTGTTTGTTTATCATATGATATATTGAGGAGCAATGCTGAATTAATGATGAGACAGGTTGATTACAGTACTAAATTAGTGATGCCTTCTCAAAAAAGAATGACAAGGGACATCCACCTTTGGGTAATGGTTCAGTTATGCTCATCCATCAAACTAACCTCTAGAATTTCTTTCTTTAATTCCGCTAATTCTTTCTAAGCCTTTGTATGTTGTTGTGTGCAGCCCCACTGAAAATGGCATGGTCCATAATAGCATTAAATTTGTCCTCTCCGTCATCAAAAATTGAGTTATTTAAAGGGGCAAATATCTCATGTTACACTCAAAAAAACTCTCAAGTCACACAATAAAGTAAATGACGATTCGTAAGGAATCACAAATGCAACTCTGATCAAAATATTTGAAACACGGTCATAGGAATTAAAACATATAATAGACTGACTGAAAAAAAGCTTGAAATCTCCCCCGATCCACTTCGAACAAACTAACTAGAATAATAATTTACAATTATTTGGAAAAAAAAAGTGGTAGACCATATCATGTGTGGCTGCTATACCCAGTCATCACTCTCAACTATGTGAGATTGGAAAAGAGAATAAAGTTCTTATTAAGTGTTTTTGAGTTTTGGAAACAGGGAAGGAGAGATGAAGGTACACAGTTTTGGTAAGGGGTCAACATGGGTAAACATGACCAAAAAATTCATGAGTTTGTGGAAAGTGGGGGATGGCTATATGTAGAAATTTCTATCTAAATTTAAAAAAGAAAAACTCAAAATGATTCAGTCGAACTCACAATTACACCAACCACATGGCAGATACATCAGATACCACCTACTGACAGTAATCATTATATTTGTTAAAACATAAGACACTGACTATGACCCAACACAGAAGACACACAATACACAGACATTAAACAGGCATAGAGTGATAGTGAAAAACAATAAATGAGAACAGATGCAGAATTAAGAAAGCTAAAATGTCTGCCATAATAAGCTTAAACTCTACTTATTGCATTTTTCCTGAGCGACGAACAGGCAAATTTTCAAATGTATGTCAGAAGGCTATTTCTTGAACTGCAGGTCATCTGGGATGTCCGAACATTCCCCAGAGCACTAGGGCTTCCCCTTGGCATTCCATGGGGTGTGATCTCTATAAAATCCCCTAAATTGAGAAGACATCCCCATTTTTTCACTTCTTTTTGGGAAGTGAGCAGAGAAATTATGTCCCCAACCTTGAGTTCCAGAACTATCACTGTTTCCTGGGATAGGTCAAAACCCATTGACATGTTCCTGGGATAGCTCAAAAGCATTCATAACAAAGTTGAGGTCAATGAACAATCCATCAAAACATAGATCAGATCCAAGGACAAATTGTCAAATGATTTGCAATGCAAAACGATGCTCTAGTAGCCTTATGGCAATTGTAAGCTCTTAGGTAAACTGTAAAAGTGGAACTAGTGGATAGGCATCTTGATCTTCTACACTCTAAACTATTAGACTAATAGAATGCCTTCAGACTTCAGTTATTCCATGTGGAAGTCTATTATTCAGAACAGCAATAAGAGAGATATCTTAAGTCATATCAATAGATTTTAAATGAACAATTAATGAAAGAAATTCAAAACCTAGCCCTAGCATTTGAAATCCCAACATGATGAGCCTCAGTGATAAAGTACAAGCAACTCACAAATAAGCCATTAGGAATATATTCAATAATGGACAAGTCAGTATTCTGGCTGTAAAAGATATCAGTCTGGATAATGTGTAGAAGCTCAAAACTTTTAAATCAGGTCATAATGTGACTACAAATTTAGTAACACTACCTGGCCAAACAATCATAATTCCAAATGAATATACTTGAACTAAGACAATCACAAAATTTGAAAAAAACAGCAATTCTGTTGCCAACATAAAACAAACCCAACAATATAGCAACATCAATAGGTAGATGAGATGTCAATATTCGAGGCCTACAAAGATCAAATTCTCCATCTCCTGAAAGATGGTATAATTCAGTTTATGTCAACATAAGATAATCCACACATGCCTCTGGCCTCATGAATTTAATCAACAAATGCAGCCATTATGGTGTTTTCTCTGTTCACAAACAAAAATTGAAAGATCAAAAATTAATCTGATTTCAAATCCTTCTTCAATCAATTAAGTGAAGAATTTCTCAACCAGCTAACAAGCATATCAGAGAGAGTGCTTTGTGGTAATCCTAGTGTCCAGCTTTGATGCGATAGCTAATTTAAATAAACTGCTGCATCTTGATGAAGATTGTCTACGACAATATAGTTTGGTTGGCAATATAACAAATCTTCAAGCATGCTAGTTCCTGCCAATTGTATATAAAACTTTAATCATAAATGATAGCAGACCTGATGCCTGAAAATTTCAAAACTTAAGTCAGCCACTGTACAGCTATATTGTTGCATATAATCCTCTTCTAGAATTTAGTAATTTATCCATCCTTTTGTCAAAGCTAATACATAAATTTAATCATCATCTTCTCAAATAGATTTAGCTCTTGATAAGCAAATATGTGCTTCTTGATACAGAGAAATAACTCTTTTGTTCTAAGAATCAAGAAAAATCTGATTTCAATTTCAGCATTGAAGGACAAAGGGTATCAAGTTACATTTGTTGAAGGTAAAGTGCTTGCATGGAAGAAAAACACTAGCATTAAGATAGCTCATAAAATTGGTGTTTGTAAATAGAGTCTACATACACTTTTTGTTTGTCCTATTCAAGCTTTAGCAGATGACTCCATCAATACAAGTGAGTTGTGGCATAGAAGACTTCCTCACTTAAATTTCAGGGCTTTCTTCCGTGGAGAAGATGATTGTGTTAGAAAATAAAGTCCACCAAAAAAAATGAGAGGGGCGACAAAGGGGGAGGGATTGGGGGGGGTGAATCAGTTGTGCAATTAAAACAACTCTCAATATCTTTATTAATTCCAAAGTATGTAAATAGTAGGTTCAAAAACCAGAGAAAGATAACCATGCACAATAACACCAGATATGTTAACTAAGGAAACCCTAAATCAAAGGGAAAACCCGATGGTGATGCCCACAAGATGATGTACTTATATAAAAGTTCCTTGTGAAATGATAGACCTTGTTAAGAGCCGATGAATTACAATCAATACACATGAGTCCCTATTAGGAGACTTTGAATCCCTGTTAAGAGTTGAAAGGAGGACAACTGAAGCCATTGTTCAAATAGCCTTAGAAATGGTCTTCACTAGACAATCTTCCGAATAAGCATATCCAAGATTTCTGAACTGACTAAACAACAACTCCTTTACCAATGCAGTTCTTTTGAAGCTCACAGTACATCAATCCACATCAATCTTTGCTCTGATCAAAAGATATTCACATTGAAGTTTGCACAGTGATCTCACTGATCAAAAACCACACTTTGCCACAAGGAAATAACCTTCCTTTATACCAACTGTTAAAGTGAATTATTGAGTCGGCCTTGAGGCTTCCCAACTTAAAATATTAATATAGGACAATCTTAAGATACTACAACACACGTTACATTATGATTTTACACTTCTCAAGATTTCCAACAAACTGTCGGCTCATAGTCTTCATAACTTTTCACACAATGATCTTCTGATTATGCCCTCTTAACCAAGGCATCTCTGTCACATCCTAAACCTTTGTCTCAGTTCGCCTAAACCAATTCCATCCCTATGAGGAGACAAAATCAAAACAACAATACCCGCTTTCTAGAAAAGTTGTTTGAAAGCTACCTTCACTAAAATCCTCATTACTCAAGCCACTCTTCATATTTCCGTACGCACTCATAATGGTAGCATCTAGACATACTGCTGAACATATCCTCAAGTGCACATAAGCTGATCTTCACTCCTTCAACCATGCTGAACACTTCTTCCTCTATAACTTTGCCAGTCTTCACTGAATAACAAGCATATTGACATCAATAACAAACATTGTCACGAATGCAACACATAATCATTGAATCATGTCTCCAACAATGCTAATATACTCCCCTATAGGAATATCATCAACATTCATGTTAACAATCTCCCCCTTTGGCATTGATAGCAATCTTTCTCATCTACCTTTACTCCCCCATTCATGTTGCCCATTAATGTAAACATACATCTCAATCTCAGACATGTTGTAAAGAGTTTTTCATGTTTAAATCACAACCATACAAGTAATCAGCAAACCTCTCTCATACATTAAAATTTCCAACCATTCTTCCCTATCAATCAACACTCTCCCCCAAAAGTTGTTTTTCATGTACACATCTCTCCTCCATTGACATCAATGACAAAGGTATCATTATGTCAATTCGGAATTCAATCATTTCCAAAATAATATGTTCAAGCTCAACTGTCCAAAGACACTATGAAATTCCAAAACCCAGAGTCCTTAATGGACTCAACTCAAACACAGATACTCCCCCATAGGAGAAGCATCAAGCATCCAATTTAGATAAAGTAATAGTGATGTGCTACAAGTTGAACTGATGCAATCTCTGCATCAACTACTTTGAAGTAGGTTGGGAAGTAACCCCAAGCATACCTCTCAAGTACTCGAATGTGTTCTTAGCCAAAGGGTTTGTAAATATGTCTGCTATTTGCTCCTTTGTGCTAGCATATTCCAATCTGATTTCTTGCTCTGCAACTTTCTCTCTTGAAAAGTGATACTTGATAGAAGTATGCTTTGTCTTTAAATGTAAAACTAGATCCTTTGACATACCATACTTGTATTATCACAATGTATGATAATAGGTTCTATAAACTCTATTCCAATATCCTTCGACATCTGCTTCATCCAACTAATCTAATTACAACTATTTGTTGCTCCTACATACTCTGCTTTTGTTGTGATTTGTGAAATGCAATCTTGTTTCTTGCTTAGCGAAGAAAACAATCTTCCTCCTAAGAAGAATGCTCCACCACTAGTGTTGTTTCTGTCATCAACACTTCCTGCCCAATCAGCATTAGTGTACGCACATAATGTAAAATCATGTGATCTATCATACCATAAGCCATAATTAGGTGTGCCTTTCAAATATCTAAAAATTCTTTTTACTGTTGCATAGCGTGTCCCTTTAGGATCTGCTTGAAATCTTGTCACTATTCCAACTGCATTAGCTATATCAAGTCTAGTATGTGTCAAATATTGTAATCCATCAATTATAAATCTGTGTTTTTTCTATTCAACACTAGGGGATTCATCTTTGCTAGACAATTTACAACCAATTAGCGTAGGCGTTCCAATAGGTTTACAACTTTCCAATCTAGATCTTTTCAACAAATCTTTAAGATACTTAGCTTGTGATGTTAGAATTTCATCTTTGTTTTGTGCAATCTACAATTCCAAGAAGTATTTTGTCTTTGCAATCATACTCATCTCAAATTACTTCTTCATTTCTTATGAATATATCTTGTTTCATCATTACCTCCAAAAATAATGTCATTTACAAATATGTCAACAATCGGTAAGCCATTATCATACTTTCTCAAATATAAGTTACTATCAACATTACCTTTCAGAAATCCCAAACTTGTCAAATATTTGTCCAATCTTGCATACTAGACAAGTGCTTGTTTCAATCCATACAGTGCCTTTTTCAATCTGCAACCCATAGCTTCTATATTTGTCAAAGGAAAACCATCAGGTCATTTAATGTATACCTCTTCTTCAAGTTCTCCATTTAGAAAAGATGATTGACATCCATTTGATAAATTGTAAAGTTCTTGTTAGTTGCATATGCCAAAAACATTCTTACTACTAATCTAGCAATAGGTGCAAAAGTTTATTTTAAATCAATGCCTTCTTGTTGTGAATAAACTTTACATACCAATCTTGCTTTGTTTCTCACAACCTCGCCTTGTTCATTCATTTTGTTTCTAAACACCCATTTAGTTCCAACAACATTCTTATCTTTATGTCTAGGAACCAATTCCCAAGTCTAGTTCTTTTCAATCTGCTCTAATTTTGCTTTCATAGCTTTAATCCTTATTTACCGAATTCGTGCCCTAGAGGCTGGATCCGAATTCAAGTCCAATTTGGATCCAGATTCGTGCAAATCTAGGTAAGGTCCTTGTTTTACATAGTGGATTCATCTGGATTCGTGGACCTAGAGGCTGGATCCGAATTTGGGTCCAATTCAGGTCCAGATTCGTGCAAATCTAGGCAAGGTCCTTGTTTTACATAGTGGATTCATCTAGATTCGTGGACCACGAATCCGAACAAATCCACTATGTAAAACAAGGATCCCACCCGGATCTACACGAATCCTCAAGGATCGACGGGTTTAAGTGGATCTAAGATATTTAATGACTTTTTTTAATATTTTTTTTGCTTTCTAGTCCTAAAATGACCCTTTTATGCATTATATATTCTAAAAACTGAGAGAAATATATATATATATATATATATATATATATATATATATATATATATATATATATATTCATGAATCCTCCACAAATCCTAATTGGGAAAAAAAATTGCGAATCTACAGATCCGATTCACATGCCCGAACCAGATTCGTATCCCAAATCAATAACTAAGCTTTAATCCAATAATCATCTTTGCAAGCTTCATCAGCATTATTAGGTTCAACTTGAGAAATCAAACACAACTCTTCACTTACCTTGTTCCTTGTCATAACTCCTTTGTTAACAATTTCAATTCCGATTTCTGCTCTAGGCTAAGATCTAGGTTCTTCTCTCTGTATTTTCCTTGTAATTCAACCTGTAAATCAAAGTCAATTTCATAAAACAATTCCTACTCAACATTCTGCTTGTTGGCTCTTTGATTATTCTCTCCATCAGAATCATAGTCAAGTATCCTTTCCTGAATTCTAAACTTTTCATCAACTCTTACATTAGCACTTTCAACAATAGTCTTTGATCTATGATTAAAACATTAGTATACTTTGTTTTTTAATGAATAACCAAGAAACATTGTTTCATCACTTCTTGAATCAAACTTTTCAATATCATCATCTCTTTTAAAATAGCATTTACTTCCAAAGATTCTAAAGAACTTCATAGAAGGTGCATGACCAAACCAAAGTTCATAAGGTGTCTTTACCAATGCCTTCTTATGTACTCTATTCATAGTGTATACTATTGTATTCACTACCTCTCTCCAAAATACATGCAATACATTGTTCTCAAACATCATTGCTCTTGTTGCCTCTACTACTGATTTGTTTCTTATCTCTACTACTCTATTATGTTGTAGTGTATTACAGGCTGAAAGCTCTCTCTTTAAGCCATTATCTTCACAAAAATTCTTAAACTCATTTGAAATAAATTCTTCTCTTCTATCAGATCTCAAGCATTTAATTTTCAAACCAGACTCATTCTCAACTCTACTCTTGAATATCTTGAATTTCTCAAAAGCTTGAGATTTATCTCTAAGAAATGCAACTCACATTATTCTAGTGAAAGCATCAATAAGAAGCATGAAATACCTTTCACCATACAATGCTCTTGTTCTTCTAGGACCACTCAGATGTGTGTATAATCTCCAATTTCGCTTAAGTAGTAAATGTCTTGCTAAGAAATGAACTTTTCCTCTGCTTTGCCAATATGCATTCTTTACAAATCATGTTGGTAGGTTCCACAATCTTAGGCAAATCTCTTACTGCAAATGTATTACTGACCTTCACAATGTTATCAAAGTTGATATGACAAAAATCTCTTATAACCGTCATTCACTTTAGCGACTAAACATGTCATTTCAAAAGGGTTCAACTGAAATACATTACCTCTTGTCCTTGTACTAGTACCAATCAAATTACCATCTTTATCCTTGATAATGCAAGTCTTTTGAATGAACTGCAACTAATATCCCTTGTCAACAAGTTGTCCAACACTTAAAAGATTATGTAAACTCCATTAATCATAGTTAACTCCATTAAACTTCGGACTTTCTTTTCTAAAATGTGCCATGGATCTCCTCAAGCTATTAAACTTTTCTTTCAAGGACCTGATGCTCTAATGCCAATTGTTAGAAAGTAATGTCGACCAAGATAACTAAGACGAGGGGTGAATCATTTATGAACTTAAAACAATATTCAATATCTTTACTAATTCCAAAGTATGTAAACAATAGATGCAACAACTATAGAAAGATAACCATGCACAATAACACTAGATATGTTATCTAGGGAATCCCTTGATCAGAGGTAAGATTTGTTAGGATTAAACTACGGACAGAAATAACAATTACATGCAAATATAAACAATATCAAAAAATAATAGATCACACAGAAAAGAACACAAGACACCAAGATTTCACGTGGTTCACCCAATCCCTGGGTTACGTCCACCAAACAACAACTCTGATATTATTACGATCCAATGATTACAACCTGATTACAATCTGTAATTCCTTATAGCTCAATACCACCGCAAGAACCAATTTTCACATTTCGGTAGGAATGATGCCCACAAGATGATGTACTAATATAAAAGTTCCTTGTGAAAGGATAGACCTTGTTAGGAGTTACATATGAGTCCCTGTTAGGAGATTTTGAATCCCTCTTAGGAGATTTCAACCCTGTTTGGAGTTGTGCCAACCTTGTTAGGAGTTGAAAGGAGGACAACTGAACCCATTGTCCAAATAGCCTCAAAAACAGTCTTTACTAGACAATCTTCCAGATAACCATATCCAAGAATTCTAAACCGACTAAACATCAACTCCTTTGCCATTATAGTTCCTTTGAAGCCCACAGTACATCAATCTCTACTTTGCTCAAAAGATATTTGCATTGAAGTTTGCACGATGATCTTCACTGATCAAAAACCACACACTACCACAAGGAAATAACCTTTCCTTTATACTAAGTCCGAAAGTATATTATTGATTCAGCTTTGAGGCTCTTCCAATTTACAATAATAATGTATTACAACCAAAGTAACAAGAATCACAATCGGATCGAAATCAGCAAGGACAAACCGAATTGTGAATCGGCCATGAATCAAAAATCGAATCGGCAAATTTTAAAAACCCTTGAAATTTAGAGATTTTAACAATTTAAAACTTATTTCATGCACCCTTTATTGAATATAACTTAAACACACTATAAAATCATCAAATAGAAGCTAACATACATAAACATGGAACATAAATGATAAATCCATCACATACGTAAATACGTTACACGTAAAATGTAAGTTGTAGCTGAAGTAAATAGAAATCATAGGATCATAATGAGTCAAATCATATAATGTATGTAAGATGAAGAATCAAGATCCATGAAATGTAAGTCTATCAATATCTGTAAATGTATGTCTATTAGTCTCTGTAAACGTATCCTTTTTTGGTGCTCTTCATTTTTCCTCTCTTCTACTCATGCTAAACAATTAATTAGAAGGCCTTTTAGGGTTGAAACAAAGAGGAAAGGCAAAAAAACACATTAAAAAAAGATGTGTTTTTATTAAAATTTGACTTAACTTTTTTCCTAACTACACGGCCGATTTTGCACGATTCACAAAGGTGATTCCTGTGATTTTTGGCATGAATCAGCAATTCATGCCATGAAATTGTTGAACTGATTCATCGGTTCCAAAAAAAAAATCGGGAACCATGAATCGAGTCGCCAAACCAATGATTCAAGCAATTTCATGGTGATTCTCATTACTATGATTACAACACACATTACTTTATGATTTTACGCTTTTCAAGATTACCAACAAACTGTTAGCTCACAATCTTCATAACTTTTCACACAATGATCTTCTAATTATGCCTTCTTAACCAAGGCATCTCTGTGATGTCTTAAACCTTTGTCTTAGTCCGCTTAAGCCAAGTCCATCCCTATGAGGAGATAGAATCAAAACAACAACACCCACTTTTTAGAAATGTTGTTTGAAAGCTACCAATCTTCATAGCTTTGTACACACTCATAACTGTAGCATCTAGACATACAGGCGAACATATCCTCAACTACAAATAAGCTAAGCTTCACTCCCCAAACTGCACTAAACACTTCTTCCTCTAAAACTTCGTCAATCTTCACAGAATAAAAAGTATGTTGACATCAATGACAAACACTATCATGAATGCAACCCATAACCACTAAATCATGTCTCCAACAATGCTAGTATAGTCCCCCATAGGAATATCATCAACATTCATGCTAACAAGTTGTTGATCTTCCAAAGCTTAATCAAGAGCATGATGGTATTTCCAAAGGTTGTGCTCTAGGTAAGAATATTAAAGCTCGTTTTCAAAATACTGAAAGTTGAGCAAAAGAAATTTTAAATCTGATGCATTCATATTTATGCGGACCTATGTTAGTTGCATCTTTGAGTAGTTTAGGGTATTATGTGACTTTTATTGATAACTTTTTTTGTAAGACCTTTATTAATTTCTTGAAATCTAAGGAGTTTGATGAACCATTTTCTAGATTTAATTGTTCAAAGCTCAAGTTGAAAACATGTCTAAAACAAGACCAAAGTTTTAAGATAATGGAATACTTTTGGAATTTTTCAACATATCTATATTGAGACAAGGTTCAAGAGGGAGTTTTGTTTCCATGCAACTCACAATAAAATGGAATTACAAAAAGAAAGAATAGATCCATTGTTGAGGTAGCGAAAGCTATGATTCACGATCAAAATCTGCAAACATTTTTTTGGGCAGAAGCTTGTAAAACAGTTGTTTATGTTTAAATCAAAGTCCTCATCAAATTTTGGAAAATATGACTCCTGAAGAGGTATCCACCAGTATTAAACCTAGAGTTAGTCATTACAGAATTTTTGGGTGCCTGATTTATATTCATGTGTCTAAAGATAAAAGATCTAAGTTAGAACCTTCTAAGGCCTATGGGATCTACAGTTCAAGACAAAAACAGTTAAGAAATCAGCAAGGATGTATCATTTGAAGATGAAGTAGCCTTTAAAAGATCAAAAGGGTCTTCCATGGAGACAGATAGAGACGAACAAGAGACATCTCAAGATATGGACATTGCTACTCCTAATTCTCCTTCTAAGATTCAGATGGAATTGTTGATGTGAGTTTTGTTCCACTCTAACATGCAAAATCAAATACTTAATGATTCAAGATGAAACACCAAATATTTAATCCTCTCTTGATATAAGGTCATCTCTCATGCTAAGCTTGCAAAGTAAGATCATGAAATGACTTCAAGGTTCCTTCTTAATCATAGAGTTCACTCAATTTTATGATGTGATATATTGGTTAACACAAAGGGACTTATGCTATTCATTTAATGGATATCAACTCTTGCACTTTTAAGGATTTGACTCTACAATGTGCAATGAAAATATAGTTTGATTTTCTAACTTCCACTTCAAATTAAACTTAGCTTCCACTACCAAATCTACCTCTAACTAGGATGAAAGAAATCATGGATGACTTGGACTCTACTAAATGTAATCTCACCAGCGGCTCCACCCACCTAGTGCAAGCTTCTAAAGAACACTCGATTGGTTTTCAAATCAATGTCTACCCTCTTCAATCCCATCAATGGATGCAAAATAAAGGTTGGATATAAATTGAAGTTAAGTATTTTCAATCATTGACTTACCACACGAGGCATTTTACCATCAGCAAGAGGCTAGTGGGCAGAATTGTTCGAGTCAATCAAGTGAACATCCACAAAAACTTCCAACCAACTAACTACTTCTAGCAACATGAAATGAAATCCTAAGCTAAGTGAGAAAATATGGATCACCATGCAATAATACAAACTTGATCACAACAATTCACCATGTAATACACAACAATGTAAAGTAGAGAAAATTTGGCATTATAATAGCAACAATTCTACAAAAAGTCTCCCCCCTTACAAATGAGAGAGGTGGGATTTATATAGGAACCCTAATTACAATGAATGGCCAAGATTGATTTAAAATCAAGAGCCAAGATAAATCCACATCAGCCCTATTTAAGGCTTCATAACCACCTGCTACAAGCATTAAATGCTCACCCAATTTGGGCCAATGAAAAAATTACACTACTCTCATTGGCAAATGAGAAAATTCAAATCCAAAACAACTTAAGAAGGTTGAATGACATGTGGACCAATGAGGAGAGAGCTCATTGTAGACATCGCCACCTCCTCACTTTGAGAAATGTGTTCCTTACCCCAATTACAAGTAAGCACCACCTTGTGGGCCAATGAAAAAATTAGATTGCCCTTATGGGCCAATGAGAATATTCAAATCCATAACAACTTGATTAAGGATCATTGGCATGTGGAGCAATGAGAAGAGAGCCCATTGTAGACAACGCCACCTCATCACTTTGAGAAATGTGTTCCTTACCCCAATTACAATTAAGCACTACCTTGTGGGCCAATGAAAAAATTACACTACCCTCACGGGCAAATGAGAACACTCAAATCCATAACAAAATGATAAGGATCAATGACACATAGAGCAATGAGAAAAGAGCCCATTATAGACAACGCCACCTCCTTACTTTGGGAAATGTGCTCCTTAACCTGCAAAGCAAACAACCACTTGTAAATAATTATCAAATTTTAAATAATAATTGCAATAAGACTTTGATAATTATCACAAACCTTGTCATTTAATTTTCATTAAATGAAAGGAAAAATTTAATGGGAATGTAAATTTGATAAGAAAATATTTAATTATTACCATTTGTGATTAATTTTCCATTTATTAAAATCGATGCCATTTGGATAATTTCAATGCACCAATCAATGAATTAATTAATTCATTTTTAAATTAATCCATATTTTGCAAAATTGAGGCAAATTTAAATCACCTCTCAATTTAAAACCATTTTGTTTTTCTTTTCTTTTTTCGATAAACAACCAAAGACTAGATTAATTATTGTTATTTGTTGTAATTAATTATGTTTATGTGTTAAGGGAATTCGAACACAAGACCTCCCACATGAGAGGCTCACAAGTTACCATTGTGTTGTAGGCTCTTGCCTAAAAAAGCCCATTTTGTTTTATTTATTTTATTCTATTTCTAATTTTTGTCATTTTTTGTCACCTCAATTCTTTTTTTAAATTTTTTATTTTTAATATTTTTATTTTAAACAAATGGGTCTTACCTCAATTTGAAATTAATTTCTTTATAAAAATTTAATCCAAGTCATTTTAATCCCCCCATGCTCATACATTATTTTCTAAGGTTGTTTTAACTCAAATTTGGGGCCCAATGTCGTATATAAAAAGGCCACATGCATTTGCAACAAACTTTTAGGCTCACCTCTAAGATGAGACGAAATTAACATAGGTAGAAAATCAAGTCTCAACTCGAGGAAACAACATTTGCTTGGGTAGTGAAACACATCTCAAACAAGTTGAGACAACATTTACTTGAGTAGTGAAACACGCCTCAACCAAGCAGAGACAAATTTACTTGGGTAGTGAAATACACCTCAACCAAGTTGAGACAACTTTTACTGGGGTAGCGAAACACACCTTGACCACGTCGAGACAACATTTACTTGGGTAGCAAAACACGTCACGTCTCGGCCATGCTAAGACAACTTTTACCTGAGTAGCGAAGCACATCTTGGCCAAGTTGAGACAACTTTTACTTGGGTAGAGAAACACGTCTCGTCCAAGGTGAGACAACTTTTACTTGGGTAGTGAAATATGTCTCGACCAAGCTAAGACAACTTTTACTTGGGTAACGAAATATGTCTCAGCTCAAGATGAATTTTATACTTGGCCAAATTTAGCTCTTCTTCTAGCATCACTCCCAAATTTTGTTCTATCTCCCAAATTTAAGCAACTTCCTGTTTCATTCCAAACAAAAAACTCATTTTATTACCCTTAAGCCAAACACCAAATCTCTAAAACCAAACTACTACAATAGCCCAAGCAGAAAATAAAAGAGGGGGTCCCCATTTCCATTGGGATGATGGTATGAAAACCTCACAATAGGAGTCTATTTAGTTACAATAATTTATTGTTCCAGTTGATCTTATAGAACTAACCAATGGACCAAGTAATGTTTCATTAGCTAGACATATCATGCAAGAGGCTGAAAAGCATGCAGCTCCTCGAAAGCAAGAAGACTACATAAATTTACAAGTTATAATGCATTAATAAGGCATGTCATTGAGTCTGAGCCTTCAAGTTTTGAAGAGGCATCAAATCAGCATGTATGGAGAGATGTTATGACAAATGAATATCAGTCTATTGTCAAGAATGATGTTTGGGATGTTGATCCTATGCCTAAAGAAAAATCACTTGTGTCTTCCAAGTGGTCATTCAAAATCAAGCAGCCAGTTGATGAAAGTGTTGGAAAGTATAAAGCAAGATTTGAGATGAGATTTCTCTTAAAGGAAGGTATGGATTATGAGGAGACATCTGCTCCTATAGTTCGGTATACTTCTTTCAGACCTATCATTGCTATTGCAGAAATTAAAGGCTGGAAGTTACATCAAATGGATGTGCAGACTACATTTCATTATGGTGCGATTGAAGAAGAGGTGTTTATAGATGGCTTTGTGATTCATGAGAAGATATCTCAAGTATGCAGATTGAAAAAGGCCTTGTATGGCCTTAAGCAAGCACTGTGTGCACAGTATGAAAGAATAGCTCAATACTTATTGAGCTTGGGATTCTACAAGAATGATGCAGAGCCAAATCTTTACTTCAAGGTATATGATGATAAAGTTTTAATTTTAGCTCTTTTTGTTGATGGCTTGTTTCTTAGTGGGATGGATAATCTCATTGTCAATGTAAGAAAGATTTAGCTTCTAAGTTTGAGATGAAGGATCTTGGTTTTATGCATTATTCTCTAGGACTAGAAGTGTGGCAAATGTCTAATGTGATTATTCTAAGTGTGGCAAAGGCCTAATGAGATTACTCTATAGACATTTTGAAGAGATTTGGTATGCTAAATTGCAAGTTCATGTCAACACTTATGGAAGCAAATTTGAAAAAGTTCAATGATTGTGCAGTCAATTCAAATATAGTAGAACCCACCATGTGTAAACAATTGATTGGATCATTGACGTATCTAGTCAATGCTAGACCAGATATTTGTTATGTTGTAAACACTGTCAATCAGTTCATGTGTGAGCCTAGACAAATACATTTTGTCGCAGCATAGCATATATTGAGATATTGGTGTGGTATAGTGACATATGGTCTGAAAAATACTTTCTTGGAAGATTTGATATTGCAAGTTTACTCTAATTTTGATTGAGTAGGAATGTAAACAACAGGAAGAGTACTTATGGTTGCTGTTTCAACTTGGGATCTGCCATGATTTCTTCGTGCAGCAGGAAAGTCTTGTGTGGCACTAGGTATTGGGGAAGATGAATATATCGTAGCCTGTGTGGCAGCTCGAGAAGTAGTGTGGCTTCAGAAGTTTCTTGTGGAAATGTTTGGGCAAACTTTAGAACCAACTATGACTCATTGTGATAATCAAAGTTGTGTGTAACTTTCTGTTAATCCAGCATTTCATGATAGAACAAAACATGTGGAGGTTAAATATTATTATTTAAGAGATATGGTTCAAAAGAAAGCAATTCAACTCAAGTACATTTGCATTGATGGGCAAACAACTGACATTTTCAGCAAGCCACTTTCTAGATTGAAGTTTTCAAATCTTCCAAATAAGCTTGGTATTGTGGAGAATGTTACTTCTGCTGAGAGAGTGAATCCCAGCATCAGTGATCCTTGCTACTTGCTATTAATGCATATTTTTCTGTAGCAGAGAAATGTGAGGTGAAAGCCCTTATAATGCATGTTTTTCTGAGCCAAAGAAATTTGAGGTCAAAGCCATTGTTTGCCTCTGAGACAGAGGTATTGCTCTTTCAACTCATGGGAGTAGCCATAGTGGATGTAATGTTGAGAGACTCCATGACGACATCACATTCAACGACTCCATGATGAGAGCTTGTATGTATTTCTTGTCATTCAGCAATCGTGGCTGGATTGTTGAGGCATCGTATATGGTGTTGTTTAGAATCTGTATCTACAGAAGATGATGATTAGTGTGTATTGTGCATTGTTATTAGTGTATATGTAGTTATCGTGCATAGTGCTAAGTCTTGGGTGTGTTTTCTGTAGGTGATACTTGTGTGAATACATTCATTCTTCTATGTGCTAAAGATATCATCATTATCCCATGTGAGTCATTTTTTGTAAAGAGAAAGATAGTGTAGCATTTATAAAGTGTTCTGCTGTCTAAGTATTTTGAATATTGTATCCAGACCTCATTCATTATTCCAAAAACTGATATTTCTTGGTATGGCTGGGTTTTTCCCTCGAGGAGGATGGTTTTCCCAGGGTATCTCAGGTGTTTTTGTGTCTTTAAGTTATCTGATCTTTGTTTATGCTATTCTGGTTCAAAATTTAACGCTTACAAGATCAGAAGACTCAAACTACAGTCAAGCTAGACCAAAACTTACAAACACCTACAGAAAACTAAGCCAACACTAACCCACTAAGCAAAAAAAAAGGGGGGGGGGGGGTCCCATTTGCAATGGGGCGTGTGTGTTTACAGCACAACACCCCCCACCGTGAAACCAAATGTTGATAATTCTGACTGGTTGAATCAATTAATACCAATACAAAGATGGCAACCCTTCTACTCTGAAAACTTGTCTATTGAAATCTCATATACCAACTATTCCAGACAAACGAAAAAACATTATTTCCATCTTTGTTGAGTATCCACAAGACTGGATTTATTAAAAATTCACAGATATGAACATTCATATAACATGCCAAAAAATACTATCAAACTGAAACTTGAAGTCACCAATGCAATCACAAAATTTACTCACTAGAAATGTACAGAAGACAAATCCTAAATTTACTTAGTGGCAAAAAAAATAGCAGGAATCCTCATGCTGCATAGATCTTGGTAAAAAACCTGATACAAAAAGCCTTCCCATCAAGTTAACACTCAAATACATGAGACTTTTCCCTGAATTTGTTAATCAAATTCAAACATGGAGTCAGGGATTGCATGATGCATAATCCACTTTTGTCTTGTTTGAATATACAGAATCCTGGAATTATCAGGAATCTATAGATTTGACCTTCATATAACAGACCAAAAAATACCATCAAATGGAAATGTTAAGCCACCAAGAGAACCATAACATTTACTGATTAGAATAAATGCATAGAATAGCTCAGACTGCATAAATTTTCACGGTAAAACTTCATACAAGAAGCCTTCCTATCATCCGATGAGAAAAAAGAAGCCTTCCCATCAAGTTTATGCTAAAAAATGTAAGACTGCCTCTCAGCATTTGCACTCAAATTCAAATATATATGTTGGATTGAAGAAGATTCAGAATAAAGAATCGTGCAAAATCCATTTGTGACAAGTTTATAATCAACACCATCATTTCAACAAATGCATAACACTTAAATTAATTGAACACTATAATAAATTGAATACTATAAAGAGGTACTGTCACAATTAAACTTGTATCCATATTTTAAAAAATTGTTAACACTTAAATAAATTGAACACTATAAAGAGGTACTGTCACAATTAAACTTGTATCCACATTTAAAAAAATTGACCTTCAATGTATTCCACCTTAAACTAGTTGCCAATGATCTATTCCATTCATGATTAAATAAAAACCTTGCGCAGAAACACAATCCTACATATTTAACCTTTGACACTAAATTGTGAAAAATAATAATAATATATTGTATTCATATAATTGGTAGTACTAAAGTTTTTTAATTAATTGCCCTTGTCCTGGTTCCCATCTCCATATGACTATGCAAATGGACAATCCAATAATTGAAATCCTTAGGAAGCATATAAGTTAAGTTCATGCCCCATACAAATGATTTTTCAATCAAAGTTGCCTTCTATTTGCACTCAAATTCAAATATGTATGTTGGATTGCAGAAGATTCAGAATAAAGAATCGTGCAAAATTCATTTGTGACCAGTTTATAATAAACACCATCATTTCAACAACTGCATCACTTAAATAAATTGAACATCATAAAGTGGTACTGTCACAGATTTAAACTTGTATCCAGATTAAATTTTTGAGGGTTTTGAATGTATTCTTAAACTAGTTGCCAAGGATCTATCCATTCATGATAATAGAACCTTGCGCAGGAACACTGTCCTACCTATGTCACCTCTAACACTAAAATTGTGAAAATTACCAATGATGTACTGTATTTATATATTTGGTAGCACCAAAGTTTTTTAGTTAATTGCCCTTGTGCTGGTTCCCATATCTATATGACTATACAAATGGACAATCCAATAATTGAAATCCTTGGGATGCATAAAAGTTAAATTCATGGCCCATAAAAATAATTTTTCAATCAGAGTTGCCCTCTATATACATCAAAAATAAAAATAATAAATATACCTACAAGACCCTTACCTATGTGAATATTACATAAAACAGAATTTCAGTCCAGGTTTATAAACCATAGCCAAAATCTAACTCAATAAACCCTTGGAACAATAAACACTACATATCAGAAACTCTTCAGAAATTATTTCTATCAAATCCGTACCACAAGAAAACTAAAAATGTCTGCTGGAGCACAACTTTCATTTAAAAAAAACATTTCAATAAAAGAATACACACCAGATGCCCTGTAAAGTGACTATTTCCATCAGATTCATGGAAAATGTAAAAGAAAATTTGTCTGTCAGAGCAGATTCTCATTTTTGAAGAATCCTTTGCCGAAGTTTAAATTTTACACACCCACAGACACCCCTTCAACTATTAAAACACATGGATTGCTGAAAATTTTAGATTAAGACACCATATAAAGACAGTTTACATCAAATTTACATAAAAAAATCTTAACTCTAAGCTACAAAACTCTTATACTGATTAAGCGTAACACTCATAGAAGCCATTTTTGTGGAAGAAAAACATAAAATAAGTTTGAATGCATAAATCCTTCGTAGGAGAAAATATTTCCATCAAGCTAACAATCATAAACCCCAATTCAAATGGCAAATAAGTTAATAACCCAAGCACTGCTGTAGATAGACAAGAGAGTGAAAACATGATTGAAAACCATTATCATCAAATTTACTATTCAATTATATTTCCAAATACAAATCCTCTGACATTGTAAACATAAAAAATTTAAAAAGCTGCTGTATCAGAGTCACCTCGCAAATCTGTCTAAAGCCTAACAAAAACCAAGTCTCTCAAAAGTCATTCAAAAACATAAATACAACCACCCGAAACCTTGAAATGCATAACACATAAACTTTTACCCTGATGCAAACAAAATTGTTGCATTACCACTTGACATCGTAAGTGTTAAAAAAAACAGTTATCTTAAATTTACGCTTAAAAGTACCAATTCAAAAGCCAAAACCCTTGCATTGCACAGGCTTTCAAATTTAACTCTCATGCAAATGGATTTGTTCCATACAAACTAATATCCAAAGCCTCGCAGAAACCAATTCTCCCATATTTGAAGTCAAGCACCAATTCAACTATCCAGAGTTCACTACAAAAGACTTCAAGTTAAATCCTCAAGCAAACGAATTTCTTGCATAGGAAATAATGTCTGAAGCCTCACAGAAACCACGTCTCCCAAATTTACAGTCAAAAGCACTAATTCAACCACCGAAACCCTTGAACTACAAAAGACATCAAATATCACCCCAAGAAAAAAAAAATTGTTCCTTAAACATGGAATTAGATTTTTTCCTCTAAATTGCCTTTTGCCGCAAGATTACACTGGACGACACAAATATCACTTCCAAACCCTCGAACGGACTAATATTTACAAATAAAAACTTCAAAAATTCCGTTTCCGACCAAATCACACTCTAAACAGGCAAAACCCGCAAGGCAAGGAGTGGCTAGTCTAATCAATCCAAAAAAAATCATCATTATTATCAATTTCTTCATTCAAAATATAATAACAAACAACTTAATAAACCACGCAATTTCAACAAAATGTGTAGACAAAGTCCTCAATAGAATATCATTCACTCAACCGGAAAGAATAGCATCTTCTACCAATGCTTCAGTTCACAGAACAGCTTGATTTTCTACAGAGAATTCGGCCAAAAATTTTCATCTAAACGTCTAAATCTGTTAAAATAGTTAAAAGATCTCTTTCAAATTATCCTCTAAATTTTCCAGTTGACAGCTAATCCTATGGGTATTTAAAGACTGGAGGAAAGAATAGGAATTTGGCTAACCTTTGCAACAAAATTGGTGCTCCAAAGGCCGCAACAAGATCCAAATCAGCCAATAGCAGAAGATTGCTTTGCATACAAAACCTACACAACCTCCAATCAGTGCATTTCGATATCGTAAGATTTTTAAGATTTATCCTAATGACTTCCATATATATATATGGGGATCTTCTATACCAAAAATGATGATTATAATTATAGTACGAAAAATCTTTGGGCCAAGTTGTGGCTCAAATTATTTTAAGAGATACCCGAATCTCTATGTGCTCTAGCACTTGAAAAATACGAGGAGGCGAGATTGTGTTCAGTACTTTAAAAAAGAAATTTTTTTTTTTTTTCCCAAAACAAATAATGTAATGCGGCTTGTACATCAAAAGAAAATGAATGTTAAATACATAGATAGACCCCGAATCTTGGTTTAAGTTGAAAGAGGTTTTATTTCTATATTCAATGCTACATTGAGGAAAAAGAGTATTGTATGATATTTTTTTTTAAATTAAATATATAATATTTTAAATTAATATGTATAAATAAATATAGTATTTTTTAAAGTGTAGTAAAAATGTTCTTGGTGTCACATGAAATGTTCACTTTCATTCACCAATGTTGGTCACTTCACATATTTTGGGAAGAATCCAATAAAGCATTGTTTTTTAAAATTAATTAATATGAATTAGGTACAATAGTAATCATTTTGTGAGGGTATTTTTAATGTAACTTCATTAGGGAACCCAAAAGAAATTAATCTAAAGTGTCATTAAGTTTGTCAAATTTTTCTTTTAACGATTAAAATAACAAGAGATAATATAGCGGAAGCAATAACTCACATTCATACAAACAATCCATAAACAAATTACATCTCTTAAGGATTCCATGACATTAAATCACACACACACACACACACACACACACACACACACACACACACACGTTTTATTAAAACTATATCTGATACATAACAAAGTCCATATCATAGAATAACCATAAGTACAAATCAAATCAAATAATATACAATTACATAAGATGCCACACAACATAACCAAAATGCATAATCATTCGTTGTACAAGTCACAAGATATGAAAAGCTTAAAGAATATACATCATGAATAAATATAACATCTCAAAAGATCTCTCAATAATCAAGTATAGTGCATCAAAAAATAACCACTGAACATAAACACAAGATCAAAATGAAAGGAACAACTGCACGAGTACATCCAACAATGACATCCAATTGCCGGATCTCAATGGTATTATAAACACGATCACTTGACCTTGTGGAACCTAAATGGACCACTCCCACCGTGCTAAGGAGATAATCTCAAGTTCTATACAAATATCAAATCCAACATTCATAACCATCATCTAGGTCAAGGAAATCCTGATAGCAATCTATCTCAAAGGTACTAAGACACCAATAACATCTAATCCCAGAGGCAACAAAGACATGTAGGAAATCCACTATGTAAGTGGGCAAGTGTCATCACATGAGTCAACTCTAAGGTTACCCTAGCAGCCTCTCTAGACTCTGGCCCCCTAGTCACTCTATGCAACATCAATATCCTTTCTTACAGACAGACCGTACTAACGAGGCAAGGTCGCAACCAAGCATCCTCTCTACTCTCATCCTAGTTTGTCCTAGCACTCGAGGCATGGGCAAGGTAAAACACTAACTCTTGTTAATTCATTTTAACCCATTTAATGAAATGTTATCACTTATTAATACAACCTACAATGGGTTACCCAAGCAGCCCCTTTAGGGCTTTAGCCTCCATTGCAAGTCACTTCCTAGTATACATGTAGATAACCTACCGTAAGCTCATAAAAAGTACAACTCATAAAATCACAATATTCACCTCAATCCTATATAAGCAACTGGAAAGCACCAAAAGATAACTGATCGAAAACTCATGGGTTACATCAAGAAAATTACAATATTCACCTCAGTCCTATACAAGCAATTGGAAAGCACTAGCAAATAACTAATCCATATCTCAAAGATCAAATCACATAACCATGACATCACATATAACATCATAAAGCAATAACTCCCAAGCCTCTGGTAAACATCCAAAACTAGTCAACATACTAAGTCAAACCCAACCCTAATAAAATAAACCATACACCACACTAAATATAGTTTCATAGTTCATTTGGTTTGAAAACATAAGAGTTTGATTTTACAAATGGGTTTAAATTTTCATTTTCGAGTGTCACATTTGATAAACTTTTTGAGTTCACAAATATCTCAACAACTCAACAATCCGTTTGAATCACCTAAGTACATAATACCATTTCATATAAAACAAAATTCTCCTTAAAAAAAAAAATCAAAATATTATAAATGATTTTTTCTTAATTACAAATTGAAAGTACAATTATAAATCTAAAATATTTTTATTTTACAATAAACTAAACAACAAAATTCTTTAATACAATATTATTAACTAATAATATTTTTTTTTTTTTAAATCTTTTTTTATTAGTAAACGACTGAAGCCTTTCATTATATTATTAAATAAATAAAATAAATTACAACTCTTTCGTTCAAACGAGCACTGGTAGGAAAGAACGAGAAAAGAAAACCTCAAGTCTTGCCCGGGACATAGTCCTTTATTATAAAGGAATTTAAAGGGGCATTCCCTAGTTTATTGCTTGCAACTTAGAATATCTCTGTGAGCTTGGGCTCATCAGTATGTTAATGTTTTACATTGATTACATTATGGATTTCCACAAGTAACACAAATTCAATATTGAGGCCAATCAAAGTGGAGAAAGGGGAGAGAAGATCCTAGCCTCCTCTTTGTTCCATTGAAAAATCTTTGTCCTGTACAACACTAGGTTGCCAAACAGAACCAAAACAAATCTTTTGCTTCTAGCAGGGTTAGTAGCATAAGACTAAAATCATAGGAATTGAATCAGAGTAATTCTAAATCAGAATAGCATCATAGACTTCCACTATAACGTATCTTGATTAGGCCACCCAACCAACAACTAAGACTATTAATATATAATGCACAGTACTAAAAAAAGATACAAGACCGACATAGCTTATGAAATACTAAGATTATAATTCATCATTTAAGCACTTGGAGGTTAGAAGTGACTTAATTTAAAATTATTCTACCTTGTGTAAATTAGATTACTCCTGACTGAAAGGACCCTCAGACTTTGAACCGAGAGCATTAAGAAATTAAAATTCTATTCACTGAAAGAGGCATACGTGCCAATCGTGAGAAAGGGGAAAATAAACCACATTTACCTATCTAACCATAATAAAAGGAATAGGACAAATATGTAAAGAAATTGGTACACGTGCTAATATAGACATGTCCTGCAACCATAAAGTATAGATTGAAGATAATTACTAAAACACCCATTTGACACATGAAAACCTACAGTGACAAACAAAAAAAATAAAAAATAAAAATTTCCAAATGAGAGTTCTGAAAACATATGTATAAAACTGAAAAACTATATGTGTGTGTGTGTGTGTATAAAGTTGTACACACAAACACACACACACACACATACATGAATAAGTCTATAAACACATATATATACATGAGTAATCTGTAGACATATGACATGTGTGTGTGTGTGTGTGTGTGTGTGTGTGTGTGTGTGTGTACAAAGATATCTAAAAGTTATGATGCAGCTACAAGGGATAATTGATAAAGCCCTTATTGACTAAATTATTTGTCAGATCTAATTAAGTTATTACAAATGAAAGTTGCATTATCTAGTTTCGGTTAATACTTAGACTCTCCAATTTATTCTTAAGTTAATTATGATTATAGATTAGGATATTTTCACCATTAGCACCTAAATTTGCTAACTTATCTACTGATTTATTACCTTCCCTGGAAAATATGGAAAATCTGAATATCTTCAGAGAGGTCCATGAGTTTTAAGATTTCTTCCAATTTAGAATTTAAAACCTAGTTTGGTGTTTCCATTTTTCTAATGGCATTTAGAATGATCTGTGAATCTCCGTCAATGATGAGTTTAGAGATACTTAAATTTCAGCACATTTAGAGGCCTTCTTGAAGAGCTAAGAGTTCAACAAGGTTATTAGTGGCCGATCCAATAAAGTTGGCTCTTTTAGCTATTCACTTGCTAGTCATTATTAATGATGCATCCTATTCTCACATTACTAGGATTGCCTCTCAAGGCCCCATCAAAATTTAATTTGGCCCACCCACTGGGGGGAGGAATCCATCTACAACTATCCCTCGCATCTTCTTCTTTTTTTATACATAAGTGGAGGATTAATTAGATTTTCCCAGCGCTTTTTCATTAGACCATCCCATTCTAAACATGTTCCTTCCTCTTTCAAAGTTTTCTTAAGGTGAGAGTTTAAGGTTTCCACATTACAGGCCTTCATTTTATTAGTAAGCTCAAGAGTACTCATGTCTTGATCATGAAATATTATTTTCTTTCTTTCTTTCCATATTTCCCAGACAAGGATGGATGGATAGATATTCTAGAGTTTCCTGTATATACTTTCGTAATTAATAGTTGGCCAACCCCTAAGAAGGTCATCCAGAGATTCTGGCAGAGGAGTTGTCCAAAGTAGCATATGACGGAGTCATTCCCAACAATATTGAGAATATGGCCATTTAAATAAGAGATGGCCAATATCTTCATTGTCATGTTTACAAAGCATGCATCTAGAAGGACCCTCAATGCCAAACTTTCTGAGTCTGTCAATAGATAAAATCCTATTTTGTGAGGTAATCAACATAAAGAATCCTGCCTTTGGTGTATAGGAAGAGTCCCAACAAAGTTTAAGGGGGATATTTACTTCTTCCCACCTTTGGGAGTTAGTGATTACTCTATATCCAGATTTAACAATATATCTGCCATCTTTTGATGTTGCCCATATGATTTTGTCATTTCTCTCTAATTGCTTAATTTTCCTCTTATGATTTTTTTTTCATAGACCTTTTTAACTGTTGGATAAAGTTCAATCTTGTTTAGGGTTTTCCATTCCTAGTTAATAATGTCATTAATGTCTTTTTTTAGTTTTATAATTATAACCTTACACCCCCAAAGTTTGACTAATTGTTCCTTAAGGATAGAATGAATATCCATGCTATCAATTGGGAGTTGCCCATCCCACAAATCCTCCCAGAAGAGAGCTTCATCACCATTACCAACATCCCAAGTGAGATAATTACTAATCAGGGCCCTGCTTTTAACTATAAAATTCCAACTTTCAGATTCTTTAGGAAAGGTTTGCATTCTAAACAAGGAGTAAGGGTCAGCAACATTTAGATATTTGTTATACATAATTTTTGCCCATTTTTGTTCTCTTTCTAAAAAAAGTCGCCATGGCCCCTAGAGCTTCATTTTTCCAGCTTAAGTTTTAATACCTAGGCCTCCAAATTCCTTTGGTTTACATATATTATCTCATTTTATGAGAGCCAATTTTTTCTTGTCATCAAATTTATTCCAAAGGAAGCTTCTAAGTTTTGCCTCAAACTTCTTATTAATATGTTTAGATAAAGGTAGGTAGGAAAGAGGGTATGTTGGAAGAGCGAACAACACTATTTTGATCTTGGTAACTTTACCAGCTTTTGTAAGCCATTTATCTTTCCAACCTCCTATCCTAGTATCCATTCTATCAAGAATACTATGCCAACCCTTGTTCGTTTTATTGCCTTTTTTCTAACTCTATTCCTAAGTATTTACACAGGAATGTGACTCTTTTATATCCCATAATATTACTAATTTGTTTTTCAATTTTAGGTTTGGTGTTAATGAAAAAGATTTCTAATTTATCAACATTCACTCTTTGACCAGAAGCTTCCATATACTGTAGAATGATAGACTTGATGCTTAGGGCCTCTTTTGTTGTGCTTTCACCTAGCAGAATGGTATCATTTGCATATTGTTGATGGGTAATATTGGGGACATTTTTAGTTATAGTAATTCCACTTATTTTGTCGTCATTGTGAGCTTTGGTAACTGCTCTCCCAAAGGCTTCTACCATGATAATGTATAAGAAAGGAGATAGGGGATCTCCTTGTCTTATACCTCTTAATGAATCAAAGAAGCCTTCAAGAGACCCATTAATAAGAACTAAAATTTTAGTTGTTGAAATGCATTGATATATAAAATTAATCCATTGGTGAGAAAATCTAAAGGCTTCTAAGGTTTTGCATAAAAACCTCCAATCAACCACATCGTATGCTTTCTGAATGTCCAATTTCATGAATATGCTTACCATTTTTTTCTTATTGGCTTAGTGTAATGTTTCTTGTACAATGATTATCCCATTTAGAATCGATCTTTCAGGTACAAAACTAGTTTGTTCTTCTGATATAAGCTTAGGAAGAAGCAATTTCATTCAATTAGCTAAAATTTTGGATATGATTTTATAAATGGCATTGCAAAGAGTTGTAGGTTTGAAATCCTCCAGATTTACAAGATCATTTTTTTTAGGGATTAAAGTAAGAAAGGTATTATTAATTTCTGATAGCAAGGACCCTCCATTTCTTGATGCTTCAATGGCTTTCCAAAGATCAATTTCGATAATATCCCAACATCATTGGTAGAAGAAAGCTTGGAATCCATCTGGACCTGGAGAGCTATAAGGGATTATGTTGAATACCATAGATTTGACTTCTTCCAGAGATAAAGGTGAGTTTAATGCTCTATTATCTTCTCTAGAAACCACATTTGGTATGGCTTCATGCATTTTTGCTTGTGCAATTAAATTCGAGCTACCAAAATTATTTAATAAGTTATTAAAATGATCTACAAAAGTCTTTGCTATACTATCAGGGTTTTCAATGATAGAGCTTGAGGCATCTTTAATTTTAGTAATTTTGCTTTTAGGTCTGTTATAAAAAGTGTTGTGATGAAAAACAATTGTATTACGATCTCCCTCTTCTAGCCATTTTTCTCTTGATTTTTGCCTCCAAAAAACTTCTTCCTTTGCTAGGATGAATTCCTACTTGGCGAGTAGTTCTTGTTCTAAAAGGAAGTTCTCATTATTCATACCTTCTTTAATTACTACTATGTTTAATTTTTTTAAGCTTTCTTCATTGTCTAGTTTTTCTTTAAATATATTGTTGAAATGTTCTTTATTCCACTTAAGTATATTTTCTGTAATCTTTTTCATCTTAGAGACAAATATAAACATTTTGGAACGTTTAAATTTTCCTTGATTCCACCATTCTCTAAGAGCTCCAAATTTTCCTTGATTCCACCATTCTCTAAGAGCTCCATGAATTTTTTGTCTAAAAACCACATTTTTCCACACTTAAAAGGATTTCTAATAGTTTAATAGGTTCAAAAAAATCAATTCTAACTAGATAGTGGTCTGATCCTACTATAGGTAGAATTGAAGCTTGAATATCTAAATCTAATCCACTTAGTTCTCCTTTGAGAAAGAACTTGTCTAGTTTCTTAGCAATAAATGCAAAGTCCTTTCGTCTATTATTCCATGTGAACTTACCATTATTAATAGGAATATCAAATAGGTTGTTAATCTATCCATTTTTAAAATTCTAATGATGCTTGGGAAATTTGTTGGATACCTCTGATTTTTTCATCTATACTCGTAATAGTATTAAAATCACCAGCTATTAGAATGAGTTCATTGATGTGATTTTTAATAAAAAGACTTACTTCTTCCCATAGCAATTTTTTTTATCTATGTTATGGGTTAGTACATAGATGTTTATTAGAATTAGTTGTAAATTAGTCTTTATGCTTTTAATTCCATTGCTCATCCATGAATTGTTTGAATTAAGTATATTTAAATTTACTTTCCTGGGATTCCAAATCATTCGTAATCCCCCTAAGGCTCCTCTAGATTCATGTAGGTTAATGTTCCAACTACCTAGTTTCTTTTCTAGCTTAATTCCTTCTTCTTTATTTAATTTTGTTTCTTGAAATATAATAACTTCATATTCAAATTGCTTTAAATTATGCTTTAGTAAACATTTCTTGCTAGGTGCATTTAAGCCCCTAGCATTCCAGGTAGTGATCTTCATGCTGCTTTGGGAAGGATCTTCACTTTCCTAGGATTAAGTAACTGGCTTATCTTTTGCTATTCTTTTGCCTACCCATCTACTTCTCTAAGTTCTTTAAGGGACTTCCTTCCTCTCTTAGCTTTCTGTATGCCATATTTGGGAGTAGTTATTCCTTCTCGGTTCATCAAAATACCCATTTGTTCTATTTTCTCTTATGCATTACAACACTTTCCAATTGCTGACCTTCGTTCACATCTCTTTCTTTGATTTCTAATTCTTTCATTATTTGATCTACGAGGGTTATCTAAACATTTGTGTGAATAATATATGCTACATTTGTGTTAGAATTAACCTCAAACAGAAATAACAGTTACATGCAAATATAACCAATACCAAAAAATAGTAGATCGTATAAAAGAGAACACAAGACACCAAGATTTAACATGGTTCACCCAATCCCTGAGCTACATCCACCAACAACAAGTCTAATATTGTTATTATCCAGTTATTACAACCTGATTACAATCTGTAATCCCTTACAACTCAATATCACCACAAGAAGCTACAATATCACCATTACATTATGAAATCCATAACCCTAAGCCTTTTTATATAATATTTTGCCACTTACAAAATTAGGGCTACAATAATAGAAAAAAATAGTAGTTGATGCCTTTTACAATATAAGGGTATTTTTGGCTTTAGGGGCGCTGCCCCTGAAAACCTTCGTAGGGGCGTTGCCCCTCGACCCCACCCTATACTACGATAGGGATCACACCTGGGGTGCTACCTCATGACCTCGCAAGGGCACTGCCCCTTGACCTCGTCTTGAAGGCACTACCCCCCAAACCCCCATAGAAATAATCTGGAGGGAAACTGCACCAAACAAACCTTTGAGTCTGATTAGGCTCCACATCACAACAATCTAGAGTACTCCATGTTGTGTCCCAATTATTAGCCTCACATTATCTTGTACCTATTCTATCTTCGACTGTTTGTAAAGTTTTACTTCTCTTATCTTCATCCTCAATGATTAATAGATCTTTTCTTAAATCTTCAAAGGTGTAGTTATCTCCCCCTAGTTTTAGAACTTGCAACATTAGTTCTTCTTTTTGTAAGTCACTACTTTTGTCAATATTGTCGAGGTTAAAAACTTGGATTAGTTCATCTATTAGTAGTTCCAAATTCTCTTTTTCAACCTCATCTAAAGATAACCTTTCTAAATCATCAATTTTTGACATATCATTATTCAAGGAGTCCTGAAAATCTTGTGTTAATGTTCCCTTATTCTTACTTTGTTCCTTCTCCCATACATTGTGCCCACTTAGGTTATGCATAGGGGATTCCTGTGAGGTATTTAGTGTCTGCCAAAATTTGGTGAACATCTTGACTACCTCTTTATTGGAGTGTATTGTGTCCTTCATAGACTCTCATTTCTATTACAATGGAGTTTCCATTAATTCATTTGTGTATTTAGCCTTGCTTTGTTCAAGAGATGTACCAGAGAAGAGACATTTGTTTTCAGTTTCTTCAAGAGTACTATTAGTATCAACCATGATATTTTTGTCCTGAGATTTAGTATCCTTTTCTGACTCATTTTCTTTCCCACTCATTTCTATTGCAGCCTTAGCTTGTGTTTTTTTTGGTTTCTTTTTCAGCCTCTTGCAATTGTTTGTTGTCTTTTGTATCCTAGTGTTGGCTAAATAGAGATTTGTTTTTGTTCCTTCTCTTCTGTTGTCAACATCAGAATTTTGAGCTTCACATGTAGGTTCAAATTTCAATTGTGAGCCAATGCCTTTTTTTTCTTCCCTATCTAATAGATCAATAATTTCTTTAGTGTTCTCAAGTTTTGAAGATTTTCTTTTTTCTATGCTATGAGATTCTTTTTCTTTTACTACTTGCAATAGCTTTGACACTTTCTTCTAATCTTTGAGGATAGAAGTAGAACTATATTTGGTTTCTGAAATTGGAGATATGACTATTGGTTTTCCATTTCTTATTTCACCCTCTTCTAAATTTGAAATTTCTTTTACTGCTGTAACATGAATGCACTTCCCCTGAAATTCTTATTGTTTCTTATATTCATCAAAGGGAAGGTGTCTTTAAGGTCCGAAGTTGGTCAAAAAGTTTTGAAAGTAATCTTTCTTTCATCCTCTAATCTGATTATTTCCAAATTTTGCCTTCAAATCTATCAAAATTTAAGTTATAGATAGATCTATTTGTTATGACCTTAATAGATTGGATTTTTGGATAATTAGTCTCTAAGTTGATAAGAAATTTAATATTATTACAATATTTATATGAAGTGTTTATTCCTATCAGATTACCAATTGATGCACCTATATTCCTGAGAATCTCTACATGCATAAGTTTCGAAGGGATGGATTGAATTGAGATCTAGGTTGGGATGGAGAAATTTAACCGTTCTTCCTTACAATCTGGGGTCCATTCTAATAATTTAAAAGCATAACCTTTAAAATAGCATATAGAGACAAATAGGAAATCTTTTTTGACATATTCATCACTACAGTGAATGTATACTAGTCTATTCAAATTGTGAGAGATACTTACCTGATTTTGGCATAATTCCTTTAACCATTTAATGTTGGAATATTGGAGAGATTAGTTTGATGATGGTATGTTACATTCATGATTGAGTTTGTCATTGATGTCAACATAGCATTTTTTATGTCTTTTGTGCTATCTAACAGAAGAACAACATAAAGATTAAGTTGGTATAGATGGCTAATTGAGTACGATAGCCACCTGAGGTTATGGGAGATACTTTGGAGTATTTGGTATATGCAATTAACATTGGAAGTAGAAAGGATAAGTCTAGAAGAAGTTATGTAAGTTTTTTGATCTCTATTATGAGATAATTTTTACAGAGGCATGTTCTGGTAAACTTGTTATATCTCCTATCAGACTTGATATCTTGAGGATTAAGGTTGAGGACATGAAGAATACATATTGAGGATGACATAGCTAAGGTTGCTCATCATAATAATGCGTTTTCGAAAAGTTATTCAAGTTGCAAGTGGAAGATTTGGGTTATCGCTAAGTGTAACGTGTTCTTAGTGAGGTCCTATAATAATTAATTGAGAAGGACTAACAACCAACCCAAGGAATTGTATTATGGACTTGATATAGAGGAAGGACATTTTCCTTTATCATGAAATATATTGTTATAAATGAATGCAAATTGAGAATGTTTGGAAAGTAGCAGAGAGTGTGAAACGTAAAGTTAAGTAGAGTAGTGCAGAAGTGAAGGAAACTTCATTGCCAAGGTTTTGCTGAGTGATTTGAGGTTTAGTATTTGGATTCAAGGTTCATGATCTAGTCTACAAGGTCTAACAATGATTGGTCTAGTTGACAGGACAAAGGAAAGGACAAAGGAAAGAAGAAGATACTAGTAAATTACTTGTTTGAGCAGTGAGCTCTTCTTGTAGTTGAAATTGCATGTTTGGGCAGTGGCCTCTTCTTGCATACATTATACCACAACTCCTAATAGGGATTCAAAGTCTCCTAATAGAGACTCATTGTACTAAATGTTGTAACAGACTCCTAATAGGGTCTATCCTCTAATAAGGAATATTTATATTAGTACATCATCTTGTGGGCATCACTCCCATCAGGGTTTTCCCTCTGATCAAGGGTTTCCCTAGTCAACATATCTAGTGTAATTGACTATGTGCATCTTTGTATTGTTGTTGTTTGCTTTGGTTGAATGGTTAAGTTTGTTTAAGCAAGATAAATGTTTTAATTGTTGGATAACTGATTCACACCCCACCCCCCACCCCCCACCTCTCCCCCCCAGTTATCTTGGTGGACTATTGATTCTAACATTTAATGAGATTGATCAATTCATGTTTTGGCCCGTTCCAAAATGCAAATACACCAACTTTCTAGCAATCTTGTCAATGATCTTCATTGTCCTGCTTACTAATAATTAGGACCTTTTCCTTCATTATATTAATATTGGAGTGAGGAGTTGTTTGGAGATGAGAGAGGGGTTGCCAAGGAGATTCGGGAAAAATATTCCTTTCGTGAGGTGGGATATATGTATTAGGGGGTTATCTGATGGGTTGGAAATTGAGGTATCATACTTACAAAAAATGTGCTTCATGGGTATTGTGGGAAATTGCACTGGGTTCAGTTAGAGAACCTAGTTGTTGAGGATACGTTGGAAATCTATTATGGGTAGCATATTTTGTATGATTAAAAAAGAAAAATTGTTTGTCAAGAATTTCGGTGGAAAATACGATATTAGGTCAAAATCCTTTCCTGGTAGAAAAATTTACTAAATGGGGGAAATCATCACTTTTAAATGTTTGAGGGTTTGCTAGATGCTTACTTGCCTTGTACCGAACTAGTGAGATTTGGGCCAGAATGTTTTGGTTCGAATCTAGAGTCACCCTAGCACATATATTTCTTTTCGATTTTACCACAGGGCTCAACCCTAGCCTTTTTGAGGATTTCTCTGGATTATTTGAAATAGTCATGCCTGGATTTTTAACATTGCTCTTATGATTGAAATTCATCTATTGGATATTAGCATGTTCCAAACAAATGGGCTCATTAAGAGCCAAAAATGCATTTGACATCTTCACTGCATACCTCAACTTTGCAGGAGGGTTGCTGATGCAAAGTTTCTCAGGCTTGTTCGTTTCTCCTCTAGTTCTTTGCGAAGAAGGCAAAGGATGTTTCATCGACTACTTGCAATGCGAAATAAATTTAGGGTTTTGAGATTTCCCCAAAAACCTTGGATTCTTTTCATGACCTTTAATAAAATCATGGTGTATGTCATTATTTTCTAAGTTCGAGGGTTTCACAAAACTTAAAATTGCTCTGCTTGCCATATTTTTTCGCTTGTCACCCACCATTACTAAACATTACCCAAAACTAGAAGATGTAATTATGCAACATATGTGTTTAAGCTAATCCTTTATTTCACCACTAATCCCTACAGGCAAGAACCTAAAACTATTAGCATAAAATAGTATAAAATATGTATATCTTAAAGAATCAAAGCAAAAACCTCAGTAACTTTGAAAACAATAAAGATTTATTTCAATGGCATATACAATTCAAAATTTCATAACCTGAGAAAATGTAGATGCAAAATTTGAGGATGTAGGAAGTTCCAACAAATGCACAAATTAATGGTCCTTGAATACTTTACATGTGTATGAATTGAGGCTCTGTAAGCCTTAAGTTCCTTACGAAAATGTATTCTTGCATATGGCAGAGCATTAAATTGGTTTGAATTATTGTTCTAGAGGCCTGCGAGTGTATTTTCCAAGCCCTGCAATCGAGTTAGAGCACCTATGATATGTGGCTAAGGCAATGCATGGTATTTGGGAGCCTGTCGTTAATTTGCTAAGACATGCACTTTTTGGAATCTCACGTCTAACTATTCCTCAGTTTCCAAAGAAATTGCTAAATATTGATGTTGTGGTTTTAATAAAAATTAGCTTCTATTGTTATTATAATAGTTTGTTCAACTCACAATAGATTTTAAACAAATAAAATTATCACACTCTTAATAACATATCGATAAAGAAGCAGAGCATGGAAGAGTCATATAAAACATAGTGAAAATAAAAATAAGAGGAACTTGGTTTTCCTTTCTTTCCAATCATTCTATCCAGTAGGCAAAAATGAATGTGGGACAGCTCTCTCCACCAAGCAACTTTGTCTTCAAAATTCCACCTTGCACTTGGGTTTTGCGTTGGACTTCTCCTGCAGATCCAGATGTGCATTCCAGTTCTCAAGATCGAGCTGTAGGGCAGGCTTTTATATCTTTAATTTCTTGATCAATATATTTTAAATTGATAACTAATAATAATTATTAATTATTATTAATAATTATTAAATTATTAATTATTATTAATAATTATTAAATTATTAATAAATAATATTTATTTAATAATAATTAATATTAATTTTTATTTTAAAAAACATATTTAAAAATTAATATATTTTAAAATACTAATAAAAAACAAAATTTAAAACAACCCTTACCTTAGTTTAAAGCTCGTGGGCTATACAACTATCATGGTAGCCCTTTTGTCACAATAACAGGGGTACTACATCAACAATTGTTGCTACTACGACAATAGGTTTGTCATGTGCACGTAGGATTTGAGCAAAAGTGCATAACAAATCCACAAAGCTCAAGAAAACCTGCATGCAGAAAACTTGTCACAGAGAAGAAAAAGACAAGAAGAGGCAAGGTTTTGATCTGAAAAACTCAGATGAAGAAGAAAAATATTATTCAATGGATTCTTCATAAATTTACAAAGAGATCAATTCTTATAAAGGAGATCGAAACCTAAAAAGGGTAACCTAAAGCCTAAAAAAGCTAGGTTGCACAATATAATTAATAAAATATTAATTATATGCACCTACAAGATAGCTTAAGAAAACTAGACTAATATGAAACTTAATTAATTAAATCAAAGTGATTTAATTAATAAGTGCGAACAAATAATTACTCTAACACCCCCCTTAAGCGAAGCTCAGGAGGTAAGCTAACCTAGCACAACTATGAAAGCAGAAAATGGGTCTTGGCAACAAGGCCTGATCAAGTACCCAATACAAGGAAATCTTTGTAAACTGGAGAAATAGAGAAAACCACATGGGAAAAACTTTACTCCAAAAAGAGATAGCAAAGAATGTTCCAGAAGAAGGAACAAAGAGAGATCATGAAGAGAACCACTGAAGCATGAAAAGCGGCAAAACTCTATCAAAAGGTGCTGATCTGTAGAACCTCCACGAAAATAGAAGGCACAAATTGAGCCTATCTATATGGTAGATGATCCATCTCACCGAAATGAATAGGTAGCCAGCCACTACAATCGCTTAGTATGTAGGATCAGGTACTAAATACATAGCTCACGTTAACGAACCATCAACCAAGGAAGCATAGAACAACAATATAACCCCTCCTTAAGGCAAGTGAGGCAACAGGCAACTGAAAAGGTGGGCCAAAAAACTCCTACAACACAGGAACCAGACACATCGAGAGTGAGGTACAAACACTAATAAAGGCACGTGTCATCGACACTACATGAGGCAAAAGAGAAAGAGGGCCTACAAGCGGCAAACAACTATCCCCCCCATGGCACTTTATAAAATAGTGTGAGTACAATGAATCACAATGATGAAAAGGATCTCGAAACGCAAGAGTGGCACTTTATCTTAGTGCATTGCATAAATATGCTTACAATGAATGTCAACAATGATCAGAAAAGGCATAAGGCTGATACAATAGAAGGTAGAGCCCAAAACGAAGCATTTGAAGCAACAAAATCGATCCCTAGACTTGAAACAATTAGGATATCCACCAGAATACTAAAATGAAAAAGACTAAATAGGATGTTCTTGGAATAGAATCTAGAACAACAACTAGAATCGATGGAAAGAGCACAGAAAGAGCTTTCCAGCGATATAAAGAAGTCCAAAAATGGAGATCGGATGCTCAAGATACACCTCCCAAAGTGCAAAATAGAACATCTGGCTTTGATTACCAAACTAGGCAACCAAATTGCATCAAAACCCAAAAACACCTATACCATCATCTTCGTCTCGGAACCAGCTTTTCGACACATGTTTTGGATCAAAAAAATATGTCTGTCTGCTCAAGTTATGAAAAAAAAACCTACAGGGCCTCCAGAATGCATGAAAAAGTATTTTTTTTAATTTAAAAAAAAAATTTAAAAAAAAAACAAAACAAAAAAAAGCGGCCACCCCTGCACCACCGGTGGAGCAGTGGCCAGGGTGGCGGGAGGTCGGAGGGCCGCCTCGGGTGGAGCAACAGCGAGGGCCACTGGTGGAGTTGCCTCAGTAGCCACTAGCGGTGGCCACTAGCAGTGACTGCTAGCAGCTCCGCTGCGGCTTGCTAACTGTCGCGCTTTTAAAATCACGTTTTTAAATTTTTTTGCAATTTTCTTGAAAATTTTGCCTCAAAGTGTGCGCTAGGGGTCATATGGCCCTGTTGGACTATTTTTTTTTGCCTCCCAGATCAACGTTGTCCAAATCAGACAAATTTTATATCAAAATGAGGGTTTTGACACCTTTTGAATCCATCTGTGAGGTCTGTTTGGCCTTAAACTACTTCAAAAATCAGTGACCCCCTTGTTTTCTCAAAAAAACTCGAAAAAACCTTAGATCTAATCCACCAAACCCTTGTTCTCCCTTTTCCTTAAAACAACAAACAAGCTACAATAGATCTAGCTCTTATACCATATAGGATTTGAGCAAAAGTGCATAACAAATCCATGCAACCCAAGAAAACTTGCATGCAGAAAACCTGTCACGGAGAAGAAAAAGACAAGAAGAGGCAAGGGTTTGATCTAAAAAACTTAGATGAAGAAGAAAAATATCATTCAATGGATTCTTCATAAATTTACAAATAGATCAATCCTTATAAAGGAGATCGAAACCTGAAAAGGGTAACTTAAAGCCTAAAAAAGCTAGGTTGCACAATATAATTAATAAAATATTAAATATATGCACCTACAAGATAGCTTAAGCAAACTAGAGTAATAGGCAACTTAATTAATTAAATCAAAATGATTTAATTAATAAGTTTGAACAAATAATTACTCTAACAGTGCAGACCTTACAAAAAAGGTCGCCGACAAAGCAAAACAGAGGAGGAAGAAGAGAAGGGTGGGGGGTGATAGCATATATATATATAATTCCATGACAGATCTGGTAGGGCAACAAAATTGAAATAACCAAATTTAATAATTAAATCTAGTTTTCTTTTCCAAACCTCGTCTCAATTCATAATTTACTAAATTAATCCAATTTTCCAACAAGAGTTTCTCAAACAAAGGTTTCAAATCTTATTTTTGTTCACAGACATTTTAACAATGAAGAATTAATATATTTATCAACAAGGATTTCAACCAAAACTATTTCTAAAAACATATCCATAATCAAACACAAAGAAGACAAAGAGGAATTCGAAGGGAAATTACTGTGATAATCTCAACAAAGATTCTACCTCAATCTGATGCTAACTAGAAAAATGCTTGAAGATTGTAAGAATTCTCATCTTCTTGAAAATTATTTTCCTCAAAATTTGCTCCTCCAAACTTGTGTGTGGAGAAATGAGCTCTAATTTCTTAATAAAGAGCTTTCTCCCTTTAGGGTTTTGGTTCGACAAACACACAAACCTTTTTCTTTATTATTATAATTTATTTTAATATCGTGTGCAAACTTTTTGTGTTTTAATTAAAATAAACTTGATTTAATTTATTCTCTCTCTTTTTTATTAAATCACAAGACATATTTAATAGTATATCTATTTATTTAAATAATAATAATATTTAGAGTTCATTAATTAAAATGAAACTCCTAAATTAAATATTATTAAATTAAATAAATCTTATTGCACCAAATTAAAACTTTAATTAAATCTTTTAAATCTAATTCTTCTATTTAATTTATTTCTCAATTAATTAAATATAATTAAAATTTGAATTTTTTTTATAAACTTTTGTTAAATTAAATCATTTAATATTCTCTTAGTTTAATTTATTTTTAATTGAAAAGCACAACAAACCCACAAACCTAAATAAGAAAATTCATTTTAAAGATAGAGTGCTAAATCAAACTTAAGGGTCAAAATCTCGAATTCACATCACTTAATGAATTCGAAAGGGTAAAAAACTTAGATACTTGTCCTATTTTCTAGGACAATTGGCTTGGGTTTAGGATTTGTACTCAGGAATTATCTCCCCTCTTTACCATTGAGATACTGCAATAGGGCACACTCAACCTAGCAATTCAGGGAAGTTGATGCCCGATACCTAAAATCTGCATTAAAGTTGAGCATGCACATATACATATAAATATAAACTAAACAAGCAATGGTGGGGAGTGGTGCATCATGTAGATCTCGATGAGCGGGTGACTACGACTCCCTCCCTCAACCACATCAAAAATGTCAAACATAAAGTAAAACATACATGTACACCATACACATGCAAGTATGGGGTAAGTAACCACAGAAAACTGCATATAAATCATCCATCTAACTATCACCATGAGATAATTAAAATCACTATATGAACATACGAAGCATAATCATCGAAAGGATAAACATAACCACATGAAATAGTTGAGTATTAAGTAGCTCATCAAATATATAAATGGAGTATGAAATAACATCCAATCGAATTAGGTAACCAAGTACCACTAAATCATAAAATATAAACATAAAGTTGGCCTAAAAGAATTTATCAATAACATGAAAAGTAAACTAGGGGTAGGCACTACATTTAAAATTATGGAAAGATGGCAATTTGATAGAAAATAGTATGTGTTAGGAAGAAATTTATGGTATCATGGGAGTTTATGTGGAGGAAAAAAATTTGGAGGATGATGATTATACTTATAAAGGAATTTTTTTTGCTTGATCTTGTTTAGTTTAGGTGTGGTTTATATATCTCTCATGCATCCCTTATTACCTTTGAATTTCTAGTGGTTATTAGTGGCATTTCTACTACTTGAGTGACTCAACTTAAGAATGTTCTTAATGTGATCTATTACAAGGATATGAAGTGCAAAAAGATATATGTGCTCCTAATCAACAAATAGATTTATCTAAGGTTTGGTGTGTGTAGATCAAAAGCAATTCTTTCCACTCTTATAAATATTATTTTTTAATTTGATATTGAGTGTATTTTATATTTGTGAGAGCACTGAAGGAAGAAACATTTAGTTCAAAATGTTTAGTTGAAGAGCTTGTGGATATGTGTAGGGTTTTTGGATACTTTTCAAGAGGTATTCCCCTTTTAGTGACAACACTCCCCTGAATTATTACCCTCCCAAACAACTATATGGTAGAAATGTATTTATTTTAATTCGATATTGAGTGTATTTTATATTTATGAAAATTTTGAAGGAAGAACAATCTAGTTCTAAATGTTTAGTTGAAGAGCTTGTGGATACGTGTAAGTTTTTTGGATACTTTTCAAGAGATATTCCCCTTTTAGTGACAATGCTCCCTTTAGTTTTTTCCCTTCAAACAAATGTATGGTAGAAATGTCTTTGTAGAATGAAAGCTTCTTTATGGGTATATATATGGGAAGAAATTGAGATGAAGTAAAACTCCATAAGTAGAGGGAATTTATGTGGCTAGAAATATATAGGTGCCTTGTATATCCTATCTTTTGAAGGGATTCTTTCATTTTTTCAAGATGGTTTTATTGGGAAAGTTGTGTCAACCTTGTATTTTAATGTCAATAAATGTAACACCCCTCCATTATTATCATTGTTGACTTCATTGTTAAAGTTCTTTCTAACTCTTCTATGGACATGTTAGCCCTTAACTAAAATTTGAAATGAAAAACTTTGCTATGTAGAATAATTGATTATATCATATAACAATGGTCACTTACTTGCAAAGATGATGCTTTAATTGCTCTTAATTTGTGAATATAACTACTTCCATAAAAATTTCATGTGATGTGTCTTTGAATGATATTTACCATATCTTCATAGTGATGAGTTGTACATTTTCGAATTTGATCATATTTATAGTCATGTTTTATTAATCATACTTACTCCATACTTGCATGTGTATGGTGTTGTGTTTGTTTTACATTTCTATTTGATACGTCTGATGTGGTTGAGATCTACATGATGTATCACTCCTTGCCATTACATGTTTAGCTTAGAGATATATATATGCACATGTACATGCTCATCTTTTATGTAGGTTGCAAGTATTGGGCATCGACTTCCTTGAATTGTCAGGATAAGTGTGCGCTATCACAATAACTCAATGGTAAGAATGAGGAGATAATGCTCAAGTCCAATCTCAGCCAAAGCCTTAATACTTATCCTAAGAAGGAGGACATTTATCCGATTGACTAACCTTTTTTAAACCCATGAATGTTTCTTTTTACATGTCGTTTGATTTTTACTTTGGTCAGTTTTGCTTATGTTGCTTCTATGTGGGTTTGACTATGTGATTTGCTTGATAAATGATTTAATTATGATGTTTGAAATAATTATATGATATTAGAATTATTAAACATTATTAATTTTTTTTATTGGTAAACGACCGAAGCCTTTGATTACATATATAAACAAATAAAGATACATCATAAGTCTCTCCATTCAAATGGGCATTGGTAGGAAGGAACGGAGAAGAAAACCTCCAATCTCGCTCGAGACCTTAGTCCTTTATTATTACATTATAAAAGGGGCATACCCCAGTTTCAGATTAAATATTTATTACAAAAGGAGGGGACAAGAGTCCTAATCTGTATTTTGGCAGTTCTGAGGAAGCCTAAACTAGCCCAATATAATTTTGATCCAAAAGAACCACTCTATCGGGCTTTAGGTTCTTAATAGGCATCCCTTCTTTGTTGTTTTGTCTGAAACTCCATACTTTACTAATCTACTGAATAGAAGACCACTTAAGAAGAAATCATTAGTCTTGTTAGTAAAGAGTAAGAAATTACTTTCTTGTTATTATTAAACATTATTTGATTTTAAAAGGAATTTTTTTTTATTAGTAATTTTAAAAGGGAAATATTAAAGTATATTGATGTTTAATTAATTAAAGATTTAATTAAATATATGCCTTAATTTAATTTAAAGACTTAATTTAAAAGTTTAAATTAGAAAATTGAGTAAAAAGGAGAATTAAAATATTTAAGAGTAAACATTAATTTATTATAAGTATTTAATTAATAATAATTAAATTAGAGTTGCATTTAAATAGTGGACTTTAATTATTATTAATAATTAAAATAATAAATTATGATTTTAAAAGTATCATGCAAAATAAATAAAGTGGAGAAAAGAAAAGAATATTTTAAATTAAAAGTGCTTTGGGTGTACATGATAAGCTTTAATAAATTAAGTTATCTAATATTTAATTAAAAATAAATGGATTTTTATTAAACTAAAAATTAGGAAACCCTAGTTAGGGTTAGGGCTCTCTATTAGAAGTTTTTTGGTCATTTTAGAGGGAGACAGGTTTTGGGAGAGTAATTAGTTGGAGATTTTGGGGGAGGAGGAATTTTTTACAGTTGATGAAAGAGGAATTATCAAAAGTTTAGGAGAATTAGATTTCCAAACTCACACCAAATTGTCTAGATTGTAAGCATCAGATTTAGGTTTCAAGAGAGCAATTGTGGGAAGCAAAGTTAAAGAATTTCTTAAAAGCTAGTATTTGGATTGCATCTATTCATTAGACTATACAGAATTTCAGTTGTCAGATTGAGGTAGGGTCTAAGAACTTGTTTGTTAAAATTATTTTAAAATATTTCTCTACATTGTGTCAGTCATATTATTGAAATTTATGTAATAAAATATGAAGAAAAGATTTCGATTTGAAATTAAGAAATTGAATTGATTCATGCATTGTTTGGAAAACTGAAGCCAAATGTAAATTGTAGAATCATGCTATTGAAAAATGATTTAGAAAACCTAGATATGAGCAACGAGAGAAAATTCAACATTAAATTTTAGAGAACAATGATTATTATCAGTTGGATTTTGAAAGAAAAATTATCCAAAAACTTCAACAGAAACCCTCATAGAGATCCATCAAGCAAAACGTATATTTGCCTCAGTTTAAACAAAACTATTGATTGAAAATCTTTCTAAAAAACAAATGCATTTAAAATAGAAAGTTAATAAGGTTTTATGATTGCATGTTTTAGAAGATCTTGGCTATGTGAAAATGGAAAATTGCATACTTCTATTCTTTTTAGGAAATATAATTTTTGGATTTACTATTTTTTTTTTTTTTTTTAAATTGTAAAAACCCTATGTTGTTCTTGATAAAATTTACAGGCAAAATAAATACAAAATATGAATATTGATCCAATTTAAGGTCTGATTAAATGTTTTTACAAATAATTTATAAAACTTAGACAAATTGAAAGTAAAAAATAATTTAGGTATTATCGTGTAAATTAGAAGTTAATTAATTTATTTTTTGTTGATAATAGGTTTATTTTTATTGATATTAAAAGCCTTACATTAAGATAACAAGTCTCTCCCATATGAGAGCTTCCACATAACTCCTTACAATCTCGCTTAGAAAACCCCAAAAAAAAATCCCTTACAATTCCATCTCCATGGATTACAATACCCATCTTTCCTTAAAAGACTAACAAAAAAGCTGATTACATTAAATGACATTATGATTTTGTCATATTTGCATTTCTAAAACACAAAAACTAGCTTCCCAAGCATTACACCATTACCTATTTCATTTTTTTTGTCACCCGCAACCCTAAGCTTCCATTTACGCTTTACAACTTCCTTCCCTCAGCTAGTGACACCGCTCTAATCTTGTAGTTTCAGTCTAGCCCTTCCCTTTGCTTTTCCAAAATGGGCTCTCATGCACCCTACAAAAAAGTGACTCCATCACCTAGACTCAATGACCTATGTTCTTCCTCTCTGATCTTTTCCTCTTTGAAAAAATCATTGGCACTATGGCTGCCCGTTGCCCAATTTAGAAGTTCTTTATTGCTTCCTTCAACTCCTCCCATGCCACATGCCTCTCCCCTATGTAGGCTTTTTTTTCCATTATGTAGGCTTTTTTTTCCATCCTTTTTATTGTCCAATTCATGAATTGGATAATGCTTTCCACCCATCCATCTTCTTCATCCTCAAAACCCTCGCTATAATCGAAGGCCCATTTCAGGTGCACCCACTCAAGCATAGACTCTAAATTGGGGATGAGAGCCTTCTCAAATAGCGTCACCTTATATCCTTTTTATAGCCACACATGTAATCCTTCACATTACATTTTCTTACTAGGAATAAATATAGATGCCTCTAGTCTTAAAGGTCTTCATTCTTACACCCTTGACGTTCTCGCATCCTTCTCCCAAAAGGTTACCACCATCATTGGGAGTCATTTGATTTAATTCGGTCCTATGAATTTTAATGATCATTCCACTTGACACCATTCTGCACCCTTTTCAAAATGTTTTACCCACAACTTTTTGTTTGTGAATGATGTCGCCTGTTTTGATAAAATGTCAACTTCCTTACTTCAAGTCTAATGTGGGAAATCATGAATGCTTCAAATTTATTTGATTCATTTATAATTAAATCAATTAGATTATGAAGTTGCTAGGTGTTTATTTGAAGTTTTTATATTGCCTGCACCATAATGAGTGAGTCTCTCTCTAAGTGTAATTTTTTAATGCCTTTCTCCCTGGCTAGTCTTATTGCTAATAGTGCCACCATACATTTTTTTATGTTGTTGGTTCCAAAAGGTAACCATTTTGCTGTCATCATAAGTGTGTTTCCTCTATCATCTCTCAAAATGACCCCTACCCCTAAAATTCTAGGGTTCCCAAATGAAACTCCATCGAAATTGGCTTTAACTCAGCCTTCCCTTGAAGCCTTCCACTCTATTTGTGATGGTTTTATCTTATGCTTTCTTGTGACTAAAGCTCCTAGAGGTGATTTAAACTTAACACTCAACCATTCATTTTGTATAGTTTTATCTTCTTACATGTAGGGTATTAACATTGCTTATCTTTTTGTAGCTAAGGCACTTATTGTCTCCTCTATAGCATTTGTGATTCTACCTAGACATCCTCGTAGGGATTCTTTATCTCCCTTGAAAATCCTTTTATTTCTTTCCTTCCATAATTCCCATATGACCAATGATTGGGTGACTTTCCATATGCTTGATAAAGTGGATAGGTTTTTTGTCCTTGGCCATCAAAAACTTTTTCATTGTTTGGGCCCTTGGGCCTTGCCATCCTAATTTGTATTGCACAAAGTCCCAACATTTCTTAGCATAATGGCATTTAACTAACATATGGTCTATCATTTCCTCATCTCTTTCACATAAAGGGCATCTTTTTAGGCCTACAATGCCTAATCTATTTCTCCTTTATGTTGTTAGAATTCTATCATTGTAGGCTAGCCATGCAAACTCTTCTGCCTTTGGTAGGATTTCCTTTTCCCAACATAGATCTTTAGATGCAAAAATCTCCCCATTTATCACTTCCAGCATGTTGAATCCCAATTTAACTGAGTATTTGCCTGATTGTGATCCACACCATATAATACTGTCACTCTTTGTAGTTAGATTCACTCTTCTTTTAGAGAAGATTTGTTGCATTACTTGTCTTTATTGTTCACTTAGAGCTTCCATAGAAAGGTCTTTCCATTACCACACCTTTCCTTCTTGTCCCTCTTTCAATTCCACATGATCATAAATATGTTCCCCCCATCTGTGTTTGAAGTAATCCTTAAGTAATTTGTCCTTAAGTGATCTGAGGTGCATATCATAATTTAGGATCATGTGGCCATCCCAAGAATCTTGGTAGAATTTTGCTTGCTTCCCATCACCAACTTTCCATGAGATATGGTTTACTATAACTTTCCTACATGAGAGCATAAAGTTCCATATTGTTGAACCTTTTAGAGGGTGTCTCACTATTAAGATTATGTGGTTTTCGCTCGAGTCTAGATATTTACCTTTTAATATTCTAACCCAGTAAAGATGTGAGTTTTCATACATGGCCCATATTAGTTTTTCTCCTAGGGCTTGATTCATTATTTGCCATTTTTTGATCCCCACCCCACCTTTATCCTTTGGTCTACATTTTTTTTCCCATGCCATTAAAGGAATTTTGTCTTCTTCATTTGATCCATTCCAAAAAAACTTCCTCATTTTCTGTTGCAAGATTTTTAAGACTTTCTTAGGAATATCTAAACACATCATTGCAAACACTAGCATTGTTGAGATCATAGTTTAGAGCACCAAAATTCTCCCTACAGAGGATAGCCATTTTCATTTCCATCCTTCCATTTTTTAAGGCATTTTTCTATTCGATTGTTCCATAGCTCTAATTTATTTCTTCCCTCAAAGAAAGGGATACCTAAATACTTGCTTGGCATCATTCCTATTTTCATATTTAGGATCCTACATATTCTTACCTTTACCATTTGTGGGGTATCAAAAAAAGAAAAACTCTCCAATTTATTCTAGTTAATGAGTTTCCTTGATATTCTTCCATAAAGCTCCAATGTTTGTTTCATCACTTTGGCTTCAGATTCATGATTTGCTCCAGCTAAGAAAGTGTCATCTACAAATTGCATATGGGAAAGAGCCTCCATCTCCTCTGTTAATTGAATCCCTTTCCATGATTTGTTTTGTCTTTGTTTCTTTATTAAATGCCCTAGAACTTCAACCATGATAATAAATAGGAAAGAGGAGAGAGGGTCCCCTTTGGAAAATACCTTTATTTTGTTCAAAGAAGCCCTGAGGGCTTCCATTTACGAACATCGAGAAATGGGGTGTGTAGATACAACTTTCAACCCACTGCACCCATACCTTCTCAAATCCAAACCTACTTAAAACACTAAGCATAAATCTTTTTTTGACTTCATCATAAGCTCATTTATTGTCAAGCTTTACCATCATTGAAAATCTTATTGAATGGAATGCTTTGTGTGCCACCACCACCCCCTCGAAGATAAGCCTGCCTGGTAAGAAACCAATTTGTTCTTTTGAAATGATCGACCCCATAACCTATTTCAACCTATTTGCCATCACCTTTGATATAATCTTATACATTTTATTGTAGAGGGAGATTGGTCTAAAGTCCTCAAGAGTTAATTGGGTTTCCTTATTTGGGACCAAGGCAATAAAGGTATTATTGAAATCCTTTAAGACAAAACCACGAACTATAGATTCATGTACTACTTCCCAAATATTTTTTTGAAAAATATGCCATAATTTCTAAAAAAATATTGTTGGGAGACCATCTAGTCCTAGTGCTTTATCCCTGCCTAAACCCCCTAAGGCCTCTCTTACTTCATTTTCAGTTACAGGGGCCATTAATCTTTTTTTTTTATTCTCAGTTATTAGAGTCAGAATGACCCCCAAAACCTCCTCCACGTCATTCAAATTATGTTCTACATTTACTTTCTTTTGAGAAAAATTTTTTATCACCTCCTCATTGATTCCCTCCATGTCCTATATCAATACACCTTCCTAGTTTTGGATGTTAAAAATATGATTTGTAGCCCTTCTCGTCTTTAACAAATTATGAAAAAAAATTGTATTCTTGTCCCCATCTTTTAGCCATACCTCCCTAGATTTTTGCCTCCAATAGACCTCTTCTTTGGCTAGCCATTCATTCAATTCTTTCCTCAACTATTTCTCTTCCTGAAAATTAGCATTAAACATTCCATGTTCAATTACTTTTAGGCTGAAGGTCATTACTTTTTTTCCTTTATTGCTACCTTCCTTTCAAAAATGTTGCCAAAATTTTCCCTATTCCAAAATTTTAATTGTTCTTTTAAATATTGTAACTTTTTGAAAAAAAATGAAAGCCTTATCACCTTTCCTCCATGGGGCTTGGTTCCACCATTAAGAAATCATATCCGCAAAGCCATTCAATTTGAGCCACATTGCCTCAAATTTGAATGGGCATCAGTTTGGAGTTTTTCATCTTAGATCCTCAAACAGATAGGGAAGTGATCAAATCCATTGAAGAGTAGAATATTTGCATCACAGGACTAGCTTACTTCTACCCGATTCCTAATCACAAAGAACCTATCTATATTTTCTACTATATTAAGAAAACCTTCTTGTCTATTGGTTTAATTAAATTCACCTTTTTTTAATGGATTTCCACTAGCCCACTATCATTTTCAAAATTACTAAAGTCTCTTTGGATTTCCTTGCACCAACCCCTGTCCCCCTTTTTATCTTCAGGGTTCATAATTGCATTAAAATCACCTCCCAAAATTACCACCTCATTCCCCAAAACTTGCAATTTTCTAGCTATAGTCTGCCATAGTATCCTTTTTTGAGCATTACTATTTGGCCCATAAATGTTCACTACCAAGAAAAAAATATAGTTGTTTAACATAAACCTTCACCCATTTCCAGTTTGAATCCAGATGTTGAACTGTTACCACGAGAAAGTCTAAACACCATAGAATAGCTAGACCCCTTGATGCACCTTGTACACTTGTCAAGATACATTTCCATCTTCCAAAAATTTTCCTAAATAACTCAAAATCCTCCTCATTATCTTTCTTTCTTGTAAGAGCACCAAATCTAGTTTCGAATAATAATTCAAATATTGTCAGGGGCATTGCAACCCCTGACATTCCACAATAGGGTTTTCATGGCTTCTGGGAAAAGGATAACCCTTTTCCCTATCTTAATTTTTTTTATTGGCTAGCTGCATTGCATGTCATTTCCAACTTAGTCCTATTGGATTTGGGACCACATTTCTTTTTTTCCCCCACATTTGGTTTGAGCATGGGTGAGCATGTCTATTCCAAAGATCGTTCCTGTAGTATCCCTAGTTTATCAAATAAACCAAGATCATTCAAGTTATCAGCCTCTTCCATTTCTTCATTGACTGACTCCTCTGCCTCCACATTGACACTACTTTCCATAGCTTCCCCAAAGGAATCACATAAATTTCTTCTTGGGGAGACTTTTATGTCCTTAAAAATGATATTGTAGTCAACATTCATTGCCCCATCCACTTGCTTCCTACGTGGTGCTATTTCACCCTTATCTTTTCCTATAATACACTGAAAGTGTAGTTCATTTTTGGCTAGAGGACTGTCATCAATAAGGGCCCTTCTTTTTATGTTTTCTAGGGGGGGTTTGTCCACATTTTCATGATCGCATGCATCATTTAGAAGCTCATCATCACACCTTTATTGGATCACACCCTGGTTTACTGAAGGGGTTCCCATCACCATTTGGGTCAAAGCTTCCTTATTCTCTTGCATTCTTTCCTCTATGGTCACTTCTAATACATCTAATATGTTTTCTTCAATCTATGGTGGTGATTTGTCCTTTTGTTTATTTAGCTCCATAATGGGGAGGGTTAAATTCTCTAAGACTTCTAGGTCTTTTTGTTGTGCCCATTTCTCTAATTCATCTAGTAGTTTATCTACTTCTAAGTCTTTCTCTTTAGTGTGCTTGTTATTTTTTTTAGCTTCCTCCATTGGAGAAAAATCATTCCCTTCCTAGATTTCCATAAGTTGTTTCCACACCCTTGTATTGCATAAAAATGTAATAAATGGAATAAACACTAAGCAAATAACATCTATTCCTACATGATTATGAAAACCTCAAAATATGCAAGATAAACATGTAAATAAGCATAACATGGAATCACAATGACTCAAACTACTAATGCAAACCTCATGAAATCACCAAGTGATTGATGATTTCACATTATGGGATGTGGTTGCTCACAAATCCAACAAAATAACAATGAGGTAGATAGTAGATGATGAAATGAGGAGAGGGCTCTCCTTTTATAGGGAAAGAGATGCAATGAATGGTTGAGATTGAAGGCAAGATGAAAGGCTAGGATCTCTTAGGATCAATGAGGTGTCTATGAGGTGGAGGCCAAGTAGACTCCAAGTGGATTAGGGTTTTTGACCATTCAAAAGGGGCAAGATGCTCACACATGTGTGAGAAACCTCTGATGGTGACATGTCTGAGAGGTTTGAGAAGCATGGCTTCTCACACATGTGTGAGACAACTTGATTCTCATGCAAGGGGACAAGTGTGCAAGAGGTGTGAGAAGCATGGCTTCTCACACATGTGTGAGACAACTTGATTCTCATGCAAGGGGACAAGTGTGCAAGAGGTGCGAGAAGCATGGCTTCTCACACATGTGTGAGACAACTTGATTCTCATGCAAGAGGACAAGTGTACAAGAGGAATGGAAGACATGAGGGATGAGGAAAGTGTGAACATCTCTGACACATGTGTGAGGATTCCTCACACATGTGTGAGCACACACTTAAGATTAAAAGGTGATTAGCAAGGATGATTAGGAAAAGCAAGCATGATTAAGGAAGTGGGTAGGTTTAGAAGCGTGGGTTAGGTTAGTGTAGTGAGGTTAGGTGAGGGTTAAAAGTAGGAGCCATGTGCTCAAATAGGATTAAATGTAATATTTAATTCCAAGTGGGATTAGGAAATGGATTAATTAAGTAAACAAAGTACTTAATTAAAGTGAATGGGTTAGTATGCAAGGGGAATGGGTGAAAGGCTAGGATTTAAATAAACCTTAGTTTATTTAAATAAAGGAAAGGCGAACATAATTAAATAAATGTAAATTTATTTAATTAAAGGTAGGGTAATTAAATACATAATAAATATCTATTTAATTGGCTAGGAACTGGGTTTTGGACAATTTTAGGTGTCTACAACCCCTTTGTCTATTCTCAGAATGATGTGATCTAGTATAGGGTTTCCTTCTTCCAACTTTAAAAGAATCATGGCATGAGAGGAGACATCCTTTAAGTTTATAAATTCTTCACACCTTACAAAAGTTCCAATCATATTCCCTATCTGTGCTAGGGTTTCCTCCCCCCAATACTCCATTGGCAAATTGTAAAGATCAATCCATACCAGATATTCCTTCAAGTTTTCTTTGCATGAATCAAAGTTTGGCTCCTAGTCTTTTAGGTAAAGGCACTTAACTTCTATCAAATATGACCCATTGTTCAAAATAGTAGTTTTTTCTTCGTTGCTAGAACAAATCCCCATATAGAATCCATTTGTGAGGGTGTTTAATCTGCACTCCTTCCCCCATATTTCTTTGCACCAGTATCTAACAGTGGTGACCAAGGGCCATGGTCCTAACCATTTGAAAAAGAAAATCGTCTCCTGCAAAGAAACATTAGCTTCTTGGCAATGAGAGCTATTAATTTGTAAGGATGACGTTACCTCGTATTTGATGTGATCATCCATTTTTGGGGAGTTGTTTTCTTCCTTCTCTATCCCTTCGGCTATTGTTTGGACCTATAAACTTTATGTGCTATTTTTGTGAAGTCAAACCAATCAAACTTCATGTAGGTTGGCTTCTATTTCTGACCCATTTGGTGGTTTTTCCATTTCCTCTCATTCCACCCTTTGACTTTGTTACTTCTGCGTGGAGGGATAAAAGTATCACACCGAGCAATGTTATTGAAACCTCCTCATATCTCATCAATTCAAAGGCCATCGATTTTGACTTTGTTGTCTGTAGGCCAGTCCCTCGTGTTGTCTAAAACTAGATCTAGCATTTAGATGCCATCTTTCATTATATGTCCAGTTTGCAGGTAGTCGTTGCATTCCCCCACCTGTTCTGCTCTCATTCCTACTCCATTACTCATTCAACAAATATTTTTGTTGGGCAACTTTTCCTGCGAATTTGGAAGGTCAATAGTTAGAGTTTTGTTTTGATCAAACAAGTAGGAAGGAATAAGTTAAATCTAATATTGAGAAAATAAAGAAAAATAAAATTGAGAAACATTATATGTCAATTATATTTACATATTTTATAAATAAAGTAGAATTTATTTATTATGAAAGGAATTATATTTTAAAAATATATGTATAAAGATATGCATGTAGGTCAGTGTATTTATGCATGTAAATGAATAAATATAATTAAATATATTTATGCATGTAAAAATGAATAAATGCAAGTTAGAAAAATGGATATAATAACCTTTCTTATGAAAGAGTAAAAAGACATGAGGAATATGCATACAATGAAAAAATAATGCACGTAAGTCTTCTTTTAGTTTTTTAAATATTTATATATTAATTTTAGGATTATTAAAAATAAATAAAAAATGTTTTTTGGGATTATTTATTAAATCTGCAAATTAGAAAAAATAAATTTGAAATAATTTTATCTATTTAATAATATCGAAAATCAAATAAAAATTACTCATTTAGTTATAAAGTGGATGTTAGTATTAAAGATTCTTTAAGTTTTGTTGAACTATTAGTTGTATCTAAATAATTTTATATTTATTAATGCAAGAGGGAACTGGAAGTTAATAAATATATATTTATGATTTAATTATAAGTAACGCCCCGCTCGGGAACCCAAGAGAAATAAACCTAACATGTTACAATGTTTACTGAACTATGTTTTTTTTTTTGAAGTTTAAACAACATCAAGATAACATTAATGCGGAAGCAATATGAACATACACAACAAATACACATTTGCAATTACAGATATAGTTTCAATTCCTCAAGAGTTCCTTTACACTGAGTCACATTTAATGTTTTTAAATTAATTAGTTTAAGTTCCAAGTACAATGTCTCAAGATCATAAAGGAATAACAGATACATAATCGCATAAGCAAATGCATAAGTATAAACAATACAACAAAAGTACATCCACTAAATAACATCCACTGCACATGTCGCAGGGTATGTGAAAATAGATACTGTACAACATAATACATGATAACATATATACATAATCTGAAAAGAAGTCTGTAAGATAAGAAATAAGAATGATAAAGGTACATCTTCTGCAACGAACATCCAACAACTGGCAATGTGAAGGGGAACCCAAATGGTAAGAAGGCACTACCTCCCGACCGCGTGGTTACCTAGTCAGGCTTCCACTCCCACCGTGCAGGGAAGATAATGAACAATCCACATACGGCTATCAAACATAAAACATTCCTAGGCAAGGTACCCCTAATAGCCAAAACTACCTCAAAGGTAACAGATGCTGCTCAAGAAGATAGAATAATCCAAAATTAAGAACACTCAATCCAATACCAACTCCACATAACCAAACATCATACACGAACCAAGTATAAACCAAATACCAAGATCACAAGATAAAGTCAACAAAAGACAATCACCTCAAGTCAAAAGCCACATGTCAAAAGTACATCATCCATGAATCACCAATCATCATCAATGAAAGTAATAACCACAATAAACACATCCAACAATAAATACACCACCAGAGGTACACAAATCTACAAAGATCTACAGAGGAGACTCAGGCTACATACTAGGGAGTGTCATCACATGGTTGCTTGAGTTACCCTGGACTGATCTCTTAAAAGACCCCGGACCCTCAAGCGTTGAGTTACCCTGGACTGGTTACTTTGAACCCCGGACCCTCAACATCACACATATGGAAACTAGAAAGCCCTTTCAAGAAGACGAGGCACTCATCTCATTCCAATCCTTAGTCTATACAAGCACTAAAGGCATGGGTAGATCAAATATCTCTAACTTATCTTTTTAGTGTGTTTTCCCCCTCATAAATTTTAATTACTAGATTATCACTTATTACATAACTTGCATTAGGTTACCCTGGTACTGACCACTTTGGGTCCCAGACCCCTATGCAAGCCACTCCCAAGTCACGTACCTAGACAACCTCTCCTAAGCACATAAAAACACAGTTGTGTCCCATACCACAACACCCATAAAGATCAAACTTGGTTCCTTAACAGACAACCTGATAACAAGATGGTTCTCCCATCCAAGTACACATAAAAGCTCCACAAATAAAATTCATAAATATAATCTCCAATATGAATGTCAAAACACATCATGACATCCAATCACATCAATAGTATAAAATAAATCTCACAAAACCTCTGGTGTACTCCCTAGACTGGTCGACATCTAATTAATGCCAAAATCTCAAAGCATAGGAAGTACAAGTAAAACAATACAGATACCCAGAGTAAGTTTCATGTTTGGTTTAATCGAACTCATGTAGTTAAGTTGAACATAAGGTTTCATTTTCAGTTAAACATATGTTCTAGGTAATAAGTTTTCACAATCATTCCTTTTAACTAACCCATTTCTATATTTAAATGATTGTTCAATTACCTTATAACTAAGCTAAGGATAATCATTTATTTATTTATGTTATAAAAACAATCCTTAATGATTTTAAATAAAACAAATTCGACTTTATTAAAATCATTAAACCCTCATTAATATCTTCCATTAAATCAATAATCTAATTTTACAATTTTAACAAATAATGTCCATTATTAATTAACTTTAATTAAGTTAATATTAATTAAATTAATCAATAATTGTTCATTTAAATACTTATATTAAAATCTTCATTGATTATCAATTTATTAATATTTAACTAAAAACTATTAATAATTATGAAAACTACATTAAAATATATTAATATTTAAATTATTAAATATTAATAAAGATCATTAATAAAACATTATTAAATCACATTTATTAAATATATTTTAAAACGCATTAAAATTTATAAAAAAAATATATATATATATAAAAATGTATATAATTCGACGTGTTTAAAGGCCCGTCGGCCTGGTACCTGCAGTACTGCTGCCTGCGGCAGCAGCGGTACCGGCTGTCGCGGTAGTCTCTGCCGACGGCAGGTACGGGGGGGGAGTATATCCCCACCCTATCAATATTATTATTATTATTTTAAAATTCAAAATTATATGATTTCGAAATACGTTTTTTTTAAAATTATTATAATTATTATAATTTATAAAATTTCGGAAAACATTTATTATTATTATTATAATTATTATAATTAAAAGCTTTGTGTATATATAAAATTTATTATATAACTTTCTTTTATCTCACTTATATATATATATATATATATATATATATATATATATATATATATATATATATATATCATTTTTACACAATACTTCTTCCAGTTCATAATAAAATATGTATATATTTTTAATCCATGATTGAAACTTCAATCTAATAGGAAAAATAAATCGAACCCTTTGAATTTTCAATCCTAAGATTTTCATTTCCAAAAACAAACCCTTCCAAATTTAAATTTCTTAATTTCTTCTTAATCCAAAACTCAGATCTCGATTTAATACTAATCTCTTTCAATTGAAGAACGAGGTTATCTAAATAGTTTTTCAATCCGAATTCACAGATGGAATCCAAAAAAAACAAAAGATGTAGAACGAAGGGTGGCAAGATTCATACAACGGAATTTGAGAAATCAATTTTCAACAAGCACAAAGAAGACAGAGATCCGAAAATATTTTTACAATGGTTCACAAACCCTACCTTGATTTGATGCTAACAATTTGGTGAAACCCTTGCTAATCCAAACCCTTCAAAGCTTCCAAAGATTTCCTTGTTCCCCTTCCAAAAGTGTGTTCCCTCAAACCTGTGTGTGAAAAACTTGTGTCTGAAAACTTTCGTCTTTTTTAATGACCCCAAAACCCTCTAATATAGAATCTAATTACCTTTTAGGGTTTCTATCTCCACAACTCTAAAATAATAATTACTTAATTTAATTAATTCTTCATGCACAATTGATTTTCTTTTTAATTAAGATATTCTTTTATTATTCCTTCATTCACTTTAAGTGAATTGTTAAATTACTTTATTTAACTATCCACTTGACTTCTATTTTAATCAATTTATAACTTATAAATCTCATGCATAAATCATGTGAACTATAATCTTTATGATAATTAAATATCTTTTCACTTTTAATTTCATTTTTAGAAACTTAATTGATAAAATATTTATTAACTTAAATAACAATAATATTTAGCATTTATTTAAAAATGAACTCTAAATATATTATTATTAAATTAAATTAATATTATCACGTTCTAAATTTAATCTTAAAACTTTTATCTTCAATTTAATTCTTTATATTTAATTAATTTCTCAATTAATTAAATATAATTAAATATTCATAATATCATAATAATCTTCCATTAAATTAAATTATTAATTTAATCTATTAATTAGACTTAATTAATAGAAATTCATCAAAGACTCACAAAATAACATACGCACAAAATAATCACGGGTTTAAAAAGGGTAGACAGTCTGTTACGAGTCCTCCTTGTAGGACAAGTATTATAGGCTATGGCTAGGATTGGACCTGATCATTATCTTCCCATTCTCACCATTTGAGTATTTGTAATAGGGCACGCTCATCATGGCAATTCAGGGAAGTCGATGCCCGGTACCTACATCCTGCATAAAAGACGAGCATGTACATGTATATAATATATCTAAACTAAACAGACAATGGCGGGGAGTGGTTCATCGTGTAGATCCCGACTAGCAGGTGACTATGACTCCCTCCCTTAACCACATCAAACACTTCAGACAGAAAGATAAAATAAACACGCGCACCATACACATGCAAGTATGGGGTAAGTATCGTAAAAATCACAAGTCTAATATCAAATGCGTACATATAATAATGCATCTCTATCAATACAACATGATCATCATTAATGTCATGTGAAATGAAATCAACTAGTATATATTTAATCCAAAACATGAAATAATATCATAATATTGTAAATCCAATATCTCTAAAACTAATCAATGCATAAAATCAGCCTAAAGAATTTGACAATGATAACAGAAATGCGAACTAGGGGCAGGCACTACATTATATTTTAAGTGAAGTTGTAGTAAAGTTATCTAGAGAATCATTTATTTATGGTTAGTAGATTTATAGAGTGGAAATATATGTGTGTGTGTGTATAATTTAGTTATAATTATAATTTAAGTTGAGTTTTTTTCTAATTGAACTAGGAGATCAATAAAAATTGAATATTAAAATTGGACTTATATGGAAGTAAGAAGTAATACCGAGGACTGACCAGTCTTGGTTATTCAACTAGCACAAGTTTTGGAAGATGTCAAATACTAGTGCAATCATGCTCTTATTTGCAAACTTCTGAGTCTTCACCTTTCTTTGCCTGTGTTGGAATCCTAGGCATGTCAGGTGTGGAACCCGGAAGGAGATATGGAGATTCTGCTTACGGCTAATAATTACTTTCTGGTCATCTTTTCAAGCATGACAGATAGGAATAAGGCATTTGAAGGAGGCCCTTATTTCTTTAACAAGGTGGGGCTCTTCATCAAGCCTTGGCACATGGTTTCAATTCTACTAAGGAGATCCCCTTGCGAGTTCTGGTGTGGGTTCACTTGCTGAGGCTTCCTTTGGAATTTTCGAGGGAAGATATTCTTCACTCAATATCATTGCTTCTTGGAAAACATGTGGGTTTGGCTACTTAGACTCAAGATCGTAAGGTAATTTATTTTGCTTGTATTTGTGTAGAAGTTGATTTAAATAATCCATTGCTAGATTCTATGAAGATTTTCATGGGATCATCTTCTTGGATCCAATAGTTAGATTACAAGACCCTTCCATTTAGATGCAGAATTTACCATGAATATGGTCATTTAAATCGCAGATGTCCCAGGAATAAGTCCCCTTCCTTGGCTACCCCTAGTCCCCCTTTGGGTGGACAAGGGGAAGGTCCCTGTATCTAATGGACCTGTTGATAGCGAGGGTTTTATTTAGGTTAAGTTTTGTAACAATGGCACAAGTAAGAAGAGAATCTGGATGGATAGACAAACTTGATGATACTTTTAACAGGTTTGATGTTCTTGGGGACTTGGTCCAAGAGGAAGGTAATCCAACTAAACTCTCTTCTGGGGCCACAGGTTAGCATGAGAATCTAGTTGTAGATATGCAAAAGGCGGATCAGATTCTATCCCCAAGGGATCAACAGGCTAGATGATTGGATGTTGATTTGCCTTCTCTTATTCAAGATGTTGGAGACCTTTGAGGGTCACAGGGTTCAAAGGGCTCAGTCTTGGTGGCTCCTGATCTCCTTACACGTAAGGGGACCTCAGATTCTATAAGGCTCCTCCTATCTTAGGCATACATTAGAAATCCTTCAAAAAGGGGCCTTTAGATAAACCATCAAAGAGTGGTAGGAAGACTGATCAAGAGAAGGTGAAGATAATGGATAAAAATTTGGTCGAGTCTAGGTCTATGAAACCCATTGATTCTCATTTCTCCCGACCCCATAGATGATTTTTTTTCCATGGAATGTAAGGGGGTTAAACAACATCCCCAAACAAAAGTTGTTCATAGATTAATTGAGTCTTAGTCTCCTAATGTGGTCTTTATTTAGGAAACTAAGCTTACAATAGATGGTTTGGCTAACCGTGCTCTGCAGATTTGGCCTCAGGGCTCTTGGTAGGGGGTGGGTGCTTTGAACAGTTTGGGGGGAGTGGCTTGCTTTTGGAACCCAAGGAAAGTTTCCCCCTTATGGTGGATTTCCAATCGGTCCTCCATCTCTTTGGTTGCCTCTAGTTTTGAGACTGTAGAAATGTTTCTTTTATCCAATATTTATGCTCCTATTGAATTTTCAAGTAAGTCTCATTTATGGGCTCATATCAGATTCATCCAATCCCTAGACCCTTATCTCCCATGGATTATGGCTAGAGACTTTAATGTTGTTACTAGTCTTGATGAAAAATGAGGAGGGTTAGCTAGGTTGGACCTACCTTGAAATCTGCTCAAGGATTTGATTAGCTCCTTGAATCTCATTGATTTGAAGCCAATAAATGGTATCTTTACTTGGAATAATTAGAGATGTGGTGGAGAGGCTATCTCTGAAAGGCTTGGCAGATTTTTGGTTTCCTGCTATTGGATGAATAACAGGTGGATCACCAATTCTGAAATTCTTGACTAGAGAGGCTCTGACCACTAGCCTATTATGTTCTCCATCACCTCTTATAGGGTCACCAAAAATCCCTCTTTCAAATTGCAGTTGATGCGATTAAAAGACTTGTCTCTACTAGACCTTATGTTACATTGGTGGTATGAGGGAAATTTTGCCCATGGTACCACCATGTTTACCTTTAGTAAGAGGCTTCAACATGTGAAGTATGGGCTTAAGAGATGGGATAAATAGTATTTTGGGAATCTATAGGCTTAGAAGATTGCTGCTTAGTCCAAATTGGATAACATTACCCATTAGATTCGTGACCAAGGGTTGATCTCTAATCTAAGTAAAGTCAAGTCCTTGGCTCTTAAGGGACTGGAAGAATGGGAGCTTCAGAAGGAGATCTTCTAGAAGTCTTGTGTTGATTGGTTTCAGGAGGGGGATAGGAACACTGCTTTCTATCACAACTCAGTTAAGGCCTGGAGGTAGGGAAACTATTTCTCCTCTCTTGTTTCAACTGATGGAGTTCAGATATTTTCTTGTGAAGAAATTTCTAGGGAAGCTATCAATTACTTCTCTAATCTCTTTACTAGGGAGGATCTTACTGCTAGGATTGAAGAGTGGGCTATCTTGGATTGTATCCCCCACCTTGTCTTTGCTGAGATGAATGGGGCCCTCTTAAGCCCCATCTTGTTACCTAAATTGGAGAAAGTTGTGTTTAATATGAAGAAAGGTAAGGCCCCTGGCCCAGATGGATTTCCAATTGAGTTTTTTCAAGAATTTCGGGAGATAATAAAGTTTGATCTCCTAGATGTGGTCTAGGAATCACATAGGAACAAATAGATTCTAAAGTCTTTGAATTCTACCTTCTTGGTTGTCATGCCTAAGAAGGAAGGGGCTAATCGGTTAGATCAATTCAGGCCTATAACATTATGTAATGTTGTCTACAAGATCATCACCAAATTGATTGTTGAGAGACTCAAGCCATTTCTTGGTTCTTTGATCTTTGCCGAGAAAAGTAACTTTGTTGAAGGAAGACAAATTTTGGATGGGATTGTGATTGCTATGGAGGTGGTCCACTCTATGGTTACCTCTAAGGAGAAAGCTATGTTTATTAAACTGGACATGGCTAAAGCTTATGATCGGGTGAGTTGGGAGTTCTTACAAAAAATTATTTTAACCTTTGGGTTTGATGTGGAGTGGGTGAATTGGGTTCTTAGTTGTGTTGACTTTGTCCTCCTTCTCAGTTCTTATTAATGGAGAACCTTTAGATTTGTTTGGTGCCTCTTGGGGACTTTGTCAAGGGGATCCTTTATCTCCCTACTTATTCGTTATCATGGTAGAGGGTCTTGGCATATTTCTAAAATCTTAGGTGCAGTAGGTTTGTATCCAAGGTTGGAGCTAGAAAAATGTTTGTCCTTCCTACTCTCATCTTTAGTTTGTGGATGACACTGAGTTGATGGGTATGGCTAGAATTATTGAGGCAGTAAATATTAGGAAAGATTTGGATACCTATATGAAAGCCTGAAGTCAGAGAATTAATGATGATACATCTTCTATTTATTTCTTTAATACTCGTCAGCTTATTCAGAGTAGGATTGCTAGAATTCTTAGATTTCAGATTGGTTCCCTTCCTTTGATGTACCTTGGGGTCCCTTTGTCCTTGAGGTCTTAGTAGAGGGGCTACTAGCAAGAGATTTTGGATAAATTCTGGTGTAAGGTTAGTCACTAGACTTACAGATGGTTATCTTCTATTGGGAGAGTGGTTCTACCAAAGACTATGGTCTAGTCTCTCCCCATTTATAGGTATTGTGTTTAGGTTCCCCCCTCTAGTTTTGTGAGGGACTTTGATGCTTTATCTCAACAATTCCTTTGGTTTGGAAATCTTCTTTCCTTGAAGTGGAGCCTGGTCAAGTGGGAGTCTGTGTGTAGGCCAAAGCATGCTGGTGGCCTTGGTCTTATATTGATGGCTCTTGTTGTCATGGCTTTGGCTGCCAAGTTGTACTACCATTGGTGCAATAATCAGGATCAAGATTAGGCCAAGATTCTTACCCATCAGTACTTTCCTTGTGCTAATTGCTTTGATGTACTATGACTTTCTTTGGTGGGTAAAGGCTCTGGTATTTGAGACACTCTTGAGAAGGGTGCTCAACTTGTTAAGGGGGGCCTCTTTTGGATTTGTAATAGAGGCTTGGATACTCTGTTTTGGTAAGACTCTTGGGATGGCCACCCTCCCATCCTCTCTAGCTTTCCCCAGCTTCAGCCTCTTTGTCATACTTTTACTAATGCTGGATGGTTTATGGTGGAGCATTTTAAGATGATCAAGTGTTTGGGTCAAGTTGAGGTGACTTGCTAGAAGGATCCTTAGGAGTGGCCAGTGGGTGGCTTTGATGAAGATCATGCCCTTCTTCTTCAAGCGTTGGGGGATAGGTTTTGTAGCTCCCTTAATGGGAGGCACATTTTGGCTTGGATCCCAAAAGGTAAATTTACCATGGCTCAAGGTTATGCTATACTTGATAGGAACTTACATGGTCTAGCTGAAGTGCACTAGTGGAAGGCTTGGAGCAGCTTTTCTTGGCCCAAATGTAATTTTTTCTTATGGTTGTTGGCTTAGAAGAAATTCCTCACTTGGGAGAATCTTCACAAATGAGGTTTCCAGGGACCTTTTGTTTGCTTCCTTTGTTTGCACAATGAGGAGAGTGCCTCCCACTTGTTTTTTCTCTATCCTTTTTCTTGAGAGATATGGCATAGATGGTGGGAGGCTTGGTGTCATGGTTGTATTCATGCTACCTCTCTAATTGATTTTTGGGAAAGCTTGGGTAGACCTCCAATGAAGACTTCTTTCTTGCAGCTTGCTTGGATGGTTGGGCTAACTTTCATTCTCTAGAACCTTTGGCTAGAAAGGAACCACACATTTTTTTGTGACTCCAAATTAGGAAGCTTTCAATTGTGGAAGATGATTCTTAGTAGGCTTTAGGAGACTATTTTTGTAAAGTGTGATATGTCTGTTACTATAGATCTTGGTGATCAAGTTATTATGAGGAATCTAAACTTGGGGGATAATAGTCAGGGATGCACTCTTGGAAAAAGACCTAGCCATGTTAAGCAATGGTTTTGTCAGGATGGGAGGTGGACTCCTCCCCCTGTTGGGATTTGAAAATTAATACAGATGGTTCTTCTTAGGGGAACCCTGGTCATGCTGGTATTAAGGCTATAAGTAGATGTAATGATGGTGGTGTGGTTTTTCTTTTCTCTATTTACAAGCGTCAACATTCTAATAATCTGATGGAGTCCCTTGCTATTAAGATTGTTGTTGAGAGCGGATGCTCTTTAGAGTGGAAGAAGATCATTTGTGAGTCTAATTCTCAGATTATTGTGGATATGTTGAATAACCAAAGTTTGGAGGATGTTAGTTGGCATCCAACCTCTTTGGCCAGAAAAATTCTAAGTCTTTGTAGTTCCTTGGATTTTGTTTCCTTTCGTCATATCCCTCACGAATGGAACAGAGTTGCAGATTGTTTGGCAAAGTGGGCTTTAGAGAATGTGGTTAGGTGAGATACTAGTGGTAGGGATGAGTTACCTTTTGAGTATTGTGAGATCATTGATCAATTGTTATTGGAAGGCAATAGTATGTAGTGTTGATGTGGGCCTTGGGCCTTTGCTCTATAATTTGGATTTGATTGAATAAATTTTTACCCCTCTTTTTTCCAAAAAAAAAGTAGGAAGTAATACTTTAAAATGGTATTGATATATATATATTTTTGATAAGAAAAATAGGTTTTATAGGGATCTTGAAACTTGAGAGTTAAAACATATCATAAGGCTGATAATAAGTAGTTAAAGCCTAGCCAGAAAAAGAAGGCCAACCAAAGGGCCAATACAACAGATAGATAAAAAGCCAAAGGATGATAATAAGTAGTTACAACCCAGCTAGAAAATGAATGCCAACCAAAAGGCCAATACAATAGATAGACAAACCAGCTAGCCAAAAACCTACAACAGTCTAACAGTCCAAAAGACAACAAAAGAAAAACCAAAGTTATTCCTCTGTCTTTCTTAATTAAATCATTAATAATCTAAGATCTTTTAAATCAATAAAGTGATAATATGTTATAGTGAGAATAGATAAAATATTAATGTAGTTTTGATTAAGTAAAAACAAGTTATGAAGGACTCGAAACCTTTTACATAGTAACAAGATAAAAAAGCTAAAAAATCTAGAAGAACTGTGCATCAACACCTAAGAGTAGAACTAGCTAAAACAAGTAGCATAAAACAACTAGTAGGAAAAGGAGCAAAAAGAAAGCAAAAAGATAACACAAAACCAGCTACAGGGTCTCTAGTAAATCTACTGCTTGGTCTACGAGGATGTTCATGTTTTCTGCAAAGGCCTTCAGATCATCTATTTCTTTAGCTTTGACAACCTCTATCTTTTTTGAGTTGGCCCTGGTGTGCTTGCTAGGTCCACGACCATATTTCACTTCCTTGGAGCCTTGACCTTTCCCTTGTTCAAATTTTTTCAGAAGAGTATTAATGTTGTTTGTTACAGTCTTCACAATAGAACAATTTTGATAAGCTAGTTTCTTAACCACCTTCTCCATATTAACCACTCTATTATCCAAACCATCCAACCTTTTTTAGAAATCTTTAATTAGCTGATCCAAAGCTCTGTTCTTGGCTTCCAGGGGTGGAACACATTTCATAAGATTCTTAACCCCTTCAACATTACCAATCACCTCAGAAAATCTATCAATATGTTGTCCCAGAGTTCTCTCCCCTAAAATATTAATGTAGTTAATATTAAATTAAAAGATAATTTTGAATTGAATAGTAAAAAAATCAATAAATTATAGGAAATAATACCATTTTTATATTGATTAATCATGGTGATTTATTATATATGAAATATTTATTTACATCTATATGATAGGTATTCATGCATATTTTTTTAACATAAATTCTTAACCCAAATTGAACTTTAAGAATGTGAAATTAATTGTATTGCAAAACATAACTTGTATTATTATTGTGATTTCTTAGTATATGGTTTTGTTGTGATTTCTTTTATGATGTCTTTGGGGTTGTAGTTGGCCAATTAGTATTGTACACTAGAGTTTATGGGAATTTGTTTTCTATGTGAAATGATATAACCATTTTTATGTCTCGATTAGTCCATGCATGATTGGAGTGAAGTGTGAGTAATATTTCTTATTTCAATCATTAAATGTCTTTTAGCCAAAAGAGGTCACAACCATTATTATGTTAAGTCTGATCTACGTGATCACCTTACATTATCATTTATATTGCTCTGTATTTTGTATGGTTGCATTTATGGATTATGTTACTTTATGTTCATTCTTTGACCTAAATGGTTATCTTTATGGGTTATGCACCCTATGATGGTGGTGGTTGTTATTGATTTTGGTTTATTATTCTCATGATTATGAGACTTTATGGATTGTTACTATGATTATGGGATATACATTATGAGATGGATGATTCTTTGAGATGTTATATTGAGATGGATAATGAATCCTTGTGATGTTCTTTCCTACTCTCCATTATTTTAATTTGGTAACTTTCATGATTATGGTTTATGAGAATCTTTTTGGCTATTACTTTATCCTCTTATTTGAATGAATTTGGATGGAGCATTAGGGTAGGTTATTCAGGTGTATAGAGGGGAAGTGGCCTGCAATGGGGGTTGAGGCCCTAAGTGGTTGCTAGGGTAACTCATTGTAAGTAACTTAATTAAGTGATAACATTACACATTAAATGGGCGGTATTTTAATGAATTAAAAATATTTAGTGATTCCTTGCCCATGCCTTGAGTGCTTGTATAGGCTAGGATGGGAGTGTGAGAAGATGCTTGATTGCGATCTTGCATAGTTGGTTTCCTTGTCTGTACAGAAGGGTTATTGATGCAACATAGAGTCACTAGGGGGCCAGGGTCTAGAGAGACTACTAGGGTAATCTTAGAGTTGACTTATGTGATGACACTTCCCCATATGCATCTTAGGTTTCCTATTTATACTTATATTTGTGTTTTTGTTTTGGGTTGCCTTTGGTATTGTCTTTTCATTTGAGTAGTACCACCTATTGTAGAGAGATTTTAGGATCCTTGCCTAGGACTTGTGTTGTTTATTGTGTGGTTTGATTAGTCATATGTGGATTGTATGTTATCTCTCCTACATGGTGGGAGTGGGTGCTTGACTAGGTGACCACGTGGTCAGGAGATAGTGACTTCTTACCATTTGGGTCCCCCTTAGATTGGCACCAATGTTGGATGTTCATTGATGTAGTTGTGTCATTATTATTATTCTTATCTTGGAGACTTTCTATTCATTTGACATATCTATGTATTCATGTATTTAGTATTTTGGGATCCTACGGGATGATGTATTATATTTTGATGCATTTGTATTTATTATTACATACCCTATAACATGTGCACTAGATGTGCTTCATTATATCAATTGTACTTATGAATCTTCTTATGCGATGTTGTATTTGATGTTCATTTATGATTATGGACTTTTTACTTAAGAGTAAAACTATTTAATAAAACTTTTTTAATGTGACTCAACGTGAAGGAACCCTCAAGGAATGAAAACTGTGTTTATAATTCCTTATGTATATTTGATGTGAATGTGTATTTTTCTTATGCATTGTTATCTTGATGTTGCAAAAACTTATATATATATGTACATACATACATATATGTACATATATGTACATATATGTACATATATATGTACATATATATATATATATATATATATATATATATATATATATATATATATATGTACATATATATATATATATATATGTACATATATATATATATATATATGTACATATATATATATATATATGTACATATATATATATATATGTACATATATATATATATATATATAGATATATATGTATAGATATATATGTACATATCTATACATATATGTACATATATCTATATATATGTACATATATGTATATATATATGTATATATATATATATATATATATATATATATATATATATATATATATATATATATATATATATATATATATGTACATATGTATATATATATGTAAATCTTTGTAACACAATATGTTAATTTCTCTTGGGCTCTTGAGTTGGGCATTATAATAAAACTAAAATGTAATTTCTAGTTATGAAGATCAGGGCATGCTCTAAAAATATCAAAACTAGCATTAACTAGCTAAAGTATATAAGGGTAACATGAAGTTCTACAAGATCTTCAAATTTTAAGAAGGGCTCAATTAGTTTTACTTATCATCTTGATTTGTGTATAATTAGGGATCATTTTGTGTCTACTTTAGTGTATTTTCAATTATATGAGCTCTTATCACTTAGGGATACCCAAATTCAAATATGGGTTCTATATCTTTAAGTTGATAGGCTTCTCCTATGGAGCGACACTCCAAATTAAATGCATTGACTATCTCAAGCATGGTTAGTTGTCTCACAGGAAAATAAATAAAATCTTGTGGTAGTATAGAAATATCTATTTGACCATTGTAGATTCCCAGATTTTAGCACATGGTTTATGATGCCCTTTGCATTGTAAACTCAATATTCCAACTCTATTTAGTCATTACATTCAGGCTAAAGAATAGATGGCAAACAATAACTTGGGATCAAATCATTCTTTATGGAAATCTCACAGCTAAGGGATTGTTATGTGCCAAAAGAAATAACCAACTATTCAATGACATAGTTATGTACAAGAATCAATATGAATCACACCAATGTGACTCCCCACAATTTCCTTCATACAGGTTTTTCATAGAGTCCACACGCCGTCAAATATTAATGAAGTGGTAAAAATTTCTTAAGTGTTGCCATGAATGAAAGGACACCCAGTATGAATTATAACTAGCATAGTATAAAGTTTGGCCTCCTTCAACACTTTACTCATTGTTAATCCAACACTATGATGGCTGTGAATCCAGGCTATCAATGATTAATTGTGCTAACTTGGTGGCATTTTTAGATTGACCAAAGAAAAATGATATTGCATTTCAAAAAATTTAATCACTAAGTCAAGGTTGCTTTATAATTAATGTTTTGCCAAAGTATAAATAGAACCCATTGTAGTAATATGATACATCAATTCTTTTGAGTTTCTGTGGAAAGGAAAGGAAAAATAAAAACCAATGACGTGCATTAAAATCTTCTCTATCCTACCATTTTGTTTGGCCTTGGCAGATCTATTTATGAAATGTGTTTTGTTTGGCCTTGGCAGATCTGTTTATGAAATGCGCTTAGATTTTCTCTGTTTTGATTGATGAATTTTGTGAATATGAGATAATGTCACGTCTGTGGATTCAATCTGGGAACCAAAAGCCCAAATCCAATTAAGTAGCATTTACAGTGTGCTTTCAAAATGTGCAGTTGAAACTCTTTTGGTCTTCTTGAGTCATTTTAATTAGATTACTTCTTAATAGATACAACCTCAAATCTCAATAACATTAAGGAAGCCAAATTTGTCTAGGAAACTATTACATGACAAAATCAGCAAAATGTGGACAAAAGCTTGAAGAATTTTTTTATTAAAATAAATACTACTAGAGGTGGTGTTTACTCTCTACTTATGTTACATGTGTCATGTATTTTGCATTCAAGTATGAAGGCCTGAGTGTCGTGGACAACAAAATTCTACATAGCAACAGTATAACTAGATCCTCCTATATAGACCCAACATTGGATCAGAAGCTCTTCATTGCCTTTTTATTTTGTTTGCAATCACAGGTATTTATGTACTCTATTTCAATGTTTTTCTTTCGATAGGAAGTTACAGATCTAGTTTTGAATCGACTTTCTTGTTGTAGTTCTAATAGTTTGACAATGCTTATGTGTAACTATTTTTCTTCGTAATTATTTTTTAACTCTATCTATTGCTGTTGTAACTAGCCAACAGTCTATCAACTTACCGTGGATCGTTGTGTTCTTGCTATTATATGTTCATTTCTGAGCTATGACTTCTCGGGGTCTTTGATCTAATCTCAAAGCAAATAAAAGTGTTTAATTAAATTCGTAGCTATTATTTTCAAATTCAGACATTTTGTGAAAATCTTTAATATGTTTTAGTCCATCCACATACTAGACTTTTTCTTGCCCCTCCTTCACTCTTCATAATTTTGTTCAACTTTGAAGCTCACTGTTTCTTGTATTGTCCTTACTATTAATAAGCAATAAAAATTTCTGAAGGTTTTTTTTATCAACAACAAAATGTATGTTCTTAGATACGCTTGCATAAGTTTATTTCCCTACTACCTACAAATTCAATTTTGAGACAACGATATTAATTTAGGGGATGATTTTCATCTTTTTTCTATTTCAAATTGCTTTCTCTTTTAATCCAGTTAAGTATTGAGGCTGTCTTTAAAATTTGAATTACCAACTTATACTCTGGAATTTTGTTTCTTTAATACATATTTATGATCCCAAAAAATACTATAATGAGGGCATGTGCTCTTGCATGTCAACTTTCAGACAAATACAAACTTAGACAAATATGATTAATTTCAGTGAAAAATAATTATCTCTCTTTTACACACTGCAAAGTACACAAGAACATGTTCTAGTCATTCTGGACATGTAGAAAAGAGAAGAATGTATTATACAACTAATTAGATTTCGTAGGGAACAAAAGATAGTCGTAACCATTATAGATATGGCAGAGGATTTAAAAATAGCCATCTACCATAGGTCAAATATCAATATTAATAATATATACACAAACAAATAAAAAAATTGTGTTTTAAATAGTTTGAAACTTAGGCCTCTAAAGAGGAATACATGTAGAGTGGATGTACTATCAAATTTGACACAATTAATTTTACTTACATACAATGCTTCTATCAAATATTATGCATGTTTCAAATGAAAATATATAATTATATTGTTAACTACTATTTAGCTTCACAAATACCTTTGTTGTTAAGCAATTTTATCAAACATTATCCATGCTTCTAATGACAATTTACAATTATATTGTAAACTTTTACTCTACTTCTAAAATACCATTGTTGTAAAGCACTTTTGGACCATCGTAAAAATTATACTCTCTTGAAAAATAATGCTATATATCATAAGAAAAATATGTTTAACTCTTTACTAATCTATGCAATTTCATATAGTGATAATTTTCTTAAAATATTCTATCAGCTTATCCCTTGAACCTCTCACAGGTAAAAGTGCCAATCTCAATCTTCCCTAAAATTGAGGTTGGCCCTTATTTCTAGATGTGTTCAATCCTATAATTCATTTTCTCACCTATGCCCTATATACTTGTTATTGGCCTTTATGATCTATCCTAACCCTAATGTGAGTTGTACTCAAAAATCCCATAAATACCTTGTATTATTGACACCTAGATCAAATGTGGGCTCATTTTCCCAAGTATATGTCACCATTAACAACATGCCTTAAGAGCATGGGGCCTAATTTTAGCCTAGAGTTATATGCCAAGGTTTTGAGGGAATCTAGTCTAGTGGGTGGATTGCTTAATCTTTTACCCCAAATGACGTGAGATGTATATAAACCCCCATCTCTCCTCATTTTGGTAACCATAATCAAGATTATCAAGCACATTTGTTATTATTAAAGTATTCCAACAAAAAATAATTCAAGCCATCAAGTACGAGGAAGCAAATAAAGAAATCAAAACTCATCAAATTCAAGTGTTGATTCTTCTTAAGAAATCAACATGTTTTCTTCCATAGATCTAGCTTCTTTTTCTCACTGGAGGCAATTAAAGGAGTTTTTATCAAGAAAGGAGAATCACATCCATATATATTTATTGTAGTCTTATATCTCTTCTTTTCAATCAAATATTATGGTGAATTGTAACATCTATTCCATAAAATTTTTCCTTTTATGGTTTCCATTTAGGTTTATGTATTTAGCCAAATCTATTAAATCAATATATTTGATTACATTAGAAAAAGTATTTGCATATACAAGATACAATATTCTTTAATTCCTATATCTATTTTATTCTCCATGATCACACATTTTCCTTTATTACATTCAATTTTAAGGTTAATTCCTAAATATGGGGTTGACCAAGGCAAAAACATCTTTCAACCTTCTTCCTTATTTTATATGTGCAAAAATAGGTTATAGAGATGTTAGATAATATTTGGGCACATCAGGAACAATCAAATGATCTGTGAATAAAACTAACAAAAACACCAAGGATACATTTCTATTCCCATCATGTCCTATGTACATGTTACCATTACTATCATGTCCCTGTCATTATATGTTAGTATAAGGAAATACTAAGAGGTGAGGTGGTGAATTAGTGCAAATAGGTAAAGCACTATTTCTACCACCAATCTAATTAACTATAAAAGTAACTCTAAAAATACATATTATACAACTACTAAAATAAAAGAGGGGCAAATAATATCAATCAACCACACATGTAACACACATAACACACCAATTTTTGTCCATGGAAACCCTTGGCTAGAGGAAGAAAACCAAAGTAGAGATGACATGGTCTTGTTGGAAATGTAAGAGGAGTAATTGAGAGGGGAGGGGTGAATTAGTTACCACAAAAAATAAATTCTAGATCCCTTAGATGTCAATACAAATCAAAACTAAACTCTACTAAAACTGAAAATAATGTTGTAACTTAGTTAGCGCTGAATCACTCAGTAGACACTGACTAGTAAAGATATGACATTTTGTGTAACATCAAAGGCAATATACAATTGATCAATTGTTTTCAGCAATCTCCCTCTTTGGCATTGATGACAACACAACATATCATAATACAATGAAATTTTTAGAGCAAAATAAAAGTAAGGATAATATCCTTAGTTTCATTCTGATTCTCATCCATGAGAACTCCCTTTGTCACTATGAACTCCCTCTGACATCAATCTCTCCCTCTGGAATGATTTTCTGATTAATTTGATTACAATAATTGCAATATCAAATTCTCCCTCTTTGACATTTTTGACATATCATAGTAAACTCTTCCTCTATGAGACATAAAATTTCTTTGATTTATGACATAACTCTCCCTCTTTGACGTCCTATGCCAAAGATAACATTCAATCAAATTCCATGTACCTGATGTACTGATTCATATGCAATCTTCCCTTTACAATACTGCATCAACTTGTTTGATTATCAATGTGCTTGGTTGATGCATCACTAAAATCTAATTAGCGAGCTTCAGATAGGGGAATGACCCCTAACTTAACTCTTAGATACAAAACTTCATCCTTAGGTAATGGTTTAGTGAATATGTCTGCAATCTATTCATTTGTATTCACATATTCCTATCTTACTTCCTTATCTTGTACCAATTCTCTTAAGAAATGATACTTAGTTGCAATGTGTTTGGTTTTGGTATGCATCGCAGAATTCTTGAAAATGTTAATTGCACTGGTGTTATCACAAAAAACAACAACTGGATCTTTGATCTCTTCCTTCATACCTATCAATAATTGTTTGAACCAAACAATATTTGAACAATTGACTATTGCATCAACATATTCTGCTTCTACTGTTGACTGTGAGATACAATTTTCTTCTTGCATGTCCAAGATACTAGCCTTTTCCTAAGAAATAATGCTCCACCACTAGTGCCCTTCCTATCGTCAATGCTTCCTGCCCAATCAACATTAGTGAATGATTTCGATTCAAAGTTGTCTCCTTTCTTATACCATAAACCATAATCTTTAGTACCCTTTAGATACCTCATGATTCTTTTGATTGCCATCATATGATTTTCTTTTGGATTAGCAGAGAATCTTGCCACCATTCCAACTACTAATGCTATATCAGGTCTTGTATGCACCACATACTTAAGTTTTCCAATCATTGATCTGTATGTAGTTTGATCTAATTCTTTTGAATCATCATCTTTGTAAAGCTTATGTCCAATAGACATAGTTGTTCCAACTAGTCTAGAATCCTCCATTCCAAACTTCTTCAGTATCTCCTTGATGTATTTTGATTGAGTAATATAGATATCATCCTTCTTCTATTGAATCTGCAAGCCAACAAAGAATTTGATCTCTCCAAATATTGACATCTCAATTTTTTTACTCATTTCCTTAGAAAGATATTTACACAGATCATCATTTCTAGTAAACAATATATCATCCACAAAGATTTTTGCCAACATAATCTTCTTATCTAGTCCTTCTTTGATATATAGGTTTTTGTTATCATTAGTTCTTTGAAAACCATTCTTTATGAGATACTTATGCAATCTCTCAGACCATGCTCTAGGGGCTTGTTTGAGGCCATACAAAGCTAAAAGTTAAGCTAGGGGTCATTTCCCTATTTGAAACTCATTAATTAGTTTTTAGTGATGCATCAACCAAGCATGTTAATGATCAGGCAAGTTGATGTAGTATTGTAAAGGGCAGATTGTATATGAATCAATAAATCAGGTACATGGAAGTTCACTGAATGCTATCTTTGGCATAGGATGTCAAAGAGGGAGAGTCCTCTTATACATCAAAGAAATTTTATGTCTAGTAGAGGAAGATTTTACTGTCATATGTTAGAGATGTCAAAGAGGGAGAGTTTGATATTGCAGCCATTGTAATCAGATAATCAAAAAATCATTCCATAGGGAGAGATTGATGTTAGAGGGAGTTCACACTAACAGATGGAGTTCTCATGGATGAGAATTAGAATGAAACTAAGGATATTATCCTTACTTTTATTTTTCTCAAAAAATTTCATTGTATTATGAAATATTGTGTTGCCATCAATGCCAAAGAGGGAGATTGTTGAAAACAATTGATCAATTGTATATTGCCTTTGATGTCACACAAAATGTCATATCTTTACCAATTAGTGTCTGTCAAGCTCACTCAGGTGATGAAGATAGTTTCTAGTTTATGTTGAGAATTCCAGAGTAAACCAAGTTCAGAAGATAGTGTCTACCAAGTTCACTCGGGCACCAAAGAGAAGTTTGCAGAAGTTCAGTGTTAACCAAGCTCACTCGGTTAACAAAGGAAAGTTGAAATGGAACTAGTGTTAACCAAGCTCACTCAATTACCAAAGGAAGTTTATGAAGTTACAGTGTTAAACGAGTTCACTTGGTTAACATAGGAAAATTATTTCAAAGTTAATGTCCACCAAGCTGGGTCTGCTAACAAAGGATTTTCTTATATCAACATATTTAGTTTAATGAATTTATTTGTTAAGTCTAGCTAATTTAAGGGATAAATATTGAATATTTGTAAGTATATTAAAGCTAACTTGACAAGGAAAAAGATATAAGTATAAGGTCAAGTTGTGGGATTAAATATGAGAAGCATGGGATTGAAAAGATAAACCAAGGAAGCAAATTGGAAGGATAACAGAGTATCCTGAGTTGCAAGAGCTGCAAAGTTTTATCTGATTAAGGAGGATCAAGTATTCAAGCCAGAACAGTGATCTAGAATCAACAATATAGTTGCATCAACAATTAGGCCATATCATTGTTATTCTCTAATAATTGTAGCACTATATCAATCTGTTAATAGAGTTAGCTTAATAACTATTTGCTAAATCCTCTAACAAGGTGGCATTTCTAGATTGAAGTGTCTAAAAACCTCTAACAATGTAACTCCTAATAGAGTGATTAAATTCTTTAATAGGGTCACACCTAACAGTGCATTTTGTAACCTTTAACAAGGTTGGCTCCTAACAGGGCTCACTTCAGAAGAGCGAAAATAGTAACTAGTTGCAATTGGTATTTTTTCCCAAATTGGGTTTCCACATTAAATCCTAGCGTCACTTGTGCTCGTGGTATTTATTTTATGTGTATGCAACTAAGTTAATTAAGGATAATCATACTTAATATCTTAAGATCTACATTTTTAGTATTTATTGAGTTACAGTTGATATTTCAGTACTTGTCGAGTGACAATAATTCTTTGTGTTTGCCGAGTGATTCAATGTTAACTGAGTTACAATAGTATTTTCATTTTTCATAGAGTTTAGTTTTGATTTTTATTGATATCTAAGGGATCTAAGATTTTTTTTTTGTGGTAACTAATTCACCCTTCCCCTCTCAGTTACTCCTTTTATATTTCTAATAGGTCAACAAGCCCTTCACTATAGTAAAAAGTTTGTCCTTGTTAAGATATACAAATACCCTCATCCAATTAGGAGTGATTTGGAAATTTTTATGAGTAGAACAAAGATCTTCTAAGATCTAACTTACTAGAGGATTTGAAACTTCTTCTCAAAGTCCAACCATTTAAATTAAGGATTTACGCAAAGATACATGTTCAAGTCTGCCCAATTAACATATTTCCCTTGTTGTAATTGCCAGAGAACAAAAAGTTGAATGATTAGTAAGTAGCATCTCTTTCCTATCATATCTAATCTACTCTATCCACTATGATATTTTTTATTGTGTAATCTTTACTTCACACCTTGATCCCTCCCTCTGAAATCATGAAATTCTCCTATTGCAATCTCCACATTCAACATACTTTTTCTGAGAACAACAACATAAAAATACATAATCCTAGTGTCACTTAATCTTTGTCATGTCCATTCAAAATTAAAAATTCTCACATGCATACCACAAGAAGTTTACCTATCTCAATGTACATAAAATATTTTTTTATCACCACCTTGATCAATATTAGGATTTTCATGTGATATTCCCAAGAATAGTCAAAACATGTTTAACCTTCTCCAACTTCTTTTGGGGTCATCTCTTTGTATTTGTTTCAATTGCGTAATTGTCAGCTTAACACTTTATCAGTTGATTAGGACATGTAACCATACCTTCTAATCTTGCCACATTGGTTATACTGATTTCCAGTTGATGATTTTTCATTGGTATCTCAAGAACATAAGTTATATGTCCTACAACATATTTTGATGTTGAATTGACAACCTTGCTCACTTCTCATCACCGTGTATTGTGATCACACACATAGTTTGTATATATCTCATAGAAGCCTTAGTTACAATTGCTCCACTTGATTTACATTGCATCATGATCACCACCAAAATATCTAGCTTGTAGTTTCTCCTCATGCATATCAGTTACATCACTTAGTTATTTTCCTATCCATTGATTACATGCCTTGTCCCACTAATAGATGCATCCTTATACAATGACTATGTTGCCATAAATTAAAACCAAATACTCCATTACTTCTAACTACATTTCATAATGCATTGCAAGGCAAATAATCTTCACCAATTCTCATGTCAATGCCAATAATCTTCCCCTTCAGCATTGATGGAAAAATCCATGCAAAAATGATTCTTATCAGGCATCAATATGAACTATTATCCTTGTAGCTCTTATTCCCCCTTACTTATATATGTTCCTCCTTTCTATTTTCTTCTCTTTTCTAGTTACATTTCATTTACACATGTAAGCTATTATCTCCATTTTGTCAACAATGACAAAAATAGCCTATTCTTCCTTTTTTTGCATTTTTACTTTTTACAAATAGATACTCATGTAACTTGTTAAACACTTTGTTTGAAGTTTGACTCAGCTAACTCGAGTGATTCCTCCCATTATTTCTTTAAATATTTTATAGTGAATATTTAGCATGTAGATTGATTGTAGTGCCTTTTCCATTTAATTTATGTAAGTCATCATGATGGATTCAACCTTGATGATCTTTCTTTGTAAGTGATCATGATTAGGACCCATGAATGGTCTGCAACTTCGAGGTGATTTGATTATTGTTGATTTAGTTGGTTATTTGTGCTTGTGCTATGGATATTTACATTTTTCTTGCTGATAAACTTTTATTATGGTACAAATGCATTATTTAAATTAATTAAATGATTAATCATGCAATTTTGCACACTATTGCTTTGGCTATATTATTATCGTACATCTACACTTGATCGAGTTTTTTATCATGTCAGACTTTTATCCCTAATAGTGATATGTGGAGTTAGTGATTTGACTATTCATACCAAGCTAATGCATCTTTGTATGGGTGACGTATCTGATTTAATTAAAATAATAAACCCTCCAATTATTTAAGAAATTTGGATTCATTGTGCATTTGTGATTATATCAGTGAGTGTGTCTGTGTATTTAGGAATCTGTAGTGGTCACAAAATTTATTAAAAATTATAATGATTTATTAGTTTAATGGGAATTTTACATTTGATTTAATTTATTTCTATTACCAGCTAATTGTCATAGTTGAATTCAAAGCAATTGGAATTTCTAGGTTTATTTGGGTTAAGGGAACTAATTATATTATTGTATTTTAAATAATCTAATTTATGTGTCACTTTATAAATGTGCATATATTGGCTAAAAGTGAGTTTATTCTCACTTCTCACTTTTTTAAATTTAGGATTTTGGAGTAAATCCTCCAAAACCCTCTTGTGATCATTTGAAGATCAGTTCATTATGAGAGCTATGCTCGTGGGATCATCGCGAGGATAAGTTCATTGGATTCAGAGTAGGAAACTCATAGGTCAATGAGTTTGACTCAAAAAATATGCACAATTAAATCCTGATAGCAATATCATAAATAAACTCCTTTGTTGAGTGTTTCATCATTGTTGGTGGTCTCATTATTTTGTGGTATTCATTCTTGTGTTAGCCCCTTTTGTTGTGAGGAAGGGATCTCTCATTTAATTTTTTTGGCTTTGTTTTATTTCTCATTTTTTATAGTAAATTTATTGGAGGTTGAGATTTAGCGTTCCCCTCCATTTTGGTATGCTAGTTCTACTTGGTTGTGTGTGTATTAGCATTATAGTGTTTTGGAGGGTTTTAACTTGAAGCTTTATGTTATTATGTTGGTGGTTTTTGTACACAAGATTAGAAATTAAATTTTATTTGATTTTTGAGATTTTGGGAATCATTTGGACAATGGGTAATTTTGTCAATTTTTCACAAAGCTAATTTTTTAGCAATTTTCACATTGCCTTGTTTGTGTCATCCAGTTCTCATAGGTATTTCTTGGTGCTTGGTTTGGTCATGGATATTGAATGTACTTTTGATTTACAATCTGACCATAGTTTTACTTTACCATATTGGGATTTATTTAGAATCCATACTCCCAGATTTAGGCCGGTTGAGTGAATTCATGTGTATGGTATTTTGTGACCTCATTGGGATTCATGTAGAATTTGTACTCCCAGATATAGGCTGATCGAGTGAGACTTTTATTCTTGTATCATTTCTTGAATTTCTCATATCCAAACCTTGCATTGGTATTACTTGATTATTTTGTGAAGTTGGTTGTGCCCACACATGAGTATGTGCATGTATGTATGATGGGATCTTGCAAGACCCAAACTCAAAGATTTTGGTTGATGGAGAGATTTTCATTTGGGGTTGGGTTGAGAAATTGCATTGCCTTTGGTTAGTCACCATGTGATGAGCATGGGTATGTAGGGTAGATGTGTGTAGTGAGACTTTCATTCTTGTATCATTTCTTGAATTTCTCATATCCAAACCTTACATTGGTATTACTTGATTATTTTGTGAAGTTGGTTGTGCCCACACACAAGTATGTGTGTGTACATATGATGGGATCTTGCAAGACCCAAACTTAAAGATTTTGGTTGATGGAGAGATTGTTCATTTGGGGTTGGGTTGAGAAATTGCATTGCCTTTGGTTAGTCATCGTGTGATGAGCATGGGTATGTAGGGTAGATGTGTGTAGTGGCTTCTCTTGTGTAGCCCAAACTAGAAGTGGTTGATAAGGTAACCTGAAGATGTTCTAATAAGTAAAAACCAAATTAACTAATGGGAAAATAAACTTAATAAAATACAATATTATGGAATAATTGGGCTCCCAAGGGAGTTTATCGAAGATACATTCCATGTCTGGCCTTGCAAGGGAGTTGATCGAAGGCGTGAATTACTTGTGCTACCTAATGGTAAGTAGTGACACTCCACTAGAGTCAATGCATAATTATCTTTAGTGGGCCTAATTAGTGACTTGTTGTAGTTCATTATCATCTTGAGCATATAGATGTTAGGATCATATTTTTCTTGGCATGTGTTTTAGCCATGGGTAATTGTCTTTTGTGATTGTGGTCAAGTCATTATCTCCATGAGCATGACTGGTGTGTTCTTGTGGGTACCACGTGGTTTGGAGGCATAGCTACCTATACCACTATTAGGGACCAGTGTACAAAGATAGTCTACTTCTAGTTTGAGGCTAGTGTTGGATGCTTACTTGGTATTTTGGTGTATTAGGAGTATGTTTCCTTGTGATTTATGTTTTACTTTGGACGCATTTGATATCATATTTAGATGATGTTTAATAGATTACTTGATGAATTCCTTTATCATGATGGTGCATCTTATTGCTTTGATGATGTTTCTTACCACTACTTTGGACTAGTGATGTTATTAGTAGATTATCATGTGGGATGTACTTGTCTCTTACAATGTTAAATGATGGTTCTTGGTAAGAAAGATCTCATGAGACAATTTCAACAATCTTGCTAGTAAATTGAGATTCATGCTTAGGGGTATGGTTAGGATCCTTAAGATCTCATGATGCCATTATGGTAGGGAGGAAATGAGCATAGTTGAATTGATTTGGTTATATTGCATGTGTGTTCATTCCTTTTCACTATGATGTTGTTTATGCATATTTTGTAGATCAATGATGTTGATTAGATGGATGTATGTTATTGCAATGTGTATTTTATATTTATTAAGGTTCTTACATTTACTTGTATGCTCTCAAGTTATCATACCTCAATTTAAGTTGATCTGGTACTCCCTAGTGTGGAGGTTTCTATAGACACCTAAATCTGATTACACCATTAGGTAATCTTATTTAGTCATCTTTTAGGATATTATTGATTAAATATTTATTATTTAATTAATTAATCGTCATCCCCTAGTTAATTTATTAATTTAATTAACTATAGTCCAATTGATAAAATCAAATGACAACCCAAAATCAAATTATCAATTAAATCCATATTCCTCTATTAAATTAAATAAATCCTCAAATCTATTTAATTTAATCCCACACCCCTTATTTAATAAATAAATCATCCTAAATCCCTAAACTGTCCCTAAACCCCACCATTACCCCTAATCCAACTCATTCACCCATACTAACCTCACCTAGCCTCCTAACTAACCCATCCCATCAAAGCTAAGCCACTTACCCCCTAACCCCCTCTCTAAGCCAAGCCTAATCCCCTGCCTAAACATGTGCACAACTTTAAGCAAGGGTTAAGACTTATGAACCCAAGCCATAGTCAATAGTCTCCCTTGTCCTCTTCCATCCCTATCCAAGAGAATTAATGGCTCTTACATGCCATTAATGCCTCTTACATCCCTCTTACACACTCTTCCTCCCTCATTACTCCCTTTGACCATCCATTTTTCCCATCCCCTCACACTCATCCTCCTTGTGACAAGTGTCACTCCTTGATTGGCTCCAAACAAGCACAATCCATGTGCTCCTCTTTCAAAGCATCCTAGCCCTCCCTCACAATTCTTCCATCCTTGCATATTGACCCTCCAGCTCACTACCCCTTATCCTATAAATAAAGCCCTTCCCTCTCACAATCCATATCGTCTACCCATGAAAACTTATTATGCTCCACTAACCACTACAACCTATCCATTTACACCATTACCATGTTAAAATCCCTCTTTACTTCCATTGTTGAATATTCCATTTACCTCTATGCTTGATAAGCACCCCATCACTTGAAGCTTGAGCACAACTGAGCACACATCCCCTAGCTATCTTGACATATCTATTTCATCACAGGTCACACCCAAGGAACTTATCATTCTTGGTTTTCCTTCCTTCTTAGTGTTCACCTCATCTGATCATGAATGTTTCTATTAGTTAGTATTGTAAATTATTAATATTTGTAGCATGCTAGGTTTTTAGCATTATATTTTTGCATGCTTGGTGGGACCTTGTATTTGGGTCATTATAATCATGTCTTTTTGCTTGTTTTGTTAACTAACCAACCTGACATTTTGCACTTGTTTATGTAGGTAGTGGGTTTTTTTAACATTGTTTGCAAGTACTAAAATCCCCAACCAGGAAGCACGCTATCGACCATACAATGAAATCTTAGTTCAAATGCCTTACGAACACCTTTTATTCATGAAGCCACAGTCACAACTTCATAATTTTATACCGGTGTGATTGCAAACCCACGCGGGTGGGATCATGTTTTTTCATAAACCCCTCCACCACGTGGCATCAAAAACTACCCTTAACATTCTCGCAAACCACTCTTCTTGTAAGAACACAAGCTTTTGTCAGTGGGATTGCTGTAAAAACTTTCGAGAATGCTCAACCAAATCAAGTAAACTTTAAATCCCACTTTTTTTCCCTTGCCGTTGAACCCACAGATACACCTGTCAGTAAGAACGCTACACCATTAACCTGTGGGATCGTGTTGTCGCAAGATCGCTCTGTGATTTTTTTCCCACTGCCTACTTTTTCCTAAAGTTTCACCAGGCTTATGTACTACAATCCCACATATTTTAAACTACTTTCCCGCACTGCAGGATAGAAAGTTAACACCTGCAGGTTCACTGGTTTGACCGACCAACCCTAACTATTGACTATTTTCTATTGCAGGGACATCTTACTAGCATTCTAACATTTAATTTTGCAATTTTTCTTAATATTCTTGTTAGAAAATCACTCTTAAATGCTTAAAAGAACAATTATAAGTTTTCTTGATGGAATGAATGTCTAGGTATTAAAAAAATTTCATTGGAATACTTGGTTAGATAATTACAAAATCAAATCTCGAGTATTGATTTTTAAAAATGAACCAATGTGATGAACAATTTGTTTAAATTACAAATGAACATTATGTGAAAAACACTTCAGCTTTGGGGTTTAAAAAGAATTCATCTGATCTCAAATGCTATAAAAACAAACTCGTTCTTATTCCCTCTATTTCAAAGTTTTCGTGTGCAATTTCCTTTTGTTGACATGATTTATCTTGTTGGCCATCACTGTAAGTTGGAAATGAATGTTGTATGTTAAAATCGTGTGTGTTTTCAAGATTAGCTATTAGGATAAACTAAAGTGTCCAAAATAGAAATGAACCAAGCGCCTTGTGTGTTTTGAGATTATGCCCTTTAGCACATCTTTGTCTTCTCTATTTTCTACAAATTGAGACCTTAAATTACGTGACATATATAACAAAAGTTGTTAGCAAGATCATTTGCAACAACCTAAAAGTGCTTCTAGTAAGTTCACCACCTTTCGGAAGCATGTCCCCTTTGATGAGAAGCTCAAATTGGTAAAAAATGTGGCCGATATATAAATGAGGGGAAAGATAAACTTTCTCGCTCTATCAAGCAAGTTCAGGCGGTGTGTTTTTGGGGGTAGCTTGAGGTGGGAAAACTTTCCCATGATTTTAGTTATGTTTGGAATAGATCCTTAAGTGGATCAAATACATAACTAACTGATTGGCTGACTTCATAGACGTAATTATGAACAAACTTAGAAGCTACCCTTTTATCCTTGGTATGTTATTTGTAGTGAAAGGGAAACAACATCCCTCAAGATTACTCACCATCATGCTCCCCTGGTAGAGGCATAAGGCTACTTGGGTTTCATCTCCAAGAGTCATTGTCCCTGCAGAAGGGGGACTTCTATTTGCCATGCCTTGAAGATTCTTTGATGTGAATCATTTGTCAATCAACTCTTGTATCGAATCACCTCTTTGATTAGAAGGACATATTGCACTAAAATCAGGACACATCAAGTTGCAGACTATTGAATAACATATTGCAACCAAAATTTGACCTTAGGGATAAAGAGTGTGTTTGAATTGTTTTATTTGTGCAAAAGACTTGTGAAAAACATTTGTAAAACATACACATTTTCCATGGTTACTATTGAATCCTTTTGCTAAAGAGATCACTTGTTTGTCTCTCTCAAAGTTGCTTTGTCCTTTGAGAGAGTGTTTGCTCATAATCTGTCACATCAGAAAGAGTCCTTCCTTGTTATCTCAAAAATAGTTGTTAGCAAGTCTATTCAAAACAACTTTATTCTCATTGGTTCAAGTTTACCTTTTTCAAACTATCTTTGTTATTTCAGAAACAATTGTTAGCAAGCCCATTCAAAACAAAATTTAGTTTTAGGCCACTTTTGATTCAACCATTTATGTTGATTGAAAACCTTCTTTGTGAGCACCCAAAAAACATTCATCTTCAAACCAATTTTTTCCTTACCTTTTTCAAAGGATTGTTAGCAAGTCTATTCGCAATAGTCCTAGGCCTAGTTTATCCCACTTGGGTACTTATATCCTAAAACCATCCCACGTTGCCCCTTTTATATAAAACACGATTTCTTGAGAACTAATTACTTGCCAAACTGATTTATGTTTTTCAAACCTAAGGTAAAAAGGTATACTTAGCGTAGTCACTACCTTAAAAACCCATAGTTGTGATAAACCCCATAAAGCTATCTCATGTCAAGCCTACCCAAGACCGAGTTCAAAAAGGCTAAACTTCCATAAATAATAGCTTTCAAAGAAATATAAACAAAATTCAAGAGGTATACCCCTGACCCAAGGATCACTAAATAGATCAAATTGAGAAAGTTAGTGTTGACATTGCACTACAAATTGAGTGAGATTACAAAATTCAAAACTTAACTCTCAGACGTGGTGTCAACCAAAGCCTTATCAACAACTCTAGTGTTACTTACTTTGATTAGGTCCTTCTTTTTTCACACACACTTATGCACTTATCACCTCATAGGCTTAGTCTTTCACATAGCTCCTCATCCTATTTTAAGCATTTGGTAGGCTCATCCCCTCCCTTTTTGTCATCAATCTTGGGTTTTTAGAAATCATCCAAAATAAGTATCATAGGTCCAAACATCCTCCACTATTTACTCATCACTTAAAACATTTAGTATCACCTCATTAAGAATTGTTTACCCTAGAAACCTCTGTCTATCACAATATCATAGTTATCCTTAAACTAAGTATAGCTATCACTCTCATTTGTGTCCCTCATCACCTTGAGAAAAAGGTTGGGCTATACACTTGGATCATCATTTGTCTTCTAAAAGGTCACAAGGCCACCATAGGGTTGATATTGCCATCACATTTTTGAGTTCACACATAAGGGGAACACACTCTCTTTTACTTAGTACCATATCATCTAGGTTCCCTAGACATTTTTAGGATCACCCCCACACATTCTCCTTTGTATATTAGAAAGTCCCTTGACCCTAGTCATAACTAGATAAATCACCTCCTCACATATACCTGCATCCATTTTTTTATTCCATAGTTAGGTAAGTCATCATTGTATGCCACCTACCACACGTCTCAATAAGAATAAATGGAAAAAGAAGGACATGGATCCTAGTCTTAGTAGTAGCATAGCTCAGGCACAACCATACCTCGTAGTTTCCACTAAACCACTAGATCCACCACCACAAATTCTAGAAGCTTTGTCATTATATGTTAAGCCAAACTATGCAACTAATATCCAAGATTGATCCATTAAAATATATGTTGTCACATACAGTACTCACTGGGTGTTTGAATAAATGGGTCATGCTTCTCAGCGAATTTGACATCCAATATGTCAATAGAAAGGCTATCAAAGGTCAAGCTATAGTAGATCACTTGGTTGATGCACCTTTGGTTGTGGTCACCCTCTCATTATGGAGTTCGTAGATGAACACCTCTACTTGATAGAGGAACAACCATCCTGGAAATTATACTTTAATGGATCATACACGTCCCATGGCTCTAGAACCAACATACTTTTGGTCACCCCTCAAGGTGATTACATTCCTAAATATTTTAAACTATAGTTCCAATGTACCAAAAACATCTTAGATTATGAAGCCCTTATTGCAGGGCTCAAATTAGCAGTTGAATGGAACATCACAGAGCTACAGGTCTTTGGAGATTCAGAACTTATTATCAAGTAGGTTCTGGATGAATATCAAACCAAAGATGACAAGCTTCAGCCTTATAAAGAATTGATAGATCAATTGAAGAAATTTTTTACTTAGATTCAATTCACACATATACCTAGATTATAAAACAAGGCTATAGATGCCATGACTACTATTGGTTCACTTTTGGAGATCCCTCAAGAGGCTACATAGTATGAATTCTTAGTTGAGCAGCTATACAAGCTTGCATACGAAAATGATGAATTAACATGAGTATGCATCTTGGTTGGTCCCCAATCCCCATGGTACCAAAAAATTCACACTTACCTACTAAATGGTATCATATCTCCCCATCTCACACGAAGCCAACCCTAGAACCTTATTTGCAGAGAAACCTATTACAGTATCATAGCTCAAACCCTATATCATTTTGGCTATCATGAAACTCTCTCTCAATGTTTAGACCAAAATGAGACTACAATGGCTCTCAAGGAAGTACACGCCAAACTTTTTGGTGCTCACATGAGCATAATAGTTCTAGCTAAGAAAATACTTTGGGCTAAATGTTGTTGGCCTACTCTATAGCATGATGCATGTGAATTTGTAAAAAGGTGTCTATCCTATCAACAACATGCTAATCTAATCCGAGCCCTAACTTAAAAACTTCAACCTATTGCACCGCTATGGCTATTTGCATGTTGGGGTTTTGACCTTATTGGTGTTATAGCATCTCTCTCTTTAGAAGTACACAAGTGGATAATCATTGCCATTGATTATTTCACTGAGTGGGTAGAAGTAATCCCACTTATCACCTCCATGGGAGTTCAAGTGCCCAAATTCATCCTCTATCATATCATATGTCACTTCAACATCCCAGCTACCATATTCATTGACCATGGAGGTAATTTTGGAAACCTCTATATGGAAGAATTGTGCACCTCCCTTCATATCCATCACCATTTTCTAGCCCATACTTCCCACAAGGTAATGGTTAGGTAGAGGCAACTAATAACACCCTATTCAAAATCCTAAAGAAAGTTGTCAATGATTTTAGCCATGATTGGCATTTGCAAATCAACCCCACTCTATGGGCCTACCATACCTTATTCCATACATCCATAGGGACAACCCCATACTCCCTTTTTTATGGTGCTGAAGCAATATTACCTATTGAGGTCAAACTCCCATCCCTACACATTTCTTTGCAGGGCCATATATCATATGAGAATTATAGAGTTGCTAGACTCACCCAACTAGATCTACTTGATGAAAAAAGGCAACAAGCATATGAACATCTCATGGTCTATCGAAATCACCTCAAGCGTAACTTCAATAGGAAGGTCCATCTGTGCCACTTTCAAGAAGGAGACATGGTCCTCAAAGAAAACATGAAGGTCCAAGTGGACTAAGAAAAGAAAACAAAGTTTGAGCCCACATGGCTTAGTCCTTATGTGGTCACAACATCTTTTGGCTCAGGGGCCTATCAACTATCCACACTTAAAGGTGAAGTCTTGAATGATCTCACCAACATCATTCACCTCAAGAAATTCTATGCCTAAGATCCTCAGTGTATCCTACTACCTTAGATAAGAAAAAGAAATTTAAAAAAATTAAAATTAAATTAAATTTAAAAAAAAATAAAAAAATAAAAAATAAAAAATATATATATATAGTAAAGAAAAATAAGCATCCAATGGTGAAAACTTAGCAATTCAAGCGCCTTGGATAAGTACCCTAGTAAAAACCTAGAAAATAGGTGCCATTCATACTTAGCCTATTTATTATCTATCAAATGACCTAAATCTCCCCCATCACCCCTCCACATCTAATCACCCATCTTCCCATTTCCCAAAGGCATTCCAAGAGTTTCATCCTTGCACTTCCACAACTCATGACATATTCTCATTATCCCTTAGCTTGGAAAATCCATCAAAACAGTGTATTCTACCATGGTTCTCACATCTATCCCACTCTTGTACCTTACCACATGTATCATATCAGTTGTATCTTATCCTTTGTACCATGTCTATGTATCATACCCTTGTAACAATAACAATACTATATGTATCATACCCTTGTAACAATAACAATACTATATGTATCCTACCCTTGTAATAATAACAATAATATATGTATCATGCCACCTCCTCATCCTGAGCTTTTCCCTATCATATGTAAACCCACTACCATATTTTACCATAGTTCCTGAGTCATCCGCACATTGTATAGTCCCACTTGTACATTTTCAAAATCCTATAACAAAACCCTACATCACCAACAAGTTGTCTATAGGAAGTTATAGTTACCAGTTATGTCATTGTCCCAAATATTGTCACTAGGTTCTTATAGGATGCATCCTTCCTCATACTTAATGTTGGCCTGTCAGTATCTAGTTGCACTGATCTCTTTGGCAAAAGGTTATTTTCTCATAAATTTATTCTTTCTTTTGATATTGGGTTTTTTGTATTTTCTTTGAATGGATCTTTTGTAAGTGATTTAGTTGTTCCCTCCTCACTGTCACCATGATCTTTTATATCATGGTGCGCTTTGACTAGGGCAATCTGAAAGCAAGGTTTGATCAAGGTTTTTTTCTGCTTGTGAGTCAGTCTAATATTACCCTTGCATATTCCAAACATGTTTTCATTCATGATCACATGATGTAGTTTTGGAAATATCATTTGCTTGTGGATCACCCAACATTGTTTCCACGCTGATTTCTTTGGGACTCATGTGTGATGCTGGAGCAATCCTTACATGCTTGCTCAAGTCAGTCCTATGTAATATTGGGAAAAAGGCCTTGATGTTCTTAGTAACCTTGGCATATTGCTAATATTCCTTGTATTGCATAAAATTGTAACCAAGATTATGCAAACCTCAAACTATGAACAAATGAATAAGCAAATGACAAACAAAGACCATTCCACCTCTACAACTCAACAAAGGCGTCCATAAGAAGCCTTGTTGGTGTATCTTAGATGGAGAGTATGTTTGGTATGCTCTTAGGAACACAACAATGGATGAATCTCTTGGATGTGTGAATGCAAGTGTGAGTAATGGAATATGTACCTAGACTAGATGATATGAGAATGACAGAATGATGATGCAATGATAAGAAATACTAATGGTACCTAATGGATGATAATGACTTCTAATGACTCCTAACCTAGCCCGGGCTTCTCCTCCTTGGAAAAGCTTGAGACAAGCTGTCTATTTAAAGTAGATGGAGGAAGCATCTAGAATGTGCTTAGAAACCACTAGGAGATAAGGATAAGGATTGACAACTAAGCACAGGAGATAAAGATAAGAATTGACAACTAAGCACCTTATCTCACATTCTAGATAGATGGATAAGACTGATGAGATGGCATGTGTGTGTAGAAGGTTCCTATGGTGTAGACAACATGTGCTTAAAAGATATATGGACCCATGTGATGACAATGCACATACTTCTAGGCGGTTTGGATAAAGATTAAATTAAATGAAATTTAATTTAATCAAGGTCTAGAAGAATTAATAGGAATATGGAGGATTTTAAATAAATAAAATTTATTTAAAAAAGGAACATGTGGAGAATCATGTGTTAATTTAAATTAACACATTAGAGCTAAGAGTATTTAAATTAAATTTAAATACTTAGGCAAAAATGAACCTATTTAATTAAAATAATTTAATTAAATAAGTAGAGGAATGTGACTAGTATTAATTAGATTAATATAGTCATTTGGGACGATTTTTGATGTCTACATTTTGCCCCTCTTTGATGTGATGTCAGCACGACATCATATCAAAGAAAATACAGGTTGCCCCAGAGAAGATAGGAGAGGACTGGTGACAATGACAAAGGAGAAGGGTGATGGAAAATGACAATCTAAATGCAACTTAACTACATGAATGCAAGAGATTCAATTGTGTTCATATAGAGAGCAAACCTTATTTTAATATTGCAAGAGGAGTTATGCACCAAATGCTATAGAAGCATAGATGACAAGATTCCTTTGAGTGTATTAGACTCTTAACACAATGGATGTAGGTTTCAGAGTCATGAGGGAATAAATGACATATATGCACTAGAGAGGTCTGGGCACACCCAAAGTCTTTTTAAGGAGCTTGGTGAAAATTGTGCTAACCTGTTGCCCCCAGTGAGCAATGCATTAACATAACTTGAAACTTACATAGATGTGCTAAAGAATCATGAAAATAGATCATATTGCAAAATAACATGTGTAATTAGGATAAGCCGTTCAAATGATACCAGGATATGGAAGATCGAGGCACACTAGGGAGGCTATCACTGACACACAAAGATAAATTAACAAAAAGACATTATGACTAAGTAGTCATTCAATTCACCATGCTTGCCAAGAACCTAATAAATTTGTTAAGCGTGTGTAGGAAGGATTCATCCTATAAGGCAAAAACTGATTGATTGATTGAATTGAAATGAGATATTTGTGATTGGTTGCTGGCAATGACAGTAAAAGGAATGATGTTCTCAAATCATTGAGTCTAAATGTGAATTTGTGTAAGCTTGTTTGCAATCACTATTTGATGAGGTTGGTTTTATGGATGGAAGCTCAGTGTGGTGAGAATATGGATAAGATAAGATAAGATAATGGATGAATTGAATTGGAATGGAATGGAAGGAATTGATTATGAAAATAATAAATATTCTATTAGAGGAAAATGTGTTGAATGGAAGACTAGAAATTTGAACAAGGTAGATGCAAATAGAATGAAGGAATTGATTATGGAAATGATGTGAATGAAGTGATTGGAAGAAGAGAATATGATGAGATTAGAGGATAAATGAATTGATTGAATAGATTGGGAGACTCGGATTGAATTTGATATGAATGAATAGATAGAATGGAGAGAAATGAATTGATTGAATGAATTTGGAATAAAATGGATTGAATATGAAAGATTTGGATTGAGACCAATGACAAGGGAGAGCCACGGTATTTGTAAATGGATAGGAAGGTTGGGTAGATATATGAATGGAGGAATAATATGGATGACCAATGGATATAGTGTCAGATAATGGGGAACCAAGAACCATATTTCAAAGGAGTGACCAACAATGCTCCATTCCAAGGATATGAAAATGGAAGGAAATAATGGTGGGGAAGGATTGCATGAAAATGGACAGATTGTGTGAAAGCTCGCATATGGAGGAAGAAAAGGCATGTGCTCTTCTTAAGAATGTATGAGCATTTTTGTTGTGCTGCCTCTAGTATTGATTATGAGCATGGGTATGAAAGGGGAATGAAGGAAAACATGAAAAAGGGATAATGATACGAGGGATATGGAGGAGGGATAATTATATGAAGGATAAGGATGGAAAAGGGATAATGATATGAAGGATATGAAGGAAATGTGTGATAAGAAGTGGATGAAATGAAAGGGATAACCAAGATCAAGGGTATACGGAAGAAGGATAGACATGCATAGGATTATGGATGGAAAAGATATGAATGAACATGAAAAGAGGATGATAATATGTATGCATATGGATGGAAAATGGATGCATGAACATGAACGTGACAAGGACTATGGAATATAAGATAGGGATAACATGTCAAGATCAAACATATGGAAGAATGTAGAAAGTATATAGGATAATGTATGGATAATGGACACCAAAGGATAATGAACAGTAAGATGGGAGCATGAAAGGATATGTATAGAAGGTTTATATGGATGAAGCACAAGGGAAAATGGAAAGTGTAAGTCAAGATCAAAGATGGGAATGACAATGGACAATAGATGGAATATGGAAGATCGGTAAGGAAGAACAATATGGATGAAACTTGCCCCTAGTGTAGAGTGCAAGTGGAAAAAGGGAAGTTAACGGATAGGTAAGTGAAAGTGGAAGACAATGGATACATAGTAGGAAAATTAAGGGAGGACTCAAGCATCTAGGTATATGGATGTATCCCTTGATATTTATGCTTCTTTAATTTGTTTATTATTATTTTTATTTTCAAGGAATTGTTGGTATTTTTCTCGTAGATGTTGATAGGGTAAGGAAAAGAATGCTAAAGTGAATTTGGGAATAAAAGACAATGACCTATAAAAAAGTTTGGATTAAGGGAGTTGAGTAGGTAGGAGGAAGACATGGTTGATGGATACTAGGTTGGAAGACTTGTGAAGGAAGTGAAAAGATCTTCATTGGCACACACCTTGAAGGGTGGTGGAAAGGAGTAAATTGTGAAGGATGTGTAGGAGAATGTTGGAGTTTTGGGATATAGGGACCCAAAATGGATGAAGGAGATGATAGAGTTGGGATGGCAGATTTGGGTGTATAAGGACCCAAAATGGATTTGGAAAATGGAGGTTGGGAGAATTTATGAAGGAGGGAGGCCTTTGGATTAGCAGAATTGAATGTCATTTGGAATCTTTCTTTGAGATTCATTACTACATTAAGTAGCTTTGGTATCCACATAACTTTTACACTTTTGATTTTTAGCCTTTGTGGCTTTTTGATTGCATTTTGGATCTGATTTTTCCTTTCTTGAACATGTCGCTTAGATGGGACATGTTGATCCTTACGCTTTTGTGGATTTTTGACTTTGTTTTCTTTTTCTTTGGCATCCAATTTGCTTCCATTGGACATGGTATGGGTGCATGAAGGTAAATAAGATGGAGAACGTATGGACGATGAACGTTGGAAGGAATTCAAGGACGTGCGCCTTTGTTGATCTTTACTAGGACTATGAAGGGATAAATTGGAAAATGTGGATAAGGTAGAAGGATGTATATAAGGACCTAATATGGAAGGAAGGGAAGAAGAGTTTGATGATGGAACATAAGGACCTAGAATGGATGGACTATAAAAACCTAGAATGGATGGACTATAAGGACCTAAAATGGACTTGGAAGATGAAGGAGGAGAAGTTTTAGGTGTGGAAGGAAGAGTTTTGGAATTGGAAAAAGTGGAAGGTGTACCAACATCTTGAGGAATTATTTTTTTAAGGGGATACTTAGTATTCTCAACACAAGATGCGAGTCTAGGTGTATGGGGTTCATGAGGAGATTGGATAGGTGTGATAGGATCATGTGAAGGAGTAGGGTTATGAGGGGGATCATGAGGAATAATAGGATCATGAGATGGAGAGGGATCATGAAATATGGATGAAGGGGTGCATTGGTCTTGACTTGGAAAAGGATCATTGAGTGGAACGAGTGGATTGCGAGATGGAATAGGTTCATGAGATGGAATGGAGGGAGTGGAACTATGAGATGGAGTACTTTGATCTTGACATGAAAGAATATCATATAGCTCAAGGAGTGGATCATGAAATGGACTAGAATCATATGAGGATGTGGAAGGAATAGAATCATGTGGTGAAAGAAGATCATATAGCATGGTAAGTGGATCATCATATGTGGGCGTGGAGGAAATGGAATCATGAGATGGAGTAATTTGATCTTGACATGGAGGAGTATTAGTGAATGAAGTGGAAGAAACTTTTTAATAAAGGGGAATATCTATGGATGCTAATGCTGGAGATGGAATGGAATCGGTAATGTGCATGGTAGGTGTAATGTCGTGATCTTGATTAGGAGGGGAATCAGAAGATGGACTAGGAGGGATGGATGAATCTTGAGGGATAGTGGAGTGATGGGATGGACAAGTGCTCAGATCTAGAGGAGAAGAGGAATCAATAACATCATGCTTTGAAGGAAGGTCTTGAGATGGAACTGGAGGTGTGGCTTTGGGTGATTGGCTCACATTATGCTGAATTTTCAATCTAGCCAAAAGTGATGTAAAATACCCCTGACGAGGTGGGGATGACATTGTTGGAGGCTTAGGAGATGATGTTGTTGGAGGATTAGGGGATAATGTTATTATAGGATTAGGATTTTGTGGAGGTGGAATTATGGATAAAGGATTTGGATTAGGTTCATAGCAAGGGGGATTACATGGAGGATTAGGATTGGATGGGACATGAGAACTAATGCCTTTGAAATATGAGAGATAATTCTTCATTTCCTCCATTTTCTTGGCAAGGGTATTTACGTCTGAGGCATTGTGTGGGCCGTGAATGGAATTGTATGAAGGGATATGAGAGCTAGAAAATGAAGGACACATAGCAAAGAAAATGACCTTTTCTTGCGGACTTATTTTGTCCAAGAGTGTGTTCTTTAGTTCCTCAATTCCTATGGCGAGGTCATTTATGATGGAGGAATTATATTGGCTATGGTTGGAATTGTCTACAGATGAAGGATAAGGAGATAGATTTCCCTTGTCAAAGGTAGGGGAATGATGAACATGAGATAGATTAGAATTGAAGTGTTGAGAAGGAATTTGATATGGAGGAGATACTAGACGATGTTGTCATGCAATATTGTCAATCATTGGAAGAAGCGGATTTGAATCCATGGATGCAAGATAAAAAGTGATGAAAAGATTTTGAAGAGGGAATATGAACTTGGAATTAGGAGCTTTGTGCTGATTGGACTTTGATTTGATTTGATTCGAAATTGATTGCACTTGATATGATTCGATTTGATTGAATTTAAATTGATTTGATATTGATTTGATTTGGATTTGGATTGGATGAGGGTTCAATTTGATTTGATAAGAACCCTATGATAGTGCAAACAAAGTAAATGTTTGATTTGAATGAAAGTCCAATGATAAGACAATGCTCCTATGTTTGAAGTAGAATATGTGATGTCAAATTGAAATAGAAGAAGGCATGAATGAAGTTTTTGAAAGATTGATTATGACTTGGATGACTGAACTTGACAAGGGATTGGATTAGAAGAATGCTGACTTGAAGGATCGAATTAAGAATGCATGATGAGCTTGACTAAGGAAATTGAATATGAATAATGATGAATCATGACTAGGATGAAGATTAGGAATGTGATTGAATTACAAGGAAATGATTTAGATAAATAAAGAGGATGAAGATGTCAAGCAACATTTTGAATGATGAAGGTAAGATATGTAAGAGGGAACGATGTCTTGGATGAAAGAAGTATGTGATGTGAAATGATTTGGAATGATGATTAAGAAGAGGTATTTTTTTGTGTTTTTGAAATGTTTTTTGGATTTTTTTGGATTTTTGAACTTTTATGAATTTTTTTTTTTTTGAATTTTAAGGTTTAAGATGCAAAAGCAAACAATGAAATATGTACAATACAAATGTGTTTCAAACACTCCAAACACACCAACAGTCCTATATGGTTAAACTAGGCTATACAAGGCTCAACTAAGGGGCATCCTCGATATACACAAGGTACGTGAGGCCCGATTCTGTAGATGAAAGGAAATACTGCCACACAGCCGGGGGGAGATGGTAACCCAATCTCCTCCACTTTCCAAAGGTATAAAGTTCTTTGGGGCTTAGCCAAGAGTGACAATATTACACTTCCAAGAGAGGTGTCTTTCGATTCACCTCTCGATTTTTATACTCCGCCAGAACGCTGGAGTTGAGGTCGTCCCAAGGGGTGATGAAATCTCCAAGCAGGCCTCCTAATAAAATGAAAAACAAATCCACTTATTTCTTGTGCACCCAAGGTCACCCAAAGGCGCGAGGGGAGAGAATACTTAAGTGGACTTGGGGTTTAAAAGACACTTGTTCGTTATCCACAAAAATTTAAGTTTTCTACTCTAATTGAAGACACGCGTGTTTAGAGCATACAAGGTTCTTTCTAACTTTAAATAGCAGAAAATAAAATACTAAAAGAAAATGCTGAAAATGAAAAATGCTGAAATGAAAATGCTGAAATGATAATGTTGAAATGAAGATGCTGAAATGCAGTTAATTTTCCTTAAGGCTTTGGATGTGATTTCATTTTAAGGCCCAAATCCAAATGTGCTCTATACTAAATGTACCCATTTTAAAACGCTCCAATTTCAAATGTGACCAAGCCTTTTACACTCTAGTTTGTCCTCTAATGTAAATCCTCGACCTGCAAACTAACAAAATGCTCAAGAAATAGTTAACTGTTAGTTTAAATCTCAATAGTCAAAGACGCTAAAACACGAAGATGACAAAGCACAGAGCGTAGACGCCAAAGTGCAGAGCGCAGATGCCAAAGTGTAGAGCGCAAACGCCAAAGTGCAGAGCGCAGATGCTAAAATGTAGAGCGCAGAAGCTAAAATACAAAGCAGAGACGCCAATTTCGAATCACAGACAACAGATCACAGTGCGCAAATGACAGAAACATCAGTGGAGACGACAAAACCCTAACGCGGATGACAGAATAAATTATATGCAGATGCAAAAAGAAAAGAACCTAATTTTTTTGGCGGCGGCGCAGATGCTTGTTCTCGGAGACGTTGATATGCGTAGACGTGCAATGCAGACAACACTAAGACTATCAGAGATGACAAAACGCGAATTTGAACTGCAAAAATTTTTATTGGCGGACTTCTGAAGTGAGATCAGGGATGTGGGTCCCATCGGGCATGCCAAAATGTATTGCATAAAATTGTAACCAAAATTATGCAAACCTCAAACTATGAAAAAATGAATAAGAAAATGACAAACAAAGACCATTCCACCTCTACAACTCAACAAAGGCATCCATAAGAAGCCTTGTTGGTGTATCTTAGATGGAGAGTATGTTTGGTATGCTCTTAGGAACACAACAATGGATGAATCTCTTGGATGTGTGAATGCAAGTGTGAGTAATGGAATATGTACCTAGACTAGATGATATGAGAATGACAGAATGATAATGCAATGATAAGAAATTCTAATGGTACCTAATGGATGATAATGACTTCTAATGACTCCTAACCTAGCCCGGGCTTCCCCTCCTTGGAAAAGCTTGAGACAAGCTGTCTATTTAAAGTAGATGGAGGAAGCATCTAGAATGTGCTTAGAAACCACTAGGAGATAAGGATAAGGATTGACAACTAAGCACATGAGATAAGGATAAGAATTGACAACTAAGCACCTTATCTCACATTCTAGATAGATGGATAAGACTGATGAGATGGCATGTGTGTGTAGAAGGTTCCTATGGTGTAGACAACATGTGCTTAAAAGATATATGGACCCATGTGATGACAATGCACATACTTCTAGGTGGTTTGGATAAAGATTAAATTAAATGAAATTTAATTTAATCAAGGTCTAGAAGAATTAATAGGAATATGGAGAATTTTAAATAAATAAAATTTATTTAAAAAAGGAACATGTGGAGAATCATGTGTTAATTTAAATTAACACATTAGAGCTAAGAGTATTTAAATTAAATTTAAATACTTAGGCAAAAATGAACCTATTTAATTAAAATAATTTAATTAAATAAGTAGAGGAATGTGACTAGTATTAATTAGATTAATATAGTCATTTGGGATGATTTTTGATGTCTACATTCCTATATTAAATAAAGTGCTCACACTACATGGTGGTACTTCTTTACGAAGTACCCCACACTTAAGCTTCAAGTGTATCCCATCACCCTCTCCATTTTGACCCATATAGAAAAGTACATGTTCCTACCACCTTTTCATGCACTCATACTAGCCACATCCTACATGTTCTCCTCATACCCTACACATCTATCCTCTCTACACCCCCATTCCTCCACAAGCTCCTATCTACCATAGTATCATCTCTCCAGGTCATCCCAATCTCCTCCCTAATTCCATCTCACCGAGTCTCCTACAAACATTGTATTTAAAGTTGTGCATACTATTTTTGCCTTCGAACCATGGTTATGATCGATCAATGATATGTTGCACCATCTTCCTACACACTACATATGTTTCCCTATTAGTCTACTTACCTTTCATATCATGACTGGTCATCTCCCCTACATTCCCTTAATCTCTTCTCCTATTTTTCTTCATCATTTGCCTCATCTTAATTCTTTACATCACTCATCATTTTCATTCATCTTGATCTTTATGACACATTTTTTGGGTCCTCCTTGCACTATCATAGCTTTGGATCCCTCCATTATCAAAATCTCTCAATTCACTTTCCTTATCCTAAACATTAAGTTCATCTTCATTATCATAAAAAATCATAAACCCTAGGCTAATGTTTCACCGTCATAGTTTTCATTCATTTCTCATGTCCATCATCATAGTTTATGTTCCTTTATCATATTCACCATCATAGATTGAGTTATTTTATCATATTCATCATTATAGTTTTAAGTTCATTTATCATATCCATCATCATAGTTTTAAGTTCATTTATCATTTGTTATCATCATAGACTTAAGTTCATTTATCAAATTTTTATCATCATAGTTGGAGTTCATTTAATCATGTTCCATCATCATATAATTCAATTCATTTTCTCATGTTTTATCATCATAGTTTGAAGTTCATTTTATCATATTTCACCATCATAGTTTGAGTTCATTTATCACATTTTATCATCATAGTTGGAGTTCATTTTAATCATGTTCCCTCATCATAATCTTAAGTTTATTTTATCATATTTTACGTTCCTTTTATTATAGTCATTATCATAGTTTGTGTTCCTTTTATCATATTTTATCATAGTTTACGTTCCTTTTATCATATTTTATCATACTTTACATTCCTTTTATCATATTCATTATCATAGTTTACATTGCTTTTATCATATTCATTTTCATAGTTTGCATCCATTTTATCATCATAGTTTAGACTCATTTTTGTATTTCACCATTCTAGTTTACATTTTATTCTTTTTCATTATCCTCATTTAAAAAGTCCATTCAATTTATCTTTCTCATCCTAAAAAATTGAAACACATTACATCCATCATCATATCTTAGGTTCATTTCTGGTTGTTTTTAGCTATCATAAACATCATCATAACAAAATTTTCCAAAATCTCATCATAAATCACATCACATCCTACATCACAGAGTGTCAACACCATCCTAAAAAATCATCATAAAGCACACCACATCCTCCATCATAACACATCAGTAACATCATATATCTCATAAACATCACATCCTGCATAAAACCATGTCAGTCTCTCTTCTACGTCTAACCATATGTCTCTCATACAAACATACATGTAATAAACAAATCATGACATAGTAAGTCCATACATCCATATCCCACCCAAACAAATCATCAGATCTATATATCACACCCACAAAGAATAAAGAATAAATCACCCATCCATGCAAAGAGACCAAAGTCCATCATAGTCTAGATATCCAGTATCCATATAATACAAAAGCCCATATCAATACATCGGGTATCTGCCCATAAAAAAATACATCAAAAAATACTATGCAAAATACAACATATCACTAATCCCACTCATCCATCACATGCTTGTCATGAGACTCATAGGTGTCTCTCTTTCTATCTAGTGCTACCACTAGTGGAGGTGGCAGCCTCATCTGTCCTCCTCTCGTACTCGAGCTCTCCACCACATTCCTCCTCCCACTAACCCCCTGTCTCACCTCTAGCTTTGCCCTATCCTATGGCTGTACCTTGTATGCTAAGATCCACTAGTCCTCTATAAGCCTCCAGTGCTCCATCCACTCTCTCCCCCTTCCTGTACGCTTGTATGGGTCCCAGATACACCTGACTGTGTCGGTCATCTATAATGCTCTATTTGCTTAGCTGGAAGCATCGCTTGATATCTTCTATGATAGAATCTTGCTCTTTCCATTAGATCCTCCACCTCCCCCCACAACCTCCTCAACTCCTCCAATCCTCCACCTATACCCACTTCTTCCCTCAGGGTCACCACCTCCACCACCAATTTATCCCTCTCCTCTTAGACGATGTCCATCCTTTCTTGCAACATCTATCTCTCTAATGTCACCACCTCCAATCTCCCCTCCAAATGCCCGCACTCCACCTGTAGTGTCCCCAACTCTACCCCTACTCTATCCACCTATCCCTGCACCACATCAGACTCATGTCTAAACTAATCTTGCTCTATCTTGAGTTGATCCCTCTCTTGTTGTGTATCTCATAGTAGCTGGCTAGTTACCTCATGTGTCTACTACAAGGACACATACCTGCTAGCTAGTCCATCATCCTCTCTCCCTCATGATGAGCCACCTACACCCCCTCCACCTATTGGCCCTTATGGCCCCTGTCTACCTTCCTCTTATAGTCTCCTCTCCTTCATTGGCCTATACTCTCCCCTCTCATGTTATGGCCTCACATCCTCCTATCTTCCCTCCCTCACAACCCTCCACCTCTACCTCAGTGGTGCCTCCTCCTGTACCACCGCTGCTTCCCACTTTCGTAATCCCCTAGAAACATATCTCCCCTACTTTGCTACTTGGGAAATATCTCTTTCCACCACCACTACTCTCATAACCTGAGCTCAACCTACTAGGCTAGCGCACTTAAAACCATCTCGGTACTCCTACGTTGAGTCCACATTTATGACACCCACAAACCAATCCCACTCCTATGGCTCTAGGTCTCACCATGACTATAACAACCCCTCCCTCTGAAGTGCAAGCCCAAACATAATGATTGGCTCTCACATCATGTGTTGATACTAGGTCAACTCTCCTGGGGAAACCTGTCGCCATTCAAACTATCACAAGGCCCTATGTGGCTGGTATTGCTCTGTAATATACTCTCACTGCCCAAAAATAAAATAGGGTGAAATAGTATATGGAAAATGTTGCCTCTTCTTTGCCCATGGCCTGAGACCCATATATGGCCTCTATGCCACAACTTGGATCTCATCTATCTAGACTCACCAGTAGTCCACCTCCTCTGTATGATGGTACATAAGCAAATCACACTAGCTATACACGACCGACTCCTCTGCTTGTCTCTCCCTCTACCCAATCAGCCTAAACACTGTAATAATCTCCCAAGACCACACCTGTAACAATGTAGGGAACTCTGCACTCCTCCCCTAGTGTCCTACACCCTGATATGCTATCTGGTGGAGATCACGATACAACTCTGCCAACATCAATGAGCCCCATGCTGTAGGGCTTTGGCATTCACAATCTGCATAATTGTCAGTATCAATGCCAAAGTAACTCTTGTACTACCTATATCTGGGGCAATATATCCCAAAACTAGCCTGCATACATAAAAATAGATCCTCCTCTCTGCGACTACTTGGTCTAGGTGCTCATTAAAGGGAACTAGCCACTCTAAAAATAATACTATTGTGTTGCATAAAAATGTAATAAATGGAACAAATGCTAAAGAACTAATACATATTCCTACATGATTATGCAAACCTCAAAATATGCAAGATAACATGTAAACACAGATAACATGAAATAAAAAGAGCATTAAACTATTGAAAATAGCATGTATGCAAACCTCATGAAATCACCAAGTGATTGATGATTTCACATTTTTGTGGGATGTGGTTGCTCACAAATCCTGCAGCATAACAATAGGCTAGATAGTGCTTCTTGAAAATGAGGAGAGGGCTCTCCTTTTATAGGAAAATAGATGAAATGGACAGTTGAGATTGAATGCAAGATGAATGGCTAGGATCTGTCAGGATTAATGAGGTGTCCATGAGGTGGAGGCCAAGTAGACTTCGTGTGGATTAGAGTTTTTGACCATTCAAAGGGGGCAAGATGCTCACACATGTGTGAGCAACCTTTGATGTGACATGTCTATGACATGTGTAAGAGGGTTGGAGGCTCAAAGTTTTTCATACATGTGTGAGACACCTTTGAAAGTGATGGGTCAATGACAAGTGTAAGAGGGTTGGAGGCTCAAGGTTTCTCACACATGTGTGAGACACATTTGGTTCACATGTGAAGGGGGACAAAGGTGTAAGTGTGTAAGAGTCACATGTCACATGTGACTAGGGTTCGCTAATCCTTTAATTAGGATTGTGCAAATGATTAGTGATGTGATTAGATGAGGAACTAGGATTAATTAGTGGATAAGTGGATTGACCTAGGTTAGAAGGATGGGTTAGGTTAGGGAAGTGAGGTTAGGTGAGGGTTAAAGTTAGGAGCCATGTGCTCAAATAGAATTAAATTTAATATTTAATTCCAAGTGGGATTAATTAAGTAAATGAAGTGCTTAATTAAAGTGAAAGGGGTTAGCATGCAAGGGGAATAGGTTAGGATTTAAATAAACCTTAGTTTATTTAAATCAAGAAAGAGTGAACATAATTAAATAAATGTAAAATTTATTCAATTAAAGGTAGGGGAATTAAATAAATAATAAATATTTATTTAATTGGTCAAGACGTGATTTGGACAATTTTAGGTGTCTACAACTATACTATAGGCCCCACCAATCATTGTACCACCACCTCTCCTACCATCTTTGGCATCCCCCACATAGGTAATTGAAAGATCCTATAGACATCCTTTGAGGTTGCTATCATCTCCCCTATCAATAGGTGAAAGGTGTCCATCTCACTATGCCATCACTTGCATAGGGCTATCACCATCACCATATATGTCCATGTATGCAACAATTGCATTAGGTACCCTAGGCGGATACTATCAATCCTCACCCAGTTTGCAGGCGCGAACTACTCTCCTATGCATAGTATGACCACCCATCTCTCCCATGATACCAGCGCATCTAACAACCACTGAATAAAAGCCAAAAAAATGTTAGTTTTAACTTTCTAAACTAGTATAATCATCCTTCAAAAACTCACCCCCTCCCTTGACCAAGTCCCTTTTTTTCTTGCACAATTTTATACTTTACCCTTTCTTGGCATTCCCTTCAGTGTGTTCTTGCAAATGATAGTCACCTATGATCTAGCCATCCCATTTTACTGTAGGATCACCTTTTGACTTTTCACTCTCCAAAAAAACCCTATCTAGCATTCCCACTATCCTAGATACACCCCCATGTTTCCGCAACCACTACTTATTGTGAGAATGTGCCCAACCCGTTACCCCTACCGATCAAACTTTTCCCCATTTCTGCATTGACCTTTTCTTAAAATCACTACCCTTAACGATGAACTTGTGTTCCAACAACTAGTAATGCGTTACCATTAGCGAGCTCACTACCCCACAAAATATTGTTGGTAGATTCACATTCTTGCACAACCTTCCTACCAAATTCACGATCTCGCAAAACTTATTTTTGACACTTATTTTTAACCCTGCCCTCTAACTCATTTTGTCGAACTGCAGTCTCACCGATCGCTACATTGATCCCATTGGACTCGTGCCCACAAGAATGTGTTTTCTAAATTGTGGGAACACTATAAAAATAAATGCATAAATGATAAAACAAGGTTTTTTGGCCTTATTGATTGGTCTGGTGTTTGTCACACTCGTACTCGCCATACCACATCCACTCGATGCTTCAATCGTTCTTGCACAACCATGATATCATCCAAATCAAAGCTCCAACCAACAATATGTCAATGTCAATATAAGAACCAATGACCCTTTCTACCCCTCCTAGCCACCTTATAGACCTTATGTAGCACCCTTCTTTCCTCTTTGCCTCCTCCTGCACCCATCGTTTCCTCCTGCCCTTTTATTTTTACCATTTTATTGCCTATTCATGCTTCTCTTACCCTTTTATGTTCCCTTGCTCCCATCACTTCATTTTAAACTTTTCAATAAGTTGAAGAGATTCCTTTTCTCTCCCTACCACCTTCTTGAGGGGGCATTATGCAGTACAATCTATCTTCTTCTACTCAAGACTAAGGCAACCATGTTTCTTTAAAAATCTTCTTCATGTCATTTATATTTGAACTTCTTTGAAATAGTGTTGTCCCAACACTATGTCAAAGAGGGGCAAAATGTAGACACCTAAATCTGATTACACCATTTGATAATCTTATTTAGTCATCTTCTATAATATTATTGATTAAATATTGATTATTTAATTTATTAATCATCATCCCCTAGTTAATTAATTAATTAAATTAACTATAGTCCAATTGATAAAATCAAACGACAACCCAAAATCAAATTATCAATTAAATCCCTATTCCTCTATTAAATTAAACAAATCCCCAAATCTATTTAATTTAATCCCACATCCCTTATTTATTAAATAAATTATTTAATAAATCATCCTAAACCCCTAAACCCTATCATTACCCCTAGTCCAACCCATTCACCTATACTAACCTCATTTAGCCTCCTAACTAACCCATCCCATCAAAGCTAAGCCACTTACCCCCTAACTCTCTTTCTAAGCTAAGTCTAATTCCCCCCCTAAACATGTGCACAACTTTAAGCAAGGGTTAAGACTTGCTAACCCAAGCCAAAGTCAATGGTCTCCCTTGTCCTCTTCCATCCCTATCTAAGAGCATTAATGGATCTTACATGCCATTAATGCCTCTTACATCCCTCTTACAGACTGTTCCTCCCTCATTACTCCCTTTGACCATCCATTTTTCCCATCGCCTCACACTCATCCTCCTTGTGACAAGTGTCACTCCTTGATTGGCTCCAAACAAGCACAATCCATTTGCTTCTCTTTCAAAGCATCCTACCCCTCCCTCACCATTCTTCCATCCTTGCATATTAACCCTCAATCTCACTACCCCTTGGCCTATAAATAAAGCCCTTCCCTCTCACAAGCCATATCATCTACCCATGCAAACTTATAATGCCCCACTAACCATTACAACCTATTCATATACACCATTACCATGTTAAAATCCCTTTTCACCTCCATTTTTGAATCTTCCATTCACCTCCATACTTGATAAATACCCAATCACTTGAAGCTTGAGCACAATCGAGCACACATCCCTAGCTATCTAGACATATCTACATCATCACAGGTCACACCCAAGGAGCTTACCATTCTTGGTTTGTGTTCCTTCTTGGTGTTCACCTCCTCTAATCATGAATGTTGCTATTAGTTAGTATTGTAAATGTTAAATTATTATTAATATTTGTAGCATGCTAGGTTTTTAGCATTACAATTTCATGTTTTTACACTTTTGTTCTTGTATTTTTGTTTGTTGTTAACTTTTTGTCACATGGGAGGGACATTCTTTTGTACAACATAGCAAAAACTTGTGTGAGTATGTATTACTCGCATGGAAGAGAAAAGTCTTGTGTGATTTTGGTTGGAAAACTTGCATGGTTTGTGGGGAAAGCTCATGCAAGGAACTTCCTAATTCACACGAGCCTTGATGTGTTTTCTCACATGGAAAATAGAGGACATGTACGCGTGCCTTTCAAAAGTTTGAATGTTGGTTTTGGATAGTGGGTTGGGTCTTACATCTTCCCTTTTCAAAAAAGATTTGTTAAAAGGTGTATAAAATATCTATTTTAAGTATAAGTTGGTATGTTTTATATATGCGATGATTCATTTGAGATAGTTCCAACCCTCTAGAAGTTAAGATAAAGATTCTAGATTTCTTCAACTGATAAGATTTTAGACTCAACATAATTTCAAGGTTTCAAGATTTCAGACTTAGCCATTTTAGGGCTCAACATTTGTCTTTTAGCATGGTTTCTAGTAGATGATTGGTTATAACTTTGAGTTCTCATCTCTTGTAGGATTGTTTGAGGGTCTCTACTTTGTATTCTTGATTATATTATGGTTAGTTGGAAATGGACTTGTATGTTTAACCATGCTAGGAACTTTTACTTTGGACTTATAAAGAACATCTTGTTTGGTATTTATAGTTCAATATTTCTCTCTTGGGATCCATGGATTATTTGGATCTCCTTGATAATTCTCATGATTTGTGTGATCTTTGATTTTGAGTTATGATTTAGTGCTTGGGGATCTTTGGAAGTATTTGTAAGACTTCTGTTGGTGTAGGTGAACATGTGAGTTTAGCCATGTGCCCTATTTTATTATCTTGATTAGATATTTCACTCTTGCAATTGGTTACTTTATGTTGTTTTCAAGTAACTTAACTATAAAAAAAATTCAATACATTTGTAATCCTTGTGTTCCAAGGATCTTTGGGCGGGGCATTACATTGATTGCTAATATTTCACATTTTGTTGTATCACTTCCATTATAGGAGCTAAATATGATTATAAACCCAATAGTGTAGCTATCCTATTTTTCTTGTTATGTTTGGATTTCTTTTACCTTGTGTGTTATTATATTAAATCTTGTATTATATTCAACTACAAAACCTGAGTTTGGATCAAAATTTTCAATTAAAGTATCAAGCTCCTTTTGTGCCTTGTTTCTTATCTTCTCCAAATCATCAGTAAACTCATATAGGTTTGTTATTATGGTCATTAGTTGATCAACATCACAGATTCTGACCTTTAATTCATCAACCTATTATGATAAATTCTTCTTATCTCTGTCAGTTGTTGCCATCAATTTTTTAGTTCGCTTCTTCTCATGATTGTTCTTTGCTAACTTCACTGCAGTAGTTTCTATCTCAAGTACTTGTCATGTAATAGATTTGATCAAGGTATCCATTAGATCAATCATACTTGCATCAGGATCATATTCCACATCATATAATATGACTTCTAGAATTTCTTTGGTTTCTTGCATTACTCTAGCTTTCTTATTCCTTTCTCTCATTTTGTCCCTTTTAGCCTTCATCTTCAACTTCTCAAATATTCCAATAATTCCTTAGGGTTCAACTTTGTAATTTCTATTGTCTTTAATGTTCCATTTTCTTCTTCTTCACCTTCCTCATGTGGATTGACCTTAGTAATATATGTGCTCCTCTTTCTTTTAGTTGTAACACTTAACTTTGTTTTCTCCAAGATTGATTCTTTAACTACTTTTTCATCTTTTCTTTTCTGTTTTACTATAGATTGACAAGATTTTACCTATGGTGTGTGATCAACCTCTTAATATAGAATATACTCAACTATCAGTAGATATATATTCGTTTTATCTATTTCCTATTGTTCCATATCATGACCTTGTTTAGGAGTGTCATGTATAACTTGACGAAAATTCTCTAATAGCATGTAATTGTGACTTAGGACTCAATCTAATTTATTTTCTTCATCAGTAGTGTATTTATCCTTTGTCTTATGTTCAACTTCCTCTTGTGTTACCTTTAGCTTCTTCAACACTTCCATAATTTTACCATCAACACTTTCAGCGTCACCAATTAGGATTCTTATAGCTATATTTTTGTGTCTAAAATCTATTTCATTGGCTTCAATGATTATCTTGATATCTTCAAAGATCAAATATAGAAGATACTTCCATGAGTTCTCTCTCCGAGAATCTCTATATTTGGATTCAATGATGTATTCCATTTTTCTTTAGGTAATTTATTATATAGCTCACTTAGTGCCCTAGAGAGAAATTTGCATACACTATATAACTGCCTCTTCTAGTTTCTTCTTATCTTCATCATTTCAATGTTCATAAATAATATGTTATCCACTCTATCATTATCCATTATATCTTTGACAATGGATTCAATAGTGGGAGCATTTTTTCTACCGCTCTCCTTTGACTCTGTTACATCTGTATTTGATTCTATTTCTTTGCATATGCTTTATTTATTCCCTTTTTTCTTGCTCTTCCCTTTCTTAATTACAGTTGCTTTCCACTTGCACTCTTTTATTTCCTTGGATAGTATAGTTTTAAGTGGTCCATGTGATTTTACTTTACTTTTCATTTGATAGGTTATCTTTGTTGACAACACCTCTTTTTCCTCTTTTTCACCCTTTGATTCAATTATGAATTTCATGTTTCAATTCTTTAATGGTAATAGTTGACGTACTACATTTGTTACTACCAAATGTTGCAGTTACTTTTCTTTCATTTTCCTTAACTTATTTTGTATCACTAGTTTCTTTAGCTCCAATTGAATCTTTGAAAAGTCTTCTTCATATATACCAAACCTACGTATGGTGACATCTATAAGTTTAGATAGTAACACATTTACATATAGTCTCACGTCATCCTCATCTATATCGCATCCCATTGATTTTAACCATTCTCAGTTGAACAAATTGCAAAATGCAAGCATCTCTAGAATCTACAAGAAAACATATGTTATCTTTGTATTCCTTAACCATACTAGCTAGTATCCTTTTTATTTTGTGCATTCCAGACTAGAAGACCTTACAATAACCCCACATAACATAGTTAAAGTTTACTCCTAACTTTCTAATGAACTCACTTATTTGCACAACCTGTCAAACATTTCTTTTGAAGTTTGTCTTAGCTAACTTGAGTGATTCCTCCCATTATTTATTCAATCATTTTACAATGAATATTTATCCATGCAGATTTATTTCTAATTCTTTCATTGAATATAAAGTTCTCATATCAGGTAAACCAAGTAGAGCTTCAATATTCTTCATATTTTGTTGCATCACTTCCACTGTAGGTGCTAAATATAATTGTAACTCATGTAGTTATCCTCTTTTTCATGTTATGTTTAGATTTTGTTTACATTGTGTGTTATTAGCTTTACTATTGCATTATATTCGACTGCAAAATTTGAGATTGGGTCAAATTTGTCAATTAAAGTATCAAGTTCCTTTTGTGCCTTGTTTCTTATCTTCTTCACATCATTGGTAAACTCATATAAGTTTGATATTATGGTCATTATTTAACCAACATCCTTTAGTGTGACTTGTACTTCACCAACCTATTATGATAAAGTATTCTTATCCTTGTCAATTATTTTCATCAATTTTCTAGTCCTCTTCTTCTCATGATTGTTTTTTGCCAACTTCATTGTAGTAGTTTCTATCTCAAGTACTTTTTGTGTAATGGGTTTGATCAATCTATCAATTAGATCAATCATACTTGCATCGAGATCATATTCCACATCAAATACTGAGTCTTTTCGAATGTCTCTGGCTACTTGCATTACTCTAGCTTTCTTATTATTTTCTCTCATTTTTTCCCTGTTATCCTTCATCTTCAACTTCTTGAAATATTCCAATAATTACTTAGGGATTAGCTTTTTAATTTCTATTGTGTTTAGTGTGTCATTTTCTCGTTCTTCACCTTCCTCATATGGATTGACCTTAGTAATATGTGTTATTCTCTTTTTTTGACTTGTAATACGTAAACTTACTTTCCTTTCACCAAGATTGATTCTTTAACTGATTTTTCATCTTTTCCTTTACATTCTACCTTAGATTGATGATGTTGTACTTTTGGTGTGTGATCAACATCTTAATGTGAAATGTCCTCAATTATCACTCTACCTCCGCTAGTTTGATCTACTTCCTATTGTTCCATGTTATGACCTTATTTAGGAGTGTCAAGTATAACTTGACCAAAAATATTTGATAGCATATAACCATGAGTTATAACTCAATCTATTATGTTTTCTTCATCAGTAGTGTATTTTTCCTTTGTCTCATGTTCAACTTCCTCTTGTGTTACCTTTAGCTTCTTTTATATTTCCATAATTTCATTAAAGTGTCACTAAGTAGGGTTTTGATAGCTCTATTTTTGTGTTTAAAATCTAATTCATGGGCTTCGATGATTATCTTGATATCTTCAAGATCCAATTTAGAAGTGACTTCCATGACTGCTCTCTCCAAAATCTCTATATTTGGCTTTAATGATGTGCTTTATCTTGCTTTAGGAAATTTATTGTATAGTTCACTTGGTATTCTATGGAACTTTGCATACACCATATAATTGCTTCTTCTAGTTTCTTTTTATTTGCATCATTTCAAAGTTCATAAATAATATGTCATCCACTTTATCATTATCCATCATATCTTTGACAATGAATTCAATAGTGGGGGCTTTTATTCTACCACTCTCCTTTGATTCTATTTTATCCTTATTTAGTTCTATTTTCTCTACATCTTCGTCATCTATTTCCTTTTTCCTACTCTTCCCTTCCTTGTTCTTAGTTTCATTCCACTCTTTTACATCTTTGGACAGTCTAGTTTTAGGTGGTCCATGTGATTTTTCTTTATGTTTCCTCTGATAGGTTATCTCTATTGTTAGCACCTCTTTTTCCTCTTCTGAACACATTGATTCAATTTTAAATTGCATGTTTAAATTCTTTAATGGTAATAGATGATGTACTGGATTCCTTACTACTAAATTTCTAAGTTAGTTTACTTATCATTCTCCTTGACTTTCTTTGTAGCAATAGTTTCTTTAGCTCTTATTGAATATTTGAAAAAGCTTCTTCATATGTACCAACATCTATAAGGTTAGATAGTAACAAATTTACATATAATCTCATTTCATCCTCATCTATCTCATATCCCATTGATTTTAACCTAAATGTTTTGAGTTGAACAACTTGGAAAATGAAAGTATCTCTATCTACAAGAAAACATATGCCCTCTTTGTATTCCTTAACCATACTAGCTAGGATCCTTTCTCTTCTGTACATTATATAATAAAAGGCTTTACAATAACCCCACATAACATAGTTAAATTTATCTTCTAACTCTTTAATGAACTCACTTATTTGCACAACCTGTTAGACACTTCTTTTCAAGTTTGTCTTAGTTGACTCGAGTGCTTCCTCCCATTATTTTTTCAATTATTTGTATTGAATATGTAAGAATTTTCCTTAGGGAAATATTCACCCAAGATCATAGAACTCAACACAAGCACAATTGTAGACCAAAAATGGATATGATCAATTACTCAGAGTATGTCCTAATACATTGCTTTGATCAATATGTTTAGTATGTGATATCCAAACACACTAGGAGTGCTTGTACATAAAGGCTTCTTAGGAAGCACCTAGAATGTCTCTAGAAAGAACCAGGAGATAAGATAAGCATCATGACAATTAAGCACATGGTGTCTACAACCTTAGTTCTTGGGTGAATTCATGGGGTTTTATAAGGATTTTCCTTAGGGAAAGATTCACCCAAGGTCATAGAACTCAACACAAGCACAACTATAGACCAAAAATGGATATGATCAATTATTCAGAGTATGTTCTAATACATTGCTCTGATTAGTATTTCTAGTATGTGATATCCAAACACACTAGGAGTGCCTTTACATAAAGGCTTCTTCGGAAGCACCTAAAATGTCTCTAGAAAGAACCAGGAGATAAGATAAGCATCATGACAACTAAGCACATGCCTTATCCATCATTCTAGATGAGTGGATAAGAATGAGAAGGTTGTAAACACCATGTGCTTAATTAGTGTGCTAAATCCTATGTTGTAGACACCATGTACATAAAAGAGGTGCAAACTCCTTTTTTGTCAACATGACAACTCACAAGATTGCACATTCTCCTAGGTGGCTAATAAATCAATAATAAAAAGTATGCATTAACCTAAGTAAACTTAAGTAAGTGTAAATAGTAAATACTTATTTACACCAAACCCCCCCCCCCCTTACGTGCAACTTAGGGGAATTCACTTAAGTTCACAAGAAAAGGATGAAATGCATGATGGGTCCCAGCTACTAGGTCATGTTAGGTACCCATGTAAATAATGAATATGCAAATCTTTCATAAAGTGGAGAAAGAGGGAAAACCTCATGGGAAAAAATCTCCCCCCAAAAAGAGAGATAAAAGGGATGCATGGATGGATGGAGTAATCAAGACCCCCCCATTCAACATACATCCAATATATGCAATATAAAAATGGAGAAGGACAAAACCCCCTAAGAGGAAAAAGTCCCCCCCAAAAAGGAGAAGAAGGAGACAAGGTTGTCCACACCCCCCCGCGCAAAAGTAGTCTGTCGAGTAGTGAGAAATGCCCCGATGAAGAAGCTAATCCATGACCTCTGTATGATGTTTCTCCCTTTTGGAAGAAACAAAGGCAAGGGTACTTGTGAGATACGTCCTCCGGATGGAGTAGGAATCTCTATGATGACTGGTGTTACTGAAACCTATCCAAAAGTCCTTGTGTCGATACTGATGATGGCTTCCTCCAAAACTGCTAAAGAGAAGTATGAATTGAACAAGAAGTGTGGTAGAACCTACTTTAGGAAACAAATTATCTTATCAAATGTGAAAGAGACCTCCTACAGATGTTGTAGATAAGAATCCACAATCATGCCAACTTGGAAAGATTGATCATGTAGAAAATAGACTTGAGGGTTAGAGTGGGCCCTTGCAACAATTGTAGAAGAATCCTCCTTAGCAAAGAGAAGCAATAAATCATCATAGAAGTCTCCCATATCTGCTATGTATGACTCCAAGAATAGAGTTGAAATGTCTAGCAATAAATCATCACCAGGAAGACCATGTGTACCCTATAGTGTTGAAGTACATGAATCTATCACTATGGAAAAGGATGAAGTATTCACCTCAAAAAGAAGACAAATTTCATCAACAATGACTCCCACATCTTCAATGTGAGACTCCATGAATAGGCCTGCAAGGGCGAGAAGGAATTCATCACATGAAGGTAGAGTAGGAAGACATAAATGGTCATGTTGCACTAAATTCGAAGCATCTATGGTTGGAACAAGATCAATAGAAGCAACAAGAGCATCTGGAGGTGTGATCTTATCTAGAGTTGAAGAAACCATAGCTGGAGTGACTAGATGTAGAATGTCCTCTAGAGATGGAGGAACACATGGATCTCCATATGCTTCCCAAATAGGCATCTAAATATCATAAGGAAAATGTGCCATTCTAAGAGGAGCAAAATATTCCTTAGTCATACTGTTATACAGAAAGCGATGAAGGTTTACAAGATGTGTCCAATTAAAATGTGGTGGCAATGAATAGAGATAAGGAAGCAATTCTGGATGTTCTCTTAGATGATCAACTATCAAAGTACTCCATTTTTGATAGTTCCTTGTTGTCAACTGTGGTCTAATACCAGCCTGACAAATCTAAGAAGACTTCATGAGATCAATCAATGAACCCCCAAAGAATCAAAGAACCCCCCCGAAAAAGATGTTATTGGCACTTTGTATGTGGTGTGTGTACAATATGTCTCTTGTCAAAATGAACAAAGTAGACTTCTAATTTTCCTTGTTGCAACTGTCATTTGAGGCCTAAGATTGGAACTAAGCACTGTAGCTGAATTCTAAAAGTAAGACAATGCAAAAAAAGGCCCTAGTTCTAAAAGTCAAATTTTAGTCCACACAACCCTAGTATCTAACTTCAAATATGGAAAGTAGACAAAAATATACGCACTTTAAAAAAAAAATGGAACCTATTTTCGAGTCCAAATGAGCCTATATAGATTGTTTCAAGTTGTAAAATGTAGGATTGTATAGGTACAGTTGCCAAAAGATGAAAATTTTGACAAATCCTTGCACTAAAACCAAAAAATAACACCACCAATAGAAAATTCAAGAAATTCTACCCAATTTCAAAAAAAATTAGACTTGAATCAGAGTCTGGATGTCCGAGTTATGGGCTCGCAAAGTCAGGTTGCCAAATTGAAAAGCAATCTAGAGAGGGGTCTGGAGAAAATATTGCGTGCTTAAATTTGACAATCAAACGGTCATCGTTGCAGTTGTAAAATGACTAGGTATGATGGTCAGATGATCGTCAAATTTAACCCAATGAAAATGTGATGTTAGCAAAAAACAGAGCTGTCTTGATGACATGTTAGGCTAACTAAGCACTGACTAGGTGTCTGTACTATACATAATGCATAGATGCTGACGAGCATGGGTTTGCGGGTGACTAACATGTCAAATGATGTGTCTGTAAATGTGGCAAAAAGTATGAGTTCCACATGGTGATGTGGCAGTCCCAAAATCTGCACTGATGTGTCAAGTTGTTGACATGGATGAATGTAGTTGTTCCACGTGGGTATCTATTCTTATGTGTGCAGTTTGTGCTGGCTACCTATGTGGCAAATAAAGCCTGTCTACGTGTCCAAGGCTGATTGGATGGCTTGTGTAGGTATGGGCTTGGCGTTGGGCGGGGAAAATTAAAAACATGACCAAAAAGCAAAAGCTGTGCTAGAAAGTCAAGGCAACTGTGACGCCAGAGTTTGGAATATTTCGTTTAGTAGATGGGAGTTGGAGTTAATGCATGAGCTGAAAGATGAATATCCTTCAGTTGTCAGAAACTTGTACGTAGTGCCGGATACTTGAAATGCTGTCTCCAAAAATGGGCCAGAGGACCATGAGCCAAAATCTTAAATCACGTCTGCTATTTTTTTGAATAACTATCACCAAAATGTGGAAGATTCCGTCGGTTAAGTGGGTTTAGTCCCACATGGGTGGTGGGAGAAACCACGCTACACTTTAAAATAGCAAATAGTCGGTATTGAAGTAAAAGCCACTAGAGGTGTTTGGGTGGGGCTTCAGCCAGAATTGTTGAGGGGGCTTGTATGTCGTGAAATTACTAGAAGAGCAGTGTGTTCCTGAAAAAAATGGTATGACCAAAATAGCTATGCCGAACCAAATTAAATATGCCTGCCAAACTTGCAAGGTTGGGATTTGACAGCTCGGTACCAGCAAAAAAAATTTCTCTGCAAGGTCACTTGGCCTAATTTTTTTTTGAAAATTCTATTGAAGAAATATGACAGAAATGTAGAGAAAAATTAAAATTCTGAAATGACCATACCCATAGTGCAAATTGGGCCTCCCAGTTCTGATTTGCAAAAATAGCCAAATTTATAGCCAATTTTCACCAAATCGGCATTTCAGATGCAATGGTGAGGTCAGATCTAGTGTTGGACACTCCCAATTTTTGTGATACTCCAGAGTCGAGTTGCGGCGATGAAGCAAGATGATGGTCTCGAACAACTTTGTGAAGAGGAATTCTCCAAGAGCTTTGATACCATGTAAGAATTTTCCTTAGGGCAAGATTTACCCAAGATTATAGAACTCAACACAAGCACAACTGTAGACCAAAAATGGATATGATCAATTACTCAGAGTATGTCCTAATACATTGCTCTGATCAGTATGTTTAGTATGTGATATCTAAACACACTAGGAGTGCCTGTATATAAAGGCCTCTCAGGAAGCACCTAAAATGTCTCTATAAAGAACCAGGAGATAAGATAAGCATCATGACAACTAAGCACATGCCTTATCCATCATTTTAGATGAGTGGATAAGAATGAGAAGGTTGTAGACACCATGTGCTTAATTAGTGTGCTACCTCCTATGTTGTAGACACCATGTGCATAAAAGAGGTGCAAACTTCTGTGTTGTCAACATGACAACTCACAAGAGTGTGCATACTCCTAGGTGGCTAATAAATAAATAATAAAAAGTATTTAACCTAAGGAAACTTAAGTAAGTGTAAATAGTAAATACTTATTTACACCAACAGAATATTTATCCATGTATATTGATAGATAATTCTTCCATTGAATATGAAGTTCTCGTATGAGATAAACCAAATAGACCTTCGACATTCTTCACATTTTGTTGCATCACTTCTATTATAGGTGCTAAATATAATTATAAATCTAGAATAGTGTAGTTGTCCTCTTTTTCTTGTTATGTTTGGATTTTCTTTACCTTGTGTGTTATCATCTTTACTCTTACATCATATTTGACTGTAGAACTTGAGATTGGATCAAAATTTTAAATTAGAGTATCAAGTTCCTTTTGTGCCTCATTTTTTATCTTCTCCAAATCATCAGTAAACTCATATAGGTTTGATATTATGGTCATTAGTTGAACAACATCCTTGAGTTTGACCTTTACTTCGTCAACCTATTATTGTAAAGTCTTCTTATCCCGACCAATTATTTCTATTAATTTGGTAATTCTCTTATTCTCATGATTTTTCTTTGCTAACTTAATTGTAATAGTTTATATCTCAACTACTTTCCATGTAATGATTTTGATCAAGGTACCCATTAGATCAATCACACTTGCATCAGGATTATATTCCACATTAGATACAAAGTCTTCTAGAATGTCTCTAGTTTCTTGCATTACTCTAGCTTTCTTATTCTTTTCTCCCATCTTGTCCCTTTTAGCCTTCATCTTCAACTTCTCAAAATATTCCAATAATTCTGTAGGGCCCAACTTTGCAATTTCTATTGTCTTCAATGTGTCATTTTCTCCTTCTTTCCTTCCTCATATGGACTGACCTTAGTAATATGTGTGATCCTCTCTCTTTCACTTGTAACACTTAAACTTAACTATATTTTCACCAAGATTGATTCTTTAACTTATTTTTCATCTTTTCCTTTCTACTCTACCATAGATTGATGACGTTGTATCTTTTGTGTGTGATCAACCTCTTAACATGGGATATCCTCAATTATAACTATATCTCCACTGGTTTGATATTGTTTTGATTGTTCTATGTCATGACCTTGTTTAGGAGTGTCAAGTATTACTTGACCAAAAATCTCTGATACCATATGACTATGAGTTAGAGTTCAATCTATTATGTTTTATTCTTCAATAATATATTTCTTCTTTATCTCATGTTTAACTTCCTCTTGTGTTACCTTTAGCTTCTTCAACACTTCCATAATTTCATCATACACACTTTGAGTGTCACTAAGTAGGATTTTTATAGCTCTATTTTTGTGTTTAAAATCAAATTCATGGGCTTTGATGATTATATTAATATCTTCAAGATCCAATTTAGAAGTGACTTCCGTGATTGCTCTCTCTACAATCTCTATATTTAGCTTCAATGACGTGCTTTATCTTGCTTTAGGAAATTTATTGTATAGTTCACTTGGTGTCCTCCAAAACTTTGTATACAACATATAACTTCTTCTTTTCTTCTTATCTTCATCATTTCAAAGTTCATAAATAATATGTCATCCATTTTGCTATTATCCATTATATCTTTGACAATGGATTCAATAGTGGGGGCATTTGTTCTATCACTCTGCTTTGACTCTATTATATCCTTATTTGACTCTATTTTCTCTTCACCTTCTTCATCTATTTCCTTTTTCTTACTCTTCCCTTCCTTTTTTTTAGTTTCTTTCCACTCTTTTACTTCCTTAGATAGTCTAGTTTTAGGTGGTCCATGTGATATTTCTTTACCTTTTCTCTAATAAGTTATCTATGTTTTTGGCACCTTTTTTCCTCTTCTGCAACCATTAATTCAATTTTGAATTACATGTTTCAATTCTTTAATTGTATCAGTTGATGTACCAGATTCCTTACTACTAAATTTCCCAATTAGTTTACTTATCATTCTCCTTGACTTTCTTTGTATCACTATTTTTTTTAGCTCTAATTGAATCTTAGAAAAGTCTTCTTCATATATATGAAACCTAGGTACAGTAACATTTATAGGTTTGGATAGTAGCACATTTAAATATAATCTCATTTCATCCTCATCTATCTCATATCCTATTTATTTTAACCAAAATGTTCTCAGTTGAACAACTTGCAAAATACAACTATCTCTATCTACAGGAAAACATATGCCCTCTTTGTATTCCTTAACCATACTAGCTTGGATCCTTTCTCTTTTGTGCATTTTAGACTAAAATACCTTAAGCTAACCCCACATAACGTAGTTAAAGTTATCTCCTAACTCTACTTATTTGTACAACGACCATTTAAATAGTAGACTATTCTACCACACCTATTTTTGGAATCAACTTTGGCAAATACATACCAAAGTTACATCATACTTGAACAATTGTTTCATGTCTTTCTTTAACTTGCCTTTAAAAAAAAGATATTTATCCTTAACATCTCACATACAACATATTGTCATGACTCATTTATATATATATATATATACATATATGTATATACATATATGTATATACATATATATGTATAGATATATGCATATATATATATATATATATATATATATATATATATATATATATATATATATATATATATATATATATATATATATATATATATACATATATATACATATACATACATATACATATACATACATATACATATACATACATATATGTATATATATACATATATACATATATATACATATATACATATATATACATATATATGTATGTATATATATGTATATATGTGTGTGTGTGTGTGTGTGTGTGTGTGTGTGTGTACATATATATATATATATATATATATATATATATATATATATATATATATATATATGTATATATATATCTATGTATATATCTATGTATATGTATACATATACATAGATATATATATATATACATATATATATATATATATATACATATATATGTATATATATATATATATATATTGTGTTGCATAAAAATGTAACTAAGGAATAACACTAAGCAACTAATGCACATTCCTACATTATCATGCAAAACTTCAAAATATGAAAGAAAGACATGTAAATGAATAACAAAATAGCACTATGCAAACCTCATGAAACCATCAAGTGTAGATGATTTCACATTGTTGTGGGATGTGGTTGCTCACAAATCTAGCAGCATAACAATGAGGTAGAAGGTGCTTCTTGAGAATGAGGAGAGGGCTCTCCTTTTATAGGAAAATGGATGCAATGGACGGCTAAGATTGAATGCAAGATGGATGGCTAGGATCTCTCAAGATCAATGAGGTGTCCATGAGGTGGAGGCCAAGTAGATTCCACATGGATTAGGGTTTTGACCATTCAAAGGGGGCAATATGCTCACACGTGTGAGCAACCTTTGATGGTGACATGATCAATGAGGTGTGAGAAGCATGGCTTCTCACACATGTGTAAGAGGTGTGTAAGATCATGTTTCCTCACACATGTGTGAGACACCTTTGAAAGTGATGGGTCAATGACATGTGTAAGAAGGTTGGAGGCTCAAGGTTTCTCACACATGTGTGAGACACCTTGGTTCACATGTGAAGGGGGACAAGGTTGTAAGAGGCATGCAAGATATGAGGGATAATGAAAGTGTGAACATCTCTCACACATGTGTGAGGATTCCTCACACATGTGTGATAACACACTTAGGATCAAGAGGTGATTAGCTAGGATGATTAGGAAAAGAAAGCATGATTAGGAAGTGGGTAGGTTTAGAAAGATGGGTTAGGTAGGCTAGTGAGGTTAGGTGAGGGTTAAATGTAGGAGCCATGTGCTCAAATAGGATTAAGTGCAATATTTAATTCCTAGTGGGATTAGGAGGGAATTAATTAAGTAAATGACATACTTAATTAAAGGGAATGGGTTAGGATTTAGATAAACCTTAGTTTATTTAAATCAAGGAAAGGCAAAGGATTTAAATAAACCCTAGTTTATTTAAATCAAGGTAATGCAAATGTAATTAAATAAATGCAAATTTATTTAATTAAGGTAGGGGAATTAAATAAATAATGAATATTTATTTAATTAGTTAGGAATGGGTTTTGGACAAATTTTGGTGTCTATATATATATATATATATATATATATATATATATATATATATATATATATATATATATATATATATATATATATATATATATATATATACATACATACATACATATATATACATACATACATATATACATATATGTATGTATACATACATATATGTATGTATATATACATATATGTATGTATATATACATATATGTATATATGTATATATATGTATGTATGTATGTATATATATACATACATATATGTATATATACATATATGTATGTATAGATACATATATGTATATATGTATATATACATATATACATATATGTATCTATACATATATGTATGTATATATACATATATGTATGTATATACATACATATATGTATATATACATATATGTATCTATACATACATAGATGTATATATACATATATGTATGTATATACATACATATATGTATATATACATACATATATGTATATATACATATATGTATCTATACATATATACGTATATACATATATGTATGTATATACATACATATATGTATATATACATATATGTATCTATACATACATATATGTATATATATATATATATATATATATATATATATATATATATATATATACCAGTTCTCTCATCCTTTTATAGGTTCCTAACTCGATAAAAATAAAGTAGATAAAAAGAAAGAAAAGTGAAAAGATTAGCTAATAGGAGGAGAGGACTAATTAATTAATTACGTTATTTTTATCAGTTAGGAACTTGTCATTTCTTTCTTGTATCTATCTTCTCTTTCCTCCTACTCCCCCAACCCCAAGGGCCTTTTTCCTTATTATTTTTCTAGGTTTAGAATCTATCATCTTATGTTCCTTTTTCTCTCTTGCATCCTAATGAAGGATCATGTAGTTTGATGCGAAACATTGATGATAAAAGAACTCTACAAAATCAATTCTAGAAGTTGAAAAAATATTAGGTTTGGATTTGGTTAGGCATGTAACCAAGTTTTCTACAATCATCCCTTGGGTAGGTAGCTCATCGACAACACATAATCATATAGCTACATAGGTGATTTCCTTTGTGATCTTGTATCATTTTTCCAACCATATAAATTTCTCATGTACTCTTCTTGGTACATATTGAAACCATTCATGATAAAAAAATGTTTGGTATATTGACTTCATATGTGGAACCCTTTTATGTTCATCCTTCAACACATTCTACCCAAACAATCCTTCATTTTTTTGTTAATGTCATCCAAATCTAGTTCCTCAATTTTAAAATAAATACATGATTGGATATCTTTAACCAATAATACTCTAAGGGTATTACAGATAGGGCTCCCATCACATCCTTCTCACTTGCCTTAATGAAATGTAATTTAAATATGACTGTTGGCTTTTCAATCACATCAATCAAAATAGGATTATCTACTATTTATATCATGATTCAACATAAATATGCAATCAAGAATCTTATAATGATCCAAAGAAATACTTTGAGCTTCATTAGTTAGAGTCTTTGAAAATGATTCCACTTTTTAGTTCGCAATTCACCACTTACATAGTGTTGATTGCCTTGTTTGTGTTTAATCACTCCAGAAGTGCACTCAAGTAAGACAAGTGAAAAATGAGCACACTTTAACCATATTTATTATTGGAAATAGTCATTGCACCTTTTCTAATGGTAAACAATTCATTCTATCAATTATTACTATTTAACCATTACACCCTTCTTCTTTTTCGGTTAAATCATAAGCCTTAAGTGCTATCACTTCAAAATTGCATATCACCTTTAAAACTCATCATGCTTTATTGAAAACATCAAATTACATCTCATTATGTAAATTTTTATGACCATAGATACCTTGAGGGGATCAATTAAAAAGTTTTCCTTTAGGTGCCCCCCATTAGTCAAATATTGTCTTAGTATGATGATGAATCCATCACACCTTAGGATAATGGATTGTGCTCTTATGTCTTGACTTATTCACTGTTACCTTCTTTCTCTACTCATGTCTTATTCATCTCACTTCTAATTGCCTCAACATCAACAACTTTTTATCTTTTTTAATCTTCTAATCGATTGTTGAGCTTGTTGTCCATTATATGATGACCAATTTTCTAACAAAAAACCATGTCATTCCTTTCAACTTTTAAGGATAATTTTATTTCCTCCATGTTCTCATCCATTTATAGCTAAATATCCATAATTTCCACATAGTGACATTGAACTATCATTCCCTTCTAAAAGTATTCAACAATTTGACTAGAGATCGAGGAACCTATACTTTTGACCTATAGTCATCTTTATGACCATGTTTTTTTGCATGTATAATAGTGAATTTTAAATCTACTTCCACAAGAACTATTGTTGATATTGGATCTACATTCATCTACAATATGACCAAACTTTCCACAAATGTAGAAATGTCCATTTAATGTTTGAGACTTAATGATTATCAATTTGATCCTATAGACATTTGCAGTATGGCCAAATTTTCCATAGTTGAAATAGATGGATTATTAGTTTCTTATTAGAATTTTTCATCTATACTTTTTGGTCTTGTTGAGTCTCCTTGGATTTTGATGATTCTCCAGCTTCAAATGTGCTTTATGTGCTACACCCAAGGCAAGTTGTGTCTTTATATTTCCTTTGACTATTTAGTTGTTTAGTAATCTTTTGAAAACACTCATTGAGATTTTTAAATATTTCATTGGCTTCTTTCTCAATCTTCAATTTAATCTTCAGTTTCTTATTTTCTTCCCTTAGTCTTTCATTCTCATTCACAAATTCTATATTTTCATCAACAGTATATTGCATGTTCCTTTGTAGAAATTTCATCTCTTGTCTTGTCTTGTTGAGTTATTTATCTTTTTCCTTTAGTGTGTCTTTGAAAAATTTCTTTTCATCTTTAACATATTTTACTATATCCTCTACAATGCTCTTTTCTTCAAGAACTTCACATGCACTTACTGCTTAACTTTCAAGTTCTCTTTTCAGATATACAATCTTCTCTTTAAGATTCTAGTTATTTTCCACCATTTATGCAATTACTTCCTCAAATTCTTCAAATGTCTCACCTTTTGATATTTTCTCAAAGTATTCTTGGATTTCATGTAAATTATCAATAAGTTATCTCCTTATGGAAGTTGATTTCCTCAGTTTTTTTTGTATTTCACTGATCACGTTAGTTGCCTCTTCAAGATTCTTCTCATGCCTATATCTAATAATGATGATCTTAGAGATGTTTTCCTCTAGCAGTTAAGCATGTCTCCTTGAGCACCTACACTTTTATACCAATTGTTGGTATAAGGAAGCACTAAGAGGGAGGGGTAAGTTACTAAAAATAGGTAAACTACTATTTCAACCACTGATTTGATTAACTTTAGAAGTAACTCTTAAAGTACATACTATATAACTACCAAAGTAAAAGAGAAGTAAATAACATCAATCAACCATGCATGTAACACACATAACACACTAAATTTTGTATGCAGAAACAATCAACTAGAGTGAAAAAACCACAGTGGGGATGATACCTACACCTTCATTATAGTAAAAAGGTTTTCCATATTAGGCACTACAAGCACCCTTTTCTAAGGGTTCACCCTTTTAGGAGTGATTTGTACACTATTAGGAGTACAACAAAGATATTCTATGACCTACCTCACTACAAGAATTTGAAATCCTTTTGAGAGTCCACATTTTTAAATTATTTACAGAAAGAGACTTGTTAGATTCAACCCAATTAAGGGATTTCCCTCATTGCAACTGTCAGGAAACAATAGTTGAATGATATGTAAGTAGCATTGCTTGCCTATCAAATCCAGTCTTCTCTATCCACTCTGATATTTTTTATTTATCAATCTCTAATTCACACCTTGATCACTTCTTGTGCAATCACAAAATTCTCCTACCACAATCTCCATATTCAAGACACTTTATATTAGAATAATAATATACCAATACATAATCCTAATAATGCTTGAACATTTCCATTTATTCAAATTCCAAACTTTTTATGCATATACCACATGCATTTATTCACATATAGTGATTTCTATAACATGTTTTTGATCACTGACCCATTAATGGGTTTCCAAGGGTTGATCCTTCCTGTAGAAGAGATAAGTGCTTTTGGCTACTACTAGAGGAGGGGTGGATAAAGATAAATTTTGATGAGGCAACAAGAGGAAACCTTGGTCCATTGGGATGTGGGTGCATAGCTCAGGACCATGAGGAAAATATCTTATCTTTCATGGTAAAATGACTAAGGGATGGTGCCAATAATGTGTTAGAATGTGAAGTAGCCAAAGAGGCTCTTACCTTACGAACAAATCTTGGCATTAGAAGAGTGCACTTGGAAGGATACTTCAAGATCATAGTCAATGGAATCAAGCAAGGGAGAACAGAGTCATGGTATCTTGACAAGCACATAAGCCAAATTAAGAGACTACTAAAGGAGTTTGAAGATTTTAGGATCTCCCATACCTATCGGGAGGCCAACAACTTGGTAGATAAGTTGGTGAATTTGGGCATGGATGGCTCCTTGGAGAGACAATATGAAATATTTGCAGATCTTAGGCATCTTAATTAAGTTTGATGTTTAGGAATTTGGAAGTGGTATTATTATTCCCCACCCACAAGGGACCACCTTTTTCAATGATGGGTGATTATGCGTGAGTTGAATGAGCATTAAATTATGATTTCCCCCTTTGCACGTAGTAGAGGCTTTGGAATCATAAATTGGTAGCTGAAAGCAGAGCAAGGTTGGAGGAAGGTGACCATGTTCTTGGAGGAAATAGTGTGGTAGAAGGAGGGAGTTTGAAGGGACTTTATGAAGTTGACTCCACACAAGAGTGTGAGGATGCCAAGGGAACCTCTAAAACACCAGATTGCATGGGAAACCACAATGGAAGGAATGATGGTCATTGTGTGGATTTATTCAATAATGGAGGCTGAGGATAGTGCTATTATAGCAAGTTTGAAGTGCCCTAAAGGACCTAGAAGCAAGGGCAAGGTGTGAGTGATGGGGACTGATTATGGTATCCCAAATTTCACCAAAGGAGATGTAGCTAAGTTGTTCGAGTGAAATGGGTCTAAGCTTTTTGTTCCCTATTTTTGGTTTTGTTGTGTCATCTTTCCTTTATTGTAGGTGATAAGAATGAATGTAAAGGTGAGCATCACCTAGATCCAATGAGTGCTAAGTGTTCCATTTATTCTCATGAGAGATGGATTCATGTTGAATCACTACTCATGAAACATGGGTCAATGAGTTTAACTCAAAATCAAATAGTTAAATCTTGATAGCAATATCACAGTTTGACTTACTATGGAAATTATCTCATAGTTATAAATTGATGAGCTTAAGGGTCTTTATAATGAATGGTTCATAAGGAACAACACTTGGTGAAGGTTTTGCAAATGGGGTTGCAAGCTTTGGGTTTAACCATGGATGAAACTTTGTACTTAAGTGCACTTTGGTTGGAGTAGTATTGGGATGGGTGACCTCCCAAGAAGTCTTGGTGTTTCACCCCTATAAGCATCACCTATATCTGATGAGTTCTAAGTGTTCCATTTGTTCTCATGAGAGATAGATGTTGGAAGATTGGAGAGATTTCTAGAAGATTGGTTTGATGATATGTTACATTCATGACTGAGTTTTTCATTGATGTCAACATAACATGTTTGATGTTTTCTGTGGTATCTAACATAAGAACAATGGAAAGATTAAGTTGGTATGGACAACTAGTTGAGCATGATAACTAACAAAGGTTATGGGAGATACTTTGGAGTATCTAGTATATGTGTTTAATGTCAGAAGTAGAAAGGATAAGTCTAGAAGAAGTTATGTAAGTTTTGGTGATGTCTATTATGAGATAGAGTTTACATAGGCATGTTCTGGTAAACTTGTTATATCTCTTAGCAGAGTTGATATCTTAAGGGTCAAGGTTGAAGATATTTTGAGGATGATGTGGCTAAGCTCACTCATCATAATATTGTGTTTATAGAAAGTTATTCAAGTTACAAGGTAGAAGTTTAAGGTTATCGCTAAGTGTAATGTGTTCTTAATGTGGTCCTATAATAATTAATTGAGAAGGTCTAATATCTGACTCAAGGAATTGTTTTATGGACTCAATATAAAGGAAGGCCATTTTCCTTTATCATGGTATGGACATATGCAAATTATGAATATTTGATAAGCAGCAGAAAGTATGGAATGCGAAGTTGAGCAGAGTAGTGCGGAAGTGAAGGAAACTTCATTATCGAGGTTTTGCTAAGTGATCCAAGGTTTGGTATTTAGATCTAAGGTTTGTGATCTGGTCTACAAGGTCTGATAGTGATTGGTTTGGTTGATAGGAAAGAGGAAAATTTAGAGGAAAGAAGAAGATACCAGTAAATTACTTGTTTGAGCAGTGAGCTCTTCTTGTAGTTGAAATTGCATGTTTGAGAAGAGGGCTCTTCTTGCATACATTATACCACAACTACTAATAGGGTTGGAATCTCCTAATAGGGATTCAAAGTCTCCTAACAGGGACTCATTGTACTAAATGTTGTATAGACTCCTAATAGGGTCCATCCTCTAACAAGGAATATTTATATTAGTACATCATCTTGTGGGCATCATTCTCACCAGGGTTTTCCCTTTGATCAAGGGTTTCCCTAGTCAACATATCTAATGTGATTATCTATGTGCATCTTTCTATGGTTGATATTTACCTTGGTTGAATGGTTAAGTTTGTTTATAGAAGATAAGTGTTTTAATTTTTAGATAATTGATTTATCGCCCGCCACACCCCCCCCCCCCCAAGCTATCTTGGTGGACTATTGTTTCTAACAATTGATATCAGAGCATCAGGTCCTTGAAGAAAAAGTTTAACAACTTTTGGAGATCCATGGTGAACATGTTTAGGAAAGATAGTTTGAAGTTTGATGGAATAAACTATGACAGCTGGAAGGAAAAGATGAAGAGACATTTGTTGTGTATGGGTCCAGGATATTGGATTTTGACCAAATCAGTGAAGATAATCATTGAAGAAAATGATTTGGAAACTTGCACTGAGGTAGAAAGAGATCTTTTCATGTTTGACATGAGAGCTAGAGAAGCACTATTGACTACACTTCATGAAATTGAGTACAATAGGGTAAAATCACTCACTACTTCACATTTGATTTGGAAAGCTTTGGAAAATAGTTTTGAAGGTGATGCACATTCTAAGAAGTTGAGGCTACAAAGCTGGATTTGTGCATTTCAAGATGTTAAAATGATGGAAGATGAATCTGTAAGAACATATATAGGCAGGATATTAGAAATTAATGTAGGAATTAAAGCTCAAGGAGGAACCAAAGAATATGATGAGGTTATATGGAAGATATTGAAGACTCTAACACCACCAGTCAAGTCAGCAATTCAGATGATACAGTTGCTAATATCATGTACCAAAGATTTTATAAAGGAGACTTTGCTTGGAAGACTTGAAGCAGTTGAGAATGAACTTAGATAGTCTAGAGAATTAACTAGAATAGAGACAACTTTCAATGCCTTGAATATTTGACCTAACTTATCAAGGAGCATAAGTGCTAGAGGAGATTTTTCTAGCAACAAAAAATCCAAAGAAGATAGAAAGATTGATGAAGCAATAGCCGTTCTGGTAAGAATAGAAAAAGGAGGTAAGAAAATCTTTAAATGTTGGACTTGTGATGAATATGGTAATTATGCATCTAAATGTTCTAAAAGGGAGAAAAAGTATAAGGTAAATCATAAGCCTAGAAAGGATAGAGAATATTTGTATGCAAATGAAGATGATTATTATGATGAACAAGCATTAAGTGCTAGTAATGATGAAACTGGATTTGTGGCAATTATAGAAGAAATTCTAAAGAAGGTAGCTTTGGTATAACAGGTTGAGAAGAAATCTAATTGGATAATTGATAGTAGTTGTTCACATCACATGACTGGTGACATGAACAAGTTTTTTGACTTCAAAAGTCAGGATGGAGGAATTGTTAGAGTTGGAAACAATGTAGCATGCCAAGTAAAAGGTATTGGATCGATACCTCTTGATGGTAAAACTAACATTGAGGATGTATACTTTGTTGATGGTTTAAAGCATAATCTTTTGAGTGTTGGACAACTATTAGACAAAGTTTATTAGTTGCAGTTCATAGGAAAGACATGCATGATTAGAGATAAAGATGGAAAGGTAATTGGAATAGGAACCAGATCTAGAGGTAATGTATTTTAGTTGAATCCTACTAAAATGACATGTTTGGTTGCAAAGATAGATGACAGTTGGTTATGGAATAAGAGATTCTATCATATAAACTTTGATAGTATTGTGAGGACTAGTAAAATGTTTGTTGTTAGAGATTTTCTGAATATTGTAAAACCTACTAACACAATTTGCAAGGAATATGTTTTGGCAAAGCATAACATAACTTCTTTTCCTAGCAAGAAGTTTACTACTACAGCGAAGCTCGAGATTGTACACACAAATCTTAGTAGTCCTACAAAGACTAGAGGATTCTATGGTGAAAGGTATTTAATGATTCTAGTTGATGATTTTTCTAGAATGATGTGCGTTGCATTTCTTAAAAAAAAATTTGAAGCATTTGACAAGTTCAAGATATTTAAGAATAGAGTTGAGAATGAATCTAGTGTAAAGATTAAATGTTTAAGATCAGACAGAGGAGGAGAATTTACTTCAAATAAGTTTAACATGTTTTGTGAGGAAAATGGAATTAAAAGATAGCTATTAGCTCTGAGAACCCCTGAATAGAATGGCATTGCATAAAGAAGGAACAAGTCTATTACAAAAGCTGCAATAGCTATGTTAGCAGAGAATAATGTATCCAAGACATTTTTGAGAGAAGCTGTGAATACAATAGTCTACACTATGAACAATGTGCAAGTTAGGAAAGACACAAACATGACACCTTATGAACTATGGTTTGGTTACTCACCTATAGTTAAGTATTTCAAAATATTTGGAAGTAAGTATTACATAAAGAGGGATGATGACATTGGTAAGTTTGATGCTAGAAGTGATGAAGGTATGTTTCTTGGTTATTCATTGAAAAGAAAAGCTTATAGATGTTATAATTAGAGAACTAAGACTATTATGGAAAGTGCAAATGTGAGAATTGATGAGAAGTTTAGATATAAGAGAGAATAGTTGATTACAATTTAGATGATGATGTTGTTACTAAGCCAAGGAATGATGAGGTATTTCTTGAGACTAACAATGATTTGCAGAGTGAAGGAGAGCCAAGGCAAGAACAAAGTTTGAAACCTTCAGCAGAGCCAAGAGTTGAGATAACAACTCCTTCTTTAGGAAAGAACATGATAAAGAATCACCCATCTGAATAGATCATTGGAAGTAAAGACAAAGGTGTGATGACAAGGAGTAGAGTGAATGAAGAACTATGCTTGATAGCTCAAGTTGATCCTAAGAATGCAGATGAAGCATGTAAAGATGATTACTGGAAACAAGATATGAAAGAGGAATTGGATCAAATAGTAAAGAATGAGACATAGACCAATAGATAAGAATGTACTAGGAATCAAATGGGTATTTAGGAACAAAATGAATGAGCAAAGAGAAGTTGTAAGAAACAAAGCAAGAATGGTATGTAAATGTTACTCACAACAAGAAGGAATAGACTATGAGGAGACTTATGCTCAAGTGGCTAGAATAGAAGCTGTAAGATTATTCTTAGCGTATGCAACATAGAAGAAATTCAAAGTATATCAAATGGATGTCAAGTCAACATTTCTGAATGGAGAACTTGAAGAAGAGGTATACATTGAACAACCTGAAGGATGTCCTTTATAGGTGATAAGGACATAGTATGCAAGCTGAGGAAAGCATTGTGTGGATTAAAGCAAGCACCCAGGATTTGGTATGCGAGGTTGGACAAGAATTTGACAAAGCTTGGATATAGCAAATGTATGGAAAATGGTAATTGTAGACACCCAAAAATTGGCAAAGACTTAAATCAAGCAGTTTTGATCAATCAGTGCAAATTAAAGAGAAAATTAGAAGAAACACAATAGACTTTCAAATCAAAGGTGAAAATCCTGATTCTTACCCCAACCTCTTCTGAAATCCTATAAATAGGAACGAAATCCAAGAAGCAAGGGACCCAAGTTTTAGGCATCTACACTATAGGCACATTTTGATTCATGATTTTAGCATTCACATTTTAGCAAGTTCATAGCATTTTAGTATTGCTTTTATGTCATTTAACATCATTCATTGTATGTTAGCTTGTTGCATATCCATTTTGATAGCATATAATCTACATTATAGTCATAGATCTTGCATGCATTCTTATAGATCTACACTTTTAGCATACCCCCATTCTAGAATTGTCACTAAGATGCTGGTCTGAGAGCTATTTTAGTAGTTGTAGTTAGGAAAACATGAGATGCTCGTAGAGATTACATTCTGATGATGATATCTTGGGTTTAGTCTAGTTTGTCATTAGTCTATTTGCATTATACACTAAACTATCATGAATATGCATTCACACCGTGTACAATAATCTATATTGAAAAGAAATTGATTATGGTTTGATAATTTTGGTAATATTTGTTGATGACATTATATTTGGAGGAAATTATAAAGAAAGTAAGAAGTTTGTAGAAGAGATGAAGAAAGAATTTGAAATGAGTATGATAGGAGAGATGAAATATTTCTTAGGATTGTAGATCGTATAGAATAAAGAAGGAAACTTTATTTCTCAAACTCAGTTCTTGAAGGACTTACTAAAAAGGTTTGGTTTGGAAACATGCAAACCCATTGGAATACCTATGGTTACTAGACACAAATTATCTACAAAGGACAAGGCACTTACTATTGAGCAGAAGTATAGATCTATGATTGGAGGATTGGAATATCTGACTCACACAAGGCCGGATATAGAAAATGTAGTTGGAATTGTTGCAAGATTCTAGGCTGATCCTAGAGAAGCATATTATGCAACAATGAAAAGGATATTTAGTTATTTGAAAGGAACATTTGAGTTTGGATTATGGTATGATAGATGTAAAGATTTTACTCGAAGTTCTTACACTGATGCAGATTGGGTGGGATGTATGGATGACATAAAAAGCACTAGTGGAGGAGCTTTCTTTCTTGGAGGAAGATTGGTTTCTTGGTTAAGCAAGAAGTAGGATTGTACATCTCAAAGTACAACAAAAGTAGAGTATGTTGTCATAGAAAATAATTGCAATCAAGTTATTTGGATGAAGTAGATGTTGAAGGATATAAGGATAGAAATTAGTGAACCTATTGTTATACATTGTGACAATACAAACACGATAAATATGTCTAAGAATCTAGTATTGCATTCAAGGACTAAGCACATTTCTATTAAGTATCATATGTTGAGAGAAAAAGTTGCAGAAAAAGAAATCTGATTGGAGTATGTGAGCACAAAAGAGTAGATTGTAGATATATTCACTAAGCCTCTTAGCAAAGAGACTTTTGAGTATTTTCCACGTATGCTTGGGGTTATGCCCCTTCCAAGATCAAAGTAGAAGATGCAAGAGTGCATCAGTCTAGGGTCAAAAAGCACCACTATTTGTCTAGACTAAATGCTGATGCTTCTTGTATGGGGGAGTGTCTGTGATGGACAGGGTCATCTAGGACTCTTGATATTGTTTTGAATAGTGTTTTTTTGACACTTAAGCTGAGTAAGTATCAATTGTTGATGTAGAGATGTTGCCTATAGAAACCTTTGACATTTATGTCAATGAGGAAGAAGTTTGGCATGAAAAATATTATGCTAAATGGGGGAGGAGTATTGAATGAAAAACATTATGCTAAAGGAGAGAAGTTTGGCAATAGGCTAAGGAAGATGTTTGACATAAGCACACTATGTGGAATGACAATATGGTATTGAGCACATTGAGGTATATCAATCAACGAGTAGGATTGATGAAGAAGATTTGAAGATGGATAGTCTTTTGTCGGTATTCTTAGAACTAGATGTTTTTCATCTATGTTTCCATCAATGCCAAAGGGGGAGATTATTGGAAGATTGGTTTGATGATATGTTACACGCATGACTGAGTTTGTCATTGATGTCAACATAACATGTTTGATGTTTTCTATAGTATCTGACAAAAGAATAGTGGAAAGATTAAGGTGGTATGAACGACTAGTTGAGCATGATAACCACCTGAGGTTATGGGAGATACTTTGGAGTATCTAGTATATGCAGCTAACATCAGAAGCAGAAAGGATAAGTCTAAAAGAAGTTATGTAAGTTTTGGTGATGTCTATTCTAAGATAGAGTTTATAGAGGCATGTTCTGGTAAATTTGTTATATCTCTTAGTAGAGTTGATATCTTGAGGATTGAGGTTGAGGACATGGAGAAGACATGTTGAGGATGATGTGGATAAGCTCGCTCATCATAATATTGCGTGTATGGAATGTTATTCAAGTTGTAAGGTGAAAGTTTAAGGTTATCACTAAGTGTAAAATATTCTTAATATGGTCCTATAATAATTAATTGAGAAGGTCTAACAACTAACTCAGGGAATTATTTTATGGACTTAGTATAAAGGAAGGACATTTTCCTTTATCATGGTATGGACATATGTGAATTATGAATATTTGATAAGAAACAAAAAGTACAGAATGTGAAGCTGAACAGAGTAGTCCAGAAGTGAAGGAAACTTCATTACCGAGGTTTTGTTGAGTGATCCAAGGTTTGGTATTTGGATCCAAGGTTTGTGACCTGGTCTACAAGGTCTAGCAATAATTGGTCTAGTTGACAGGATAGAGGAAAATACATAGGAAAGAAGAAGATACTAGTAAATTACTTTTTTAAGCAGTGATCTCTTCTTGTAGTTGAAATTACATGTTTAGATAGTGGGATCTTCTTGCATACATTATACCACAACTCCTAACAAGCTTTGAATCTCCTAAAAGGGATTGAAAGTCTCCTAACAGGGACTCATTGTACTAAGTGTTGTAATAAACTCCTTAAATGGTCCATCCTCTAACAAGGAATATTTATATCAGTACATCATCTTGTAGGCATCGTTCCCACTGGGGTTTTCCCTCTAATCAAGGGTTTCCCTAGTCAACATATCTACTATAATTGTCTATGTGCATCTTTGTATGGTTTTTGTTTACCTTGGTTGAATTGTTAAGTGTTTTTTAAAGATAAGTGTTTTAATTGTTGGATAACTAATTCACCCCCCCTCTGAATTATCTTGGTGGACTATTATTTCTAACAATGGATTCATGTTGAATCACTACTCATGAAACATGGATCAATGATTTTGACTCAAAATCACATAGTTAAATCCTAATAGCAATGTCACAATTTGACTTGTGGAAATTATCTCCTACTTATGAATGTAAAGGTGCTAGATTTTTTTGTGTTGGGCGGTCATGCCCATTTTGTCAAATGTTTATGGGGCTAGGGGGAATAGTTTTTATGGCTTAGCATCAAGATTTTTAGTACTATAGCAACCCTGTACTGTCTAAACAATGTAAATATCCACTTCTAATTAATAAAATAAAAGTTATCAATAAAAAAAAAACATGTTTTTGATTATCGCCTTAAAAAACATTAGGGTTTTCATGTGATATTCCCAAGAATAGTGAAAATGTGTTTGACCTTCTCTAACTTATTTTGGAATTATCTCTTTATTATTGTTTCAATCACATAGGTGCAACCTCACCACTTCCTAAACTGATTATTGGTAGGTCAAGAACATAAGCTATATGTCATGCAAAATCTTCTAACACTAACAACCTTACCTATTTTTATTGTGCATTGTGATTATGAAATTAGTCTTCATAAATCTCATGGAAGCTTGATCTATGACCACTCCAATTGATTTACTCTACATCATGATCACCACCAAAATGTCTAACTTGTAGTTACTCCTCACATGTATTGGTCGCACTACTTAGTTGTGTCTTCCTCACTTGTCATATCCCTTGTCTTATTGATTGATCCATCCTTGTGCAATGATTGTGTTTCCATCAAGGGAAACCAAATACTCCACTACTTTAGGATGCACCTCATAATGCATCGTAAGGATAACAATAGCCACCAATTATCATGTTAATGCCAATATTATGAGCTCAAGTTTCAATCACATATCAAATTTGTCTTCATCATTTACATTATATTATCTCCACTTTCCTACATTTCATAATTTCAAATTTAGTAAATGATCATTCTCTATAATTGGAATAATTTTTATATTGTCATTGATTTCAAACCTCATTGGTAAGGAAGTTTCTATTTGATTAGAGTTTCATATAAAGATGATTGATGAAGAGGATTTAAGGACACAACAAAAGCACCTAGAGGAAAGGTTGAGTTATGAGGAAACTATAATGGGCACTTGATTAGTTGGACTTTGACAAGATAAATTTATTGTTTAATCATAGTTAAAGTAAAGAAGATAGTTGTAATGAAGCCTTGAAGAAGTGATCAAATAATTACCAAATACGTAGGCTTAATCAAGAAAAAGAACATAAGATTAAAGAACTTGAAGTTTATGCCGAGTGATTCTAGAGTCAACCGGGCACCAAGATGAGTAGATATAGTATCTACCAAGCATCAATATTTACTAAGTGACAATATATTTATTAAGCATGAAAAGTTAATAGCGATCGAGTAGTTCAGTGACGACCGAGTGTCAGAACACAGTGTTGGTCAAGGGACAACATTTGATAGTTTATGAGGAAATTATAATTTAGAGTTGACAAAATTGTTTTTTTGGAATATAGAAAGTGTTTTTAAGATAAGGATTAATGAGCTAGATCATTTAATCCAAGGAAACTATGTTTGAGTGTTTCTATGCAAGAATTCAAGGAGAAGTTTGGAGAAGTTTCTAAAGAGAAAAGAGGAGAAAAAATGATGGAAGGATTTGATGAATTTGACCTAACCCTAAGATCTATAGTGATGTTTAAGGAAAAAATATCAAAATTACCTATTTAAGGAGGTACAAGGGCTAATCTTATAGAAGTTAGCAAAGTTGGTGAAGACCTAACAAGGTTGGAGTAGTTATTGATTCTATTGAGTGGTGAACTTGAGTAGGAGGCTGAGAAGTGTTGTGAAGAAGTGAAGAGTGATTACTTGAAGGGTTCCAAGAAAATTAGAGATAGCAATAATAATGGAGGCCAGTTAATGGATCAACATGTGAACTGAATTGTGATTTGTATTTGCAAAGTGAGTTGTATTTATCAGATCAACCTATTGTTACTTTCTAACCATTGCAGTAGAAATAAAATCTTTTAATCAAGGTTGACCTAATAGTCATATGTAAATCCTTTAATCAAGGTGACATTCTAATGGAATGTTCTTAAGCCCTCTAACAAAGCCACTCCTAACATGATGACTAAATCCTTTAACAAGGTCACATTTAATAGTATGTTATGTAACCTTTAACAAGGTTGGCTCCTACTAGATCTCACTTCAAAAGTGTAAAAATTGGTGACATGTTACTAGTGGGTTTTACCAAATTCAGTTTCCATGTTAAATCCTAGTGTCATACTTGTGTGGATGTCATATGAGATGTTTTACAGTTAATGTTTTACATTCTGCAAGTTTCTTACTATTAGAATAGTGAACTACAAGTCTATGTTACCGATTATTTTCTATAGAGAGTGAGCTATTGAATGATTATATATGAAGTATTTGAAGTAGTTAAAAGTTGAATTGGCACATATGGACCTTAGATAACTAATTAACCCCCCCAGTTATTCTAAATATTTTAACACATTGTCCCTATTTATCACTTGATTCACCTCTTGAGTCTACTGGGGGCATCTTCCTTTTGAGTGTGCAGATGTGAAAATAGGAGTTGATGTGCCTATTTGCATTGCTTCCCTTTCCTATTGTACAATTTTGTGAAACTAACTCTTCTTACATACTTTTGATTTTGGTGTTAAATTACATTATGTGCTTACTAAATTTCATGAACATTGAGCTTACTAGGTTAAATTAACATGTGATAAATTATGTTGTTAATTTTTTATTAGTTCTCTTTATCAGTTACATGGAGCAAATCATAATTTATTTCATTTCATGATGTTTACATTCCTTGATGGTATTCTTGCATGTGAAATAATGAGGTTAATGAATATCTTTCTTCCTTACAAGTCATATTCAAGACTATTATCAATATTTCATGTGTTCTTATCATTTAAATGTTAACAAAGTGCATGCCATGAATTGATTATAAGGTTCTTATTGAATAAACCTAAAGATATAAATCTTCCTAATTCTATTCCTATAGTGCCTATTGATCATGATGATATATATCTATCTCCTAATGATCCCATCCTAGTGAGACCTACATCTACTCTAATGGAGAAGCTAGTTTATGCAATTCCTTGGACGATCTTAGACAATCTTCCTTTTATCAAATCATTGATCATAATTTGGATGTTAAGAATTTTCTTCATGAATTTTCTCTAAACATGTTGGGTATTCAAGAAGATCTTAAGAGTTCTTCTTTTTCACCACCTAAAGGAGATAAGAATGGTGTTACAACTCCTCCTAAAGAGAATATTCATCCTCCTATTCTTATTTATACTGCACATTTACATAAATTGTAAGATGAATCTCCTTCACCGTTTACAATAAAAGCTAATTATAATGTAGGATATGATATCCCATCTCTTCTTTTTCAATAATGGATCATTTTCTTTTTCTTGATATCAAAATCATACCTTAGGATCTCTTTTCTCCTATTATGTTTCTCTATTTGGGGTTATTTACTTCATACAATGTATATTGTGAGCATCATAATAGGTTTTCTCCATGTCCCTTCACTTGTCAGGTGAGGTCTCATTTTCCTATTTTTGTTCTCCTTTCAAAGGATCCTTTATCTTATTTATAATTAAATATTTTATACTATTATATCCTTCATACATGGACTTTTTTGTTTAGTATCATTCTTTCTAATGGGATTGATATCCTTCTTTGTATTTTTTTTCCTTGTTTGGAGCTTTATATCTTGTATAATTGATTTATCCACTAAGTTTCCATAATGTGGCACTCTTTCCCCTATCTTTTTATTTCCTCTTTATATATTTTTATTATTTTATGATGGTAAATCCTTTTTGGTATGATATATCTTATTTCATGCAAAGTACTCTTATCTTTTCTTAACAGATATTTTACATGCCTTAAAGGTCATGCTTATCATGAAATAATATTCTATTTTGAGGGACTATATAGGTTCTTTTATGAATATCTCACTCCTCTCTTGTCTAATTTTTTTTCATATATAGTATGATATCCTTTCTTTCATAAATATTTTTTATTCACATTATGATTTTCTCTAGTTTACAACTTTTATTTTGGGAAAATGTATATCCATTATAAAGAAACTACCACTAAGCGTGTATAATGTACTATATTTTTTCTTTCCTTCTCATTAAGTGGATAATTTTTCATATGATCATTCTCTCTTCTTCTTTTTCCACGGATATACTTTCCTTGGTATAGCGACATTTTTTTATTGCATAACATTCTTTTATTAAAAGGAATTTAAAAAAAAAAATTATGAATTCTCTCTTATGTAATAGGCAATCACAAACTCTTTCTTATTTATAAAACTATTTTCATCCTAAATAATTTCTCTTACTTTATGGTTTTATTATGTCATCCTTGATCAATAATCCCCTTTTCAACAACTAATAGGAGCTAAAAGGGTGCATATTTTTTCTTTCCCTCTTTGTATTCAAAGTGTTGTCTTTGTTCGAGAACTCCTCTTAAAGGTATATATCTTCCTTTCAATGGTCTCTTCTCACTTCTTTATTTCATTTATGATTATCTTCTTCCTTAACCAACAAGAGTTCTCACTCTTTGTTAAGGTTATAACATATATCATTGATTATATGATATCTTCTTTTTTGTTATAAGAATTTATTATTGTTCTCTTTTACTTATGATGTCATTCATGTTTCTCTCATAATTATGGGCATATATAAGGCCTCTATTTTATATTGTGCATCCTTTTTGTTTATTTATCCCTAAGGAGACAATCCTTTCCTTAGGGTTGATAATTTATTTATTTCTCTCTTTTTTCTTGGATCCTTGAGGAGATAATGATCTACTTAGGAATAATCTCACTTATTTATCCCTTTAGAGATAATGAATTCTTTGAGAATAACCTTATCCTGGCTCTTTGTTATGGTATTGGAAGATTCAAACTATTTTAAATATATGATGATAATAATATTGATGGATTAATAACATGGTTCAATAGTATTGATCACATTGTCATTGTCATTGTATGCATAGTTCACCTTAGTACATTATTCTCTTTGATGATTCCTCTTGATCATAAGAGGGTTCAAAGAGTTTTTTGAAATCTTTGTGTTTTCATTAGAGTGATGTAAGAAAATAATTATTTTTTAATTATTGATATATTCTTGTATCATATGCTTTAACTTCATACATTCATTGGTTATGTGACCCTTATTTTTCTCATACTCTAAAAAATGGTTTTCATTCCACTGCTTAGGTTTGACTGGTGGTTCCTATTGTCACAAAAGCTTGCACCCTTGTCCAAAGTTTTTACCTAAGGAAAAACTTATGAAACATGGAAACAACCTCCAAGCTGTGGGACTTCAACTATGAGGTTGAGTCTCTGGAGAAGGCTAGATTCCTCTACTATCAGGATGCACTTAAACTACTCTTAAAGAGAAAAGGGAGAAGGAATACATGAAAGTAACTACCTAATCTATTCGAAGGAGGTGATGCACCAAAATAGGTTGTTAAGACCAATCTCTATCATTACATGCATAGTACAATTATCATGACAATCCAAAGATATACAGATTCAGATTTGCTTTAATCTATTAGCTACATATAAATTAGACAACCAAATGAGTGACATGAGGAAAAAGATCTTCACTTCTTACCATTCATAGGCCAAAAGAGATACATAAATGTAGGTTATAGATATCCACATTACATCAAAGAGAGGTAGAAAAAGCTTGTACTATACATTAGTGGCTGAAGGAGATAAGATAGGATGTCATATAACTTAGAGGCAAAGAGAGAATTTATAGTAGTATGCCAGGGAAATACCAAAGAAATAGAGAAGATCCACCCCTAAGAAAAAGTACAACATCTACTTTTATAGTGTAAGCATAACTTAGATAGCTTCCACCCTAAGATAAGATTCAACCACTACATTTAAATTTATAAAGAATAATTATTGAAAAAATTGGAAAAGATCTAATCACAATGCAAATCTAGACATGAAAAAGATCACTTATCCACCAAACAATCTCTGAGAGGACAAGAATGGTGACCATTAACCTTCTAATTGAGTAGATCGATCAAAAGGTAGTAATGGAGTGCTCTCTTGCATTTATGAGGCCTGGGGAATAATGAAAGTGGTTGTAAGAGATCAACAAGATCAAATCCCTCATCAAGGAGCTACTTCTGCTATCATAAGTGTACCAAATCAGTTGTTTTATTCAGTCAACTAGAGTCCACCATCAAGGCTTGCCACATGGACCAAACATCTCTTACTATTCTACCACTCTGTCATCATTTAACTTTATATCTTATGTTTGACTACCCGTGATTCCACCACCTTTCTTCAATAATAGTTCTTTCTTAGGAAACTACGACCAATTGGTTATTGCTACTTCACAACCCACCCTTAACATCTTTCATTAACTGCCACAACCTTGCAAAGATTGAGATCTTGATCGCATCTGCATTGTCACCACTTTGACCCAAGATTTACCTTCTAACCTTATGACCAAGTAAAACAAAGGAAATCACTTGATCACAACTCTAACCTTAGCTTCTTCTTAACCTACTATGATAGTGCACTGGCTATAGATTTGAAAGATCTAACGGTGTGAAATGTATCCTTGAAACACTAAAGACTTGCCCTTTCTGCATTTTCACAACTTAAAACATAGTATGTTAACATAACCTTGTGACCAGGTGAAAATAATTCAATCATGCCATTAGGACCTTGACCTTGGTTGAGCCAACTAACTTTGTGATGATGCAAACACAAAGAAATCATGCCTTTGCCACCTTGACCTGAGTTAGCATTTAACCAACTGTGACTATACAAATCACACAGTCGCAACTTGAAATATTCTAAGGAATAACATAAAATAAAGGATATAGCCAATGTTAAATTATTTCATTAAAAACCCTAGGTGACCATTGAACGGATTATCATTTAAATTTTATTTTTTGGTGGGAGGGCATTTTGGTTAACATTTCTAGTGACTCAAAAGGGATGCAAGCCTACTTGGCATATGACCAGTAACCATTTAAAGATCCACTGGGCTATGGAGTCTCCAAAACTATGAAAAATCATCAAATTTATCACTTTTTCCACATTTTGAGCCATAAACATGCCCTTCTACCTCTTCAACTCTTCAAAATTGGAACCAAAACTCTCTACAACAAAACATATGCTTGGTACTTCTTGGAAAATAGGAAAAGATAGAAAGCAACTTACTCTAACTATTTATAGGAAACGTCATCTTTTCTCAGAAACAAGGCTTGAGATATATTCATTTACTAGAATAGGTAGAATTTCACTGTTAGATTTGCTTAACTAGAAAGTATTGGCCTATTTATAATCACATAGTAACCACTCTATAAGGCATCAAATTTTGAGTGTCTCCCTGCTTTTTCTCTATTTGCATCCTATTTGAGAACAAGATCACCTTCCTTGAAATTTTTGACCTTAGCCTTCTTATCAAAGCTCCTCTTCATCTATTGCTAATGTATCTCCAAGGTCTATGCGGCCTGATTTCTCCTTTCCTCTAGCTCCATCATCTCTGCCATTCTTATAGACATAACATCATTTTCAATTAGTTCTAACTAATGAGCTAGCTTTATAGATGGGAACTCCAATGAAATAGGAAGTCTAGCTTCCCTACCATATACTAACATGAATGGAGAATTTTGAATAGCCCTCTTAGGCATTATTCTATTAGCCCACAGGGTTGTCTTCAAATTTTGCTGCCAACACCTTTGGTTATCCTCAATAGTCCTCTTGATGATTCTGATCAAGTTCTTAATGGATGACTCAGCCAAACCATTACCTTAAGGGTAGTAATTGGAAGATGTGATGAAATATATATCATGATCAATTGCCCATCCACAAATATGAGCTCCTACAAATGATTTGGCATTGTTTGTGTTAGTGAATAGATTGTCTTCCAAGAAAATACATACAAATTTACTCTAAATGCCCAAATAAGAAGACTAAATCAGCATTAACAGTTGGATAGGTTATCATTGGATTGATAACCTTTCTCTAAATTTTATTGGGTACAACTCCTTATGTAAGATATATAATGAATTAACTACACTATGATTGATAATTCTATTAATTTGAAAGCAAGAAAGGTTTACAAACATCTATTCATAAACATGATATAGATGTGAAAGAACTAACTAACTAAAAGGAAATAAATAGGAAATGACACAAAGTTCATTTATGCAAATGCTGCATTACAATAGAAAAGAAGAGAAAGATAGACTATTCTTTCCAAACACATGAAAAACTTGAGCACAAAGTCTAAAGATGATCATGTTGATGATAAGATATAATAGAGACACATTCAAAGAAAACTAATATCACTACAAGATGAAGATCAATTAGAGAAATGAGCACCTAAACTCAAAATTTTAACATGTTGATATTTTCCCCTCTTTGAATACAATTAAATAACAAAGAAATCATTGTCTTTGTACACTAATCATTATCTGAAGACACAATGTCACTAAGTCTACAATGAAAGAGACACCCTTTCCTATAGCCCAAAGTATTAGAAAAAGAAGCCCAAGCCTCAAAACTAGAACCCCTTCTATGTCTCTCTGATTACAATAGATAACATTCTTACTGATTTTTCTGTTACGTGACCAATTCTTGAAAATACGACCCATTTAAATTATCTTATATCTCTTCCTTTCCTCTGATGACTTTATCTCTTTCTTATTCTCCACATACTTTATGATTTTTTAAATAAACAACTTGGAAATATAACTCTCCAAAGTCCCAAACAATCTAATTAAATTGGGATAGGTGGTATTTTCTGGAAATGAAGTGTTGAAAACATTTGTTACCATCATTGACATTTTCAACAGTACTACATTCAAAAACCCATAACTTTTAATCCATATTGAATCTGGAGAAACTGTTCAGAGAGGATTTAGAAAACTAGGATTTATAAAATATATCTAAAAATAAAGTCAATCCAAGGTTTGGAATAAAAGTTATGACCCCCAAAATAGGATCTATTTTTCTGGCATCATTTTTTGGGTGTCATGGATGATTTTGACAATACGACATTAAAACATGTGTAACTTTCTATCCATCAAGAATATTTTCAAACCATTTAGTGAAGATTCAGATAATTAATTTTCTTCAAATATGTCTAAAAATGAGATTGATCCAATATTTGGATTATGAGTTATGCCTCCTGCAATGTGATTGTTTTTCTATCATTGTTTTGTGACTGTTATTGATAATTTCTATAGTGTCTCACTCAATCATGCATAACTTTTGAGTCATAATGAATCTAGACAATATGTTTGAAGAGGCTTTGTATGATTAGGTTTTAAAGCACATATCCATAATTTAAATCAACTCAATAGTTGTATTGTGAGATACAACCCTTGCAACATGACTATTTTACCATGCTCTGCATTTTGTGACTATTTTGGGTAATTTTGATAGACCTAAACACATTTATCTATATATTGCAAACCAGACTAAATTTTGAAGATCTCTCTAGTGAGAATTTAGAGAGCTAGGTTTCATCCAAAATATTTCAATTTCAGAAAGATCCAATGGTGGATTTGGGATTTATGGCCCCTACACTAAGACTAATTCTATCACTCCAAAATTTTTGTGATTGTTAAATATTCCGATTCTTTTCATTTGCAGAGTCATTCTATAATCTCCTCCATATAATTCTAGTATCCCATTATCTAAACTATTCAAAAAATAGTCCTTCATGATTTCCATTATTAAGGTATGGGTATCACATCATACAATTTGTATATATTAGCTATGCTTCCATGTGCACAAAAACTGTTTGTTGTTTACATTACTTGTTGGCATTTACAATGGAAGAGTTTAAATACTTGAACTAAGAGATCCTTTGCTTGATTGGTATGTAACTTATGGTTGCTTAATTTTGGAAAGAATATAATCTTCCATTACCCATGCATGTTTCACAATTCTCTGAGATGGTCTTGAAAATATTTATAGAAACCAATCTGAATTGAGCCACAGAAAGTGTGGAAAACTATGAACCTTTCTTCTACACCTAATTGCATTAATGGTATGAAGGAGAATCTATGACCTTGGCCTTAAACATGAACCTTGCATTGCTCAACCTTTGAATTTGTAAATTGACAAACTACATTTCTGAACTAGAAATGAATCACTAAACCTAAGCCAATGGATTATACATCTAGACTTCTTAGAATGAACTATTGAACTTGCGAGAGCAAATTGAACCACTTTGAACCACTTCAAACTACTTTAAACCTTAGTTCAAAGAGTTGGATACCAATAGTCTGATATTATGGAGGAAGAAGCACCAAATCTGGTAACAATTTATTTAAGGAATTCCACAACTAAAGCCTCTATAGAATCCTTTAAGGCTACTACCTCTGTCCGCCTTGTAAAGTAATCTATTGCAACCAAAATCTACCTGTGACTAGAGCTAGAACGTGGATTAATGGGACCTATGAAATCTAATCCCCACTAAGAAAAGGGTTGATCAATCTAGATGGGGTGAAGTGGAAGGGCTGCAAGTCTCTCTTTACTTGAGAAGAAAGAACACTTTTTACACTTACTTACATGTTTATGGAAATCATGGAAAAAGGATGGCTATTAGTAACCAACTCTCATGATCTTCACTATAGTGGTTCTTGGTGAAAATTGGCCACCATCAGGACCATCATGAAGCTCTTTAATCACTCTCTCTACTTGGTCTACATCAATACATCTTACCAAAGCTCCATTGAAGTCCTTCTTAAAAAGACCACCATGAACTATAGCATAGGGGATTGACTATGACCTAAATTGTCTCCTTTTAGTTTTATCCAACCCTTGAGGATATCCATTCCTAGCTAAGAAGGTCTTCATGTCATCTATCCAACTCCTTGGATTATCATTTCTCACCTCCTATTATTCTACCAATACTAAGGCAACTTCCTCATCAGGTTTGCAAGATGAGATCATCTGTTTGCACAATGCTTTCCCTCTTACTAGTTTGGTAATCTAGATGCCCACATCTTACTCCATCACCTTAGTGATCAAACCTACCCTTTGCTCACTAATATCTCTACTCAACAAGTAATCTTTAACATTGGCATGAGGAACCAATAAGTGGATCTTGTTATGAGACAGAAGGTGTCTGAATTTCTTCAAAGCTCTTATGACTACAAGGTGTAGACACCTAAAAAACCTTTAGAAAATAAAGTATTTTTATTTTCTAAAAAATTCCTGATGACATCATCATTTATTAATTAATTAATTATTTAATTAATTAATTTATTTTTATGTCATTAAATCCCTTTATCTTAATTAAAAATATTTAATTAAGAAATCCCTCCCAAAAATGTTTAAATCTTATTTAAACACTATTTCCTTATTAATTAATTATTTAATTAATAAATTGACCAAAAATCCCAAAATAAATAATTAATTTATTTTTTCCCCAAAAGTTGGTCAATTTCCTTAAGACCAATAACCTCTTCCAAAATCTTCTAATCCTTCTTTAATTTCGATTAAAGGCTAATCTCATCATTTCCTACCCCTAATCCCAACTCAAAATATTTAATCAAGATTAAATATTAATCCTCATGTTTATTAAAAAAGTTTTAATAAATATCTACTCAACCCAAACTCTTGAAATAAATAGAACTTTATTTATTTCCTAAAAATCTAATTTATCCTCATCCTAAGAAGTTCTAGACTCTTCTAGAAAGTCTTCATCCTCATCCTAGGAAATTCTAGACTATTCTAAAAAGTCTTTATCCTCATCCAAAGTCTAGACTCTTCTAGAAGATGTCTTTAAACCTAATCCTAATCCCCTCCTAACCTTGTCACATTCCCTAAATATGGGTTAAGAATTACTAACCCAAGCCAAAGTTAACAAATATCTCCTCTTTCACCCACCCTCATTAAATGCCATCCACTTGCCTATCCCTAAGCTAATCTCAAACCATCCTAATCCATCCTCTAATCATTTGCACAATCCTAAGCAAGCTTAAAACCTTCCTAATCAAGTCCAAGTTGAAATTTCTCTCATCACCCTCAAAATATCTCAACCATAAAACTTTATGAAGTCCACTAGGCCATAAATGACTCTTCCAAGCCCTTTTATTGCTCTTACAAGTCATTATGAGAGTCTTTATGAAGATTTTATCCCTTGAGCCTCCTTTGTTAACTCATCCTTCCCCTTTCCTCCATCCTCTCACCATGTGACATGTGTCACTCCTTGATTGGCTATAAGGAAGCACAATCCATGTGCTCTCCTCTCATGCAATCTGAGCCCTCCATAAGCTTTTTCCCATCCTTGCATCTTAGCCCTCAATCCCTCAAGCCTCTTGCCTATAAATTGGATCCTTCCCCTTTGCAAAATAACACAATCCATGAAGTAAAGTTATAATGCTATTTTGAGAGCCAAATCCATACTAAAGCCATCTATCCACACCAAAAATCCACAATCATCCATTGAAGCCTTTGGAAGAATATTGAGCATACATCCTATCTTTTTAGACAAAGCTACTCAACAAGAGAGCTTCTCATTGAGAGAGCCCATTAATGGCTCATATTTTCAATTGAGAGCTCACCTTAGTCTATCTTGAAGTTTATAATTTTTTTTTAGTTTGTAGAAGCTTTATTTAAATTTGGTTTCTATTAGCATACTAACATTGCTCATATACATTTTGGCACGCCCGGTGGGACCCCGCATGGGTCGTCTTTATTAGCTTTTTTAGTCAAGTTTTGTATGTCATTTGTTGATTTTGGCTAATTTTGCTTGTTTTTGTGATTGGTAGGATTGTATAAATTGGTTTTGTAGGTCCACATGAGCATGAAGAAGACAAAGGAACTCATAGTATATCTCATAGTGTTTGCAGATTTTTCAACCTTATAGGTGGACAAAGAACTTGGAATTCTTCTTCCTCTTCTTGTCTATATTCTTCTTATTCCATCTACTTCTTCTTCTTCTTGTGGGAGATCTTGGCCATTTTTTTTTTTTTTAAGGAAGCAAAATCATACACACTTCTTTTTAGTGCTTAAAATGAACCTCCAAATCATACTTAAATCCATTAAAAAATTAAAAATTTGCAAAAAAGAAAAAATCTTTTAACAAGTGAAACTAAACCAATCTAATCATTTGCATCCTTGCAACATCAAGGTTTTAGATGCATTCATGCAAAGTTAGGAACACTTCATTTTTGGGAATTTAGAAAGAACTTCAAGTTTCCATTTCAAAAGGTTCAAAATAAACACTAAGTGCATGCTAAAATCTAAATCAAACTCAAAGCATCAATTAAGGATAAATTGAACCTCATTTGCAAATATTTTAAAGTTCTTTTAAAAATCTCATGAAAACTAAGAGTCCTAAATGGTTGCCAAAAATTGTCCTAAAAGCTTTGTTATTTGTTCCAAACAAATGTCTTGTTGCAAAATCTTGAATGTTTCTTAGGTTTTTCATGCATCAAAACAACCTAGGAATATCATTTTTGGGCTTAAAATATGCAAACTAGAACACAAAATCTTGAATGAAAAGCAAAGTCCAAAGAGTCATTTTCATTTTTTGAGTCCAAAAACAATCTTGAATGATCTAAGGTTTAAACAAAGCACTTCAAAGTTCTTAAAACAACACACAAAATCTCAATCTTGAATGCTCAAAGGAAAAAACTTGAATGTTTAATCACTTGTTTTTGAATGCATGTTGCTAAAATCACTCTTGAGTGCCATGGATTAAAATCAAGTTTTTTTATTTTATGAATGCATGATTAAAACAACAAATCCAATCTTGAATGCCAAGGATCAATTAACCATTGCAATATCAAACACTTCATTTGGAGCTTCTAAAATTGAACAAAACAAATCTCTTTTCCACATGCAATTTAGGTAAAGTTTGATTTTTGGACATTTAAGAAACTTCGTTAAGTTAAACACAAATTTGCAAAAATCAATTTGAGTAGTTCCTTGGAATCACCTCTTTTCTAATCACCCATCAAATATTAACCATTGGTTGCAATCTTAGCACCATTCATGGGGATGGGTCTACTTGAAAAAGGTGTTAAATGTTCCACAATCTAATTCACTCACTTGGTCTATGAACGTTTGCTTTAACTTTATCAAAATTTTTAAATGACCAAAACTCTAGATTAAATCGATCACACTTCAAGTTTGGGCACTAAAATTGAACAAATATTGACGTGGAAGGCCTCCAAGCGCGTGCTTGGCAATCGAGTTTCACACATCTTTGTTTTGGGCTTAAAATAAACTCACACTCAATCTTGAATGCCTAAAAATCAATGAACATCGCATGGTTTTGACGCATTTTCAATGGCGCTCACATTTCTTATGTTGACGATCTCTCGACTTTCATTATGCTAATGACACTGTCAAATTGGAATGAACATTGTATGCCATAATCACAAGTGTCTTCAATCATAGCTTACAAAATTTAAATCATCAATTGGAATGAACGCGTGTCTTTTAAAGCCCAAGATCATGTATGTGGTCTTGTTTTACACTTTTTAGGAGGCCTGCTTGGGGATTTCATCACCCCTTGGGACGACCTCAACTCCAGTGTTCTGGCGGAGTATAAAGATCAAGAGGTGAATCCAAAGACACCTCTCTTGGGATCAAAATTTTGTCACTTGGGCTAAGCCTCAAGGAACTTTATACCCTTGAGAAGTGAAAGAGGAGAAGTGGGTTACCACTCCTCTCGGCTGTGTGACATCTTTTTGGTTTCATCTACGAATTTGGGCCTCACGTACCTTGTGTATATCGAGGACTCCCTAGCTATAACAAATTTCATCCTTGTAGAAAGCTTCCTAGGATGTCGATGTGTTTGACATGCTTGATCCAAAATTTTGCCTACTTGTTTGTTCATAGCTTTTGAATGAATGTTTGCCAACTTTGGTCAAAATCCCAGAAAAGCAGAAATCTCCCAGCTCAAGGCATACTTAGTGTAGTCACTGTCTCATCAAAAGATCATCCAAGCTCCCTTAGTTCTTTGCTTTAGAACAATCCCAAATCCAAAGTCCATCCAAATCATCCCCCCCAGCCAGCTAGCAACCCAATCCAAAATCACACCCAAGCCTTTAAAGAGTTGTTGTCATTCTGCTAGAATTTGCTATCCAATCAATCCGACCAATCCACTAGCCTCACCAAGGTTATCTCTTTGATAGAGCTTTGTCTAGGGTAATCTAGCTTTGTCACTTGTATCCCTCATCACCTTGAGCTAAAGGTTGGGATCCACAAGTGGTCAATCTCGTGTCATGCCCATAGGATCATTAGTCTATCCTCAAGTTGACACAGCCACCACCAAATCTAGTGCATAGGAAAGCAAAAATCTCACCTTTTGACAACATGCCCTTGAAGTCTTCCATCCACAGGAAAGCCAAAAATCTCTAGCCAATCCTCCTTAGGTCTGTCATGCAGCTTTGACTCTCCCTAGGAAATCTTTCATCAGCCAATCCAAAATCCGTGCTTAATCCAAATCCAACCATGAGCTTCTATGTTCATCCATATGCAAGACCCCATCCCCATCAAATTCATCATCAAAGAATGAAGTACCAATCCTATCATGATGTGTTTGGTCGCATTGCCCTTGCTCCTGCCACCTCCTATTCCAATGATGATGAAAATCTTGTTGACTATGACGGGTATATTGAAAGCCTTAGAAACATTCCCCCAAGCATCCCCCAAAATCCAAGAGTTATTCCAAACTATCTAGTCATGCCATCTGATATTCCAGCTTCCCCTCCATCACCCCATCAACCAAGCTTCCAATCTTCCACCCCCATCACACTAGCTATTCCTGTCAATCCACCTCCACCTTTGACACAGGAGTCTCCAAGGAATCTCCTAGAGGAAATACAAAAAAAGTTGTCTCCAACTGTCGATAAGCCATGTCATCTAATCCAACCATGTGAAGTAGTCAGTGATGAAGCTTCCCCATCTATAATATCACCTCCATCTCCCATAGCTATCATCCCTATACCATCCATCAAATTGCTTAAAATCCTTCCACTTCCTGCAAGCATCAAAATCCCACCACCTATCAAACCCCTCAAAATCCTATCCACATCGCCTCCAAGCATTTCCCAAATCTCTCGTAATGACACTTAAGCATCCATCTTCTACTCACCCATCTCCACTACTAAATCTCCCATCTATCCATCCGCTGCCTTTGAAGAATCCATCCCTTCACCTCCTATCGCACCATCCACTCCAAACCAATCCTATCAAGATCCTGCCCAAAAGCATGTTGACATCCCCCAAAGCATAAATGAAGATATCATCATACCATGTCTTCCATCCATAGTGCAGTCACCATCTCCTCCATCTCCAAAACCATGAGCCATATCTCCTCCACTACAAGATATCTTGTCATCCCACCAGCTACATCAAGATCCTATCCTTCCATCTCCCCCACTCCATGCTTCCATCTTACCACCTGTCCAAGCTATTCCACCATCTATAATCTACCCTCTTGGTTCACTTACATTCATCCATGGTGGCCCTCTCTCAGCAGAAGAATTAAGAACAGTATCTCCTCATTGCAATACACCTAATAAATCACTTCTACCATTTTTTGCAAGCAAAAAGTTTCCTCAGCTTGTTCAAATGCTCAATCAATGGCATTATCAAGGTCAAGGTTTAGGACCACAAGAGCAAGGAATCAGAGAGCCTATTATTGCACAAAAAAATCTAGGATTTCATGGTCTTGGATATGTATCTAAAGGCTCACCATCTAAAGGTGTTGGTACACCACACCCCCAAACCAAGCCTATCTCCAAGCCCACCATGCCAGCCTCCCATCACTCCTTCAAGAAATCTTATGTCATCCCCCCTCCACCATCTTTGCAACCCAAAACAACCTACCATATCCCCCCTTCATCCGCTAAATCCATTTTGGGTCCCTATGTCCCAAAATCTACCATCCTCCATCCTCCTATCAGCCATCATAAAAATCCTATTCCATCCATTTCTATGCAAGATCAACAAAGGCACATATCTGGGCACATTATCCATCATCATCCCCCTACATGCTCTTTCATATCCTCTCCATCTCACAAAGCTTCTCCTAACCATCTTCCCAAAGCTTACCACAGCAATGTGAATGCCAACTTCAAAATGCATAAAGCTAAAAATCCACATCCTAGGCAATCATATGTCTTTTCTAAAAGACATACTCCAAAAAGGCAAAATCCAATCAAAGAATGCAAAACAATGCAAAAGCCTATGAAAAGAAAATCCAAAACCATGTGGATCCCCAAGAAAAAAGTTGAAACCCAATGCATAATGGCATCCACCATTGCTAATCCCCCATCTAGTGACTCATGTCCCCCATCTCCTAACTCCATCTTGGGTGCCTATATCCCCAAGCACGCTTCCACAAATCCTCCATCATGCCTGCATCTACCATCTATCCCCCATATGCTCTTTTCACACCCGTTCCAACACGTGCCAATGTTGCTCTTGCAAGCATCCCCATCTCATGCTCCTTTCCAACATTTTCATCCCTCCATCTCCTACCATCAATCCCATCTAATCCGATCTATTGCATAAATCACACATCCGGTGTACCAACAGCTAGCAACAAAATTGAACATTCCAACATCCAGTGAAAAATTCCAAAAAAGCTAAAATAGCTGAAGAAAGCCAAAATCATTCCAGCTAAGTCCAAAGTCAAAAAGTCAAAAAAGAAAAGAAAAATAAAGCGTCCACTGGTGAAATCTTGGCAATTCAAGCGCCTTGGACAAGTACCATGATGAAAACTTGGCAAACAAGCGTCATGCATAATCCCGCCATCCCCAGCTTAGCCTATCACCCTCATGCTTTTGGTCATCTCTTGACATCCAACTCCATCTTCCAATCTATCCACCTATCCTCCATCCTCCAGCTTCCATCTCACACCATCCACTAATCTTATGCAGCTTTAGCCAATCATCTCAGCTATCATCCATCTCCCTAGCCCCTTCAGCTTTTTCCATCCTAGCTTCAATCCTATCACATCCATCATAAGACCTCCTTCTGCATGTTATCTTCTGATTGGGGGCACTATATTCCTTGAAGATCTTGTCTTGTCCATCCTCCCTTGTCATTGGTATCTAGCTCTAGCCTATCCTCATGCAAACCCAATGTCATCTCTTTATATCCATCATAATCCTAGCTATCTACCATCCTATCCAGCCATCTCATCCTGCTCCTCTATCTATCCTTGGTCACAAAATCTCTCATCATCATTGGATGCATCCTGCCAAATCCATATCTTTTGCTATCACCCCACCCTTAGCTTTAGCATCTTGCACAACATCGAACCATCCCGCTATCCTATCATCCTGAGCTTTTGCCTGCTTGTAACTATCTTGGTCCGTTAGCTTGTACCATATCTTGATTAGCTCACTTGTAAATATCTTGGTCTGTCATCTTGTACATCCTCTTTAGCTTAGTACCATTGCATCTATCTAGCGTTCATGTCAGTTCGTCCTTGATCAACATCTTGCACCCATCGCACATCTTGGTTAGCTATTCCAATGCATCCTTTAGCTAGATTTCCTATCACCAAAGTGTTATCTTTCTTAGTTCAGCTTGCCAGACGCATCACTCATCCAAATCCACCAGCTTAGGTGCTCTCTGATAGGTCCTTGCAGGATATAGCTTTCCTCATGTATGATCTTGGTCCGTTAGTACCTCGTCCTACCCATCTCGTTGGCAAACGGTTCTCTTTTGGATTTTTGCTTTCTTTTGATTTGGACTCTTCCCTATTGGGTCTTGAAATATCTTTTCCAAGAAATCTCCTTGTTCCCTCCTCAAGGTTTCCACGATCTTCCATATCATGGTATACTGTGAATGGGGCAATCAGAGCGTAAGGTCTTGATCATGTCTTTTGCTTGTTTTCTTTTTTGCTTGTGGGTTACCCAGTGTCATTTTCACACTATTTCCTCTGGGATTCATGTGTGATACGGGGGCAATCCTTGTGTGTTTGTTTTGAGTCAGTTCGTCAGTCGTCTGGACAGTTGGTGAAAAGGCCTTGATGTTCTTGGTAACCTTGGCAATTAACCAATAGTCCTATAGCAAATCTAGTGCTCAACTACATGGTGGTACTTCTCTTTGAAGTATCCCCCCCGCTCAAAAAGCTTCAATGGTTTTCCTTCATCTCCATTATCCCCCATCCATATCCAGCATCCGTCTCTCCTACCCCAGCTTATGCATTAGTATCTCTTTGAATCACTCCTCACCTTTAGCTTTAGGGATCCACAATCCTAGTCTTAGGGATCCACCAATCCAAATCAATCCACCAAGCCTCATCTTTCGAGATCCACAATCCTAGTCCTAGGGATCTCCGAAACTCATCTTCCGCCAATCTGACTCTTTGAAATCCTGTTGCATCAACTTTTTTAATCCCCTCATCCATCTCCCCATCCTGGATTCCTTTTATAGCACTCCTCTCCTTCATCCTCTGCAATCCCTGAAATCTTAAGCTTGCTTCCTCTTGTACCTCTGATTCTCCCTTTATCATTCTCCCATAGTGAGAGTTTGAGCTAACCAAACCTCTTCTCTTAAGAAAATTTGAGTCTTCTTGCTCATCTCAGATTCTTTTACTTTTCAAGAAGTCGTCGAGCGTCGCTTTCTCTCCCCACCGCCTTCTTGAGGGGGCATCTCACAGCCCATTCTCTCCTCTTTTGCTCTAGCCTTGGGCATCTTATTTTCTTATCTTTGATGTCATACCACTTGCGGCATCACATCAAAGAGGGGCAAAATGTAGACACCTAAAAAACCTTTAGAAAATAAAGTATTTTTATTTTCTAAAAAATTCCTGATGACATCATCATTAATTAATTAATTAATTAATTAATTTATTTATTTATTTTTATGCCATTAAATCCCTTTATCTTAATTAAAAATATTTAATTAAGAAATCCCTCCCAAAAATGTTTAAATCTTATTTAAACATTATTTCCTTATTAATTAATTATTTAATTAATAAATTGACCAAAAATCCCAAAATAATTAATTAATTAATTTTTTCCCCAAAAGTTGGCCAATTTCCTTAAGACCAATAACCTCTTCCAAAATCTTCTAATCCTTCTTTAATTTCGATTAAAGGCTAATCTCATCATTTCCTACCCCTAATCCCAACTCAAAATATTTAATCAAGATTAAATATTAATCCTCATGTTTATTAAAAAAGTTTTAATAAATATCTCCTCAACCCAAACCCTTGAAATAAATAGAACTTTATTTATTTCCTAAAAATCTAATTTATCCTCATCCTAAGAAGTTCTAGACTCTTCTAGAAAGTCTTCATCCTCATCCTAGGAAATTCTAGACTATTCTAGAAAGTCTTTATCCTCATCCAAAGTCTAGACTCTTCTAGAAGATGTCTTTAAACCTAATCCTAATCCCCTCCTAACCTTGTCACATTCCCTAAATATGGGTTAAGAATTACTAACTCGAGCCAAAGTTAACAAATATCTCCTCCTTCACCCACCCTCATTAAATGCCATCCACTTGCCTATCCCTAAGCTAATCCTAAACCATCCTAATCCATCCTCTAATCATTTGCACAATCCTAAGCAAGCTTAAAACCTTCCTAATCAAGTCCAAGTCGAAATTGCTCTCATCACCCTCAAAATATCTCAACCATAAAACTTTATGAAGTCCACTAGGCCATAAATGACTCTTCCAAGCCCTTTTATTGCTCTTACAAGTCATTATGAGGGTCTTTATGAAGATTTTATCCCTTGAGCCTCCTTTGTTAACTCATCCTTCCCCTTTCCTCCATCCTCTCACCATGTGACATGTGTCACTCCTTGATTGGCTATAAGGAAGCACAATCCATGTGCTCTCCTCTTATGCAATCTGAGCCCTCCATAAGCTTTTTCCCATCCTTGCATCTTAGCCCTCAATCCCTCAAGCCTCTTGCCTATAAATTGGATCCTTCCCCTTTGCAAAATAACACAATCCATGAAGTAAAGTTATAATGCTATTTTGAGAGCCAAATCCATACTAAAGCCATCTATCCACACCAAAAATCCACAATCATCCATTGAAGCCTTTGGAAGCATATTGAGCATACATCCTATCTTTTTAGACAAAGCTACTCAACAAGAGATCTTCTCATTGAGAGAGCCCATTAATGGCTCATATTTTCAATTGAGAGCTCATCTTAGTCTATCTTGAAGTTTATGAATTTTTTTTAGTTTGTAGAAGCTTTATTTAAATTTGGTTTCTATTAGCATACTAACATTGCTCATATACACAAGGTATTGCTTTTCCACATAGCTATACTTATTTTCATACTCCTTTAACCCTTCAATAAAGAAAGATATAGGTTTTTCTTCATCCTTACCATTCAATTGAGTCAAAATAACAAAAATAGTTGATTTACCACCCAAGGTGTAAAGGTTGAAATCCTTCTCAAAGTTTAGATTAATGAGAGTAGGGGCTAAAGCTATGGCTACTTTGATCTCTTCAAAACTTGCTTTACCTTCCTTGGTCCATGAAAAGACCATATTATTTTTAAGCATAGCTGTAAGAGGTTTCACCATGGTAGCTAAATTAGGAATAAATCTCCTCACAAAATTTATTCTACAAAGAAAACTTTGCAGACCTTTCTTGTGACTAGGAAGGGGGAGAGAAAGTATCGCTTTGGTTCACTCTGGATCAATAGTCAGACCATCCTTAGATATAATGTGTCCTAATAGTTTCCCTTGATTAGTGGTAAATATACACTTTTTTGGATTCAAAGATACTCCATACTTTCTACATCTTATAAACACTTGTTTGAGATGATCAAAATGCTCTACGACATATTTTGAATATACTGTGATATCATCAAGGTATACCAACACAAACCTTTCAATCATGCTTTTGAAGGCCATCTCCATTATCTTTTGAAATGTGGCACCTGCATTTGTTAGCCCAAAATTCATTTTACTATAGGCATAGGTGCCCCATTTGGTGGTGAAAGTAGTCTTATATCCATCAGCCTCTTTGACCAACACTTGGCTATAACCTAAGAAACCATCCAAGAAAGATAATCTCTCTAAACCACTAACCTTAGACAATATTTGTTCCATGGAAGGGAGAGGATGATGATCTTTAAGGGAGGCTTGGTTAAGATCCATAAAAGCTACACATAGTCTAATTTCTCCATTCTTTTTCCTAATAGGGACAAGGTTTGTCACCCAAGAGGAGTGATTAATAGGGAAAATGGATCAATCAATTTGGATAGCTCATTTCTCATTAGTGGCACAATCTTGGGATTTACTAGTCTCTGCTTTTGTCTAACAGGCTTGACATTATCAACTAGATCTATAATATGTTCAAAAAAACTAGGTTCAAAACCCTTTAAATCATCATATGTCCAAGAAACTACATCATTAAATTCTTGACATAGATGAACAAAACTTTCTTGCTCAATTTTAGAACATACCTTTCCCATGTCTAGCGTCCTTCCATCAGCAACTGTAACTGGCATATGATCATCTTTTTTTGTAGCAAGAAAAATGCCTCTATTCCTTGCTTGATCATTAGGATTGAAGACACTCTCTAAGGTAATAAGACCCTTAGGCAACTTATTGGAGCTAAGGTTGATAATTTGATCACCATACTGGTCATGCAATCTTAGTTGATTTCTATCTGAGAACTCTACTTCATTTAGCAAGAAACTCACAATTTGTGCATCAAATTCAAAGACTTGCCAATTGATATTATTATCTAGGACAATAGGTCTAATCACCATTTTAATCTTCTACTTCTTCTCATCTTCAAGGCTCTTTGGGACATCATAAGATGCACCCACTATTGCAAGTCTATCAAGATGTCTATTTCCTTTCCTAGGGATGCTATGAATATTAAAGGCATTGTACATTTCAAGCAAATCCCATACTCTATGTTTATAAGACTTGAGAAAACCATTTTTAGTGACATTCTGATTTTTCACCTGATTAATTAACCACGAACTCACTATCTCCATATACACTTAATTCTTGAATTCCTCTTTTTTAAGTGAGTAGGAGACCCTGAATTAATGCCTCATACTTGGCCACATTATTTGTACAAATAAATTGAAGCCTAAATGAGAAATAGTACATTTTTAGTATAGGAGAAACCAACATCACACCAACCCTTGATCCATTTTTATTCCTAGATCCATCAAAGTACATACTCCACATCCCACCTATGTCTTCTTTGATTTTCATTAATTTGGGAACTAGAGCATCCTTCTCTGATATACAATAACTACCAAGGCTTGTCTCCAAGGTTTATGATATAGAATCAAGCTGATATGCATTAGCCCATTCATCCAACAAGAAATTAGGTGTCTCTGCTAAAGAAGTGGTAGGCTCATTTTCTATGTCATTTTCATCTATCTCTAGGATGGTGTAGTTCATATTGATGAGATTAGGATTGTAGGGATCAATATGATGGAGGGCTAATGGTTCTACTTTGATTGAAGCTTTGGTTCCATATCTTGTTCTAAAAAACATATATGACCAATTAGAAGATATGTAACCACCTATTTGGGTGGTGAAATCTCTTGAAAGACAAATAAAAAAGTGTGGTTTAACCTCAAAAATTGATATATCTTAAACTATAGTACATCCAGGGCATGCATGTAAGGCCATTTCAATATTTCTAAGGATTCCCACAGTCTTGACAGTACTACCATCTAAATGCAATACATCCTTAACAATAATCAAGGAAACATAAAATGGAGGAGGTATAACCTTTTTACTTGTTTCTACTTCCTTTGATGATTGTACCAAACTCATGACATTTTCCATGCTAGGTGGCTAATCTTTGAGTTCAATGCTTTCCAATTCCTATTGCAGTAGATTCTTTTTGTGATGGTATAGTAGCAACAACATCCCACATAGAAATATTCACATTTGCCTTCCTCATTTGATCTACCACACTAAAAGATGCATTAGATGCCTTGGTAGAAGCCCTATATGTAGAAGGTTAAGATGGAATAGCTTGAGGGTCATTCAAATCTCCTCTACTATCATTTTTCCTTTATTGTTGAGGGACATTAGTAGGTTAACTAGCATTGTGTTGTTGGGAAACTATTTGTACATGTGGCACTGTACTTGATTTTGAATCCTAATTAGGAGGAGGAGGAGTAACCTCTTCCACAACTCTTCTCTTGCTCCTGGTATTGTAAGAAAAGGAATCCTAGATTACATTACAATGCTCTTCCTCCAAATAGTTCATGAAATATAAAATATCCTGCCAAAAAGTATCAGCTGATTGATTAGCATTTTGTTGCTAGGAAACTACTCACTCTAGTATAGTTAATGCCAAGGAAGATTATGCCTTCTAAAAAATGCAATATCCATAAGAGTAGTTATAAGAAGGGCATAAATCTTGATCTTGGGCAAGATTGTTCTAAGGGACTAAGGCCCTATTTAGGTTGGTGTTTGAAGTTTGGGGGTGGTCAATAGGTCTATTATGTTGTAGGGGACATGACTCTAGTTTGGGGATCTACCATGAATGGGACCTTGACTTTGGAGTTGGAGAGGACTATTATTTTGAACTTTCTACCACTTCATAGTAACCAACTCATTTCTCATTTTTTGCACTACTGCACTATTGTCCTCCATCTTCTTTTCTTGATCTTACATCCTGCTATTGACATTCTGCATCAGTGTTTGCATCATGGCCTCAATCCTATCAACTCCATTAGAGGATGTGGAGGCTATTGAGACCATAGAAAGAGGCTAACTTGCCGAGGAAGTATGAATAGGGGCTATAGTAGGCTGATAATTGGGAATGTTAGGGAAGAAATGCATTGGGGGCCTTGGAGCTAACTTCCCTCCTTGTATCAAAATATTTTATGCTCTTATGGAAACCTCAGAAGCATTTGGTAGAGTGTCCCCTCTCATAGATTGTGTAGTGGTAGTGCAATATCACTATTGAAGGCTTTGAGATAATACAAGAATATATTACCAGGAGAGGGCTTCATTGTAGTAGATATCCTATCCTATGTCTTCTAAAATTTATAATTTAAATCAGTCATACATTCATGGGGTGCCCTCTTTATAGTTGTTAGTTGTTCTAAAATTGATAGGTGATCACTTTTGTCCTCAAAATTCTTGCATAGGTCTACTCCTAACCCATCCTAATCAGAAATAGAGTTATGATGCAAACCTCTATACCATTGTAGAGCCTTCCCTTTCAAGGATGAGGCTAAAAGTTTGACTGCTACATCATCTTTGGTGATGCTATCAATATTGTAGACATTAGACACCTCTTGAATATGCTCAATAGGGAAAATGGAGGTTTCACCAGCAAACTCAGGTATGCTTTCAAGAGTTAATATTGGTATGTCATGCTTTTGGGCTAATAGGAGGGGACTTCCACCACTAAAGGTGGTGAAAGCATGAGCTCTAGCCATATAAGCAAGTGATCTATTGATATGAGAAAATGGTATTCTAGGTTGAGATCTAACAACATGAGGAGTAAAGATGGATCTTATAGGGGTATGTGTTACTACTGCACTCCTAACTAGTGATAGAGATACCTTAGCCTTTCTTATTAGATTAGAAAAATAAAGCTCTTAGTATTCAAAATTACCTCTGGAAGATGCCTTTGTGTGTGTCTTGGGCATGAATCACAACAACTTTGGTCTGGAAACTAGATCGTTCTTGAAGTTTAGAGCCACCGAGTACTTTGAACAGATGAGCCTCTTGAAGGCTTTATTTTGAAGGCAATAATATTTCCTTAACAAGAAAATGAAATAGCTCTCTGATGCTAGTGAACTTTAAATGTTTAATATGTGGTCCCACTGGGCGTGCCAAAAAATATTGTCACAAAAGCTTGCACCTTTGTCCAAAGTTTTTACCTAAGGACAACCTTGTGAAATATGGAAACAACATCCAAGCTATGTGAATTGAACTATGAGGTTGAGTCTCTAGAGAAGGCTGGCTACCTCTACTATTAGGATGCACTTAAACTACTCTTGAGCAGAAAAGGGAGAAGGAATACATCAAAGTAACTACCTAATCTATTCTAAGGAGGTGATGCACCAAAATAGGTTGTTCAGACCAATCTCTACCCATGTATGCATAGTACAATTATCATGACAATCCAAAGATATATAGATTCAAACTTGCTATAATCTATTACCTACATACAGATTAGACAACCAAATGAGTGACATGATGACAGAGATCTTCAATTCTTATCATTCATAGGGAAACAAAGATATAAAAATGTAGGATATAAATATCCACAGTACATCAAAGAGAGGCAAACAAAGCTTGCATAGTACATTGGTGGCTGAAGGAGATAAGATAGGATGTCATATAACTCAGAGGCAAAGAGGTAATTTATAGTAGTATGTTAGGGAAATACCAGAAAAATAGAGAAGATATGCCCCTAAGAAAGAGTACAACATCTACTTTTATAGTGTAAGCATAACTTAGATAGCTTCCACCCTAAGATAAAATTCAATCACTGCATTCAAATTTACAGAGAATAATTATTGCAAAAACTAGAAAAGATCTGATCATAGTGCAAATCCAAATGTAAAAAGATCACTTATCCACCAAAAAATCTCTAAGAGGATAGGAATAGTAACCATTAACCTTATAACTAAGTAGATGGATCAATAGGTACTGATGGAGTGCTCTCTTGCATTTATCAAGCCTGGGGAATGATGAAAGTGCTTGCAGGAGATCGAAAAGATTGGATCCATCATCAAGGAGTTGATTCTACTATCATAAGTGCACCAAATTAGTTGTGTTATTTGATCAACTAGAGTCCACTATCAAGCTTTTCCACATGGACCAAACATCTCTTACCATTCTACCACTCTGTCAGCATTCAACTTTGTATCTTATGTTTGATCGCAGCTTCACCACCACCTTTCTTCAATAATAGTTCTTGCTTGTGAAATCATGACCAATTGGTTATCATTTCTTTGTAGCCTGCCCTTAACATCTTTCATTAACTACTACAACCTTATGAAGATTGATATCCTGACTGTATTTGCATTGTTGCCATTTTGACCCATGGTTCACCTTCTAACCTTGCGACCAAGTAAAACAAAGGAAACTGCTTGATCAAAACTCTAACCTTAGCTTCTTCTTAACCTATTGTGATAGCATGCTAGCCATAGATATGAAAGATTTAATGGTGTGAAATCTATCCTTGAAATATTGAAGACTTTCCCTTTCCACACTATCATAACTTAAACACAGTATGTTAACATAACCTTGTGACTAGGCAAAAATAATGCAATCATGCCATCAAGACCCTGACCTTGGTTGAACCAACTAACTCTACAATGATGTGAACACAAAGAAATTGTGCCTTTGTCACCTTGACCTGAGTTAACACTTAACCAACCATGACTGTGCGAATCACATGATCACAACTTGAAATGTTCTAAGGCATAACATAAAATAAAGGATATAACCAATGTTAAATTATTTCATAAAAAACCCTAGGTGAGCATTGAATATATTATCATTTAAATTTGATTTTCTAGTAGGAGGGCATTTTGGTTAATAGTTTCCAAGTATCCAAGTCTAGCAATGTGATGATCTTGCTAGACAATATGGTCTTTAGTGTAGCTTCAACGGGTTCGCTAAGAGGAGTAAAGTTATGCTTAGGTTTTGGTGTCCATGATGCTTTTTTTTGGTGTTTTTTGATTATCTCTTGAAGTTGATATGATATTTGAATTGGTCTTATCATCATGAATTCTACTAGAGAGATTAAAAAATGGTTCTTTTGGTTTGACATTTGATGAATCAACCACCATATCATTAACCATAGATTTTTTTTTGTTCTAACATTTGTTCTTGTCCTTGTTTTTTTTTAATTGGAATCATTTGAGGAATTAGTATCTTTATAAAGGGTAAATTCACCCTTCTTCACAAGAAATTTCTCAATATGGATAACACTATCTTCAAATTTATTAAATGTGGCATGAGTTTTCATTTGGAGTGGGTGGTACATTTATGGTACCAAGGTATCAACAAACATATCCATATTTTCCATTTATGAGATTTTTATGTGATATCTTGCAAATATCATTCTCTACCTTTGGAGGAATATGAAAAAACATCATGTATTGCTTGGTACTACATAAATCTAATATGGTGATAATGTGTTGGATGTTATATGAGTATTTTTGGATAAATTTTTTCATGAGTTCATAAAATGTTTGAATTCTTGGTGAGAGTTTAGTGAACCATTCCATAGCTTGACCTCTAAGACTTTTAGGAAAGAGTCTCATTAGGTACATTTGTTCATGCATAAACTTCATTATAAGAGTGCAAATCTCTCTTATGTGTTCTCAGGGATCACCATGTCCATTATATTTGTCATAATTTATAATATCAAACTTGGAAGGAAATGATGACATGTATAAATTCCTATTAAAGGGGAAAGGACATATGGATTAGAGTGAATACTTGTTACAAGATTGGTCATTTTCCTTTTTCATTTCCATGAAATTACATACTGTAGTCTCATTGAAGCAAGATGTGAAAGTATTTGCATCATTTTCTAAATAAATTTGTCCCATTGATACTTTTTGATTCCTACTTCATGGGCTCTTCATCCTCATGAGAATTATTATTGTGATGGCTCTAATAGCCTTGATTAGTTACCTAATCATACCTTGACATGCTTGATTTTTTGTAATGATCATTAGTGTTGGATTGCCTATGACACCCCCAAATTTTAAAATTTTAAAACCAATCCCCAAAAATATTGTACTGTATCTTAAATAAATTTTTGTATTCCTTTGTAAAGTTGGCATTATGTCAAAAGGAAACTCTCAAGAGAATTGTTGAGCCTTTGAATCAAAAAAACTTGAGTTCAAAGGTTCAAGTTCATTGGTTCAAAAGCATAAGTTTAGATTCAAAGTTTTGGATTATGGTAAAAATAGGTTTCGAGAGGACCCAAAACCTCAAACAAAAGAAAAAACAAGATATAACTATAATGTCCCATAAGGTTTTACAAGGACCTAGAACCTACAAATTCACCATGGAAACAAAAAATACTAGGTTTTACAAGGACTTGTAACCTACATAATAGATGTGGAGTTAAAAAAAACCAAGTTTTACAAGGACCTAGAACCTAGAAACTATTCAGTAGACTAAAAAAATTGGAAATGAAAAATGACCAGCAACACGACTAGGACTAGTAACTCGAACCAACAACAAAAACTTGCAACAAAAACTTAAACCAAATCCTTAATTGCCTTATCCAGATCCTTACCAACATCCTTAGTCCCTTGAAGGATTTCCTCCACTGTCAACCCTAGAACTACTTCAATAACTTTCTTTGTGCTCTGCCTAGTTGATGCAGTGCAAGGCAAGAGAATCCCCAAAGGAGATATCCTAACCCCCAACAAATAACCACATGGTGGAAACACAAAATAAGATACACAATCTAATACCAAATGTAACTCTTTATTTATAAAATTAGTTTTTACTTGCAATGTGCTTGGCTGTAAGGCCTTCCAGGTTCTAGCCAAATGCAATAGCAATTAAAAAAATTGTTTTGCAACATCCCTCAAGATCCTACCCAAACACTAGCTAGTCCAAATCCACACTCTGGTAGAAACTTCCAAGTAAGATCTAAACTTTTTCTCACAAGCCCACCAAGCATTCTCCTTATTTGCCAAGCCACAACTACTAGATCTTCAAAGTTCACTCCTTTGCCACATCCTCTTCTCTAGGCTAGATGATTCTTACAAAAGACTCCACAAGACCCCCTACTTATACCCAAATAAGCCACAAGTCAACCTAGTATGTTGTAAATTAAATTAACCCTTGAATTAAATGCACATTTAAGCCACAAGTTAGCTTGCAATAGAAATTAAATACAACCAAATTAAATGGCAAGGTCGGCTCATACTAGAAATTGAACATAGACAACTCGGGCAAAGTTGGAACCAAGACATGATTGAGCATTAGAAAACCACTTCTAAGTATCAAAAACTATTAGTTTCACTCAACACATGAAGGAACACTTAGTTAATACTATGAACTCAATTAACATTGCAAACTCAGTTAACACTCAACTCCGTTAACATGACAGGTTAATACTCAATTAATACTATAACTCAGTTAACATGGCATGTTAATACCTAGTTAACACTACAACTCAATTAACATGACATGTTAATACTTGGTTAACATTGCATCCAAACTACTTAGTAATGGCTGAGCCACACATATTTCTTTGACCAAGTTCCCTACCTCCAAGGCCAAAACACTCCAACATGCAAGATTGCTAACTACCTTAGGATGCTCCTGCATTAGACATAGCAGGTGCCAAAAAATGTTGGTAGTAGCTAGAAGAACATGTTCTGGGATTCACCACATAAATTCAAAAGTTGTTCTTCACATACATATTCTCCAAGTCTTCAACTTGCACACTCTTTTCCTTGTTCTACTTCTACTTCTTCACATCCATCCTTACTGTGCTACAAGTCTTCTTTCCATGCTGATATCTAACCCTCTCAGAATCCTTCAGCTCAAATTGACTGCCAATACTCAGGCTGCTCCCACTAAGTTCTTCATTTTGCAAAGGAATTAGGTAATGCTTCTTGCCTGCTTTCTCAATAGTAATCATATTCTTGACACAATCATGCATAGCACTACAATCATAATGCCAAGGTCTACCAAGTAATATGTGACAACTACTCATGTCCACAATATCACACAACACTCGATCCTTATATTGTCCAATCTAAAAATCAACATGACATTGCTCCTTTACTTCAAATGCATGTTCATCTTGCAACTAGCCAATCCTATAAGGACATGGATGTCTCATTCTCTTCAAACCAGGTTTCTGAACCATCCCCTCAATAACAAGGTTGTCAGTACTCCCACTATCAAAAATCACTTTGTAGACTTTACCACTAGACTTACAATGAGTCCTAAACAAATTGCTTCTCTGAAAAGATTCCAATGTCATTTGACCAACCAATACTTGTTGAGCCAATAAATTCTCTCCTTACTTAGGTTCGTTGATATGGTTTTCAGCCTCATTCATGACATCAACTATTCTATCACTAGCCTTAGGACATTCATAAGCTCTATGTCCTTCTTCATGACATCTGAAACAACTACCCTTAAACTCACCTCTACCTATCCTTCTCTTCTAATCAATAGGTTTTGGTTCATCTTCTACACTCAATTTAGCCTTTATTGAGTAGTCTCACTTCTCCTTCCTTGGAGAACTACCTTGATTCTTCCTCTTCAACTTGTCTTTTGCCTTTACGGCATATTGATAAGCATCCTCAACTAAAGCAATATTCAACATACCAAACTCATCCTAAATATTGAATCTCAAGACATTAATATATCTAGCCACCTTCTCCTTAGATAGTTCTCTATGTCCAAACCAAATAGTCAACTTGTAGAACCCACTAGTGATCTTCATTTCACCTTCCTCTTCTCTCTCTCACTGTAATTGCTTCCACCAAAGAGTAGCATGTCCCTTCAGCTTAGTTTGTTCCAACCTCACTCTGAGAAGATCTCCAATATCCTCTAGCTCAAAGTAGTCTTCTAATTTTCCAATCCAATCAATCATGTCTTTAGGATTCAAAGTACCTGAAAAATTAGAAACCTCCATCTTATGTTTTAGCTTTAATTGAGATCTAGGTCTATCAAATTGACCAACTCTATTTCCCATAGGTCTCTCCACATGATCAGTTATGTCCTTGCCACTTGATCCAACAACCTCAAAGTCTTTAGCAACTTCCTCATAGCCATATTTACTAACCACATCCTGAGGTACACCACCTATAGCACTTATGATCTCAACTATCATATCACTCTTCATCAACACCATCTCAGATCTGAATTATGCTTTAATCCTCTCTAATATCCTTGGTTGCATGACTTCAAAAATATCTTCAATCTTAGTCCAATTGTCTTGGAGGCATATTCCAAGATTTTTGCAAATCCTCCACAAAAAATCAACCAGATCCAACCTTCAATCAGATAATCCTCACCCTAGGTCCTAGTGCAAACTGCCTTAGCTTTGATGATCTATCTACACACTCATGAAAACCTTCACTTTGATACCATCTGATGTAGTGCAAGGCAAGAGAATATCCAAAAGAGATGCCCTAGCCCCAACAAACAACCACACATTGGAAATACAACACAAGATACATAATATGATACCAAATGCAACTCTTTATTCATAAAATAATGATTTACTTACAATGTGCCTGATTGTGAGGTCTTTCGAGTTTTGGCCAACTACAATAGAAATAAAAAGAACAAAGAATTTTGCAAGATCTCTCAAGATCCAACCCAAAAACTATCTAATCCATAGCCACACTCTGGTAGAAACCTCCAAGGAAGATCTAAACTTGTGCTTGCAAGCCCACTAACCATTCTCCTTGTTTCCTAAGCCACAACTACTAGCTCTTCAAAGTTTTCTCCTTTGCCACATCCTCTCCTCTAAGCTGGATTATTCTTACAAAAGACTCCACAAGACCCCCTACTTATACCCAACTAAGCCACAAGTTGGTCTAGTATGTAAAAAAATAATTAAACCCTTGCATTAAATACACATTTAAGTCACAAGTCAACTTACAATAGAAATGAAATACAACCAAATTAAATGTCAAGCTCAAATCACATTAGAAACTAAGAGTAGAAAACTTAGGCAAAGCTAGAACCAAGACATGACCAAGCATCATAAAACCACTTCCAGGTATCAACAACTATCAGGTTCACTCGACACATGAAGGAACTCTAGGTTAACACTGCAAACTCAGTTAACACTACTAGTTAACACTAAACTTGGTTAAAATGATAGGTTAATACTAGGTAAACACTGTAACCTAGCTGACATGACATGCTAATATTCAGTTAACACAACATGTTAATACTTGATTAACATTGTAACTTGGTTAACATGACATGTTAATACTTAGTTAACACTGCATCCAAACTACTGAGTAATAACTGAGCCACACATCTTTAATTGACTAATATCCCTACCTCCAAGGCCAAAAAACTCCAACATGCAAGATTGCTAACTACCCTAAGAAGATCCTACATCACTTGTCCTTTTACTAGGGCCTCCAATCAGATGAATAACAATAGGGGAAATCATTTCCTCATTGCTCTTTCTCCCAATACTCATCATTGTTGCACATAGAATTGAGGTATCCATATCCATATGTTGGCTACTATCCTTGACCAATTGACATAGCTCCATTTAATAGGCAATTAGACTCTCAGGGATATTGCCCACCTTACTCTCCAACTTAGCTCTTTTGGTCCTCTCTCCATCCATATTGTTTTGAAGCTCCCTTACATTTTTCTTGAGGATAATTACCTAATTTAGATTCAAAGTTGCAAGTAGTATGATGGTTCAATTTTCAAGGTTCAAAAGTTTAGGTTTGTAGGTTGACATATTTTTGAATTTGAACTATCAAACTTATTGAGGTTCAAAATGGAAAAGGTTCAAAAAACACGAGTCTATGTTGAATGTTAATTTTGAAAGAGAAAAATAGGTTGCCCTATGTCAAAATTAAACTATTGTACTCATTTTGGTTCACAATTCAAACTCCAAATTTTCATAGTTCTATAGGCTCAAAGGTGTGACTTTAGACCTAAGTTTGAAGGTTCATAGGTTCAAAATGTTTAGTTTAATAGTATGTATATTTTCTAAAATGATCACCAAATTAAGAGTAAAAGTATTTGGATGACTTAAAAGACAGAAAAACTAAAAAATTCAACGTTCATGTTAAGAAGAAAGATGCGGCTTCTTAAAAAGTTGAATTTAGTTATGAACCCATATGTTGTAACACATGATAGAAGCTAATAACATTTTAAAAATATCTATTTAGTAAAACTGTATTATGAATAATCTAAAGTGTCACAATCTGTTATGCCTTGCATACCCGTCCCTACTTTTTGTGAGAAAAATGTTGGGTCCCCTCTTTTTGCTTTTACCTTGTCTCATTTGAGACAAGTCCTTTGTGTTTGTATCAATTTTTGGTATTCAGGTCCCCGCATCCCTATCTAGGTTACTAGTCCATTGCATGTGGGAGAAGAAATTAAAAATCTCTTACCTCATGCCAAGGGTCTACAACTAATTAGAAAATAATTTTTTGGACATGTCAAGGACCCTTTCCTTTGTATCTTCTACTATGGTAAAAGTATAATGTGATATTGTGTTGGACATGTGGAAAGATTTATTAATGAAGGACAAGTACAATTGAACATCCCTTTAATTACTGTGATAGATAGGTTATTTAAGACAAATAAAGGGATTAATAGTCATTTTATTTATAATCACAATTGTGCTCTACAAGAAAAAGTTTTCATTTTGGGTTTTACACTTGCCTACAAGTGATTGTTTCTTGAGTCTACAATTACTTTAGTGGTCAAGAAAGTTTTTGTTCATGTTCAAACAAGGGTCGTTCCTTGCACTATGACAACCCTATAAGTTAGTGTCTGAGGTTGGTGTTTTCACCCTTCATTTTTTGTAGTTCATGTTTTCTCTAGTTTTTGCCATGCATCCTTTTCTTTGTTTTCCCCACTAGTGTTGTTTTCAATTTATTTTTCACTTATTTCATGGGGAATTGCTTCGGTGTTCATTGTTTTACTTTCTTTTTCCATGTTTTTATTTTATTTTCTCTAGTTGTTTATTGTAGAGTGGAGCTCGTCGGCTCCACCCTCTTCATGAGTTGAATGAGTTAACATTCCTCCCACAAAATGTACTTGCTAGCTTGAGTTTGAACTATTGGTTGGTGGTTTAAGTTTATGATACATGATGCATTTCTTTGTAGGAAGGTGGGCTTAGTTATGTTGTTTTTCCTTTTGGGTTATGTGGTTTAGAGGTGCAAGTTTGCTTCTTTTATTTTTTCTTTTGGGGATATTGACCCTACAAAAAGAGTGATTTGAATCCAAGGTGCTCTATGCTACTCATATTTTATTCTTGGTTTTGTGTAGGGTTGGATACTGTAATACCCCAAAATTGGCTCATTGCCATGATACCAATTCTGGTCTATTTCTGATAAATGCTAAGACCTATTCTAATAGGCAATTCTCATTCTGCTATTCACTACTTGACTTAACTGTCAGATACAGAAGACCCTAATCTGCATTCATCATATTTCTTATTTAATTCCTATAGTACGTACTCATGTTAGTCGCATTAAACCTATTGATTAATATTTAATTTAATTACTAAGTATTTATACTTTAATTAAATTAAATTATATCCTAAAGGCTAATGTACTATGGAATTAAATTTATTTAATTTAATAAATGTGCCTATTTTAATTAATTAAACAAAATTATTTAATTAAATGGAGAAATTACTTCTAATTAATTAAACAAAATATTTCAATTAAATGGGAACCCATTCCTAATTAATTAAATGAAGTTATTTAATTAAATAAGAAAAGTGCCTTTAAATTAATTAAAAGATTATTTAATTAAATAGAAAAGGTAATTATGAGAGCATATCTCATTTTATTAAATTAAATATTTCACCAAAATCTCTCTTCAGTTCAAAAAGGGAAATTTCTAGTTCATTATTGATAAAAAATGAGTTAAATCAGTTAACTCCTTTTTCTACTCAAATTGAATCAGTTAACTCCTTATTTTACTCAAATTAAATCTATTAACTCCCTTTAATTTGGGAATCTCCCTTTATGACTGAACTTCACCTTTAATCCTGACCGTTGATTGAAATCGATCTCAACCGTTGATGGATTCTAGGAAAGTCTATTTAAGAGACTCTCATCTCTTCATTTTGAGAGGATGAATTTGGAGAATTTGCATCGAATTGCTGCTGGAATTCATACTCACATTTGCTCATATTTTTACATACACCTTGCATTCTTAGTTTAAATTCATCTAGCTTAATAATGCATACATTTTTAGTTTAATGTCTTTTATTTCTTAGATTAATTGCTTGTACTTCATCTAGATTACTTGCACATTTATATAGATTAATGTCATTTCAAATCCTTCATTCTTACAGGGTCTGGTTGCCTAAACACCTCGGATCTGAGGATATCTCACAAGAAATTCCCTTTAGATAGAAGGCAACATGTCACTTTGTAGGCTGATTTTCGGATGAACAATCCAATGTTCATTCCGGGATGAATCCACATACAATGACCATGTTGAAGTGTGTGTGTTAGCAGAGGCTGCATTTTCACATATACAGATACCACCTCAAGTTGGCTTGCTTGGATTGGCTAATAAGTTGTAGGGACACCTTCATGGGTGTTTGGTCGATGGCTTTGGCTATGAAAGTTAGTGTGAGATATGTTATCATTGATAAAAGTACACGTACAAATTCAATCCTGGTGGTATAATGGTGACATGTTAGCATTGCGTTGGTAGTCCTATTCATGTTCTTGCATGATTATAAGGAGTGGATTTGGCCTCTAATTATCTACCAAGATGCATTCTCCATCATCAGGTTGAGTGTGTTGCATCATTAACAATATGTTGGCTAATATCTCAAATGTAAATGGATCTTACATCCAAAGTGTTCGGTGGTTGAATAGAAGCACTTTAATAGGATGTAGGCCTCCACTTGAGAAGACATCAAGCCATTCAAATATGTGCATGCGAGGGAAATATGGGGAATTTCTAAGGATAATTCTAGGTATGATTTGAATTAGATTAGCTAGGACCTGAAGGAAGAGGGGTGCTAATACTAAATCCAAGTTGTAAAGAGGAATGTAATACCAAAAAATATACTCTCTTAGGACCTTGATAGGATAATGTGAATGTGAAATTGAACTAATTATGGAAATGTAAATCTAAATGCTATGCAAAAAAAATTAGCCCAATAAAGATTCAAATCTAGGGTAAAGATATGAAATGAAATGAAATGTAAAAGCCTCAGCTTGAAATGCATAGAGGAAGATGTTTTTATGCTCAATAAATTTTGGATTTGAATCTTTTCTGAACTTTCATCTGTGGATCTTGGAATGAAACAACAAAAGGAACAAAACCCAGATATTTCTTCAGTATCTAAGATTGAAGGACTAGCTTGACATGCAAGGACGTCCTACAACCATGTTGACATAGTCTACGACTCTAAAATTGATGACTCAAAAAATCTATTGAATTGTAGGTTCTAGATTTGCAATTCTTTTGACTCCTAACCTACAAATCAACACAGAAATGAAAGGTTTAGGGGTTGGGGTTTGATGAGGGCTTGCCTTGGTCAAGCCCTAGGTTAAGGAATTAACTATAAATGAGAAATGTAAATGTAAAGGATTGTAAAGAAAAAGATAAATGTTAAGATTCACCTTGCTCGCGTACATGTATTGTGTATGTAATGTAGATCTTGAATTAGGAATGTGTGATATCTTCACACTTTACAATGGATCTATTATAACTCTATCACGATGTAATGGATTTGGACATGCATCGATAAAGAGGATGAATGTTTCAATGTGGATCTCCTCCCTTGATGGCCAATAATATGTTAGATCTTGAAGAGGAAATTCTCACAAAGGATTCTTCCATGCTAGACAAAATCTCCTCTCTTGAATGCTTGAATACTTGAACTCCTTCAATGCAAAAGACTGAAAATCTTCACTAGAGCGAAGAGCTTGAGAATGAGATGCTTGAGATATGAATTACTTGATGAGATATAGAAATAATATATGAGTTTTCAAGCAAGAAAATAATATGGACCGACTAGATAATGATCATTAACAATTAAACCCTCGAGGACTTCCAAGTCCTAAGATTAAAAACTCTTGGGGACTAGGTCAACCTAGGTCAAACTTGTCCAAGAGGATAGGTCTTGGGTGCCATAGAGAGCTAGGGAAGATACTAGAGACATAAGGTGGAAAGATGGAAGAGAGAAGAGTGAAAATAAGGAAAAGAAGAGCAAGTATGAGCATATCCATGGTCTGAAGAGGGAATCATTAAGAGGAAGGACCTTAATGATCTTAAAAGGAAAGTGCTTCCATTTTAAGATAGCACACAAAGTACACAAAATTAATTAATCTCATGTGTCATGCAAGTGAATATTGAATAGTAGTCTTGCCAATCGTGTAAGGACAACTTAATGCTATAAGCCACATTGTTGAAGTCTTTGTCTAGGCAACGTAATTCAAGATTATGATGATGAATAAATAATTCATATTTTGCTAGTTTGAAACTATCTATTTTGTGCTCACAAATTCTAAAATTGTAAGTTTTCAAGGTTTGATGACTTTATCTCCCATGATTGATGAGAGATAGTTTCATGCTTTCAAGGTATGACTTTCAGATACCAACTTTTGTCTTTTTATCAAGAGTTAATTAACTTGTTTCATCTTCCAGGTTTTGTTCTCCCTCCCAAATGACATATCCATCTTCAAGGAAAGAAAAAAGGGGTGCAAGGTAATAAGAACCCTAAAATCCCAAGCATGGTGTAAGTAAGGTTCTTAAGATCATGGTATTAATGTATGTTCAATTCGTGTAGGTGCTAATGGATACTATCTTTAGAGGATTGGAAAAATTCTTCAAATTTTGGGGCAAGACAAGAGTATATGTAATTTCCAAAAGATGGTTGTTGCCTAGTAAAGTAGGCACTTCCAAGAAAAGAAGGGAAGTGGATTCCCCAAGGGTTCTAAGCCAATTAATTCATATGATACTAACCATGGAAGGACCATTTTCCAACACAGGATTAGAGATGTCCAAGAAAGTGAGATTAGAGAAGTGACAAGTTAGAAAATGGAAGGGTGCTTACACATTCAAAACTCCGCTATAATGGGTCCAAAATGTTTATCTTCCTAGGTTGATGAGGCCTCCCCTTCTCTGTATAATGCATCTTGTGTCATGACATAGAAGGATATACAAAAAGGAACATACCACAAACAATAATCTTAGCATCAGGGACCCTTTTAGTTTAATTTAGTACCTCCTCAGAAGGAGCTTCACTTGCTTTTAGAAACACCACAACTCTACAAAGTATAGTTTCTTATCTAAGATTCTCTCTTCCCTATGACCTGGTCAAGTGAGATTTCATTACATGGTAGTTGATGTGTTGGGTTCCAAACCCAAAAGTCTTAGTGTAGAGCTATAATTCTATATGCTTAAGGAACAAAATGTTAGAAAGAAAGCATTCAAACACATAAAATTAAGCCACACTTATGATAATACAAAGAAAACAATTAAGGAATGCAAACCAAAAGGAGGAAACACTCCATGCTTCCTTGATTTTGTAGATGTGTCCTTTGATGTAGATGTATGCTCAATTGATTGCTCAATTGCTTCAATGTTGGAGATGGATAATGAAAAATTGGTAGCCTTGTGAGCTCTCAATTTGGCATTATGAGGGTATGGTTGATGGCTTTGTTTCTCAAAATGGCATTATGGCTTTGCATGAAGGATTGTGTTTTTCAAACTAGCATGATAACTTTACTAAATGGATTGTGTCTTAAAATGGCTTGGGAGGGGATTCCTTAAATAGGAAAAGGGCTTGAGGAATTGATGGCCAAGATGCAAGGAGAGATGAAAGCTTAGGGAGGGATCAAATTGAATGAGAGGGGAGCACATGGATTGTGCTTCCTTATAGCTAATCATGGAGTGACACATGTCATAGGGTCATTGGTTAGGGCAAGAGGGGTTGAGGAGTCAACAAAGGAGGCTCAAAGCTCATAAAGACCATCATAATGGCTTGTAAGAGCAATAAATGGGCTTGTAAGAGTCATTTATGGCTTGGTGGTTGGGATATTTTGAGGGGATAGACTTTGGCTTGGCTTAGGAAAGTCTTAAGCTTATTTAGGATTGTGCAAATGATTAGGGGATGGGTTAGGCTTGGGTTAGGATTAGATTAGGGATGTTAGAGATGTGCAAGTGGATGGTAATGATGAGGGTGGGTGAGTTAGTGGCTAAGCTTAGTTAGTATGGGTGGATGGGGTGGATTAGGCTAAATGGAGGATTTAGGATAGTTTTAAGGGCTATTAGATTTGAGGGTTTTATTTATTAAAGTGATTTTAATAAATTTGGGATTTGGAATTAGATAGAAGAATAGGATTTAATTGATAAATGATGGGTTATTTGATTTATCAATTAGGACTATAGATGATTAATTAAATTAATCAGCTAGGGGATGGCAAAGGATTAATTAAATAGGAATTTAATTAATGATGCCTTTTAGAGATAGCTAAATAGGATTACCAACACGGTCTAATCGAATTTAGGTGTCTACACTTAGAACTCAAGTCCAAGAGTGAGATAAATCTTAGGATTCATCTTGCCTGCGTGCATGTAATGTGTATGTAATGTAGATCTTGAATTAGGAATGTAGGACATCTTCACAATTTGTAATGGATCTATCATATCTCCATCATGGTGTAATGGATATAGATATGCATCAAGAAAGAGGATGAATGTTTCAATGTGGATATGCTCTCTTGATAGCCACTAATATGCTAGATCTTGAAGAGAAAATACTCACAAAGGATTCTCCAATGCTAGATAAAATTTCCTATCTTGAATGCTTGAAAATTGCTTGAATACATGAACTCCTTGAATGTAAAAGGCTGAAAATTTTCACTAGAGGGAAGAGCTTGATGATGAAATGCTTGAGATATGAATTACTTTATGAGATATAAAAATGAATCCTCCAAATCTCCTTATATATGAGTTTTCGAGTGAGAAAATAATATAGGTCAATTGGATAGCAATCATTAACTAATTAAACCCTCGAGAACTTTGGGCCCTGAGATTAAAAATTATTAGGGACTAGGTCAACTTGGATTGACCTAGTCAAGGACTATGTTGACCTAGGTCAACCTGGTCCAAGAGGATAGGTCTTGGGTGAAACAAAGAGCCAGGGAAGATGCCAGAGACAAAGTGGAAAGATGGAAGAGAGAAGAGGGAAAATGAGTAAAAGAGGAGTGAGCATGAGCATATCCATGGTCTAAAGAGGGAATCATAAAGAGGAAGGAGCTTAATAGTCTTAAAAGGAAAGTGCATCCATTTTAACATGGTACATAAATTTAAAAAAATCAATTAATCCCATGTGTCATGCAAGTGAATATTGAATAGTAGTCTTGCCAATTGCATAAGGACAACTTAACGCTATAATCCAAATTGTCGAAGTCTTTGTCTGGGTGATGTAATTTAGGAATCTGATGAAGAATAAAAAAATGATATTTTCTATTTAAAACTATCTATTTTGTGCTCAAAAGTTCTAAAATTGTAAGTTTTTAGGGTTTGATGACTTTGTCTCCTGTGACCGTTGAGAGATAGTTTCATGCTTCCAAGGTATGACTTCTAGATACCAACTTTTCTCTTTTTACCAAGAGTTACTTAACTTGTTTCAACTTCCAGGTTTTGCACTCTTAACTTGTTTTAGTTTCCAAGTTTTGTGCTCCCTCCCAAATGAGATATATGTCTTCAACAAAAGAAGAAAGGGGTACAAGGTAATGGGAACTCTAAAATCTCAATCTTGGTGTAATTAAGGTTCTTAACATCATGGTATTAATGTATGTTCAATCCTTGTAGGTGCTAATGGATACTATCTTTAGAGGATTGAAAAAATTCTTCAAGTTTTTGGGTGAGACAATAGTATACGTAAATTACAAAAGATGCTATATACAAATTTGGAGTGAATAATATAGATCTTTTGGAGTGAATTTATGCATAATTAGCATGTGTCTTTCCTTATTTGATTGCAGGGTGATAGTAAGTGACTAAGTCCATTTGTAGATAGTTTTATGTTTGCTCTTAAATGAAGGAAATGATTGTTTTGTTTGAATATGATAAGGCATAGTTAATTTTTTATTTTTCTTTATTTGTTTACCATAGATTGTGATAAGGGTTTGTATGTACATTTTGTATTTCTCTTAATATACATGGTGAAACTTCTTGATATTTGGTGAAAAGGAAGGTTTTGATTTGTAAGAGACATGCATGGTGAAGTTCTTGGTGTTCCTTATTAGATTGAGACATGATAGCCACATGATGGGATTGGTATCTCTATTTTTAAGGTGTTGATGGTCTAAGAACATAACACAAAGATCATTTTATGAATTTTGGAGGTTGGAGCTTTGGTGGGAAACAAAAAAGTATGATACCAATAGAGATGGAAGAGGAAAATCCTTCATGGGTTTTGAGGTTGTGAGCCTACAAGGCTAGACAACATTTTCAAGCCATAAATCATAAAAACTAGGGCTCTAGAGTTGAGACCCTGAACCTATCTTTGGGATTTAGATATGGTTTTTATGTACTTATAGATTTTGCCATTTTTTTTGAAGGTTGTTTACAAGTTTTTGGAGTTAGAGCTAATTTGGATAAAATAGGGCTACTAGGATTGAGCCCCTTTTAGGCCTCCTAGTGTAACTTGTGTTTTTGGTGTAGTAAGAAGCCCTAGACCTATCAGTTGGCCAAGAATCTTGGTGGAATAGTGGAGAATGGTGTATTAGGGTGTAGGGAAGCTTAAGAGCCTGGAGGATGTAGGTGAAGTGAGGTGTGTGGGTGGATTTGTGTTGTGTGGAAGGTTTTAGGCTACTTGGAAGATAGGGTGAGTTTGAGAGGGTGAAGTTGGTGTGTGTGTAAGAGACCATTTCACCTTTTCCCTAGTCTTGAGTAGGTTATAGGAAGGGATAGTAGGATATTCTTTGAAGGGTGTACCTCTTACTTGCATCATTTCACCATTAAAACTTGTTAGAGATTAGGTCGACTTGATTTGACCTAGTCAAGGACTATGTTGACCTGGGTTAACCTAGTCCAAGAGGACAGGTCTTGGGTGCCACAAAGAGTTGAGGAAGATGCTAGAGACATAAAGTAGAAATATGGAAGAGAGAAGAGAAAAAATAAGGAAAAGAAGAGCAAGCATGAGCATATTCATGGTCTAAAGAGGGAATCATGAAGAGGAAGGACCTTAACAGTTTTAAAAGGAAAGTGTGTCCATTTTAAGTTGGTACATAAAGTATACAAAATCAATTAATCCCATGTGTCATGCAAGTGAATATTGAATAGTAGTCTTGCCAATCGCGTAAGGACAACTTAATGCTATAAGCCACGTTGTTGAAGTCTTTATTGGGGCGATGTAATTTAGAATTTTGATGAAGAATAAATAGTTGATATTTTTCTAGTTTGAAACTATCTATTTTGTGATCACAAGTTCTAAAATTGCAAGTTCAGGGTTTGATGACTTTGTCTCCCATGATCGGTGAGAGATAGTTTCATGCTTCCAAGGTATGACTTCTAGATACCAAATTTTTTCTTTTTACCAAGAGTTACTTAACTTGTTTAAGCTTCTATGTTTTGTGCTCCCTCCCAAATGACATATATGTCTTCAAGGAAAGAAAAAAGGGGTGCAAGGTAATGGGAACCCTAAAAACTCAAACTTGGTGGAAGTAAGGTTCTTAATATCATGGTATTAATGTATGTTTGGTCCTTGTAGGTTCTAATGGATACTATCTTTAGAGGATTGAAAAAATTCTTCAAGTTTTGAGGCGAGACAATAGTATATGTAAATTCCAAAAGATAGTTGTTTCCTAGTAAAGTAAAGACTTCTGAGAAAAGATGGAATTAGATTACCCAAGGGTTTTAGGCTAGTTAATTCATGTGATACTAACCATAGAAGGACCATTTTCCAACACATGATTAGAGATGTCCAAGAAAGGGAGGCTAGAGAAGTAACAAGTTAGCAAATAGAAGGGTGCTTACACATTCAAAACTCCACTATAGTGGGTTCAAAATGTTTATCTTCCTTAGTCGATGAGGCCTCCCCTTCTATGTCTAATAGAAGGATATACAAAAAGGAACCTACCATAAACAAGATTTTAAGCATTAGGGAGCCTTTTAGTTTAATTTAGTACCTTCTTAGAAGGAGCTTCACTTGCTTTCAGAAACACTACAACTCTACAAAGTATAGTTTCTTATCTAGGATTCCTTCTTCCCTATGACCTGGTCAGGTGAGATTTTATTACATGGTAGTTGATGTCCTGGGTTCCAAACCCAAATGTATTGGAACTCAAGTCCAAGAAAGAGATAAATGTTAGGATTTACCTTGCCCATGTACATGTAATGTGTATGTAATGTAGATCTTGAATTAGGAATGTAGGATATCATTACACTTTGTAGTGGATCTATCGTATCTCTGTCATGGTGTAATTGATATGGATATGCATCAATGAAGAGGATGAATGTTTCAATGTGGATATCCTCTCTTGATGGCCAATAATATTGTAGATCTTGAAGAGAAAATAATCACAAAGGATTCTCCAATGCTAGATAAAATTTCTTCTCTTGAATGCTTGAAAAATGCTTGAATACTTGAACTCCTTGAATGCAAAAGGCTGAAAATTTTCACTAGAGGGAAGAGCTTGAGAATGAGATGCTTAAGATATGAATTACTTGATGAGATATAAAAATGAATCCTCCAAATTTCCTTATATATGAGTTTTTGAATGAGAAAATAATACAGGTCGACCAGATAGTGGTCATTAACTAATTAAACCTTCAAGAACTTTGGGCCCCGAAATTAAAAATTATAGGGACTAGGTCAAATTGGGTCAACCTAGTCCAAGATTATGTTGACCTAGGTCAACCTAGTCCAAGATTATGTTGACCTAGGTCAACCTAGTCCAAGAGGATAGGTCTTGGGTGCTACAAAGAGCCAAGGAAGATGCCAAAGACATAAAGTGGAAAAATGGAAGAGATAAGAGGAAAAATGAGGAAAAGAAGAGCAAGCATGAGCATATCCATAGTTTGAAGAGGGAATCATGAAGAAGAAGGAGCTTAATGGTCTTAAAAGGAAAGTGCACCCATTTTAAGATGGTACACAAAGTACACAAAATCAATTAATCCCATGTGTCTTGCAAGTGAATATTGAATAGTAGTCTTGCCAATCGCGTAAGGGTAACTTAACGCTATAAGCCACATTGTTGAAGTCATTATCTAGGTGACGTAATTTAGGATTATGATGAAGAATAAATAATTGATATTTTTCTAGTTTAAAACTATATATTTTGTGATCAAAGGTTCTAAAATTGTAAGTTTTCAAGGTTTGATGAATTTGTCTCCCATGATCGGTGAGAGATAGTTTCAGGCTTCCAAGATATGACTTTAAGATACCAACTTTTGTCTTTTTACCAAGAGTTACTTAACTTGTTTCAGCTTCTAGGCTTTGAGCTCCCTCCCTAATGACATATATGTCTTCAACGAAAGAACAAAGGGGTGAAAGGTAATGGAAACCCTAAAATCTCAAGCCTAGTGTAAGTAAGGTTCTTAAGGATCATGGTATTAATGCATGTTCAGTCCTTGCAATGCTAATGGATACTATCTTTAGGGATTGAAAAAATTCTTCAAGTTTTGGAGTGTGACAAGACTATATACAAAAAGGACTTTGCCACAAACAATATTTTTCGCATCAGGGACCCTTTTAGTTTAATTTAGTACCTGCTGAGAAGGATATTCACTTGCTTTCAGAAACACCACAACTCTACAAAGTTAGTTTCGTATCTAGGATTCCTTCTTCCCTATAACCTAGTCGGGTGAGCTTGCATTACATGGTAGTTGATGTACTAGGTTCCAAACCCAAAATTCTTGGAACCCAAATCCATCTATGATGTGGTCAAATGTGTTGAGATTCCTTTTGAAGCCTACCATCTATTGCCATTATTGGCTAATAGACTCATTAATAATGTGGAAAACAATTAATGATAGAAGATAAAATCCCTTTCCACCTACACATTCCTTGTGTACTTAATGTATTCAAGAATGTTTGAGAAGTGGAGTGCTCTTATCAATCAATGGGCATCTTGAGGAGATAATTGGTAGAGATTTGATAGGAAAAGCATGTAAAGATCACCATTTCATATCGGATTTCCCTCAAGAACTCTCCTCTTTCCCTTCCTTAATTATTTATGCCCCTTTCATGGTTTTAATTTGACATATTTTATTCCATAAATGTCTCTACATGAAGATAACAATAGATATTGTCAATAAAGATGGTAGGTAAGTTAGTTGGCACTAAGAATTATTTTCCTACCTAAATTGTAAGTTCATGTCTATAAAGAAGAATAATGTTGATTGTTCTAGGGTTAGTAAAATTGATAATTTTACTGTCCATACTATTGTAATAACTTGCTTCATAAATGAAAGGAATGTCATCTTTTTATGGAATGTCTTTGTTTCACCTAGTGCTTGCTAGTGTATGCCTAAAATGTGGGCACACTACTATGGGTCATTATATCCAAGATTTCTCAAAAGTGAGGTCTCAAATGGTGAATCAAAGCTCTCTATTCATGGAGTGCAAGGGTTTGCAATGGAGGTCCTTAGTTTGACCTAGTTCATGCCCATGCAAGTACACCATGAAATGAGAGATTCAAAGAGGAAAAGCAAGAATGCTAGTCTCCATGATCATCAAATATTTATGAAAATGAAGATGCAAGCTAATCTAAATGATAACAATGCAAAACAAAGCAAGATCTAATCTATGAAAGCAAATATGACTCTAAACTAATATGCAAATGCAATGATAAAAGCCCATGATGAAATCCATGGGTGCAAGAGAGAATGAGACAAGAAGATAGAAGTTCTCCACAAAAGCTTTAGCATTCAAAACTCCTTCTTCAAAATTTTCTCTCCAATCCTGCAACATAACAATAGCATAATCATGAGTATCCAAAATGAGGAGAGGGCTCTCCCTTATAAAGAAGATTGGACAATCTAGATTGAGAGGAAAAAGATTTAATCAAGGGTGGAGAAATAATGATCCATGTGAAATAAGGATCCACCAAGGAGAAAAGAGGAGTGGTTGAGAAGAAAGTGGAAAGATAAGTCCTACTTAGAAATATGTGCATTTAAGTGTAGAGAAATTAAATAAAAGAATTTATTTTATTTCCTTTTTCATCAAAAAGAGATATTTACGTGGGATTTTCATTTAATTAAAAGGGAGCAAGTTCTTTTAATTAAATAGGAGATATTTAATTAAATTAAAAGAGGGTTTTTTCTCTTAATTAATTAAATGTGGATGAATTATTTAATTAAAAGAGAGGCTTTCTTTTAATTAAATGGGGACTTATTTCATTTAATTAAAAGGAAGATTTTCTTTTAATTAAATAAAACTCAGGATAAAATAATCAACCTTAGAAAAATACATAATTGAATTTGATCAAGGAAATTGCTTTAATAACATATTGCAAACCATTGATTCAAGAAATTTGATAAATTGATAAATTGAATAATGGGGCCCCATAGTCTAGGTGACCATTTTAGGGTGCATATATTTGCCCCTCTTTGACTAATGTGTGATCAATTTGGGAACACATGTAGTCAAAGAAAGAAATTGAAGTCTGAGATCGATTTGGGATCACAAAACAACCCAAATGTGTGGTCGATTTGGGAACACATCAGGACAAAGAATAAAAATAAATTTTGGCTTAAAAAATTCAAAGATAAAATTGATAAAACTGAATAAAAGATTGAATTTGATAATTACTACCCCCTCGTGATCGAAATCAAAATGAGATAAAGTAGAAACAACAAATTGATAAATTTGATCAAATTGAACAAAAGATAAGGTTCTTGGTGTAAGATAAAAGATATAAGAATCATAGAACCAAGGTAGATCATCAAGAATGAAATATTATGCCCCAAAGGTGATTTAGAAGAAAAGAAGTGGGGAAAAAGAAAATGGAAGATAGAAGTTTGAAAGATATAGAAAGAAATAGAAAGAAGAAAAGAAAATGCCCAAAAATCAATCAATTGTTTAAGATAGAAATTTTGGTTGAGATTATGAAAGAAGATAAGGAAATGAAGATCAAAACATGACCACAGTTGATTAAAAGTCCACAATAAAGATGAAGGAAGAACCCTCTCAAACTCATAATGCAACCTAAAAATGCAAACTAACATGAAGTTTAATAATGCAAGCTACATGAAAATGCAAAGGTGTACTTGCAAAAGAGCAACAGTAACATAGGATTTTTGTGTTCATCATTCATTAGAGAATGTAAAAGAACTTATTTTCATCATTGGGCCATTATTAACAAACATTGAAAAATCACACAATCATCACTAGTCACAAGTGCAACTATGAAGATATGAATGTAATTTATATCGGATTGGAATGTGGAAAGATTCTAACATAAGCATCAAAGACATAAAGGTCAAGATGACTTTGATGTTAGCTTACCCAATTTAACGTAGCAAAACCATGCTCGCATCAAGGCATAGATGCCAAGATGACCATAAGAATGGTTGTGCAAAAAAAATCAAGGGTGATGCCTCAAATCTCCTAAGTGTTTCAAGGGGACAACAAGAGACACTCTAGAGTTTCAAGACCACACCCACAAGCAAAAAATAAATAAAAACATGCCCCATGTCCCAAGTCCTCTAGCGATAGATCATGGAGAGACTTATCAGACAAGGACACTTAACAAAAATCAATAATAGTCAGCACACTAAAAAAAAATCATGACATAAGCCAAGCATTAAGTGTTGTGTTTAAAATTTAAGTGTGTTACCTGATATTGAGTTCCGAGGATAAGGATCAAATGCTTGCAAGTAGGGAAGATCACATGATGATACTGGGTAAGACCAAACCAATAAGTGTTGAAAAAAACTCAATGTCAATGGTTGTATTGAAAAATACAATTGGGGTGGTGTTGAAAAACACCGTTTGCAAGGTGTCCTAAAGACTAACACATCCAAGAGACCAAAGCTAACATAGTTATGCCCCCTAGTCAAAGACCAATTCCAAACCAAGGCAACAAGGACAAGGCATGATGGAGAAAGGCTAAGTGTTGAGGACATGCGCTAAGAAATAGGGGTGCAAAGGCCTCAAGTAGCGCCTGTTTCCAGGTTTTCACCACTTGGATTTTTATTTTTATTTTTTTTCAGACTTTTTATAATTTTTTTTGTATTTTTTGCTACCAAGGCGCCTGTTTCCAGGTTTTCACCAAGGCACTTTTTTTCTTTTTATTTTATTTTTTGAACTTTTGAATTTTTTATTTTTATTTTTTTGTATTTTTGGAATATATAATTTTTTTGGAGATAGATCAAAATGCCTACTGCTAGGTTGTCACTAAGAAGATCATTTTTTCAAGACATTTTTCAATTTTTAGAATTTTTGCAATATATCATTTTTTGGATTTTTTAAATATATCATTTTTTTTTTGGATTTTTGAAATATATCAATTTTTTTGGTTTTTTTCAAGATCAATAAATATGTACAAATAATATACAATGCCCCAAAACAAAAACAAGGACGAAACTCTCAAGCATGATCACATCGTGCAGTCCCAATGTTTAGCAAGGTAGAGGACATGATGGAGCAACAAGCTGATAAATATGATGGATAAGCAAGGAATGTATGAAGCAAGTGAAAGTGATTTTCAAGGACTAGCTCCTCAAGAGTACCCAAGCTAGGGAAAATTGTCATGCAAAGCAAATTTGGACAATAAATGAAAGACCAACATAGGATAATTCACAAAAAATATAATGTAAAAGTGAGAAAGATGCAATCCAAAGGAGTAAACATGTCAAGAGGCTTCATAGCATCGTATTTTACTCTTTTTTATTAGATCAAGACCAAAGGGGTAAATGGGAAAAGGGTAGCAAAAGACTAGAATGAATGGAGGAAAATATATATAAAGGCTAAACATGAAAGGAATGAAAACAAGATAATCATAAGATAGCTCACAAGATAGCCAAATGTTTGTGTATAGGTCAACATTGTCAAGATCAAAGAGAGAAGATAGAATGGATGAAGATGTAGAAGAACTACGCATGATGCTTGATTGCCAGGTTTTCATCGTGGTACTTATCCAAGGTGCCACAAGGAAGTGGTTTTCACCATAGGATGAATTTATTTTTCTTTACTTTTGCTATCAAGGTGCCTGATTACCAAGTTTTCACTAAGATACCTTTTCAAAATTTTCATTTTTTTTTCAATTTTTTTTTAAAAAAAGTTTTTTTTTGAATTTTTCAATTTTTTTGAAGTTTTTTTGAAAGAAGTCAATCTTTTTAGATAATTCTCCTTTAAAGTTTAAACCATGACATACAAAGGAGTTGAAATGATATGCTCAAAGATGTTGATAGGGAAAGGAGGATGGAAGACAAAAATGGAGGATATGGCTTTATGCAAAGCGAGTGAGATTGGAAAATGGAAATGAAGGCAAGATCAATGTCAACACACAGCTTGAAGGGTGGCGAGAGGATGTAGAAAATGTGAATGAAGGAATATGTGAAGGAACATGATGAGTGGATAGAAGAGGTTGTGGTTTAGGCATATGGAATAGAAGAATTCTTTTGGAAGAAGATAAAGTAGAATTCTTTGGAAGCTTGAATGAAAACTTCAATTGTTGTTCAACATTAGACTCTCAAGAGAGACTTTGGAATCCATATAGCCATAGGCCTCTTTTCATTTCTTTTTGATGATTTAGAGATAAAATCTTTAATGATAGATTTTGGAACCCATACTTGTCTTATAAATTTTTTCTTAGATATGTCTTTTGTCTTTATGCCCCCATGTCGATTAGAGGAGACATGGTGGTCTTCTTTTTTATATGGATTCTTGAATTTCTTCTTTTTCTTGTATTGAACATTCAAGTTACTTCCAGAAGACTTGGGACTTGTGGAAGAAGAAGGATGATATGATTGGTTTAGGTGAGTGGGTGGATGAAAAGGACTTAAAGATATGCATCTACGTTGATCTTGAGGAAAGATAGGAAAGGGAGGGACGTAAGGACCCAAGATGGATGAAGAATTAGGAGAGTTGGGAGGGGAAAGTGAAGGGACATAAGGACCCAAGATGGAAGGAAGATGTGAAGCATTTAGTATTGGTGGCAGAGGTCGAAGGATGGATGTGGAAGATACAAAAGGGTAATCAATAAGTTCATCAACATCTATATGACAATCAAGGACATTAACATCTTTAGAGTGAGCATTAGGATTTTCAATAGGATCATGAGCATTTTGAATAGGAGAAACTTCTTTGGTAAGAGTATTTGAAGCTTGAGAAGACTTAGGAAGAGTAGAAAGTGGAAGGGAATATGGAGTGGTAGAACAAGAAGATGGAAGACTTTGATCTTGACAAGGATCTTTGGATAACATAAGCATAGAATTGTTCTCTTGATTTTCAATAGGCTCAACATTGGAAGTAACAACACCATTTTTAATAACCTTAATGGAAGTATCATCTTTGGAAGGAGCAAGTGTACTAAGGTCATTTTGATTGTCAATAAGCTCAGTGATGTAAGCAGCATCTTGATCTTGCTTAGGAGAAGACTTAAGACATGGTGGAATGAATGAGAAAAGGCATAAGGGATCAAAAGAACCATGAAATGTATCAGAGACATCGTGAAAATAATTGGATGACATGGAGCGTTCTTGATCTTGATCTTTCTTTATATTCTTTTCTTTATCATTTTTAGAGTCCTCTTGACATGAAGCCACTGCTAAGGAGAAGGAAGCATGTTGGAATTGTATGGAAGACTTTGGAATAGATGATAAAGGACTAGTTGAAGTAGTCATTATAGCACATGAAGGCTTAGGCTCTTTAGGTTTTGCATTATCAAAAGTATTTACAGCCAAGTCAAGGTTAGCTTGAGTTTCTTTAAGAGGTAACCTTTGAGGATAACTATAGGGAACCGCATGAAAAGCATTAGGATCTTTTTTGGATGAAGGATTGGTAGGAGATTTGAAAGACTCAGAATCTTTAGGGGATGTATGAATAGTGGAGGAAGTAGAAGATGGAAGGGAACCATCACGAGACAAAGATTCAACATTAACATGATCTTGCTCAAGAGTGTAATCTTTATTTTTAGCATGAGGGTTTTGAGAAGAGAAACTCTTATGGCATTGATGTTTTATTTCAGTTGAAAAAAATGCTCTCTCTTCTTCAAAAAATGCAGATTTGTCATTTAGGTATTGTGCACAAAGTTTATCAATGTTTTTTTCAAGATTCGAGTCATATGGATTCCCATTAGTATCTTTCTGTGACTCATCCCCTTTAAGCATAAACATAGGATTGGAAGGACTTTTAGGATGCGTAGGAATATAATAGTCATCGTTATCATAATCATTGTCACTATAGGCATTATAGATAGGCATATCACAAGACTTTTCATGTTGTTCATTATGGTCTATCTCAATAAGAGGAATAAGACTCTTGGTAGAAGTAGAAGAAGAATGATATCGTGAAGAAGAGGTAGGTGAAGACCTACATGAATGATATTTAGAAGAATCATAGTAAGACTTGGAATATGAAGAATGAGAATGATATTTAGAAGAATCATGACAAGACTTAGAAGATGAAGAATGTGAATGATATTTAGAAGAATCATGATAAGACTTAGAAGATGAAGAATTTGAATGATATTTAGAAGAATTAGGATAAGACTTGGAAGATAAAGAATATTTTGAAGAAGGATATTGTGATTTGATCTTGCACATGATCCTAGCAAAGGTGTCTGATTTATCCATTTTTTAAACCATTTTTGTCGCAAATGTTAGCATCCATGTATCTATTGGAGTGACAACACTTTTCAAATTCAAGAAGGAGGTGGATTTCATTTGAGCTCAAATGAGGATCCCTAAAAAGATATCCAAGATCCATGGTTCTAGAAGAAGAAGAATCAAGCATGAAAGAAGGGGAAGAATAAATAGAAGAAGGTAGACTATATGATAATAGGAGGAAAATAATCAAGAAGACATGAAGAAGAGGAAGAATGGAAATGGGAGATTAGAAAGACATGGAAGATGAAGAAGAAAGAAGACCAAGAGTCATTTTGGGAAATTTGATAATATTTGAGATCATTTGAATGTTGAGCAACATGTAATAGCACTTGTAATCAACATGAAAGAAAAGGTACTAGTTGATAGGATAACCCTAAAAAACATTGGTACCAAAATAAGATAGTAAAAGCTCTCACTTGTCCAAAAGAGATGTGATAAGATAAAATTTTGCAATATGCATAAACCAACACTACCACAAAGGTGCCCACAAATTTGGGTGAATACCCTAGCACATATTGACCAGGAGGATGATTTACCCAAATTATAATAATTAAAATTGAACTTTTATGAAAGTGGATGGACAAGAGATTACTAAGACTCTACAAGTGTAATATAAAAGGATCCAAGTGTATATCTTTCTCAAAAAGGATGGTTTCTAACTCACCAACTCCAAACAAGGTCTCTTGTGAAATCAATGACTACTAATTCAAGAGGTCAAAGCACAATAACCCAAGGTGCAAGTAGGCTTCTAACAATAGGGTAAGTAGCCTAATTCAAATTGGATCAACCTAGGTAGATTGAAAATAATAGGACAACAAAGTAGTTTGATCATAAAGTTTTGACTCAAGAACTCATATTTTGTTTATTTTAAATGTCCAACTAGATGCATCGATAGATTTCTAATCATGAACCAACCACGCAAGACAACAGTCAAGGATTTCAAGAAAATGTCTTCAAACAATGAGCAAGGGACAAAGCAACCTTGCACATGAATAGGAATAGTCTCATAGTATCAATCTAACCCCTTGAACCACTGTTGTGTATGTTCTCAAAATATTTTTCAATCACACACACAGTCTTAGAAAAGAAAATTTGGTAGCATTATGGTTCTTAGTAATGTTCAACTCTGCAACTTTTGCCATCTAGAGTGGGCGAAATCCAATCCTAGTGCACCGGGGTTTTGACATATTCCAAAAAATTAATCAATCGAAGATACTAAGGAGATCTGACAGCCCAACAAAAGACTACACCTATGAGAATTTCCCCCAAAAGGACATTTATATAGCAATTGCTACTACCACATCAAAAATGACTATTACCACTTGAGGTATTGTCAACGTGGTTGACCCAATAAAGGGAATGTCCACTTTGGTTTAACCCTCTCTAATCAACGCAGACTCAAAAAATTGTACCACATGGGGATTTGGTTTGAATTCAAGGGTTCCAAGTTTCTGATGTACCCAAAAGGGAACCGAGCATACTCCTCTAGCCTCTTCACCTTACCCAAACATCAAACAAGATTTTTTGACACACTAATTTGAAATTACCTCACCAACTTTTTGGAAAATCTAACAACAAACACCACCAATCTCAAAAGAGAGAAGACTAATGGATGTTGAGGACAAATCCAATCCGAATAGTAAGATAATAACAAATATCCTTCCCTACCTACAAGAGGATCCGTCGTCAAGAGGAGCTTCACATGTAAAACAAAAAAATGAAGCTCAGTCTCTCAAGATCTCTCAAATAGTTTTCATAGGGCCTACTTACTATGTGAAACACAAATGCGTGAAAGAAAATCTAGATTCAATTTTAAAGCCCCAAATGAAGTGTGAATCTATGAAAGCATGTAAAAACACTCAAGCCAAACACATGAGATGTTCATTTTAGTTCCAAATCTAAATATTTTAGAGTTCAAATAAAATACCTAGTAATCCTTGCAATGCATCTTTTCTTTGTTGTACCTTTTGTATACGCTTGAACGCTCACTCACAATGAACAAAGCCACAAACAAAACAAGCAAAAACAAGATATGCAATATATGTCCAACTCATGCAAAATTAGGGTTAGCTCTAAAAATCTGAATTTTAAGATTGATAATAATCAGTAAGTAACCCAAATGAAAGCCCACATCATGCATTGATTCATTGTAAAAATGAAATGCAAACTATTCATAAAATGCCTTTTTTTTCAATTGATTTTTGACCTAGTCATAAAGATTAGATCTACATGATATGAATTCAGATACAAAACTCAAAATATAGAAAAGTAACCCCTATCAAAAATTAGAGGGCTTTCCAAAAATGCAAGAATTTTGAAAAGATATTTTAATTTGTGCCCTAGGGAGTCATTTTATCAAAATAGATCAGTTTTTATAAATTGAATTATTGACCCCTAATATGATCTCTAAAATCAAAACATAAAGAACCAACTCTATTTAAAATTTAGAGAGCTTTTTGAAACTATACATTTTTTCAAAAAATGTGCTGATTTACTCCCAAAAATGATTTTTTAATGAAAAATAAAGGAAAAATAATTAAAAATTGAAAATGTTTTGAAATTTTTTTGAAAACTGGACCAAATCTTTTCAGAGATATCACCACCTTTCAAAACAAATTTCAGATCAAAATGCTTAGCCATTTGAAAGATATGATCAAATCTTTCAAATCGAGGGTTTCTTTGAGTCTACAAACAAATTTGCATAAAAACCAACAAGCAAAGGTGGGTTGCCCCATGGTGGGTGCCAAAAATGCATGCCTAAAATGTGGGCACACTACTATGGGTCATTATATCCAAGATTTCTCAAAAGTGAGGTCTCGAATGGCGACTCATAGCTCTCTATTCATGGAGTGCAAGGGTTTGCAATGGAGGCCCTAAGTTTTACCTAGTTCATGCCCATGCAAGTACACCATGAAATGAGAGATTCAAAGAGGAAAAGCAAGAGTGCTAGTCTCCGTGATCATCAAATATTTATGAAAATGAAGATGCAAGCTAATCTAAATGATAACAATGCAAAACAAAGCAAGATCTAATCTATGAAAGCAAATATGACTCTAAACTAATATGCAAATGCAATGATAAAATCCCATGATGAAAGCCATGGGTGCAAGAGAGAATGAGACAAGAAGATAAAAGTTTTCCACAAAAGCTTTAGCATTCAAAACTCCTTCTTCAAAATTTTCTCTGCAATCCTGCAGCATAACAATAGCATAATCATGGGTATCCAAAATGAGGAGAGGGCTCTCCCTTATAAAGAAGATTGGATGATCTAGATTGAGAGGAAAAAGATTTAATCAAGGGTGGAGAAATAATTATCCATGTGAAATAAGGATCCACCAATGAGAAAAGAGGAGTGGTTGAGAAGAAAGTGGAAAGATAAGTCCCACTTGGAAATATGTGCATTTAAGTGTAGAGAAATTAAATAAAAGAATTTATTTTATTTTTTCCATCAAAAAGAGATATTTAAGTGGGATTTTCATTTAATTAAAAGGGAGCAAGTTCTTTTAATTAAATAGGAGATATTTAATTAAATTAAAAGAGAGGTTTTTCTCTTAATTAATTAAATGTGGATGAATTATTTAATTAAAAGAGAGGTTTTCTTTTAATTAAATGGGGACTTATTTCATTTAATTAAAAGGAAGATTTTCTTTTAATTAAATAAAACTTAGGATAAAATGATCAACCTTAGAAAAGTACATAATTGAATTAGATTAAGGAAATTGATTTAATAAAGTATTGCAAACCATTGATTCAAGAAATTTGATAAATTGATAAATTGAATAATGGGGGCCCATAGTCTAGGCAATCATTTTAGGGTGCATACAACTAGTATTTATAAATTGTATTTTGAGTAGGAGAATCTTGGAGTGCTTTCTATGGGATTCATTTACCTTTGAAAAAATTGAGATCTTTCTATTTTATTGCTATTATCTGCCTTGTCTTAGATAAAATTAAATGATTTTATTTACTTTGGTACTAGTTTCATTTGTAGCACTTGTATGTGTTAGATTGATTGATATAGCATGTATCAAAGTTATCCTACCATTTAAGCATGTTTTGTTGATAATGATGGTGCAAAAGTAGACTATAGTTTGATTAAATTGCTAACCATGTAGGCTCTTTATATTTATGTTATTTACTTTCCTTGCATTTTTTGATTTCATCATGAGATATTTTCCCTAACCTCTTTCATATGATCTATTTTGATTAAGTAAAAATAGGTTTTAAAGGATCCAAAACCTTTTACAAAATAACGAGAGTCATGAAAGAAAAGCTTGAAGCTAGCAATAGAGTTTAAAGAAAAGATCAAAATAAAACAAACCTCCTAATAGAGTACAAAGAAACATAGAAATAGGAGGCCAACCAAAAAGTAGAGCTGAAAAGAACAACAAAAGGACAAAAAAAGACCAACACCTGAACAACTATGTATTCTTTATTAGGTCAGCAGTCTGGTCTGCCAAAATGTGTATATTCTCCATAGTGGCCATCACCTCTACCATCTTGTTCATATCCTCATTCTTCTTATAATGAGCTTGAGTTCATTTACTAGGACCCTGGTTGTTAGCCATAGAAGGGGAATCCTGTCCTTTTTCTTGCTCAAGCTTTTTTAGGAGACTGCTCACATTATCTACCATGGTTTTTAAGGAATTACTATTATTATCTGCCATTTGCTTGATCATCTTTTCAATGTTGTTCAGCTTGGTCTCCAGTCTAGTCACCTTCTTTTGATTATCACTATTGCCCTCTCTAGCACCCTGTTATTAGCTTCAATCTATGGAATCTTGCTCATAAGGTTTTTAACCTCTTCAACATTACCAATTACCTCAGAAAGCTGGTCAATATGTTGACCCAAAGTGTGCTCCCCTCTGGCCAGTTTTCTCACCTGCTCAACCTCCTTCCCAATTAACTACATTTGTTGTTTCAAAATGCCAATCTCCTTCAGAATGGACCTAGGATTTCCTAACAGGCCTTTGGTAGAGCCAATCTCTCCCTCAGCCCTATCAAAATCTAGATTTTGCACCTGATCCCTATAGTCCTCTCTTTCCAATGCCACATTCTTCATAGTATTATGGATCTTCTCCTCTTGAAATCTCATAGATTTTCACTTCCTCTCCATTCTGTGGGAAAGAAGTTCATCATTTGATGGAGACAAAGTCGTATAATCAATATTACCCTTAATGCCCTTACCCTTACCTCCACTCCTCTTCTTCTGATAATCTCTCACCATTTTCTCAACAAAATCACTTTCACAGTCAAAGTCACTCCCTACAAAAATCTTCTTCTTCTTCTAAAGACTACTCTCAATACCTCCTTTGAAATTCTTATTATCCCCCTCTGCATCATCTTCAGTGTTCGAATCATAACCTTTCTCTGGGATACTGCCCTCTATTTCATACTCCACTGCCTTCAAACTACCCCCAGGTTTATTAGCCTTTTTGGATTTCAAAACATTCATTATGAGAACCATAAGAACCTCATGACACACATGTTCCCCATTCAGATCATTTTGAATAGCTTGGATAGAGAAACTCAAAGATTGCCTCAAGTAAAAGGGGAAATTGATCCTTACATCATGTATAAAGTGAGTAACTAACATAAAATGATAACCATAGAGCTTTTTAAATTGGCCATCTAGAGTAAGGTATTCTATAATAACAAACAATACAAATCTCCAAGGTTGAGAAATAGAGGCAGGGTTGAAATATGAGTTACCAATTTTCACCAATCGGCTTTGCTCTTTTTTAGACTCCACGAATTTGTCAATAGCCCTATCTAACAACTTCCTATCCCAATAGAAGTTAATGCCATCCATATCCAACCCTGTGACTTTTGTAATTACCGCTTCTATCACCTCCATTCTCTAGTTTCCAACCAAAATAGAGTCATCCTGCCATGATTTGATGAATTGTTGTGTTATGGCAGGATTTTTACCTTTGAGCCTTTCCATAAATCCAGTAAAATTTCCATGCCTTAAAATGTCCCAGACCTCCTCTTTCTTCATCCATTCCTTGTAGCTTGCAGGTTCCACTCTCTTCCTTTTACATTCCATATTCTTCCCTGCAATGTCGTCGGAGAGCTTTCTCTATAAAACCCTATACACACTGTCACCAAAATGAAATTTGAATTCAAAAGAAATTTTGGAAATGACAACCCATAATCTATGTGAAATAAACTCGACATTTGAAAAATCATCACCCACCAAAACTCGATATTGATCAACACATAATTACAAATCTTTGACATAATCATTATTAAAATGTTTTTCCCTACACCTCAATTTATCATAATTGATAAATTGGCAACCATCACCAGGTAATAGATCATTATTATCCCAAATAAATTTTTGATCACTTGAGTATGCCACGTTAGCAGCCCAATCAAAAGCACAGTTAGCTTCCCTAAAGTTATGGGTAATAATACATATATCAAAAGATTTGATAATATTACTAGCCCAGAAAATAATATTGCTAATAGTCCATGAAGGTTTAGTAATATTATTGAGATAGTTAATGATATTGAGAGAGTCTCCTTCCACCCAAACCTTCCTCAAATTTAGACTCTTATCATAAATAAGACCATGAAGTGTGACACAAGGTTCGGCCACATGATTAGTTTGACACCCAATAGGAATAGCCATACATCCCACTTTCTCACCATAAAAATTCCTAATAACAACTCCACAACCAACAATGTCTGGGTTTCCTTTAGAGGCCCTGTCAAAATTTATCTTGAACTAATCCACTGGTGGGCTATCCCATCTAGCATTATCCCTCAGATTAGGGTCTTGGTTGTCCTTACATAAGCTCCCAAGGTTCCAATTTTGGATCACCCTATCTTCCCAATCATTGTGAGGTTGCTATCTAGAACCAATATCTTTGATATTCTCTATAATTAGAGCCTTTATTTTGCAAAAAAATTGATCTACACTAGATTCCACACCTCTAAAGACCCTGTCATTACGCTCCTTCCAAATGCCCTAACAAAGATGCTTAAGAATAAAATCCCACGGTCTTAAAATAAAAACATTCTTAGAAGGGGGTTTCCAGCTAGAAAAGAAGATTTTTATAGTGGCTAGAAATATCCAAACCATATTCAGCAAGTTACACACCTTATCTCATAGCATTTTGGTAAAGGGCAATGCAAAGTAATATGGTTGACCGATTCACAATCATTATTGCAAAGAACACACTTATTAATAATGATGAATCCTTTCTTCTATAAATTTTCTAAAGTCAAGATCTTATCTTACAAAAGAATCCAAAAGAAAATATTAATTTTAGGTGTTAAACCTTTCATCCAAGCCTTAGCCCAACAAGGTACTTGATGCAAATCAAAATAGTTAGCATAAACTGAGGAAATAGAGAAAATTCCACTAGGATCAGGCTTCCATATTAGTTTATCCTCCTTCTGACTTAAAAAGATAGCATTTGGACTCTTGTTAAGGTCAACCAAGTTTTCATTCACCCTATTGAGGTCCACTCACATATCATTTCTCATATAATCCACCATAGAAATACATAAAAGATCCTTTCATTGCTCCATATAATTATTCCACCTTGGATCCTCACAAAGTGGATGATCTAAAATCTAAGTATCTTACCAAAAAAGAACCATTCTTCCATTGCCCACCTTCCATCTGACCCCTTTCCTTATTATGTGTTTGAATTCCTGAGCATTTTTCCAGATCATGGATCCCCCTTGCCCCAAATCACTATGAAGGAATTGATTAAAATCAATGTTGTTGTATTTGTCAGCCCAAATATTCTTCCATTCCCCTTCCTCTTTGTGCCATCTCCATAAAAGTTTGGCCAATAAAAATTCATTCATAGTTGTAACTCTTCTTAGACCAAACCCACCCTTATTAAGGGGCATACAAACTTTCTCCCAAGCAATCAAAAGTAACCTTTTTTTAATCTTTGTACCTATCCATAAAAAGATCTCCTAATTTTTTCAATAGCCAGAGCAAACTTCTTTAGAATTTTCAAAACAGTCAAAGCATAAAGTGGGACACTCTAGAGGATATATTTCAAAACAATAACCTTTCTAGCCTGGCTAAGGAGGGAGCCTTTCAAGCCAGCAAGTTTCAAGTGAATTTTGTCAATCAATGGACTCCAAAAACTATCAGGAAAGTCCAGACCCAGAGGTAATCCCAAATAGGAACTAGGGAGAGAGCCAATCTCACAACCAATAATCTTTTGAATTTTATTTTTCCTAGGCTCATTGACATTAATAAAGTATATCACACTTTTTCTCTAGTTAATAGCTTGTCCAAAAGCTTTCCCATAATCCTCCAAGGCTTTTTTGAGATTTCTTGCATTTCTAATCGTGGCCTCTCCTATAATAATAGTCGTCATCAAATTATTGGTGAGAACATATCAAAGTTGAGGAGGAAAGATATAAGCCCACAAAGTCCCCCTTCATCACCATTTTTTCCACAAATCTCCCCAAGCATTCAACCAAAATTATAAAAAGAATAGGAGAGATCGGGTCCCCCTGTCTAAGACCTCTTGAAGCTTTAAAGAAAGGGGTAGGAGATCCATTAACAAGCACCAAAAAAGTAGTAGAAGAGACTGACATGTATATCAAATTCCTAAATCTCTTATTAAACCCAAATGCTTCAAGACCATGAAGTAGGAAATTCCAATCCACTCTATCATAAGCTTTGGAAAGGTCCAATTTAATAAGAAACCCTTCTTTCTTAGACAATGAAAGAGAGTGAATATTTTCATGCACAACAATAATGGAGTCCAAAATCTGTTTACCAGGAACAAACCCATTTTGTTGTCTAGAAATAACAAAAGGAAGGAGAGGCAAAATTTTGAGAGTTAGCACTTTAGAGATAATCTTATAAAAAGAATTACAAAGGCTAATAGGCCAAATTGATCCATACTATCTGCTCCTGACTTCTTCAGAATAATATCAATGAAAGTACCATTCACTTCTTTAAGAATATTCCTAGATCCAAAGAATTCCTTAACCCATTACAAACATCAGTGCTAATGATATGCCAAAACTTATGAAAGAACAAAAAAGGAAACCCATCAGGTCTTGGGGCTTTATCTCCTTCAAAAGAGAAAACAACCTTAGCAATCTCATCAACAGAAGGGATAGAGGTAAGAGAATTATTCTGATCATTAGAAACATAATTTGGAATACAATCAAGAAACAAATCCTTCTTAGCCATATCCAAATTAGGTACACCTTGGAGCAAGTTACTAAAAAACTCCACAACTTCCCTTTTAATAGTCTCCTCATTCTCAGTAACTCCCTCTTTTGTATTAAGCTTAGAAATTCTATTAGCCATCCTATGCTTCAAAGTAGTCATATGAAAATACTTAGTATTTCTATCTCCTTCCTTCAAAAAAATCTTTTTGGATTGCTGCCTCCAAAACATCTCCTCCTTGGAAATGATATCATGAATCTCAATTAGTTTTACACTTTCCTCCTCCCTAGAGACAGCCTCATATCTATCCTTCTAAATCTTATCTTGTATTTCTTCTAGTTCCTCCAAAATCTTAGTTTTATTCTCAAATTTATTACCAAAGGTTTCTTTGTTCCATTTTTTGATGTTTTTCTTGACATTTTTTAGTTTGGTTGCAACTTTAAACATAGTTGTACCTTCCACAGTAATACCCCACCACTCCTTTATGAGGTTCTCTAGGTTTGGATGAAGAGTCTACATTTTTTCAAACCTAAAGGGGAAATTTCTCTGATAATTAAGCTTATTAGCCACAAGGAAAATTGGATAATGATCCAAACCCAAACAAACTTGAGCACTAAGAGAACATTTGTAATTAAGGAACCAATCATTACTTACAAGAGCATGGTCCAACCTAACCTGAATGAGATCATTTCTAGTTCTTTTGTTAATCCAGGTGTAGTCAAACCCATGCAAATCAAGATCATGAAGAAGATGATTATTAATAAAGTGTTGGAAATATTCAAGACTATGCTAGGTTACTGAGAGTGGAGGGGTGAATCAGTAACATCAAAAACTTTACCAAATTTAGATCTTAATTGTAATTATCCAATAACTATTTAATTCATTAAATTAGATCTAACTACATGCATGAGAAACTAAAAACATAAAACATTCATGGCACTTGAACACAATAATTTGGTGACCCAGAAACCTACCAAACATAAAGCAAAACTGGGGTGGGGATGATACCCACAAAACTTCAATATTGCAACATAAAGTTGGCCTGTTAAGGCTTACAATGATCACTTCTAATGATCTGCCCTGTTAGGAGCAATAAGGACTGCTACGTCCACCTTGTTAGAGATTTTACAAACATATAATGAAGTATGCACTTGGTAAAGAGATTTTACAAAAGACTGTTAAGTTTACCTTGTTAGAGGATTTGGATTAGTTCACCTATTAGAATAAAATAGTAGATCTCTGACTTACAACTTGATTTTCTAATAGAGATTCTTTGAAGTACTGATCACCTTTATCTGGTGGATATGACTTTGTTGCTCCTTTTTTGATATGGCCTTACAATATACTTTGTTGCTGATTCACATTTGCATCCTTCTTACTCTTTCATCATTTCATGGTTTCTTCCTTTTTCTCATACACACTTTCATATATTTTCCATTTCATGGATATGATACAATAAATTACATATATATATATATATATATATATATATATTTGGCCAATATACAAGTTAACAAGAATATTAATAAGTTGGCTCAAATGAAGACACTCCGGTTCTAAAGATTGACTTGGTAAAGTTCTAATACACGGTGTCCATTGTCACTACTCAACATCGTCATGCATTCGATAGAAGTAGAAGATCTGTCCATACTAATCATCTCAAAGTAATCCCGAACTTGGTATGCACTAGTGACTTAGTAGATACTATGTAACTTGGTAGAAATTAAATTACTCATTTACCATGACTTCACTTGGTAAACACATAGCTTGGTTAACACTTACTTCACTTCACATGAACTGCTAGCTTGATTGAAACTATGAAGCTTGGTAACCACTGAACTGCTCAAATTGAATTGCTAGACTTCACACTGCTTGATTCTGCATGGTTTGAATTGTTAGACTTCATACTAATTGAATTCACTTGGTAACCACTGGGATGCTCAGTAGGAACTGTAAAGCTTGGTGGCTACTGAATTACATGGAAAACACTATAGATTGTTCAATGAGCTTGGTAGCCATACACAATCTGAATAAGTGTTGTCACTAATAACAAACTTGACTTAATGTCAACAATCTCCCCCTTTGGCATTAGTGACAAAAACACTTATCATCCAAAACTCATGTACATCACAATGTGATACTGGTTCGGTGTCGTATACTTTTTTTTGAGATTTTTAAAAATTTGTCTTTATAAGTATATATAGTATACAATATCTAAAAATTCAATACTTTCCTTTCCTTTACATGATTCTCCCCCATACAATATACATACTAAGTGTCTTTCTCCATATATACATACTGTCTCTCCCCTTTTTTGACAATAATGTCAAAGATTTATCCAAAAATTATTTACATAGAGACACCAATATAAGAAAGAAAATCATAATGTACCTTAAGTATGGGTGCTAAAGTCTTATCCCAATTTTCTTGCAAACCTTTGCACGTATGTAGAGAAATTTGCACTTCTACAAAGAGTTCTATCATGTGGTCTGCAATGGAGAAGTTGTTATCATGGATCAATGTTTTTGAGTAAACAATGTGCTTCTGCATTGTATCCATGACAAGAAGGATCATATTTTGAATATCTATCAGTGAAGACCAAATCCTTGCTTCTTCTCTCAACAACTTTGCCTACATATCTAACAAGAATCTAATTTTCACATGATGTCTAGAGCTTGAACTAGGGTCAAGTTGCAATTGCTGTACACTAGCCTTTAGATCTTCATCAATCTTTGTTAGTTTGCTCTTTATTTCCTTTGTGAACTTGGTAACATTACATAATTTTCCAAAAAGTGATGTTACATTTGTGCAAGAGTTTTCAAGATTGGTCAAAATTGAGGAAAGCCCTACTTGCTGAATGGCAATTTGTTGAGCAATGTGCTCAAGCACTTTGTTATCAAATTTCTTCTCTACTTTCTCAATCAATTTGTCTTGACCACTTGAGTCCTCATTAAACTTCTAGACTGCCTCTTCCAATTGAAACAAAATGTGTTGAGAAGTATCAACTTCAACACCTATAACCTTAGTCAAAATATTCTTAGCATCTTCTATGATTTTATATTCTCTATCTCTTTCCTCTCTCAATTTCTTCTATTTTGCTTTATTTTGGAGGAGTTGACTAGCTATTTGTATTTCATCTCTAGTGGCATTATCAAAATCCCATTTTGCAATCTCAATCTCTTCATCTAGGTCAATATCCTCCTCTATCTCCTTTCCACTCAAAAATATTGTACTTGGTTGAGCCTTAGGTTCCATTGCCTTTGTACTTATTGCCTTAGAATTTAGAATGGAAAAAATAGTAGATAGTAGGACTAGCTGTGAAAACTGATATAGTACCAATAGAACGAATATTGATTGGTGTGCTTACTGAATCTAAAACTGAAGTACTTATAGAAGTATCCAAAGCTGTAGAAGTCAAAAATGTAGAATCCAAAATTGTAGAACTTGAAACTATACTTACTACTAAAGAACACAAAATCATAGAACATACTATACTCATTGTTGATGATGCTAACTTGGGAGCTGAAGAAGAGGGAGGCTACAACTCAGTATTGCTGAGCTGTGAGGGAGTGAAGAGTGATTGAACATTTGATGTATCTACTATGGTCACAATCAAAATTTCTAAAGCTATCTCCGAACTTGATGCAGCCACTAATTTTCTTGGAGAGTGAGGAAGTGAGACAATGATTATGACTGCTATCTTCATAGGATCAATCTCCTCATCATCTTCTTTGTCTTCCATGGTAGCTTCTTCCTCTTTATCTTCTTCAACTTCTTCATTGTCAAAATGTATTGGCTCGAAGTATGTTTCTTCTTCATCATCATCACTATCATCATCCTTGACTTCTACTAGGAAGTCACTTTGTTTATGCAAGTGATAAACATTCTCCCACATACCTGTGGCATTCTTGACTACATGCTCTATATCCTTTGACAAAATTAAACAAGTATCAAATCTAAGAGTCATCTTGTCTTTATTTTTCTTCATAGATTCTTTTACCTCAGCATTTGTGATACTCGGTAACAATTGCCTTAGGTTTTGTTTATAGATATCTCTTTCTGTCTATGTAGTTAAGTCCCATCTTGGTTTTAACTTCTCTAATAGTTCATTAGCAATATGAGAGGCTATCTGATCAGGGGAATACTTCCATTTTCCCATCTTGGTTAGCACCAATTCTTCAACTTGTTTATTCTCAACCTCTGTCTTGGTTTCATACTTTAATGATTTGAAGTTGGTTATGCCTGCACCTTCTTCCAATTGTTTCAGTTTTTCCTGGAAGGTGGGAGGAGGCTTGATAAACACAACTTCATTGCCTTTCTTCCTGGATCTCTTAGTGAACATTGTAGTGGATGGCTTGGGTGGCTTGGTGATGATCACCTTGCCTTTCTTCTTCACTGGCTCTTCTTCCTTTTCTAACTCTTCTTCATTCTCTACTTCATCATCATCTTCTCCCTTACCCTCGGTCAACATAAGAGGTGTGTTGGTTTTGAGTTTTGCTATTCTCCTCTTGCCTTTGTTAATGGCCTATGGAAGCTTGATTTCAAGCTCTATTCTCGCCTTGGCCTCATCATATGTTCCAAAGTATGGTGCCTTTGGATCAATATGTTTGTTTATCAAGGCTTCAATTATGTCATTTGCTTCATCAATGTTCATCTTATAGGGAAGGGGTTTTACCCATACAACTCTAGGTTTCACTACCTAAATGTAGACTTTGTCACTGTCTACCATGAAACAAACATCATCTTTGTAAACTTCAACCAATTTCCTAGGAATCCTGAATCTATTATTCATTTTCTCCTTGAAGACATCAAAGTAATTATCCACTATGATGACAAAATTCTCACCCATTTTGCAATATACTCATTAATCTGATACAAAACTGGCACATCCTTTCTCCATACGACTGTATCTTTAGAAGGGAAAAACTTTTGAACATAGAAAAATAGACATGTCAACAATGAACTAAATTTGCAAGGGTTGTTCTTAGATGTCCTAATACTTTCCATATTTTTGTTAAACTATTTCAACAAGTCTACAAGATCGTATGACAAATTATTCTTCACAACCTTGAATGCCAAGTCTATTTCTTCACACGACACACTATTTAGATGACTAGAATTATAGATCTTGTGAGCTATCACATGTATGCCAAATTTTAGTTATGCATCAGTTATACTACTAATCTTCGTACTCTGTCATCCCACTCGGCTAGGGTTTTCTTCTCTAACTCCACCTAACCTAGGGTTTTAGTAGTTTTGGCTTTGGAGAGCATGGGAAGGCTGATGATGCAATGAATCATCTTCTTAGTGATCAAAACTAGTCACTCAAGCCATAACTGACCATTGTGAACTTAGCTTAGGATGTATCTGATCCATTTGATTTGGAAACTTCAAGGCAGGTGGGGAATGTGGGTTAAACCCATATCTTCCAAGTGCTTATGTTCGAGTTTAAGAATTCCATTCACACACAATCCACCTAGGGCATCATCCATCTCTAAGGTTTAAATTTCTTGAATTGCACACTTAAAATGAGTTTGAATATCATTAATGAGTAGTACACTAGGATGGATCTACGATTGTGCTCCATTTGGATTGAGGGTTTCAGTAATTATTCGCACAAGTTTGAAATCTGGTGGTTTCCATTTGACTCCTTGGACCAACATTTCTGACCCTTTCTTTTCCTTTCTACTACTTGATGCTACCATGGCTACTTGATAGGTTATGGAAAAATTTGAAAGACTTTACTATAAATTTTGCTTGAAGTCAGTTAATCGCTCTACAATTCGCTCGATCACAATATACTTAAAATTTTTGGTGAAAAATGAATTTGATTTCCTACCTTTTGATATCACTTCATCATTAATACTTGGTATGAAGATAGCTATGATGAAATCATTATGCATGACACACTATCATCCACTATCTATTCTGATCGCTCGGTGAATACTTCATAACTTGATAACCAAACATGTGAGACTAGTTACTCCCGACCTTGCTTGGTAGAGTACATGATCCAACCTTACTCGGTAGAGAAAGTAACTCAACGAAAAATAAAATTGATCTTATTTGATCCCTTTGTATCTTCAATACTGATTTGGATCTTTGCTTCCTTCCAATTTTGGAATTGTTTGGATGTGATCATGATAACACAGTTCTAGTTCTTATTTAAGAACTTAGTTGAAAATGGTGGAGTCACCCACTTCTTGAGTGACATGACCATCATTACTTGGACTAGCTTCCTTGGTGGATTTAGGAATCCATTGCTACCTCATTTTATTTCTAATGTTGTCTATTTTTTCTTTCTTTTCATCTTCAATTCCACCTATATTCATGCAATTCTTGGCTAGATGACCAAGTTTTGTACAAGTGAAACATCTTATCATGGTATCTATCTTCCTTGTGTGATGTTTGACACAGTTCATGCCAATGTGTCCATACTCTCCACAGTAATGACATCTACACTAGGTGTTATAGTCCCAACCAAATATTACTTTCACAATTTGCTCTGCTAGATTGAATGACTTAGTTCTGTAGTCTAATGCCTTGTGACCTTGTTTCTTGCATTTGTGACATTTTCCTTCAAGTTTTGGTTTCTCTTTACATTCATTATCCTTGTGACCATGCTGATTGCAATTGTAACATTTACCATTGAATTTCTCTTTACCATTACTCTAACATTTGTTCAATGTATGACCTATCTTACCATAGTGATTGCAAGTAGATCTTTGATTCCTTTGAGCACCTTGTTTGGAGGATTCACCTTCTTCTTTGTATCTAATTCTTGCTTTACCTTTTTGTCTATAGATATTTTTCTCATTTAGTTGATTCAATTGATTCATTTTTTCTTGGGATTTCATCATTCTCTCATTGATTTTCTTTCTAGTGTTTAGGTCATTTTTCAATCTTTCACTGATTTTCTTTTCAGACCTTAGATCACTTCTTATTCTTTCATTGATTTGTCTTTTTGAATTTAGATCATTTCTTAATCTTTCATTGATCTGTCTTTGGCTCATGATTTCTTCATTTGCATCAAAGATTTGATCTATAAGATTTGCATGTTGAAGGGATTGGTTTTGGATCTCATTGTTTCTTCCATCCGTTTCTTCTTTCATCTTGTTCCTTTGTTCCAAGATTTCACATAGCCTTACTGATTGAATTTCTTGTTCTCTTTTGAGCTTTCTTATTTCTTCTTGTAGGGAACCATTCTTCTCTAAGAGTTATTTGATTGCATCATTTGCTTCATCTAAACTACTTGAAGGGAAAAGGTCTTCAATCTTTTCTTCAATGTACTGATGATCATTCATTTGATTTGCAAGTTCCTTCCTTATTTTCAGGGATTGGGAATGTTGCTCCTTAGCTTTCTTGAGTTTTGCAATGGCCATTTATAGATCTAGCTTTTGATTGTCAATTGCCTTTTCAAGTCTTAATATCTCCATTGTCCTTGATCTTTGCTCAATCTATCAAGCTTTATCTTGAGAACCACAAGCTCTGATACCAATTGTTGAAAATATTCAAGACTATGCTAGGTCGCTGAGAGGGGAGGGGTGAATCAGTAACCTCAAAAACTTTACCAAATTCAGATCTTAATTGCATTTATCCAATAACCATTTAATTCATTAAATTAGATCTAACTACATGCATGAGAAACTGAAAATATAAAACATTCATGGCACTTGAACACAATAATTTGGTGACCCAAAAACCTTCCAAATAGAAAGTAAAACTGGGGTGGGGATGATACCCACAAAACTTCAATACTGCAGCATAAAGTTGGCCTATTAAGGATTACAATGATCACTTTTGATGATCTGCCCTGTTAGGAGCAATAAGGACTGCTAGGTCCACCTTGTTAGAGGTTTTACAAACATACAATGAAGTATGCACTTGGTAAAGAGATTTTACAAAAGACTATTAAGTCTACCTTGTTAGAGGATTTGGATGGGTTCACCTATTAGAATAAAATAGTAGATCTTTGACTTACAACTTGATTTGCTGATAAAAATTCTTTAAAGTACTGATCACCTTTATGTGATGGATATGACTATATTTCTCCTTTTCTGATATGGCCTTATAGTATAATTTGTTGCTCATTCACATTCACATCCTTCTTACTCCATAATTTTATTCTTTCTTCCTTTTTCTCATACACACTTTCATATATTTTCCATTTTATGGATATGATACAATACATTACACACACACACACACACACACACACACACACACACACACACACACACATCAATCCAATTTGCAAAATTATAAAGTCGGCCAATATACAAATTAACACCAATATTACAAAGTCAGCTCAAATGAAGACACTTAGGTTCTAAAGACTGACTTGGTGAAGTTCTGATATACGACATCCACTATCACTACTTAGCATCATCATGCATTTGGTATAAGTAGAAGCTCAATCCATACTAATCATCTCAGAGTAGCCTCGAACTTGGTCTACACTGGTGACTTGGTAGATACTATGCAACTTGGTAGAAACTGAATTTCTTGTTTACCATGACTTCACTTGGTAAACACATAGCTCAGTTAACACTTACTTCACTTCACATGAACTACTAGCTCGGTTGAAACTGTGAAGCTTGGTAACCACTGAACTACTTGGGTTGAACTGCTAGACTTCACACTGCCTGATTCTGCTTGGTTTGAACTGTTAGACTTCATACGAATTGAATGCACTTGGTAACCGCTGGGATGCTTGGTAGGAACTGTAAAGCTTGGTGACTACTGAATTACATGGCAAATACTATAGACTATTCAATGAGCTCGGTAGCCATACACAATCTGAATAAGTGTTGTCACTAATAAAAAACTTGACTTAATGTCAACATAAAGTCCATAAGGTCTAATCTATTATCCAAATTCGTCTGAATACCTCCCCATTTTTTAGCTTCTTTTAGAGGGGTGTTGAAGTCCCCCATAACAATCCAGTTCTCATTATCAAAAAGCTTTCTCTAGTTAGAAATTTCTTCCCAAAGAGCCTTTCTTCCCCACTTTGAATTGGGAGCATAGACATTAGTAAGAACCCAAATGAATCCATCCTTGGAGTTAGTAAATCTAACAATCATCATGTTTATATTCTAAGAGATAAGATCTCCTTGAATCCACCTATTAATCCAAAAAATTGCCATACCTCCTGATGCTCCCTTAGAATCATTCCCTATGATCTTCCCAACCCTAAAAATTGGAAGACCTTCCACTTTTACCTTCAGCATCTTAGTTTCTTGAATAACCAAAATATCTATCCTGTTATCCCTAATCATATTTTTCAAAATGTCATGTTTGTGAGGATTATTTAACCCTCGAATATTCCAAGAGATAATCTTCATATTTAATGAAAATGTTTTGATTCAAGCATAGTCCTTTGACTACCATCTACAATACTTCTATTAATCTTAGCAGTTCTTTGTTGCATGTTAGAATGTCTTCCCACTAGAGAGGGGGAAGAGCCAACATCCCCATTCTTGAGGATCAACCCTATAGGTGTTGAGGAAGGAAAACAATCTCTACTCTTTTTATATTTAGAATCCCCCTCTTTTGATTCTAGGTTTGAGGATGTACCAAAGATGCCCCCTTTCTTATTCCTGGATTTGATAGTAGCAATCTCCACTTCCTTTTTATTATTACCTACTCCTTTCTTCTTGGTTTTAGATTGTTTACCAGTTGGGATCCAATCAAAACCAAAATTCTCCTCCTCCCACATTGCTTCCTCCTCTTGTGAAATAGTTAAGAGATCCTCTACATCTTCTTTGACAAAGCTGTCAACTAGAACAACAACTTGAGCTGGAGGTTCATTACTCTCAACACCATACAGATCCTTATGGATTAACCCATGACCACTATCCTCCCCTTTCTTGGGGTAATTCTCTTTTCTTCCTTGGGTCTTATCACTTCAGTCACTAATAGGATTTAGTAGTTTAGCTTGAACTATAACCTCAATCCCTGACACCAACTCCTTAACTCCCAAGTTAGGTTGAGGGACATCCATACCTAAAGACTCACCTCCACTCTTAGTAGTCTCAACAACCCCACCTGAGAGATCATCTCCACTCTTAGGATTCTCTGTATTATAGATCTATTCCTGTGGGAGAGCATCCATAGCCAAGGACTCACCTCCACTCTTAATGTTCTCAAAAAACTTGTTTTGTGCCTTTCTCACCCACACTTTCTTGACCTTCGTAGGTGCCCCCTTCAAAGAAGTGAAATTTTTAACCTAGTGGCTAGAATTTTTACAATGAAAATAGGTGAAAGGAATATATTCATACTCAATATGTTGATTCCAGATACCCAACTTAGATTTGAGCGGGATATATTCAGGCAAGTCAGTACCCTAGAAAACCCCAACACAAAACTTGGCATAGTTCAATCTTCTCCGAGAAACCATCACATGATCTAGTGAAAGAAACTCCCCAAAGGTGCTAGAAATGCCCTAAAATAGATCCACTACCCAAAACTCAAGTGGGAGGCCAGTCAGTCAAATCCAAACAAGGGCTTGAATAGAGGCATCATCCAAAGAGTATAAATTCGGAGTCCATTTCTGCAATATCAAAGTGATCTATTACCTAACCAAGCACAAAGGGAAATAATGAAGCTTCATCCTACCTAATTATAAATCAGTCACCTCCTCATCCAAATTTACCTATTCTTTCACAACTAAGACCCGATCTACAAGGATTTTTTTATTTCCCATTCTTTTGGCAATATTAATCAAACATTTTAGTTTGGTGACAATTTTTATTCTGTTGGCTGGATGTGAAACAAAATCATGTCAATAGAATCCTCATATGTTCTAAAGATATATTTATTTCTCAAAAAAGATCTCATTCCTTCAAAGGGAAGCTCAAAGTGGTGATCCATGTATGATTATTAGCCTGTACATTATTTATGGCTCTCAATGCAACCTATAACCACAAATGTTTTGAAGGTAGAAAAATTGGTCTTAATGTAGGGGAATAACTTTCTTGTTCAAGTATTGGATCCTTTTGCATTTAGGATATGTTTCCAAAAACAAGTTTTCTAAATCCTCACTACAATGATTGACAATATACGATCAGGTTAAAAAGTTTGAAACAACTGAGTATGAATCTATAAAAAGAGACCAATAACTTCTTGTTCTCACAAGAAAATATGGATAATTAGTTATTAAATGCATTATCATGAAGGATATTATATGGGAAAGAACATTTCATTAAGCTTAAAAGAATGGCCAAGAAAATATATTGAGTATCTTATTGTTAAATTATTTAATTTATTGATGATGAATTATATATTATAAAAACAAGAAGTGAAAAGAGTAAAAAAGTTATAAAAATTTACTCTTAATGAATTAGTTATGGAGATCGAGAAGCTGAGTGGTTTTATGAGAGTATATCTTTACAAATATTTCATGTTGGAAAAAGGGGAACAAGGTGTCTATAAAAGACAATATTTTCTATTGGAAAGAGGTTTTGGGATTCTTTTTCTAGCTAGAAGTTTGTTGGCTATAGGGAGAGGAATTTATTTTCCATTTTTGTGATTATAATAAGAGAATGGGGAAATTATATTTGGTTTTGCAAACTTCCTCATGAGGTAGGGGTGAAAATAATATGATGGTTATTTTTATTTGTGTTTTAAAATAAAAAGAGATACATTTTTTATTCTGAAGATGTAATTTTCTAAATGAAATTAAACTTTGAAAAAACTTTGCCTAGCAAAAATGATGAAAATTTTGAAGAAAGCAGCAAATGTGATTAATCTTAAATACAAACCTCCTTTAGACTATACGATGAATCAACATCAAACGATAGGACAAAGTGCTTTGCATATCAAAAATCAATTTAATACACTTTCTGTGATCCAAGAAAAATAACAAGCTTCACGCAGAACAAAATGCAGTCATTCATAAAAACCAAAATAGAAACAATGATCATGAGTGGAAGATTGGAGAAGGTAAACATAATAAGTCTACTTCAAATCAAAGAAAGAAAAGTATTCAAATATCTCAACCCATCTAGGTCTTAGAACCTAATAATATACCTCTAGGATCTTTGAAGCCATATCCAATTCAGTCACAAGTCCTAGCAGAAAAGCATAAATCATTTGTGTCTATACTGAAAAGCCCTACTGATAGATCAATCAAGACATCCCCAATACTAGTGTATATTCCCCCACATCAGAAAAAGCAATTTGATTTAAATAAATGAAGTTAAAAACCCTAACAAAAGAAAAACTAATAGTGTTGAAAACATTGAAACAATTATCATCAGCAAAAATTATAGTGAAGCAAAATGGCAGGAATGCTCTGATCTAGGCATCTATACAATATGGAATGGTCCAACAAAATACAGAACCAATCTACAATGGAACCTAGCAAAAATCTGTGGAGCAAAGGTAAGTAACATAACTCCTCATGTAAATCAATATTGGTATCTACAATGTCTGGATATTAAATTTAGGAATGCACTATTAGAAATATCCAATTGTTCTTACAAAGGGCGTCCTATTAATTTTTTAGCATGGTAGCCCAATTTTAATAAAAACTATAATAAATAGAAACAAGAAATTAAATGGCCAGAATGTGCAAACATTCTATCACAATTAAATGACATCAACATAATAAGAAGAATAGGGCAATCTCTAGGAACTTTAATAGGATTCAGAGTCATAAGATTCTTAGTAAAAACATAACAAAGTGAATCCATAAATAGAAAAATCATAATAAACAGATCTATATATAAATTAACCTTTACTAAATATATAGGAGAAATAAATAAAATTATAGGAACAAACTTTAATAGCATAAACATCAAGAATAACTTAAAGAAAGTATTAAGGACAATTAGGAAAAGGGAGGAAAAGGTAGAAGAAAATAGGGAGAAAAGAAAATCAGAGAACAAAGGAAACCAAGACCTGAAGGAAACACAGGTCATTCAGGAGGATTAAAAGGAAAATTCAAGAAGAGAAGAAGATATAGAATATACATGGAAGACAAATACGGATTACCAACATTCAATAGAAAAATATAGAAATTGTAAAGACTGCAGAATAGAAAAGGAAACACTAGAAGAGATGGAGATCAATGTTAAAAAATTAAATATGCTTTCCCATGAGGTACTACTCCTACAGGATGATCTGGAAGACCAATTTATCATAGTAGATAGTAATCATATAGAACATAAAGGTAAGGCAACCTTGAGGTCAGATTCAGAAAAGGAAATAGAAAAAGGAGGAAATATAAAGTTAAAACCATTAGGAGAAGAGACAAATATGGGATAGAATGAAGAAAATTGCAACAAACAGTCATAAATAGAGACCAACATAGCAAAGGAATTAGAGGAAGAGGTGAATCAAGAACAAAATCAAATAAGGAACAAAGAAGAACCACTGGAGAAAAATGATTAGAGCCCTAATATCTAGCTAGCAAAATCAGTCTAATGGAGTAATGATACCATCAGGAAAAAATCATAGAAGAAAAGTTAAAAATTCTAGCAAACACTGAGCAATAGGAAGGATATGTTTGATTTGGATAAGGAAGAGACAAGTAGGATAGAAGGCAGAGGAGAGACAGAGTTATTGATACTAGTAGAGATAGAAAAAATATTTAGAGAAATAGAATAGAACAACAAACAAATAAGCAAGCAAGGAGAAGAATAGGAATATCAAAGAGAAGACTATTCAACATGGGGAAGAATTTGGAACCATTGTGGATAATTCCAACTAGGAAGAAGGACCAAAAAAAGATAGAATAGAGGGTGAGGGAAAAAATATAGAAGTGGAAGAATATCCAATAAACAACCAACTAATTAAAGAACTTTTAACTAAGGATGATCAGGAAACAGAAGAATATAAATTGCAGAAAGGGTAAGAAATCAACTAAATTTGGAAAAATTGGTTATATCCATTAATCAGGAAGGGCTGAAGACACCTAACTATGGAAAAAAAGAAGAAATGAGGACAAAAATCACTCAAGGAGCTTAGGGAGGCAGCAAGACAAGCAAAGGAACAAACTAAGATCAAAGAAATTCTACAAGGCAGGAAGGGGAAGAACCTTCCCAAGGACCAATGAGAATTACTACATGGAATGTTAGGGGTCTAAATGCCCCTAGCAAGAAACATTTATTGAAGCATAATCTAACACTATTTGAAACATAAATTCTATTAATTCAAGAAACAAAATTAAACAAAGCAGGTATTAAGTTAGGAGAAAAACTAGGAATTTGGAAATAAGAATTCAATAAATCCCATGGTGCGTCAGGACGATTATGAATAATATGGAATCACTTCCAAATCAACCTAGAATTATAACCTCAAATTCTAATTTGATGGGAAGGAGAGTCTTGAGTACAATAAATAATCTCTATATTATAGTAATAAATTTCTATGGGCCTACACTAACAACAGACAAATTAGTAGTATGGAATGAGATCAATACATTTTTTAGCACACTACAAAATGAAAACATTATCATTAGAGGAGATTTTAATGCAATATTAAAAAGAGATGAAAAATATAGAGGGATTCAGACAATATCAAGAGCAATAGAAAATTTCGGAGAATAGACAGAAAGAAATTCTCTTATAGATATTCCAACAAAAAATGGAGTATACACATGGAATAACATAAGGAAAGACTTTAGCTACATAGCAAAAAGACTGGACAGATTCTCTTTTAAAGGATATCTAAGTAGTCTAGAAAGAGAAATCAATGTAGAAATTCTACCAATAGTAGGCTCATATCACTTTTCGATAAAAATTGAAATCAAGGAACTTTCAAAACCTACCAGAAACCCATTTAAATGTGAAAAATTGTGGTTTATTGACAAAAAATTCATGAATAATATAAAAAATTGGTAGCAAGAAGAGCAAATTTAGGGCTCTAAAATGTTTTGTTTCATATCCAAACTAAAAATGATAAAAGAAAAGATTTCAAAATGAAATAAATTAGAATTCAAAAATACATTTAAAGAAAAGTTAGATATAGAAGAAAAATTGGAAAATTTAAACAAAGAAGTTATCAAAAAAGAAATGAACAATGAAATTTATCAGCAAGAAAAAGAAGACCTATTAAAACAAGAAGAAATTTTAGCTAAAGAAGAGGTGTATTAGAAACAAAAATTCAGGGACAAATGGATGGCAGAAGGAGATCACAACACCAAATAATTTCATACAAGCACCCTACAACATAGAGCCCATAACAATATAACAAAAAATCAAAAACTCACAAGGTGAGTTAACAGATAATCCAAATAAAGTAGCAGAAACTTTTGTAGATTATTTCAAAGATATCCTTAATAATTATGAAACTTCTAACAGAATAGAACAAGAGGAAATACTGAAAGCAATACCTATGGTTATTACAAAAAAAGATAATAAATCCCTTAATAAACCATTTACATTGCAAGAAATCAAAACCACTTTTTTTAATATTAACCCAAAAAAATCACCAGGACAAGATGAATTCCAAGCTTTCTTCTTCCAAAAATGTTGGAAAATAATAGGAGTAGACTTGTGGAAAGCAATTGAAGCATCAAGAAATTGGGGAACATTTTTAGCAAAAATCAATCACACATTCCTTACTCTAATCCCAAAAAAAAATAAGGTTGAAGAACTAGGTGACTTCAGACCTATCACTCTTTGCAATACTTGTGAGGATTTAACCATAGACAGAAGTAATAATTATATGCAAATATAAACAATATCAGAAAATAATAGATTACATAGAAAAGAACACAAGACACCAAGATTTAATGTGGTTCACCCAATCCCTGGGCTATGTCCACCAAATAGCAAGTCCAATATTATTACAATCCAGTGATTACAACCTGATTACAATCTATAATCCCTTACAGCTCAATATCGCCGCAAGAACCAATTTTTGTATCACACCTTATGAAACAGTCCCTAACTCCAAGCCTTTTTATACAAGTATTTTTTCTACTTTAGGGTTAAAATTAGTTACAACATGTCAGTAATAAATTGGTGAATATAAACAATAGCCAATTGGTGAATATTAGCCATTGGCAAATAGTAGCCCAAATTTTCTTTTTGGGCCGATGCCCTGAACCCAACAGAATTTATGAAGTATGTACAATAATTCCCTAATCAATCACCACAAACTAATAATACTATCTATAAAATCTTCTCAAAATCTTTAGTAAATAGACTTAAAAAACATCTTCCCAAATTAATATCAGAAGAAAAAATAGGATTTGTACCTAGGAGATCTATTCTAGATGGCATATCAATCATTCAAGAAACAATACACTCAACAACAAAGAATAAAGAAGCATGTATGTTATTAAAACTAGATATACAAAAAGCATATGATAAAGTAGATTGGAGATTCATACGTAAAATAATCTAAGCATTCAAATTCTCAAATCAATGTATCAATATCATTTTTTAGTGCATCTCTACCCCAAAAATCTTGCTTCTTATAAATAGAACTCTAGAAGGAGTTTTTAGTATATCTATGGGGCTCCGACAAGGTGATCCTATCTCTCCCTTTCTATTCATCATCATGGCAGAAACCCTTGGCAGATTAATCAAAATAGCACAACTTCAAAAAAAAATTAAAGGTATAAAGGTCACTTTAAAGTTGGCTAATACCAACATCAACAATTCACTAATGATACAATACTAGCTAGAGAAAGCACTAAAAAAGAGACAGACTATATTAAAACAATCCTAAAAAATTATACAAAAGCTTTAGGTCAAAAAATCAATGCAAAGAAATGTGAAATATTTTTCCTAAACACAACAATAGATAGAGAAGAATATATATGCAATGAACTAGGATATAAAAAAGGTACCTTCCCTTCTAAATATCTGGGAATATATTTGGATAAAGGAAATAGAAACAATCAAGGCTGAGAGCATGCATTGGATAAAATGGATAATTAGACAGAAGCTTGGAAAGGAAAATGGCAAACCAAAGTTGGGAAAGCAACAAAAAATCAAAGTTGTTCTATCAACCATACCTACTTATCAACTATCATGTTCACAACTACCTAAGAATATTAATCAGAAAATTGAAAAGAAATTAAGAAACTTCTTCTGGAAAGGCATAGAAGATAAGAAGAAGACAACATTAATAAGATGGGAAAAAATATGTAGGCCAAAAGAAGTAGGGGGACTAGGAATAAAAATCTAGATTGGTAGACTGAAGCATTAGGTACAAAAAAAGTATGGAGAATATATCAAGAAAGAGACAACAAATGGGCTAGAATTCTGCATAAAAAATATCTAAATTCATTGGATAGTACATCACTATTTAGAACTAGGAACCCTCCTAGAGGCTCTACAACATAGAAATTTTTATTAAAATGTCGCCCCTTAGTCACTAAATATACGAAATGGGATTTAGGGAAAGGAGATAAAGGTCTATTCTGGGAAGATTCCTAGAATGGGTATCCCCTCGTCGACCATTTTGATTTAACCCACAATGCAAAAGATCACTTACAAATGATTTGGGGTACTAAGATAGAAGATTGTATTCAACTGGACCAATCTAATAAAGAAACAACCTAGAAATGGAAATCCTTAGAAAATTGTGGTCTTAATCATGTAGATCAGGAGATCCTAGAAAATATCCTTAGAGAGCACCAATTAACTTCAAAAATAGGGAGGAAAAACTTACCTGGGCAACTGCTAAAGATGGAATCTATAAAGTAAAGGAGGAATACAACCAAATTACAAATTCACAAAGATGGGAAGCAATAAACATCCTAGTAAACCTCCGTTGGGATCCAACAAGTCTTCCAAAGGTAGGTATCTTTCTATGGGCAACCTCCCAAAAGAGAATCCTAACAATGGATAGAATTAGGAAAATGGGATTTGAAGGTCCATCAAGATGTACTCTCTATAAAGAAGAATTAGGAACTATAGAGCATCTTCTATACCAATGAAAATTTGCAAAGAAACATTGGTTATGGCTCAAATCCAAACTAAATTTGATAGCTCCTCTACTAGAAAAATGGCAAGAACATTTCATAGGGTGGCCAAAGAAAATAATAAAGTTTAGGGAAAACTCTGGAATATCACTCCAGCAATCCTAGTTTGGGAGATATGGAAGGAAAGAAATAGATGAATCTTTAAGAATGAAGAAATCAATCTACCATCTCTTTACAATAAAATTGAGGCTAGCATTGTAGAGTTATAAATTGCAATCTTAGGAAAACATCAAAAGAAGAAGGCTCCTTCTCCAAATGGGATGCCAAAATTAAAAAGAATTGGAAACATCTAATCAATCCACCCCTCATTTATAAAAGAAGAAATAGTGTACCTAGAAAAGAATGCAAATAGGAACCTCCACCAAAAGGTTGGAAGAAACTCAATTTTGATAGAGCTTCTAGAGGTAATCCCAAAAAAGAAGGAATAGGGTGTATAATTAGGGAGGAATAAGGAATTTGGCTCATAGAAGAGCTAAGCCTCTAGGAATAGTCTCTAACAATATGGTAGAACTAGAAGTAGTAGATGGAGGACTACAACTTTTTATTAGCCTAAAAATCAAGAAAATTATAATTGAAGGAGATTCACAAGTTGTCCTAAATGCACTTAGGAATGAAAGAACTCTTAATTGAATTTTAAACTCTAGACTAGAAAAACCCATTAGACTATTGGAAAAATTTGAAGAAGTAAGATTTACACATATATTTAGAGAAGGCAATACTGAAGCTGACTTTTTAGCAAATAAAGGTATAGATGGAGAAAACATACTAATGTTTAATTATAGTTAGTAAGGGATAAATATCATAAGATCTATTCCTCTATTGCAATCTCCCTTGACACTTGGATACATGATTATCCCTATTAGTGCAAATCTCTACTCATGTATTTTTGCACATATGAATCTACTACCCAGAGATATCAGGATCATAGGCATTATTTTAATTATGATTTCGAGTGGATGAATAATCATCTAGTTGCATGAAAATAGTGTCACCACCTGATTTTCTAGATTCTTCCCTTCTGTAATTCTATAAATACAAATCGGGTTCATTTCTCTTCGCAATCCTCCCATCTCATTTAATTTTGGTTTTGAGTTGTCCCCTTCATGGATACCAATATTTTTTTTGTGTCATGCCTTTGAAATTCGAACCATGGCCTTTCATGGTATAGTTGAACCCAAGAGATGGAACTGGTTGCTTAGGCCCATAGACAACATGAGTAGGGTTGTTATTAGTAGAGTTATGGGTGAAGGTGTCTTTAACTATGACTATTCATGGCATAATAATAGTGACATCCTGGGGATATGGATTGGATGCCTAGCTAGGGCTAAAGTAGAGAAATGGGATATAATTAGACTCTACTATAAGTAGAGAAATGGGATATAGTTAGACTTTGGTCTTTAGTATCGACGAGAAAATTAAAATCTTGTTGCTAGTGTAGACACCTAAATTTGATTACACTATTTTAGTAATCCTATTTAGTTATCTAAAAAGGGCATTATTAATTAAATTTCTATTTAATTAATCCTTTGTCATCCCCTAGTTGATTAATTTAATTAATCATCTATAGTCCTAATTGATAAATCAAATAATCTATTATTTATCAATTAAATTCTATTCTTCTATCTAATTCCAAAAATCCCCATTTATTAAATAAATCTATTTGATAAATGAAATCCTCAAATTCAAAAACCCCTAATCTATCTCTAATCCTCCATTTAGCCTAATCCACCCCATCCACCCATACTAACCAAGCTTAGCCACTAACTCACCCACCCTCATTAATGCCATCCACTTGCACATCTCTAACATCCCTAATCTAATCCTAAACCCAAGCCTAATCCACCCCCTAATGTTGTCACATTCCTTAAACAAGTTTAAAACTTTCCTAATCCAAACCAAAGTCTCCCCTCAAAAAGCCCAACCACTAAGTCATGAGTGCTCTTACAAAACATAAAAGACTCTTACAAGCCCACTCATGACTCTTACACCCATCTTCCACACTCTTCCCTCTTCCACACTCATTCCTCTTACATCCCTCTTACATACTCAACCCCACTCATCATGCCTTTAACCAACCCTTTACCCTACCCTCTCACACTCATCCTCCTTGTGACAAGTGTCACCTTCCCATTGGTGCTAAACAAGCACAATCCATGTGCTCTCCTTTGAGTGCATCCTAGCCCTCCTTAAGCCTTCATCCATCCTTGCATCTAAGCCCTCCATCCCTCTACCCCTTAGCCTATAAATTGAATCCCATCCCAAGCCATTTCATCAACAATCTTTGAGCTAAAGTTACCATGCTATTTTGAAAACCAAAGCCATCAACCATACCCTTATAATGCCAAATTGAGAGCTCACAAAGCTACCAATTTTCCATTACCCATCTCCATTGAAGCAATTTTTGAGCATCTTGAGCATACATCCACAACAAAAGGACACATCTACAGAATCAAGAAAGCATGGAGTGTTTTCTCTTGTGAGGTTTGCACTTCTTGTTTTCTTTCTTTATCTAAGCATATATGTGAATTTAGTTTTTGGTTTGTGAATGTTTACTTTATTTGTTAATGTTCTTTGCATACTAATTCTTGTTCTACATTTTGGAACGCCCGGTGGGACCCCACTATGGGTCATTTAATCATCTATTTTCATCTATATGTCATTTTTTCTAACCATATAATATTATTTGTTGTTTGAGTGTGTTGTGAGGGTGTTTTGCTTGTTTTTGCAGGTTAAAGAACGCACTTAGGAAGAAGAAATACCATCGGAAAAAAATTCACATTTTTCAACTTTTTTCGCGCAGTTTTGACGTCTGCAACCTATTCTGTCTGCGAAAATCTGCGTCTGCGCAAATCGACGTCTGCGAAAATCCGCGTCTGCACAAATCGACGTCTGCAAAAATCCGCGTCTGTGCAAATCGACGTCTCCACCACCGCCAATCCAAATCGTCATCTGCAAAAATCTGCATCTGCACAAATCGGCGTCTCTGCTTGTCACCTGTTTTCTGCGCCGCAAATCTGTTCTGTCGTCTTCGAATACTAGCATCTCTGTATTTCAGCGTCTTCATATTTTGGAAGATTTTGGCTAACTAACTAAAATTGCTTTCAGCGTAGAAAAAACAACAAAAAAAGTTAAAAATTTTTTTCCCATAGTTAAGCTCTCATTTTTGAAGATTTTGGCTAACTAACTAAATTGCTTTTTTTTTTTTTTTTTGTCTCATTGCAGGTTGGAGCACATATGGAACCACTAACTATGTTTCTTGCAAGTTTTCATGTTGCTAAAAAATGAACTTGAATGTTTAACCATTTGTCTTTGAATGCATGTTGCTAAAAAAATGAACTTGAATGGTTAAACACATTTTCCATTGAATGAATGTTGTTCAAAACACACTCTTGAATGTCATGGATTAAAATCAACTTTCCTTGGAATGCATGCTTAAAAAAACAAATCCAATCTTGAATGCCAAGGATCAATTAACCATTGCAATATCAAACACTTCATTTGGAGCTTCTAAAATTGAACAAAACAAATCTCTTTTCCACATGCAATCTCGGTAAAGTTTGATTTTTGGACATTTAAGAAACTTTGTTAAGTTAAAATACAAATTTAAAAAAATCAATTTGAGTAGTTCCTTGGACTCACCTGTTTTCTAATCACCCATCAAATATTAACCATTGGTTGCAATCTCAGCGCCATTTATGGGGATGGGTCTACTTGAAAAAGGTGTTAAATGTTCCACAATCTAACTCACTCACTTGGTCTTTGAAGGTTTGCTTTAACTTTATCAAAATTCTTAAATGGCCAAAACTCTAGATTAAATCGTTCACACTTCAAGTTTGGGCACTAAAATTGAACAACAACTGACGTGGAGAGCCTCCGGGCGCGCGCTTGAAATCGAATCTCACACACTTTTGTTTTAGGCTTAAAACAAACTCACTCTCAATCTTGAATGCCTTAAAGAAAATTAATCGATACTTGACGTGGAGGGCCTCCGGGCGTGCGAGTTTGCTTTTGTTGACCCTAGCTCTTCTTATTGTTTGCATTCTTTGATCGATTTACTTTTGTTGGCACTTCAAGTTGGAATTGAACATTGTCTCTTAAACATGAGTGCTTGCAAAGTCTAGATTAGCACACATAAGAGTCAGTTGGTAAAAGAACGAGCGTGTTTTTTTAGCCCAAGGTCATCCAAGTCTTCTCTCCCCTTGTCGTCTTTCGAGGCCATCTTGCGTGCATAAGATTAGGATCCAAAATCTTGTTTCTTTTTAGGAGGCCTTCTTGGGGATTTCATCACCCCTTGGACGACCTCAACTCCAGCGTTCCGACGGAGTATAAGAATCGAGAGGTGAATCGAAAGACACCTCTCTTGGGATCAAGATTTTGTCATTTGGGCTAAGCCTCAAGGAACTTTATACCCTTGAGAAGTGAAAGAGGAGAAGTGGGTTACCGCTCCTCTCGACTGTGTGACATCCTTTTGGTCTCATCTACAGATTTGGGCCTCACGTACCTTGCATATATCGAGGACTCCCTAGCTAAACTAATTGTCAGCCTTGCAGAAAACCATCTAAGATGTTAATGTGTTTGGAGTGACTGATCGAAACATTTGTAGAACATACACACTCCTTGGCGCAAGTATCACATTTTGAGAACCACAAACTTCTATCTGGGTGTTCCTATCTATTGCTTGTTTTTATTTTACTTGTTGAATGAATGTTTGCCAAACTTGGTCAATCCTAGCTTAGGGCACACTTAGTGTAGTCACTGCTTATTTTGGAAGTTGAACAAGTTGAAGCAAAACAACTGAGATTTTTCCCAAAGCCAAGCAAATTAAGGAATTTATGTCAGAACAACCCAAACCCAAACAGAAGTTTCACAAGGTCAAACTCAAGCCATCTCTAGCATACCAAGAACTTTCAGCCAAGAGAAAAGAAATAACACCAAGCCCACGAATTTCCAAACTCCACAAAGTAGAGGACAAAGCTACCGACGAAGCACTTCAAGAGGCCTGGTTAGAGTGTACCATCAAATTTAGCCAACATCCAAGAGTTAATCCTACTTATGCCTTACCAACTAGGCATGATTTCTATGATTAGACACCCTTGTTTCTCCAAATCTTCTTGGATAAGCTTCACTTTAGAGTCATCTTTGAAGAAAAGCCAACCATCTTAGGTTATCCCCTTAAGCATTATTAGCTCATCCATCTCATTTAGAATCATACCATCTAGCCAGTAATCGAAAATCTGCACATCTAAGCTTTCAAAATTGTTGTCACCTTGCTAAAAGTTTGCCATTCCTAAAATCTTCCAAATCCACCAATCTCACCAAGGTTATCCCTTTGACAGAGCTTTGTCTAGGGTAATCTAGCTTTGTCACTTGTTATCCCTCATCACCTTGAGCTAAAGGTTGGGATCCACAAGTGGTAAATCTCGTGTTCTTCCTAAAGGATCATCAGTCTATCCTTAAGTTGACACAATCACCACCAAGCTTGCACATAGGAAAGCAAACCTTTTGTGCTTTGACAACATATCTTTGAAGTTAGAATCCCCAACCCAATCCTCCTTAGGTTTTTTCATATAGCTTTGCCTCAACCTAGGAAATCATTTGCATAGAAAAGCCTTCCCCCTTTTGCATCCATCAGCATTATTGCATCTCATCCCTAGGAGCATTTTTCATGCCACTCGTCACTCGCTTAGCCAAGAAGAAAGAAACAATGGAGCCCTATCATTTGGATTGAACATCCTCACCCCCCTTGAGCACTCAGTCATCCTTCAGCCTAGAGCCAGCTATGTCATCACCTACTGACATTGAAGCTTTCATGAACCAACCAGGAAATGCAGTATTGGTAAACGCCATTATAGACAAAAACAAAGAGCCAATCATGGTAAATTTTCGAAGGGACAATGTAGGAACCTTTGACTTTGGAAGACCCCCTCCATTATCAGATCCATCTCACCCGTTGTTTGGGCAGCTGCCACCACCCATAGGCTCTTATGATCCAAATTATCCTCAATATATTCCAAAAGAAGAGCCTCCAGCCAATCCATATGACCCAACAGACCCAAACATACCATCATCCACCCAAGTTGAAATCTCCATGCCGCAAGCCAACCCAGCCACCACCACTCCATCCTTGGTTCATACCTCTCTGCTCCAAACCCCCTTTACCCAAAACACCTCACTGTTCACTCCCTTCACTATTGTTGCTGCTCCCCAACCCAGCCTTCCAAATCCACCCATCTCCCAAATCAGTGCTAGCATCTTTGGCCAACCTCAGTAATATACAACAGGGATGTCACCCATGGGGCCAAGTAATCAACCTTTCATCGCCCCTAGCTTGTTCACCACAGCCCAAAGCACAATCCCATCATTTCCATTAGGTCTTGGGAGCTCAATACCACCAGCCACAAATCCACAAGCTACTACCTTCACTCCACAAAGCTATCAAATCCCACAAGCTACTGCCAATCTTCTACCAAGCTCCCAAGTGACCCCAACTCCCACCACCACTCTACCAAGCTTCCAAATCCAGCCACAAAGCTATCAAACCCCATCAGTTCCATTCCCAAGATTTCAATTCCCACCACCTCCACCACCAACTAATCCATTACCTCCAATTACCAACTACTTTTCAATGCCACTTCTAGGAGGTAATCCACCACCCCAGCCAACCACCAATTATTTGCAGATACCATCCCAAATGAGGGCACAACCCACATATATTGGTCAAACCCCACAAGCCCTCTGATCCTTTTCCCAAGCCTCACAACTGTCTTATACCTTACCTCCACAAATCAATCCATTTATCCCACAGCCATCTTATGTTCCTCAATCCCAACCTCAAATCCCATATCAACAGCAAGCCTCGCAGCACATGCAGCAATATGCACCACCTCCCCCTCAACAACCCATCATCCACCATGCAGCTGCCCAAACAATGTACAATCCCTATCAGAAAATCCCTCACAGCCATCCATATTCAGTGGCCCCATCTAGCACATACCTACCTCAAGGCACTCCTACATTGGGGGCATCCCAACCATCACCTATCAATTCAGAGTGGGAGCAAATGAAGATAGCTCTGAAAGCCATACAAGAAGGGAATGATCCAAAGACATTCAAGTTTGAGAATGTGTGTCCTTAACCATTTGACAGAGCCATTACCATGACACCATTTCCCAAAAACTGAAACTAAGGTAAATCTGGGACTAGCTAAGGTAGCGAAGAGAACCCCTCAGCAAGAAAATCTAGAGCCACAAGCAGAACATGAGGATTTAGTATTGCCTCCTCAAGAAAATTGACCAAAGGTGTCTTCTATTCTAATAGAGGATACTAGAGAAGTCAACATTAGTTCTTCAGAGATCCCTAGAATTGTTCACATTGCTGCATCCCTATCACAAGACCAAGCTGACCTCCTCTTTGAGGTTTTACGAGAGAACATTGGCCGATTTGCATGGTCATATTAGGACATGCCAGAACTTGATCCAAAGCTTGTAGTTCATCATCTTGCAGTCGATCCAAAGATCAAGCCTGTTAGAAAATGCACCCCAAGGTGGCATTACTAGTCAAAGCTAAACTAGAAAGAATGTTAGCTACTAAGGTTATCCGACCTATTGACTACTCAGAATGGATCTCCAACATGGTCCCTGTCACTAAGCCTTCCGGTGACATCAGAATCTGCACTGATTTTAGAGATCTTAACAAAGCTTGTCCAACGGATGATTTTCCCTTGCCCAACATAGATATGATTGTAGATCTTACAGATGGACACGAAATTTTGTCCCTTATGGATGGATTTTCCGGGTATAATCAGATCAAGATTGCAGAAGAGGACCAGCATAAGACGACATTCACTACCCCTTAGGGAACCTTTTGCTACACCATGATGCCTTTTGGCCTAAAGAATGCTGGGGCTACCTATCAAAGAGCTATGACAGCCATTTTCCATGATCTTATCCATAGCATTTTGGAAGATTATGTGGATGATATCCTAGTTAAATCTGACACCTTCATGGATCATCTTGCTGACCTGGAAAAAGTCTTTGATAGGTTGGCCCAATATCATCTCATGCTAAATCCCAAGAAGTGTGTCTTTGGGGTCACATCTGGAAAGCTTCTAGGCTTCATAGTTTCTAAACGGGATATAGAGATTGACCCCAAAAAGGTCAAGGCTATCTTAGACATGCCTCCTCCCCAGACACTGCGACAGCTTCGCTCTCTTCAGGGAAAACTTCAATCTGTCCAGCGCTTCATCTCCCAACTTGCAGATAAGTGTACACCATTTTCACACTTGCTAAAGAAAAATGAGAACTTCAAGTGGGATATTTTATGTCAGCGCAGCTTCGATCAGCTCAAACAGTATCTCACCAATCCCCCTATCTTGGTTTCACCAGTTCCTGGTCGTCCCTTGATCTTGTATATATCAGCAACACCTACTACCCTAGGGGCACTTCTAGCACAACATGATGATTATAGCAGAGAGAGAGCCATCTACTATATCAGTAGAACCCTAGTTGGTTATGAACTCAATTACACTCCTATGGAAAAAGCTTGTTTGGCAGTTATTTTCTCAACTCAAAAGCTTCACCACTACATGCTAAGTCATACCATCCAACTAGTCTCCAAGATTGACCCTCTCAAGTATATGCTCTCTAGAACAACACTTATAGGCCGTTTGGCCAAATGGGTTATGCTACTAAGTGAGTTTGACATCCAGTACGTGGACAGAAAGGTAATCAAAGGGCAAGCTATAGCAGATCACCTAGCTGATGCACCTCTAGTAGATGCATATCCTTTGCTCATAGAATTCCTAGACGAGCATATCTGCCTAATTAAAGAAAAAACCTCATGGAAGCTTTATTTTGATGGCTCATACACATCTCATGGATCAGGGGCAGGAATATTATTAGTTACACCTCAAGGAGATTATATTCCAAAAGCCTTCAAGCTACAATTCCCCAGCACCAATAATATAGCAGAATATGAAGCTCTTGTAGCAGGGTTAAAGATAGCTACTGAATGGAATATCACTGAGTTAGAAATCTTTGGCGATTCCCCGCTCATCATCAAACAAGTCTTAAATGAATATCAAACCAAAGATGAAAAGCTATTACCCTACAAAGAGCTAGTTGATCTGCTGACCCAACATTTTACAAAGCTTCAATTTACACAAGTGCCTCAAATGCAGAACAAGGCAGTAGATGCCATGGCCACTATCAGCTCGCTCTTGGAAATTCCCCAAGAAGCTACGCAGTATGAGTTTTTAGTTGAGCAGCTCCTCACACCTGCCTATGCGAATGAGGATTCAAACCATGTTTGTATCTTGGTTGGTCCCCAATCCCCTTGGTACCATGAAATTCACGCTTACCTTAACGATGGTATCATATCCCCTCACCTCACACATACCCAACGCTAGAACCTCATCCGAAAATCATCCCGCTATGTTATCATAGCCAATACCCTATATCGTCGGGGTTATCACGATACTCTCTCTCGATGTTTAGATGAAAATGAGGCCGTGATGGCATTAAAAGAAGTACATTCTAGACTTTGCGGTGCCCACACGAGTGGTATTGTCCTAGCACGACAAATCCTTAGAGCAGGCTACTATTGGCCTACCATTGAAGAAGACTCTTGTGACTTTGTCAGAAAGTGTCTCCCATGTCAGCAACATGCAAATCTTGTGCACGCTCCAGCACAAGATCTACAACCTATTGCACCACCTTGGCCTTTCACTTGTTGGGGCCTTGATCTAGTTGGAACTATCACACCCCTCTCATCTGATGGACATAAATGGATAATAACAGCTACAGACTATTTCACTAAGTGGGTGGAAGCAGTCCCCCTAGTCTCAACTACAGGAGTTCAAGTCTCCAAGTTCATCTTGTACCACATTGTTTGCCGCTTCGGCATCCCATCCACCATCTTCACTGACCACGGAGGTAACTTTGAAAATCTCAACATGGAAGAATTATGCACTTCCCTCCGCATCCATCACCGCTTTTCTAGCCCATATTTCCCACAAGGTAACGGCCAGGCAGAGGCAACTAATAAAACCCTCCTCAAAATCCTAAAGAAAGTTGTCAATGATTCCGGCCGTGATTGGCACCTTCAAATAAATCCAGCTCTATGGGCCTATCGAACTTCCTTCCATACATCCACAGGCACAACTCCATACTCCCTAGTCTATGGTGCCAAAGCAGTATTACCTATAGAAGTTGAACTTCCCTCACTATGCATATCTTTGCGAGGGAAAATCTCAGATGAAGAATACAGAGTAGCTCGACTCACCCAGCTAGATCTCTTAGACGAGAAGAGACAACAAGCCTATGACCATCTCACAGTCTATCAAACTCGTCTCAAAAGGAATTTCAACAAGAAGGTGCTCCCACGACACTTTCAGCCAGGTGACATGGTCCTCAAAGAAAATATGAAGTCCAAGCAGATCGAGAAAAGAAAGGCAAGTTTGAACCTACATGGCTTGGTCCCTATGTAGTTACTGCCTCCTTTGGCTCCAGAGCCTATCAATTATCTACACCAGAAGGAGAACTCTTGAATGATCCCACTAACATCATTCATCTCAAGAAGTTCTATGCTTGAAGATCCTTGGTATACCCAACTTTTGAAAAATACAAAAAAAAAAAAAAAAGTAAAGAGAAATAAGCGTCCAATGGTGAAAACTTGGCAATTCAAGCGCCTTGGACAGGTACCTTGGTGAAAACTTGGTAATTCAGGCACCTTGTGTATTAAAGACTAATCCATTATCTATCACTATCCTATCCCTCATCCATTCACCCACCATCCCATAAAACACCTGCTTGTTCCCTTGGTGTTCCAATCAAATATCCAAAATCTGATGGAGCTTGTAAATACCTCCTGTACATCTTGTAAATCTTGTACCAAAGCTTGTATTATACCTTGTAAATCTTGTACCATACCTTGTATATATCTGAATCTTGTCCAAAGCTTGTACCATATTCCAGCTTGTAAATAATCTTGTATCCTAGCTTGTATCCTATCACATGCACACACAGAATCCCATTTTCCTTAAGCTTTTCACAAACCATCTACCTATCCACCTATCAACTATTATAGACATCCCATCCTTCACAAACATTTCCATCTCACAAAAAAACAAAACATGAACAAACTTGTACATTTGTAACATATCTTGGTTCGTTAGCTTGTACATCCTCTTTAGCTTAGTATCATTGTATCTATCTGGCTTTTGTGTTAGTTCATCCTTGGTCAACATCTTGCACACATTGGACACCTTGGTTAGCTATTCCGATGCATCCTTTAGCTAGATCTCATGTCACCAAAGTGTTATCCTTCTTAGTTCAGCTTGCCAGATGCATTACTCATCCCGATCCATCAGCTTAGGTGCTCTCCAATAGGTCCTTGCAGGATATAGCTTTCCTCATGTCTGATCTTGGTTCGTTAGTACCTCGTCCTACCCATCTCGTTGGCAAATAGTTCTCTTTTGGATTTTCGCTTTCTTTTGATTTGGGATCTTCCCTTTTGGGTCTTGAAATATCTTTTCAAAGCAATCTCCTTGTTCCCTCCTCAAGGTTGCCACGATCTTCCATATCATGGTATGCTGCGAATGGGGCAATTAGAGCATAAGGTCTTGATCTGGTCTTTTGCTTGTTTTCTTTTTCTTCTTGTGGGTTACCTAGTGTCATTTCCACGCTGCTTCCTCTGGGATTCATGTGTGATACTGGGGCAATCCTTGTGTGTTTGTTTTGAGTCAGTTCGTCAGTCCTCTAGACGGTTGGTAAAAAGGCCTTGATGTTCTTGGTAACCCTGGCAATTAACCAACAGTCCTATAGAAGTGCTCAACTACATGGTGGTACTTCTCTTTGAAGTATCCCCCCGCTCAAAAAGCTTCAATGGATTCCCTTCATCTCCATTATCCCCCATCCATATCCAACACCTATCCCAGCTTATTAATCAGTATCTCTTTGAATCACTCCTCACGCTTAGCTTTAGGGATCCACAATCCTAGTCTTAGGGATCCACCAATCAAATCAACCCACCAAGCCTCATCTTTCGAGATCCACAATCCTAGTCCTAGGGATCTCTGAAACCCATCTTCCGCCAATCTGACTATTTGAAATCTTCTTGCATCAGCTTTATCATTCTATCATCCATCTCCCTACCATGGATTCCTTTTATAGTGCTCTGATCCTCCATCTCCCCCCCCAATCCTGGAAAGTCTTAAGCTTGCTTTACTTGTGTGCCTCTGATTTCCCTTTATCATTCTCTCGTAGTTAGAGTTTGAGCTAATTTAGCCCCTTCTCTTTGCCAACCGGTGTCTTAGCTCATCTCAATATCTTGTACTTTTCAAGAAGTTTTCGAGCCTCATTTCTCTCCCCGTCGCCTTCTTGAGGGGGCATCATCTAAGTCTAGTCTCTCCTCTTCTTATCTGAGACTGGGACAACCTTGTTGCTAAAACATCTTTCTCGTGTCGTCTTCATTCAAACTTCTTTGAAATAGTGTTGTCTCAACACTATGTCAAAGAGGGGAAAAATGTAGACACCTAAATTTGATTACACTATTTTAGTAATCCTATTTAGTTATCTAAAAAGGGCATTATTAATTAAATTTCTATTTAATTAATCCTTTGTCATCCCCTAGTTGATTAATTTAATTAATCATCTATAGTCCTAATTGATAAATCAAATAATCTATTATTTATCAATTAAATCCTATTCTTCTATCTAATTCCAAAAATCCCCATTTATTAAATAAATCTATTTGATAAATGAAATCCTCAAATTCAAAAACCCCTAATCTATCTCTAATCCTCCATTTAGCCTAATCCACCCCATCCACCCATACTAACCAAGCTTAGCCACTAACTCACCCACCCTCATTAATGCCATCCACTTGCACATCTCTAACATCCCTAATCTAATCCTAAACCCAAGCCTAATCCACCCCCTAATGTTGTCACATTCCTTAAAGAAGTTTAAAACTTTCCTAATCCAAACCAAAGTCTCCCCTCAAAAAGCCCAATCACTAAGTCATGAGTGCTCTTACAAAACATAAAAGACTCTTACAAGCCCACTCATGACTCTTACACCCATCTTCCACACTCTTCCCTCTTCCACACTCATTCCTCTTACATCCCTCTTACATACTCAACCCCACTCATCATGCCTTTAACCAACCCTTTACCCTACCCTCTCACACTCATCCTCCTTGTGACAAGTGTCACCTTCCCATTGGTGCTAAACAAGCTCAATCCATGTGCTCTCCTTTGAGTGCATCCTAGCCCTCCTTAAGCCTTCATCCATCCTTGCATCTAAGCCCTCCATCCCTCTACCCCTTAGCCTATAAATTGAATCCCATCCCAAGCCATTTCATCAACAATCTTTGAGCTAAAGTTACCATGCTATTTTGAAAACCAAAGCCATCAACCATACCCTTATAATGTCAAATTGAGAGCTCACAAAGCTACCAATTTTCCATTACCCATCTCCATTGAAGCAGCTTTTGAGAATCTTGAGCATACATCCACAACAAAAGGACACATCTACAGAATCAAGAAAGCATGGAGTGTTTTCTCTTGTGAGGTTTGCACTTCTTTTTTTCTTTCTTTGTCTAAGCATATATGTGAATTTAGTTTTTGGTTTGTGAATGTTTACTTTATTTGTTAATGTTCTTTGCATACTAATTCTTGTTCTACAGCCAGAAGCCTACATGGCTCACCAACCAAGTAGTTTCAAACTTGTAATTGTCCCTGGGAGCCCTTGTTTGGTTGTCAGAGATAATATTCTCTTCTTCCAAGAATGACCCAGAATGGAAGTTAGTGTGCAATTTATGTTGCGATGGAGAGGCATCAAAGAGGATCCTATGATGGAGTGGCTCATGAATTATTTGTAGGCCTTTGATGCTTATATCCACCTAGATGTGGACTTCTCTGACCTAGATGTTGTTGAGTTCTGCCTCCCTAACTTTGACAAATCTAGTAGGATGAGAAATGCCTATGAGTTCCCCCTGGTTCTAGGGAAAAAAAAATCAAGGAAGCCTCAGAAATCATCATGGTTTTTGGTAAGAAGACTCCTGAAGAAAAATTGGGATCTTGGGCATGGTGATGATGGTTTTTTTTGTTTTTTCTTAGTATGGTGACCCTTACTCCCTCTCTCTATGAAGCTTTGGGAGTGGGTCTAGATGAATAACTTTTGAGTTATATTAGGTTCAGGCTTACTAAATTTTCCCTAAGTAGTGAGTAGATTATATTAAGAATAGGGCATCCTCAGTACTTGGTGGATTATGGCTTTCTCTCTTATGTAAATATACTGTTTAAGTTAATAGTATATCCTTTATCTAATGTGTGTTTATTTTTTGACCGATTTGGGTTTTCGACTTGGCCCCTTTGTTTGGAATTGTCCTTCGTGTCTATACTTGGATACCAGATTTGGTTCTCAGATTAGTTTAATTTTTTTCACTCAAATTTTATTAAATCTACAAAAGTTTTACTTTACCAACACTCATTTGTAGTTTTTTTTTTTGACCATATTACTGCTCACTTGTAGGTTAGATTTTGTTTTAGCATTCTTATGTTTCACCTTGTTTTCTCAATCTATGACATTTAAAACTATAAGGGGTGTTGAGACTTGTATGGGTCTCTCAAACACTACTAATAGTCTTACACATATTATCTAAAAATAACAATTAACTGTAAATCAATTAATCAAGTTAATCACAAAATCAGAAAAGACTATTAACAGGCACCATTATATCAAAGTAAATCCAAATTGGGATAATTATTAAAATTAACTAAGAGTCATAACTAATACATTTGTTTAGTGAAGAACATTCTAGTTATCCCATTGACATAATTTGGTATTTCTCCTTATTTTACATTTAGAACTTGAATGAAACACTATCATTTGAAAGTCTATCCAAATTAGATATTGGCTACTATCTTTTTCAGTATAACTTGTGCTTCTTACCCCTTTGGTTCTTAGAAATTTTTGCTACAGTTTTATTCTTCCTTCAGTAGGTTTCTTGTTCCTCCTAGTTGACTACCCACTTTTTTGGTGCTTGTTGGTCCCTTCATCTTGGATGCTTCATGCTGCTCTACTTTTCATTTGAGCATTACGTTATTATTTTTAACTTATATTCTAACTAGAGAATGCCCCTTTTATTATTTGTATAATATAGGACTTCGGTCTCGGGCAAGACTGGAGGTTTTCTTACTCCATTCTTTCCTACTAGTGCCTATCAAAATGAATAATTTGGTAATCTTTTTTGTTTATCTAATATAATATAAGGCTTCAGTCATTTACCAATTAAAAAAAATCCTTAATGAAATTAATCTACCAATTACCTCATTCATATTTTCAGATATGTTTTTGTCTCATTAAGCTAAGTATATGTATGCTATGGAATTTATTTGTTACATATGTTTGTATATGCAAAAATAAATACTAAATTTATCTTTTTGATATTTTGTAATAGGGAAAACTATGTAAGTGGTTTGCTGATCATTTATTCATTTATCTCTAAGTCTATTGTATCTAAAATTACATTCATCCCATTTTGATGGGTGAACATTTGTTTGCCTTTGTTGAAAGTTTGGCTAGGGTAGTATGTTAGGGTTGTCATTTATGGAAACATATAGGTTATTTTGAGATGGAAAAATGAAAGGATAAGTTTGAAGTACAAAAATCCAAAAATTGTCAAAGTACATTTCAAACAATTATTGTACAGTCAAATTATTTTGTTCATCACAGTTCATTGGAGACACTTGAGCTTATGCACACTTATTGGAAGGTAGTATGGACTTCATATAGCATGTCGGTAAAAGTGATTAATGTTATGTATGAAATAAGTTATGGTGAATTTACTAAGTACAGTTTGACTAGACAAAATAGAGTTAAAGCCATTATAATGGTATATTGGTTAAGGAATTATTTTGGTTTGCCAAAATAATTACTTGAAAATGTTGGGATGACAACTTAGATGTTAATCTTCACATGATAAAATATTATTCATAATATTTAGAAAAGTATCAAGTAGCAAGACTGACATGACAAAGCATTTGGTATAAAAGGAGAACATTATGTTTAGCGAAGTGTGGTATTGTATTATAAATATATAATATTTATATGTGCACTTTATGTGATTAATATAAAAGTGAATTTAATGATAGAGTAGAGAAGAATAACTATGTGTATAGTTTTGAAGAAGCAACTAATAAGGAAAATCATGTATTAAAGATATCAACACTATATAAGGTTTTGTATCTATCTCTATTGATAGCATTGTAAAGTTGTGCATGCATGTTTGAGAAGTGAGCTCATCTTGCACTTCCTAGTATTGTAATACCAAATCCTAATAGGGTTGAGGCTTCTAACAAGGCCTAGTCCTCTAACAAGGACATATATACTATAGAGGATGTAATAGACTCCTAACAAGGTTAATATCTCTTACAAGATACTTTTTATTAGTGGATCATTTTGTGGGTGTCATCCCCACTGGTCTTTTCCCTTGGCCAGGGTTTCTATAGTTAACAAATAATGGTGTTATGAGTTGCATTATGTTATGCTAATGTTTTCTTTTCATTTTGATCATCTATGCAAATTTAAAGATAATTAATAATATCCATAATTGAGAAAAGGTTTGTGGAACACTGATTCACCACCTCTCTTAGTATTCCACATTTCCAATAGCCTTTTGTACCTTCTATTTAAAGTCATAATTATTCACTACAAACCATACGAAGGGAGTTGTACCTTCTTATCATATTTCAAAGTGAGCTTACTTATAAAATTTGCAAGTTACTCAACTATTGGTTGTGGTTTGCCTCTTATTTTGGGGAATTTGGGAGTTATTTATGAAGGTATTTTATGGAGGAAAAATGTGTTAACCAACATATTTTTGGTGACTCTACTAGGAAAAGGAATTGAAGCTCTAGTGCTTTCCATTCTCATAAATTTGAGGGTGCCTCCCCAAGGATAGAGGTTGATGACTCTAAGTTTATTTGATAAAATAAGCCCAATGTGAATATGACTTTAACATGTACCACCTTAAATTGGAAGCACTCCATCTTAATTAAGGTTTAGTACCCATTTAATGTGATTCTATCATTTATTTACATTTATCTTTAATTTTTCCTCCATTTAAATAATTTATTTCATCTCATTGGACCTTTAATTAATTTAGAATTAATATAAATGTGTTAGACCTTTATATATCTTAAAAAATGTTTCCTCATTTATTAATTAATTTAAACTAATATTTAAAATTGGTCTTATCTTAGATAATAATTTATCTCCTCTATAATTAATATTATGTGTCTCCTCTTATTTTATTATTTACGGTAGACCTTTACTAATTCAAATTAACAATCCTTTCATTAGCACTTTAATGCTTGATCCACTTTCCACTATTTGATCCTTCTCTGATTTCCACTATTTGATCCTTCTCTGATCTAATATAACTTTGTTCAATGCTTTACTACTCTACTTGGTTATTTTTCCTTGCTTCACCTTCAAACTCTTCTTAGACATCCAAATCTCACTTGTTGCACATACACTCTAACCAAATTAAAATTAGGGTCCAGATCCTCCTTATATAGCCAACTAGAGAAGGTTCTAGATTAAGATCAATGATCTAGATTTCTCCCTTTTGTTGCTTAAACCTTTCATTTTTCTAATTGGTTAAGTACCTTGAATAGGGATCAATGGTCTATCTCAAAATGCGTAATCAACTCTATAATTACTCTCGCTCATTAAAACATGCAATAAGTCGGCCAAAAACTATTTACCTCATTGTTTTTGCAATTCCAAAAAAATATGTTATAACTGGTTCACTTGCATATGAACACTTTGATGCTCAGTCATGACTAGTTCTTCATGCTACCCCTCGACTTTTCAACACTCGACATGTATAGGAGCACTCGATGAGCATATAATTTTTCAACAATAAGAATTGCTCAGCCATAAATACAATATGAACAATTCTAAATACATTTCCTGGCCTTAGTAGGATGGCTGACCAACCAACTCTACCAAATAAATGACTAATTATTTGACACTAATAAACAAAAAACTATACAAATCAACAATCTCTCCCTTTGACATTAGTTGCAAAATACTTTATCATGATTCAACATTACATCTCAAAAATCAAAAAATAGTTCTCCCCCTTAGACTATTGCTTGGTATTCATAAAGACTTCAAAATGTACAACATACATACATGATATTTACATAATTAATTTGAAAAAAAATGTTCAAAGACTAATAATACATGTACTCACATCCCCATACATACATTTCCCAAAATAAATAATACCTATATTAATTTTCTGTGTTCACGTCCTCATCATGACATATTTCCCCCTTGCTTTTGTCACTTATGCTATTGGGTGTAGGGGTCAAACCATACTTATCCAAAAATGGTATGTGAAGCTAGATAATCACAATGAGTTCATGATCCCAACCACTTATGACTAATTCTAACAACTGATTCTTAATCTCTAGCATCATAACTATATCAATTAAACTTTTACCCATTGAGAGATTTGGATCAGTTTGTGTTACCTCCTTGGCTGTTATAAACTCTCTCTACATAACCTCTAAATGAAGTAACAAAATTGTTTGAATAGAGACAAGTTTAGCCCTTATTCTTCCATCATTAGCCACTAGGTTGGCTAATTTCCCTTGGGAAAAATTAATTTATTAAAATAATTTAAACTAGAACTAGGGTCCATGTTTAATGAACTTGTTGATGCTTGCAAATGTTGTTGCCTATCAATAAAACCTTCATCCTCCTTTGTAAAGAATTCAACATCACACAACATTTTTTACAAAGAAAGAATATTCTTTACTACATCTTCTGCAATAGTGATTAAACTTGACAAATGTACTTCCCTTATTGCAATCTTAGTGGAGACCTTTTCAATGACTTTCTTCTCAAATCTTCTGGAACTCCACTACATTAGCTTTTCATTTGCACCCACATCATCTTTATTCATCTTCTCCATAATATGAACTAATTGAGCTATTACAGGAGCATTCTCATCAAGATTGTCCACATCAAATACTTCAAGGAAAATATATTTGATGTACTATAGCACTTGCATTTGTTGTAGCTCTCTTTGTATTTCTTCCTATTTGGTTTTTCTTGCTAACAGATCTTGCAAAATTTGCATCTATTCAAATGTCAGATTGTTAATGTAAAATTTTCATCCAAAGTTATTAGCTTGCTAGGTGACCTTGATTTCTTCTTCAATAATTTATTATTTCAAGTACTACTGCTCAGTATTGATAGCTGAAGTGAGTGTGATGAAATATCAACACTTGATCTTGGTGGCACATTTTGTCCACTAACATCCATGCTTGCTAAGACTGACTCCTTCTGAGTCACAGTCACTTGGTGTTTAGGTGTACCTCCTTCTTTAGTCTCAAATTATGTATAGAGTTATACACTCAATCCTTTCTTTATTTCTTCCTACTTTTGACCCTGTACCTCAGTCATTATAACACTCACTTTCTCTATCTCCTTATTACCCTCTATAAGAGGTCCTACGATTGGTGCTTGGATCTCACCAATAGTAGAATTATCTACTTGTTAATTTTTCTCATCATTCTGATCCTTTGTAGTTTGATCAACCTTATTAGGCTCTTCACTGTTCTTCTATTCAATTATCGATCCACTCTATTCCTCGATATCTATGACCAAAATCTTTTATTCCATTCATCTTAATTGGTCATTAAAGTCAATAGTAACAATAGGTGTTATAGTTACCCATTGCTCTATTTCTTTCTCTCCAACCTTAGGATATTCATTGATTTGAGCTAATACTAGATTGGATGTATCAATCAATATGTCTTTAATAGATTTTGGAGCTTGGTCTCCATTATTGACTTAACATATACTACCTCCTTTGGCTTGGTTGACACTTGAGTCACTTTAGGAGTTTTATCCTCAATGGTGACTATCTCTGTCTTTTTTCCTTGTTTTGAGCCATCTTCTCTACATTCTATACAAACTATTCAACATCAATTTACAAATCTTCTGTATTATCTAACTATTTAATCTCAAATTCTTTTTCTTCTTCCTTGACAATTGGTTCCAGCAATCCAAAAAATTTATTACATACCAACTTGCTTTCTTGAACTACATCCTCAATCTTATTTCTCAAAAAAATTATATGCCCTTTTATTTGGAATGAATTTCTTTTCATAGTCTCTTAGGGATTTAGACATATGTGTCTTCCCTAAATTTGGCATAGCTTGGGTTAGAGTTGTTTCTCTTATTTGTCTCTAAGTAGACAATGCCCATTTCTATTTAGAATACATCTTATTATACAACTCCTTGGGCAATGCTTTACCTAACTCTATAGGAGTATACTTAAAATTCACCATCATATCCAAAATTGCTTCTTCTACTTTTTCTTTATCTCCTTTATTTAAAGAATCGTATTTTAAATACTTAAATCTAGAAGGTCCTATTGTATTTCAAATATTGTCACATACCTTTTCTATTTTTTGAGGAGTCTCCTTGAGTAAAATCTAAAATTTTCTTAAATCATCAGATTCTATTCTTTCTCCTTCATCATCCTCTTCATCACTAAGCTTTACAACAAGCTTCCTCCTCGGTCTCTTCTTTTGACCTTTCTCAGTCTCTTTAGCCTCTAGTTTCCTTTTCTTAGAATTTTTTCCCTTTGTCATCTTGGTGATCCTTTTCTAGTGACTCTCTCTAAGAAGTAGGTGGAGTTACCACTTTCTTTAAACTTCTCTTGACCTTAGGATCAACAATTACTATCTTTTTTCCTTTTGGTGTCTGATGCTCGGAAACCACTAACTCTTTTTGCTTAGACTCATTGTCTTCATCATCATCACTTTCTTGGTCTTCCCCTTTACCTTCTATGATTTTCTGGGGTGCCTCACAAAAATTTTCCCTCCAAATCTTCAATCATTTTCTTTCTCTTTTGATCCATCTTGGGAACCTCTATTTGCACCATCATCTTTAGCTTAGAAATTTCATATGTATTGAATGGCTCAACATTCTCATCTACTTCTTCTAACACTAATGTTGTCATTATTGCAAACACATTAACATTTAATTCATATTGCATAGGCCTCATCAGTTTCCACCATAAAAAAATGTGACCATAATACTAATCCACAACAGCCTTACGGATTATCATCATGTTCTTCATATTTCTCTTCAATTCATCAAATAACCATCTAAAATTGTTTCAAAATTCTCACTCAATTGCTCAATGTAACCATTAATATTCTCATTTACAATCTTGGATTTGTCCCATACTACTTCACCAAAAGGTGGGAAACAAATGTTGTACATAAAAGAATATGCACAAAAAAAGTGAGACAAACTTATATGAAGTACTCTTCACTTTGCTTATGGCTCCCAAATTCTCTACCAATTGAGTTAACTAGAGCTTGGCCTTATCAAAGTTGTGGTTCTTTTTGATAAATTTGTAATTGAAATCAACAACAATGCAGGGTGCACTATTCAGTTAGCTAGAATGACAGAATTTATGAGAAATCACCCTAACTAAAAACTCTATAACAAGATCATTAATACCATCAATTGAAATCCCTCAACCATTCCATTTTGTCTTTGTAATTTCCTTGCTTACATTCCTGGTTGAACATCACATGAACTTCACATGATCTAGGGTAGGATGGTTAGTGACTTGTCGAATGATCAATTTGGTTATCTTTACTGGCCTTTTTTCTATCCATAACTTCATATCATGATTTTTTCTCAAAACTATTTTGATCCATTCAACCTTGAAAACTTTTGTAAATTTTAAAGCACGAGTAAGCCCTTCCTCGACAACTACCTTGTTCTCTTCCTTCAGAACTCTATTTTTGCACAACTTGCCATAATTCTTCAATTCAAAATCTCTAATTCTCCTATCTTGCACATGTAGCAAGATCAAACATCATATACCTATTGAAAAAATTTATTCAATCATATTTTTTCTTTGATGTTACACAAAATGTCAAGCCTTTACCAAGTAGTAAGTGTTAACCGACCCCACTCAGTCAATATTGACTTCATGCTGACTTTCCTTAGATAACTGACTGAACTCAGTCAATACAAACTTTACATTATTAACTGGCTAATATCGATCAATATTGTCTCTAAACTTGGTTAAAAGTGAATGCTCAATATCTACAACAAACTACCTTCGATGCCTAAGTGAGCTCAGCTATCACTGACTACTTGGAAAAGGCTTGAGATTTTGTGTAACATGAAAGACAACATACAATTGAATAATTTTTTTTCAAAAATCTCCCTCTTTGGCATTGATGGCAACACAACATGTCATAATATAGTGAAATTTTAGAGCAAAATATAAGGATAATATCCTTAGTTTAATTATAATTCTCATCGATGAGAACTCCCTCTATCAGTGAGAACTCCCTCTAGAATGATTTACTATGACTTCTCTGATTTCTCTAACTGCAATCTCTCCCTCTAACTTACTAATACAAAATTTCTATGGTATGACAACAAACTCTCCCTCTTTGACATCTCATGCCAAAGATAATATACAATGGATTTTTCATGTATCTGATGTACTGATTCACATGCAATCTTGTTGGAAATGAGGATTAATTGAGAGGGGAGGGGTGAATTAGTTACTACAAAAACAAATCCAAGTCCCTTAAGATTTCAACAAAAATTTAGACCAAATCCTTACTGATACTCAGTTAAGTCCAAATTTTATTACTATAACTCGTTTAACATTGGATTTAATACTATTACTCGGTTAGTAGAAAGATAATTAGATATTAAGATATTTAATCTATTTTACCCATAAATAACTTAGTTATAGAAGCATAAATGAAATAACATGAATACAAGAGACACCAAGATTTAACGTGGAAACCCAATTTGGGAAAACCACCAATTGCAACTAGTTATTGTTTTTCACTCTTCTGAAGTGAGCCTTGTTAGGAGCCAACCCTATTAAAAGTTACAAAAAACACTATTAGGTGTGACCCTTTTAGAGGATTTAATTCACCCTATTAGGAGTGACTTTGTTAGAGGTCTTTAGACACTTTAATCTAGAAATGCCATCCTATTAAAGGATTTGCTAAATAGTTGTTAGGTTAACTCTGTTAGGAGATTTGATTCACTGTTACAATTATTAGAGAGTAAAAATGACTTGACTTGATTGTTAATGCAACTAACTTTATTGATTCAAATCTCAGTTCTAGATTAATTACTTGATCCTTCTTGATCATAATGTTATTTGTAGCTCTATCAACTTAGATACTCTATCCTCTTACAAATATCCTTCCAAATTCGCTTCCTTAATTCATCTTCTTCAATTCCATACTTCAATCCTCAACTTGATCTTTCATTTATATGATTCACCTTGTCAGGTCAGCTTAATACTCTTTTAATCAAACAATCATGTTAATTGTGTTGGTGTTATCACAAAAGATAACTATTGTATCCTTGATTTCTTCCTTCATCTTTGACAACAATTGTTTGAACTAAATAATGTTGGAACAATTGACTATTGTTGCAACATATTCTAGTTTTGCTGTAGACTAAGAGACGTAATTATGTTTCTTGCTTGTCCAAGACACTTGCCTCTTTCCAAGAAAGAATGCTCCACCACTAGTGTTTTTCCTATCATCAATACTTCCTACCCAATCAACATCATTGAAGGATTTAAATCCAAAGTTTCCTCCCTTCTTATACCACAAACCTCACCACCATACCAACTGCTAATGCAATATCATGTCTTATGTGTACTACATACTAGAGTTTTCCAATCATTGATCTATATGTAGTCTCATCTACCTCTTTGGAATCATCATTTTTGGAAAGCTTATGTCTAGTAGACATAGGTGTTCCAATTGGTCTAGAATCCTCTATTCCAAATTTATTCAATATCTCCTTGATGTACATTGATTTTCCTTTGGATTAGCAATCAGGTTAGTTGCATTAGCAATCAAATCAAGTCATTGTTACTCTCTAATAATTGTAGTAGTGAATCAAATCTCCTAACAGAGTTAGCCTAACAAATATTTAGAAAATCCTCTAACAAGGTGACATTTCTAGAATGAAGTTTTTGAAGACCTCTAACAAGGCCACTCCTAATAGGGTGAATTAAATCCTCTAATGGGGTCACAACTAACAATGTGTTTTATAACCTTTAATAGGTTTGTCTCCTAATAGGGCTCACTTTAGAAGAGTGAAAAATAGTAAATAGTTGCAATTGGAGGTTTTCCGAAATTGGGTTTCCATGTTACATCTTGGTGTCTCTTGTGTTCATGTTATTTCATTTATGCTTATACAACTAAGTTATTTATGGTTAAAATACATTAAATATCTTAAGATCTAATTATCTTTGTGCTAACTGAGTGACATTATTAAATCCAGTGTTAACCAAGTTACAATAGAAAATTTAGTGTTAATCGAGCATCAATAAGGATTTGGTTTAAAGTTTTATTGACATCTTAAGGGACTTGGATTTTTTTTTCTATTACTAATTCACCCCTCCCCTCTGTGTTACTCCTCATTTCCAATAAGTACCATGATAACACATGGAGGAATAGATGACAATGAGCTATATGCATCTCCAGTCATCACGATCTCAAGATAAGTTCAAGGCTTATCCTAGAGTTTCAAACTAGGGTTTTAAAACTTTTTATCAATTTCACAAAACAATCAAACTAGGTTTAAGTATGCTTTGTAAAATCTACTTACTTCTACTCACTCTTGTTGATGACATGTACAATATCTTTCTAAACTTCTCACAAATTACTCTAAATTACCTTGGAATCACTCTACAAAGTTGAAATCATTGGGTGAGTGAAGAAATAAACATAAAATTCACTATATACCCTCAAGTAGTTGAAATGCCCTTGCATTTATTGTTTTGTACATATGGTAGGTATACACATAGTGTATGACAGTTGTCTTGGAATCCAAGGACAACAAAGTGTTCATTCTTCATTCACTAGCTTGGTTGATATACCAACTTGGTCTTAAGTTCATTTCACTTTTCAATTATATCTCGGTCAACATTGTGACTTAGCCACTATGAACATTAATACTGATGCTTGACATCAACTATGCTTCAACTCAGTATATGTGTATTTGCTCAGTTCACACTCTATAATTATCCTAATGCATCTTATCTAATATGGATATGGACTTCTCTTCATCACATTTTAGGAACTGATGCATGATAAATCATTTAAAATATAGTCCCTCACATACCTTCTTTGCTTAGTTTGAGGTAGTGTGATAACCCAATCCATTGGATAGGGTGATCTCAACATCACTAGTTCCATTGTTGTTGCATTTATCCTTCTTTCTCCATGTTTGATTCATCTCATTCCTTGTCTATTCTACATCGAATTTTCATTTTCCTTTCTTTTGTTCATTGCTAGGTGCTAGTGCTTGGGTCCTTTAGTTATTGATCACATGTCCAATATTGTGACTACTATAGAAAACTAAACTTCCATTCATCTGACTCTTGAGTTTGTCTCTGAAATGTGTCCAGATGTAGTTTACTGCAACATGACCATACTCACCACATAACTAACAATTGTACCATGAGTTGTAATCCCAATTGATTTTGTTCCCTTACTTAGGTGCATTTGCATGCTTCTTAGGTGTCCAATTGGGTTTAGCCTTTGATCTACATTCTTGAGCTCTATGTCCATACTTCTGATAGTTATAGCAATGGCCTTCAAATCTAAGTGCAATTGGTGTATTAATAGCTTTGGATCTACACTCACATGCTTGATGTCCTTGCTTCTTAAAATTAAAACAATTAACAATAAATTTTGGCTTAGGGTTTTTCTTGCCAGTCTTACAGCTGTAGATATTTGTTGTAAAACCTAGCTTTCCACAATGATAACATGTAGGTTTGTCCTTTGTCTTTGCATTTCTTTGTTCTCAACTCTTTTATGATTCTCATTCCATAGAAGATGATAGGTGCTTGGCATAGCCTAGAACAGATGTGTCATGGTGTCTTCTTTGTGATCTCGTCAACTATTCATAATATCTCACAAATTTTATAGGTTTGTACAACCTTTCAATGAATTCATTTTCATGTTTCACTTCATTCTTTAGATGCTCATTCTCATATTTTAGATTTTCAATCTCCACATCCTTTCTATAGAACTCTTTAGTTGTAAGGAGCATCATGTTATCCATACCAAACTAATTTTGAGTATGCCTCTTTGCTTCATTGTTCTTGTCATCAAGTCTTGTAGATATATGAATTTTATCCTCTTCAACTTTCTTTTTTTGTTTAGTCACTTCACACAATCTTATAGAATGAATTTCATGTTCCCTCCCTAGTGCTCTTACTTCTTCATCTAGTGAGTTGTTCTTTTCTAATATATCTACTATCTCTACATTACTTTCACTAGAATTTCCATCATCAAGTAAACCTTCAGTCTTCCTAATAGTGTGTATCATTTTTTATGATTGCCAAATATTTCCTTTTCTTTAGGAATTCCCTCATCTCTTTTCTTGCTAATTCAAGTTGTTACAATATGAACTGTATCTCAAGTTTGTGGTTTTCAATAACATTTCCCAACTTACATCAACATAAGCCGCCATCTCCAAGATCTTGTATCTCAAGTGGTTAGACTTCTTCTATGAAAACTTTTCTCAAATACTAGTTGTTGGAAGTTTATTGGGAAACTGAGATATTGAGAGTGGGGGGGTGTGAATAAGGATCTATAGAACTTTTGACCTTCTAAACAATTATCAAACTAATAACTTTCACTATTAACCCTTATCTCATCAATATCACAAATCACATAAGCATACATTAGAATGATGTAACAGATCTAATACAATGATCACAACCATAAACATAAATATAAATAATCAACTCATAACACTAAGATTTAGTTACCCAAAAACCCTCCAAGGTGAAGGTAAAATTGTGGTGGGGATGAGACCCACAAATCTTCATTACTGTAGTAACAAAGTTAGCCTATTAGGGCTATAATTTTGATCACTTTTGATGATCAACCCTATGAGGGGTCTATCCTACTAAGACCTTACAAGACTCATTTAGTCTACCTTGATTAATGGATTTAAAACTAACAACAAAGTAAGCACTCTGTTAGGAGATTTACACAAGCCTTTTATGACCACTCTATTAAGATATTTACCCTACTTCACTCTACTAAAATGTATTAGTACATGATCCTTTGGTTAGAACTAAAGTGATTATGGACCTCCTCTTTCCACTATTTGATCTTTCTCTGATATGATATAACTTTGTTCTGCACTTCACAACTTTTCTTGGTTACTTTACATAGCTTCACCTTCAAAATTTTCTTAGGCATCTAAAATTTGCTTCTCATGCATACACTCTGACTATACTAAAATTAGGGTTCAGATCCTCCTTATATAGCCAGCTATAGGAGGTTCAAGATCAAGATCATAGATCCTAATTTCTCCCTTTTTTCACTTAAACCTTCTATTTTTCTGATTGGTTAAATACCTGACATAGGGATCAATGATCCATCTTAAAATGTGTAATTGACTCCTTAAATTACTCCTTGATTATTAAAACATGCAATAAGTTGGCCAAAAAAAATTTACCTCATTGTTTGTACGATTCTAAACAAATATGTTATAACTAGTTCACTCAGTATATGAACACTCTGATGCTTGATCATGACTAGTTCTTCATGCTATCCCTCAACTTCTGAACACTCAACATGTATAGGAGCACTTAGTGACCATATAATTTCTCGATCTTAACTATAATATGAATAATTCTAAATACATTTCTCAGCCTTAGTAGGATGACTTACTTGCAATGATGACTGACCAACTCTATCAAATAAATAAGTGTTTGACACTAATAGACAACAAACTATAGGGATCAACAACATATGGTAGGACAATGCAACTCTTGGTAGACTGAGATGACTAAAGTGAACCTCCACCTATAAAATTAGAACATTTCAAGATCATATGACCCACTTTGTAATAGCCCTACTTTACTATCATTGTGGATTTTGTTGTTAAAGTCTTATTAAACTCTTTCATGGATATTTTAGTGCTTAAATGATATTTGAAATATGATACTTTGATATATAAGGAACATATTACACTAAATAGTAATGGTTACTTGCAATGATGATACTTTCATGTGTCTATTTGATGATCATGATTATCTTCGTAATTATGATGCTTTAATTACTCTTAGTTACTAAATATATTTGTTTCTATGATGACATCATAAAATATGACTTTAAATAATGATGATGAGTTGTTTATATTAGAATATAATGCTACTTATACTCCTGATTTATTGATTATACTTACCCCATACTTGCATGTGTATGATGTGTGTGTTTGTTTTACATTTATGCTTGATGTGGTTGAGGGAGGGAGTCACAATCACTTGCAAGTTATGATATACACGATGTACCACTCCCCACATTGCCTCTTAGCTTACACACACACACATGTATATACATATATGTATATACATACATACATACATACATACATACATATATGTATATATATATATATGTATATATATATATATATATATGTATATATATATATGTATATACATATATATATACATATGTATATACATACATATGTACATATATATATATATATGCATTTAAATATATATATATACAATATATGTATATATATGTAGATGTTTGCCTGTGTCTGTGTATATATATATGTGCACATGTACACGCTCATCTTTTATGTAGGTTGTAGGTACTAGACATTGACTTCTGTAAATTGTCAGGATGAGTGTGTCTTATCGCAATAGCTCAATGGTAAGAATGAGAAGATAATGTTCAGGTCCAATCCCAACCAAAGCCTTATTACTTATCTTCAGAAGGAGGATATTTATCTGATTGAATACCCTTTTTGAAACTCGTAAGTTTTTATTTGTGTGTGTTGGTTGATTTTAACTTTGGTTAGTTTTACTTATGTTTCTTTTATGTAGGTTTGACTATGTGATTTTCTTGATCGATAGTTTAATTATGATGCTTAGATTAATCATATGATATTTAAATTATTAAATATTATTTGATTTGAAAAGTGTCACAACCTATTTTCCCTCAAACCGAATAAATAGGTGAACTTAATTCCACATGGATTTTATTCTTAAAAATTCTTATTATTTATAAAATTAAAACTAGCATTAGTGGTTGATTGTTATTGTTAAAATGAATGTAGTTAATTTCAAACCTATTAATTTGCACCACTAATATTCCTCTCAAAAAAATTCTTCAATCAGTTAATAGATTAGTTATGAATTTGGAAAATAAATAAATAATACAAATCATATTTCTCATCCAGGGGGGGGGTTCTATACACCTAATCCAATACTCGGCATCACCTAAAATTAATTAGATGGTAGTAGCACTGCTGAACAACATTTTACCACCAAGTTCAATCAATTATAAAAGCCCAAGGCTGAATTCACATGGTTCCAAAAAATTTCTAAAGGCAAAAATTTGTAGTTGATTCAATTAGAAAAATAGTATTTATAGTGAATCCAATAAGGGAAACATTGTTTGTACTCACTTCAATATAAACAATGGTGATCATATTTATAGTCAATTTAGTAAGAAGAATGGTGTTTGTATCAAGAGAAGTAGAAGGAGAATTCTGGGTCCAGTAGCATTTTCTATCAAGTCCAATGAAGAGGAATCTTCAATTGATCAAAATACGAAGAGTGCGAGGGAAGGAGGGAATATTGGCCTTGTAGAAAGAACAATGGAAAATGAAAAAACTTATGTGAAGCAGGAGAAGAACATAGAGCAAGAGAGTGACTAGAAGGCATATGAGGACTTCAATAAATTTATGGGTAACCCTTCCATTGAAGCAATGGTTAAGTTGGAGAAAAAGAGAGCTGAAAGGAGGTTGAAGGAACTGGAAAAAGATGCCACAAGGATTGTATTTAAGAAATTCTTTTCAAATTTGCTCAAAAGCTTTGTTGCTCAAGAAAAAGAGAGACTAGAGAAGGTCAAAGGAAAGTTTAAGGCCTTTGATCTCAATAAAGAATTTAATGACTATCGAAGGTAACCAAAATATAAAACAAGTGTGTGTGACTAGAGCAGTGGGATACATCAAATCATGGTTGGTCAAAAATCTACTAGAAAGGGGCTACACTTTCAATACAACCCTTAGAGACCTAGGGATTGGACACAAACATTTGGGGCCAGAAAAAGAGAAGGTTTGAAAAAATATTGGAGTGGCGAATTGATGACCAACACTAACCCAGGTTCCTTGTTATTAATTCTTTTGTCAAATGCTTGATATTCGTGCTTCATTTTAGAGTTATGAGTGTGTGGAAATAAATGGAAACGTTTATGTTGATAGATGTTAGTAGCATGTTTTTGTAAATCTTCTTGGAATTGGAACTACTTTGTCTACTTAAGGAAATGAATTTAGTAAATTAAAAGGCCTGGCTAGGTATCTATGAGGCAAATGGGTCAGATTGTGTAGGGGTTAGACCTATCCATTCCACCAAGTAAACAATAGCCATCAAATGAACAAATTACGTAGACCATTAGTAATCACAAAAAAATAGTCCCTTGTGTTAAATGATGATATAATGATGACTCCTCCATCAAATGCATCCATTACTAACTCAAAATCTCAGAACAAATGCCATCATGAAATTTGAGAACACATTGTTCCATATATCGCCTTCCCTGTTGTAACTTATAACACCTTCTGTTTAGAGGCTCCATTTAAAAACTTGTGTAGTGGTAAACATATTTAGATATGGACATATCATCATGAAATTTTGGTTCCCTAATGGTCATCAAATGCATAACCAATTGTTGTTTATCAATATTCCAAGGTGAATACAATTTCAAGAAAAATGTTATTTATAGTACCAAATGCTATAAAGGTAGAATCTATAAAATTAGAGGCCCACGAGTTATGTGGTGTTGGATGACATGCCAAATGATTTGAGATCACTAAAAAAATGCCAATAGGCTTGAACTTAAGCATAGTATATTATGTCTCTATAAACATGTGTTAATCATCCATGAAATGGGGCAATGGGGTGCATCCCAATCTATAGATACATTTACCCTGTTGTTAATCTTATTGAGCTAGATTAGTTTTGCGAAGGAATGATCTCCATAATATGCCAATTCTAATTATTGATAGTTGGAAGTATTCTTAATATAATTTCACCATTGGAAATATTAGACTAATGAAAACTTAAAGTGAATATTTTATCATTACTATGTTTCCCATAATTAGAGTTTCTTGAAGTAAATGGCATATCAAACTATATGAATAAATAAAGGAATTATTATGAAATTGACATGTTTGATAATTAAGTGGATGTTTACTTTCATTTATATGTATAGAATGCTAAAGAGAATGATGCTTTTACAGGGTTTGATGTTGAAGATGATAGGTTGATAAAGCTGTATAATGATTGTATGATTATTTTACATGGCTTGTTGAGGATGCCACATTATGGATTGCTTATGATTCTTATTTTACGTGTTTCACATGCATATATGATGGTTATGATGTGAATTGGAAATAAGGATAAATTCTTTTAATTATGATAAGATGGATATTGTTACCTAATTATGTGGTTTTTGTGAATGTTTGTGTAGTTTACTAATTTTAGAATATGACTTTTTGTTACTACAAAACTCCATTACTTTCCTTTTAGTTTTGCTTGTTTAGTCTTCCTCATTGTCGGGTTGGGTATCTTTCATGTTAGGAGAGATTTTGGGGAAGCTTAACAGCTTTGTGGTAGGATGGTAAAGCACTCCTACAATATTCTCACCCTTCTGTTCTTAGATAGGTTCTGGAGCTTCTGTCAAAATCGACAACATAATCGATACATCTTGGTATTCTGGTAACTGAATTATGGAATCCTTTTAGATTTGAGCATATATGTATATGTATCATTTTTTTAAATTTAATGATAGTTAATCAACTAATGTTGACTGGTCAATTTTCAAATGACTTTGACTCTTGTTGAATATTCTACATTATATGGAAATTATTGATGAGGCATTGGTTTTGCAGGGGCAATCTTTACATATGGTATCAGAGCTCTTGGTTCCACACTTGGGCCTTGAGTTCACAATGCTAGACATATAAATGTAATTCAACTTTTTTACTTTACGTTGTATGTGTTGATGAGATGGGTTGCATGTTGTGTCTCTTAGGACATAGAAGGATATGATGCTCCTAATGCATGTCAGGATTTTGAGTTGAAATTGCATTCCTTTAAAGATTGTCAAAAATGGAAAGTTTATGGAATGATTGGTAATTATCCTATCTCATATGGTTATGATTATATTTTGATTTAAATTATGTGGTGGTATAACATGCATATTTCAGTATTATACCTAAAGTATTTGTTCTTGCAAGTGTGATACAAGAAGAGTGTAAATTTTTGCTAACTGTGAGATAGTCAAATAATGGTTGACTTTTGCACTAGGCTATGAGTGCCTACCAAATGAGGATGTGGCTTGTGATAGAAAGTAAAAATGCCTTTAATTGTGTAAATAGCATGTGATGCACATGTGAAGCAAGAATTATGTTTATGCCATATTTATGTGGTTCATTGCGTAACCTAGTATGATAAATAGGAAGAACATGGATTTCATTTGAAAAAGTATTGCATGTTCCATTGTGCATTTAGAAATATTTGACTATCAAGATAAATTAGATGTGATGCATGTGAAGTTTGGTTATGTTCTTAGTAGCCCTTGGATGCAAGGTGTCATTAAACATCTACTCCTTCTTCGTGACTAGTGAGAGTCATTGTGCTTTAAATGAATTAGGTTTTCATTTTATTATGTTCAATTTCATGAACTTGGATGTGATGAAGGACTAGCTTTAAATTTTATGTTCTTTGTGATCACCAAGCCACCAATTTTGTGACCTATTTATTGTGACTTTTTTTCTTTTGTTCTTTTTGGTTTTGTATCTCCTTTTTGGACATTGACTTGAGAATTATGAACCTTGTTTTCAAGATTTCTTTGATCTTGAGGTGGCTAGGGTGTGTGTGTATTTTTTTATATGATGCTAGTCCTTTGATTTGAAATTGATGTCATCTATGATGTTCATTGTGGAGTAATGACAGGATGTATAAGGGAGTAGATTGTGAAGAACATGTCATTCTTCCTTTCGCATTTTTGTTTTATTTTGGAAAGCTTACCTTTCAGTGTGGGTGCCGAATGTGGACAAACAAGGAAGAGTAGAAGTGATGCTTTCATTTTCCACTCTACCTACCAATGTAATATTGGCACTACAAAAATTCTTTGGCCAAAGCTATGTGCATATGTTTATTTGATATGCTTGCCCATGTTTCATCTCCCTACCACATCCATGATTATGGATACTTGGACATATGTGGGAAGTAGTATGTTTCATGGCTGCACTAGATGCCTTCTATCATTGGTACTGTATGGGCATTCCATAATTAGGAAGTCTACATGTTAGGTGGGATCCCAAGAAAGTACCTTTTGTATTACTAGGGCATTTCTAGGTTGGGTAATTCTATGAGTTAGGTAGGATCCCAAGGAAATGCTTACTGGTAATAATTAGGCATTACAAGGTTGGGTATTCTACAAGTTAGGTAGGATCCCAAGGAAGTGTAAGGCTTCATGGTTGGGTAGGAAAGCACGTCAACCATGTTTTATGTGATGATTGAATGACATGAAGGCCATACATCACAACTTGTGCTTATATGTTGGTTAAGAACACTATGGTGATGAGATGGGCTTGAGGGCCTAAGGTCACTAAATTGATAAAAAAATTGGATTTATTGATCCTTGCAAGTGTCTGATGAGCATACCTAGATGATTTACTTAATGGTGCAGATCATATGCTAGATGGTATTGCACTTGTATGATGTGCTTATCGTTCCATGTCCGATGTGTAGGTCGATATTTTCTATGATTCTCATTGAGGTATGATGCTTAAAATTGTACTTCATGTATTTATTAAATCATGCATTTTGATGGATGGAGGTTAGCATTCTTGGATAATGTCATATGTTGCATTCTTAAATGAATAATTATTTGTTAATCCTTGATTATGGATAATGAAATAATTATTGACTACTCAAACTAGGATTTTCTTGAGAATTTTTGTATTTCTTGCAATTGATGATGTGACAATCATTTAGTAGGACATGGTTCTTACATAAAATGAAATAATGTTTGACATGTAGATCAACTTCTTTAGTATATTCTTGTATTTCATATTCATGTGATGATATGTTATGCTCGACAATTTGGTTGATACGACTTATGAAATGTAATTTTTATTCCACGTATCATTTTGACATGTAAGTTGGAAAGTAGAATGAAGTTGCATAATTAATTAGAAGATATTGTATCTACTTGTTGATTCAACTAGGTGTAGTCAACTTTTGACTAACCTAACTTGACGTTTTGGCCTATGTGGCAAGTGTATGGAAATACAGTCTTCCTATGAGAATGAAAAAAGGGGTATGTAAAGATCCTTCTATTATCTAATTTTTTTTAGAAATATTTTTTGCATTGGTGTTATGATTATGTGATGATTGACCATGCATGTGACTTCTACTTTATAGAAAGTTTTGACTCATTTTATTTAGTCAACTTGGTCAATGAATGACGATTCACAATTGGTCATCTTGAGTTATCTGTTTGACTCCTTGCCGATATGTTGTTTGACATAGGATTAGTCATATTGTATTTGACTTAGACTTTGGATCAATGTTTCTTTGATACATATGACTATGTGGCCTTTATATCATCCATTTACTTATCATATTGATTAGATTTATGTCATTAATTCTCAGCTATTTAACACATTATGATGTAAATACATTTGGATGTCAACTTTTGCAAGCATTTAGATGCATAATGATGATTAAATGTTAATGATTGCATTAATGATGTTATATGTGTATGTCATTATATTTCATGATGTTCAGAGGAGGATGAGTTAGATGTAATGGATTGCATTACTTGATTATATTTTGTGGACATTGGTCTATTGATGTGGACAATTACTCACTTAGCGAGCACCACATGTTAGATGGTGTATGGTTGATTATTTAAGTTACTCATGATTAAGATGTGATTAAAAGAAGAGTTACAAAGTCGTAAAGTTAAAGGAAAAATGTTGACTCCTAATATTTGAATACTAATATTGTGAATAGGATAAAACCACTATGAGTGTATGTGTATAAGTATGGCAAGAAGTGGATATGAAGTACCTACTAGCGGGGTCAAATCCATGTGCTCCAAGAGGGAACGACACATCATAAGAAAGGGGGAATATTGTTGGAGAGAGGTAGTCTAACCTTGTAAAACTATAGAGACGTAATGGAATTCACACACCCACATAGGGAAGTTCTTCAAATGATTAAATAATTCATATGCTTATGTAAGTATGTATGCTTTTCCATGAATTGTGTTACTTCAATTATGTGTTAATATTATCTTTGGAAGGTTGTATGTTAATGTATCTAAACGTAATTAGATTTCATTCAAGTGATAAATTTGACAATTTTGTTTAAGTAGATGGTACACAATCTTGTTGATTATTATAGTATCTTAATCAGAATACATGCATAATTTTAAGCATTGAAACAATGGAAGTCAAATTGCAAAAAAATGTTCTCTTTGGTTAGGGATGCAATATTCATCAAGCATCGAGGATGATGCATCTCCTAAGGGAGGAAGGATGTCACAACCTATTTTCCCTCAAACCAAATAAATCGATGAACTTAATTCCACATGGATTTTATTCTTAAAAATTCTTATTGTTTATAAAATTGGCATTAGTGGTTGATTGTTATTGTTAAAATGAATGTAGTTAATTTCAAACCTTTTAATTTGCACCACTAATCTTCCTCTTGAAAACTTTCTTGAATCAGTTAATAGATTAGTTATGAATTTGGATATATAATACAAATCATATTTCACATCTGAGGGAGGGGTTTTTGTACACCTAATCCAATACTCGACATTAGCTGAAATTAACTAGATGGCAGTAGCACTACTGAACAACATTTTGCCACCAAATTCAATCAATTATAAAAGCCCAAGGTTGAACTCACATGTTTCCAAAAAAAATTTGAAGGCAAAAAATTTGTAGTCAATTCAATTAGAACAGTGGTACTTGTAGTTAATCCAATAAGTGCAACATTATTTTTACTTCAATATGAACAATGGTGATCATAATTACAGTCAATTCAATAAGAAGAATGGTGTTTGTATCAAGAGAAGTAGAAGGAGATTTCTGGGTCTAGTAGCATTTTCAGTCAAGTCTAGTGAAGATGAATCTTCAATTGATCAAAATACAAAAAGTGCGAGGGAAGGCGAGAATGTAGGCCTTGCAGAAAGAACAATGAAAAATGAAAAGACTTCTATGAAGGAGGAGAAGAACATAAAGCAAGAGAGTGTCTAGAAGGCAGATGAGGATTTCAAGAACTTTATGGTTAATTGTTCCATTAAAGCAACAGTTAAGCTACAGAAAAAGAGAGCTGAAAGGAGGTTGAAGGAATTGGAAAAAGATGCCTCAGGGAATGTATTTCAGAAATTCTTTTCAAATTTGCTCAAAAGCTCTATTGATCAGGAGAAAGAGAGGTTGGAGAAGGTTGAAGGAAAGTTTAAGGCCATTGATCTCAATAAAGAATTTAATGGATGTCAAAGGTAACCAAAATATAAAACAAGTGTGTGTGACTAGAGCAGCGGGATACATCAGATCATGGCTAGTCAAAAATCTGCTAGAAAGGGGCTACACTGTCAATACAACCCTTAGAGACCCAGGGATTGGACACAAACATTTGGGACCAGAAAGGGAGATGGTTTGACAAAATATTGGAGCGATAACCTAGGTTCCTTGTTATTAATTCTTTTGTCAAATGCTTGATATTTGTGCTTCATTTCAGAGTTATGAGTGTGTGGAAATGAATGGAAATGTTTATGTCGATAGATGTTAGTAGTGTGTATTTGTAAATCTTCTTGGAATTTGAACTACTCTATTTTCTTAAGGAAATGAACTTAGTAATTTAAAAGGCATGGCTAGTTATCTGAGGCAAATGGGTCAGATTATGTAGGGGTCAGATCTGTCCATTCCACCAAGTAAACAATAGCCATCAAATGGAAAAAGCATGTAGACCATTAGTAATCACAGCAAAAAAATCCCTTGTGTTAAATGATGATTTAATGATGACTCCTCCATCAAATGCATCCATTAATAACTCAAAAGCTTGGAACAAATGCCATCATGAAATTCAAGAACACATTGTTCCATATATTGCCTTCCCTATTGTAACTTATAATGCCTTTTGTTTAGAGGCTTTATTTAAAAACTTGTGCAATGGTAAACATATTTAGGTATGGACATATCATCATGAAATTTTGGTTCCCTAATGACCATCAAATGCATAACCCAATGTTGTTAATCAATATTCCCAGGTGAATGCAATTTCAAGAAAAATGTTACTTATAGTACCAAACTCTATAAAGATAGGATCTATAAAATTGGAGGCCCACAAGTTATGTGGTGTTGGATGATGTGTCAAGAGATAAGAGATCACTGAAAAGAATGCCAATAGGCTAGAACTTAAGCATAGTATATTATGTCTCTACAAACATGTGTTAATCATCCACGAAATGGGGCGATGGTGTGCATCCCAATCTATAGACACATTTACCCTGTTGTTAATCTTATCGAGCTAGATCAGTTTTGTGGAGGAATGATCTCCATAATATGCCAATTCTAATTATTGACGGTTGGGAGTATTCTTAATATAACGTCACCATTAGAAATATTAGACTAATGAAAACTTAAAGTGAATATTTTATCATTACTATGTTTCCCATAATTAGAGTTTCTTGAAGTAAATGGCATATCAAACTATATGAATAAATAAAGGAAGTATTATTAAATTGGCATGTTTGAACTCTAATTTAGAAAATAGAAAATAGAAAATAAACTAAAAAGAGAATTGAAATATTAAAGAGTAAATATTGATTTATTATTATTATTTAACTAATAATAATTAAATTAGAGTTATATTTAAATAATTTATTTTAATTATCATTATTAACTAAAATAGTAAATTATGTTTCTAAACGTGTCATGTAAAATAAATAAAGCAAAGAAAGGAAAGAAAATAATATTTTAAATAAAAGTGCTTTAAGCGTGTAGGAAAAGATTTAATAAATTAAGTTATCTAATAATTAATTAAAGGAAAGTGGTTTTTTATTAAATTAAAAACTAGGAAACCCTAGTTAGGTTTAGGGCCCTTTATTAGAGGTTTTTTGGTCATTTTAGAGTTAGATAGGTTTTGGGAGAGTAACTAGATGGAGGACTAGAATTAAAGTTTTACACAGAGGTTTATGGTGATTCAACGTTGAAGTTAAAGAGTGAATTCAAAGCTTTGGAGTATTTTGGTTTGCATGTTTTGAGCTTACATTATCTTGAGAATTCTGCTAATAGATTTGAGGTAAGGTTTGAGAACCTTTGGAAATCTTTTCCTTTAAAAAAGATTGTCTTCTTCATGCTTATCAAATTGGTTATAGTGATTGGTAAAATTTATAAATGATTTTATTTATGAAATTTAGAAGAGAAATTATTTATGGGTTAAATTTTTTTTTAATGGAGGGTTTCGACCTACAAGGCAGCCCAACAAAGGCACAAAGCTTGCAAGCTACCAACTAGTAAAGACCATCACATAAATGATTTAGGAACCCAATACGGGCCCACACATGCCTAAAATCTCTTCGGCTTAAGAGCTAAGGACTAAGGGACATCCACACTGTCAAAATCACCCAGGGCATGATCCCAACCTCATCCCTTATGATGTCGGAGCCTTGCCCTCAACAAGACTTGATCCTTGGTGGGTTCTTTGTGAGCCGTTCAACTTCACTAGTAGACCAAGGGCCCATTGACTTACATTATTTTTGAGAAATTAGAAGGAATAAGATTTATTGTTCTTGTGTAGAAAATTCTCATAAAACTTAAATCTAAAAACCCTTGTTTTAAAATTAGCAAAACCATGTTGAATCTACAAACCCTTGTTTCAAAATTAGCATAAAAAATCATGTTGCCTGAAACCAATCAAAACCCTAGGTGCTGCTTGAAAAAAACTTACAAGCAAAATAATCAAATAAGCGAATATTCATCTAATTTATAATTTAATTAAATGTCTTTGGAAATATTTATAAAATTAAAATAAATTAGAAGTCAAAGATAAATTAGACATTATTATGCAAATTATAAGTTAAATCCAATATCTAGAAAATAATTTTTTTTTTTTAGAAAATTATATGTGACAATATATTTATATATTTTATATTATATATTTATTGTGAAAAGAATCATGCTTAAAGAAAATATATGTATAAAGATATACATGTAAACCAATGTGGTTATGCATGTAAAGAAATAAATACAAATGAATATATTTATGCATAAGAAAATGAATAAACGCATGTTAGAAAAAATGATAGAATAATCATGCATGTCTAAAGTTAATAAACATGTGAAAACATTACACACAATCATATTTTTTATTTTATAAATATTAATTTTCCAAATTATATTAAAGATTAATTCCAAAATTTAAAAAAATAATTTTTTTAAATAATATATTTTTAATTAATTTCAAAAATATAGGCAAAAGCCTACAACACAAGGGTAACTTGTGAGCCTCTAATGTGGGAGGTCTTGGGGTTTGAATCTACATTCACTTAACATATAATAATAATTAATTCCAACAAATAATAATAATTAATCTAGGCTTCAGCTATTACTGATCCAAAAAAAAAAATATTAATTTTAAAAATCAAATAAATATTAGTTATTTATTTTATGAAGTGGATGTTAATATTAATACTTCCTTAAGTCTAGTTAAACTCTTAGTTGCATATAAGTGATTATATTTCTATTAATTTAAGTGAAAAATTAATAAATGTATATTTCTGATTTAGTTGTATTTTAAGTGAAGTTAACTATATAATCATTTATTAGGCAAGAGCCTACAACACAACGATAAATTGTGAGCCTCTTATCTGGGAGGTCTTGGGTTCAACTCTACTCTATCATAATTTTAAAAAAAAAATTAATCACAAAACATAATAGTAATTAATCTTGGCTCTGACCTCTCACTAATAAAAAAACAACAACTATATAATCATTTATTTATGGTTATGAACTGATATAAAAGTTAAAGTAATACTCTAAGAGTGGTAGTGATATGAATATTTAATATAATGCTTTATACATGAACTAAGCTATTTATAATCTAAGATCGTTTAAATTAAAATTACTTGATAATAGGAATAGTTAAAATTGATAAAATATTAATATTTAATTAAAAGATAAATTTAGAGTTGAGTATTAAATTATTCAATAAATTATCAAAATAATAATAATAATATTTTTTGATTGGTAAGAGGTTGAAGCCATGATTAATTATTATGTGTTGTGATTAATTATTATTATTTATTAAATTCAAGTAGATTTGAACCCAAGACCTCTTTGATGAGAGGCTCACAATTTACCATTGTGTTGTAAGCTCTTGCCTAAAATAATAATATTATTATATATATTTTTTATTAATAATCGAGAGTTCAAAACAAGACACCAAAAAGAAGGGAGGCAAGGCCTCGACCTACCAATTAGAGAGTATCAAAAAACTATCCACATAAAACTAATACATAATAACAAGGTATACACAAGTATGAAGCAACAAGAGGAGACTACTCATGCAACATATCATCAAATTTATTAATCCTATTGTCCATCCAAGCAGTCCTTCCATCCAGATCACTTTTTTTTTTACCCAATAGCTAAGAGAAAACATGCAGGTTATCAACTCCGAAATTCTTGTTGTCTTTGATATCTTGCATAGGTTTTGCAAGAGCGTCATCAAAAGCCATCTGGTTGTCCACAACACTAGCTAGCTCAAATCCATTCTCCATCTCATAGATAAACATCGAAGCATGCCCATCACGAAGGAATCTAAGCAACTTCCTCTTTTCCAAGTTCAACACACAACAAACCTGTGAAACAATTTTAAAACGTGTGAATAAAACCTAGTAAGAGACCTTCTAATGCCTTGAAATTTAGAATCATTTCTAAGTTTCCAAATATACCAAAGGATGAGAGATGATAGAATCTGCCAAAACAATTTAAAATCTTTGTGAAGACCTTCAATAAAACTAGTAATGATATCAAGAGTATAAACAAATTTAATAATAGAAACACCAAACATAAGACAGATTTCTCTAGCAAAGGTGCAATCAAAGAAAATGTGTCTCATAGTCTCAGGCAATCTGCAAATAGGGAAAATATCAAGGCTGGCTTGATTATTATATTGGTTAATCATGTTGATTTAATATATATGAAGAATCTATTTACACTTAAATAATAGGATATTCATACATGTTTTTGAACATAAACTCTTATAGCCAAATCAAACTTTAGAATATAAATTGATTTAGTTGTAAAACTAAATTTGTATTTTTATTGTGACTTTTTAGTGTATGACTTCGTTGTTTTTTCTTTGATGATGTTTTGAGGGTTATGTAGTTGGCCAATTAGTGTTGGCCGCCAAAGGCCATGAGATTCTATTTTTTTAATGTGAAATGATAGAACCATTTTTATGTCTCAATTAGTTCATGTATGGTTTGGAGTGTAGGTTTAAGCAATCCTTCTTGATTCAATCATTATGACTTTTAACCAAAAGGGGTGATGATTATTATTTTGTTAAGTCTGATTTATGTACTCACCTTACATTATCATTTATGTTGATCTATGTTCTAGACAATTGTGTTACAAATTATTTTATTTTATGATTGATTTTATAATTTGAATGGTTTTTTTTAATATGTGATGTACTTTACGATGGAGACGGATGTTATTGATATTGATTTATTTTTCTCATGATTATGAGACTTTATGTATTGTTACTACGATTATGGGATGGATGATTCTTTGAGATGTTATATTGAGATGGATAATGAATCCTTGTGTGGAAGTGATGTTCTTTCCTATGCTTTGTTATTTCTCTTTGGTGACTTTCATGATTATGGTTTATGAGAGCATTTTTTATATTATTTGGATTATTTTGAATGGAGCATTAGGGTAGGTTATCTAGGTGTATAGAGGGGAAGTGGCTTGCGATGGGGGTCAGGGCCCTAAGTGGCTGCCAGGGTAACTCATTGTAAGTAATTTAATTAAGTGATAACTTGTACATTAAATTGGGGGTTTTAAAATGAATTACAAAGATTAAATATTCTTCGCCCATGTCTTGAGCACTAGTACAAGCTAGGATGGGAGTGGAAGAAGACAATTGATTGCGAGCTTGCCTAGTTAGTTTCATTGTCTCTACAAAAGGATTACTAATGCCATATGGAGTCACTAGGGCGTCGAGTCTAGAGAGACTACCAAGATAACATTAGAGTTGATTCATGTGATGACACTTCTCCATATGCATCTTAGGTTTCCTATTTATATTTGTATTTATATTTTTGTTTTAGGTTGCCTTTGGGATCATCTTTTCATATGAGTAGTACCACTTGTTGTAGAGAGATTTTAAGATCCTTGCCTAGGATTTATATTGTTGATTTCGTGGTTCAATTATCTATGTATGGATCGTACATTATCTCCCTTGCATGGTGGGAGTGAGAGCCTGACTAGGTGACCACATGATCGAGAGGTAGTGACTTCTTACCATTCAAGTCCCCTTGAAATTGGCATCGATGTTGGATGTTCATTGATGTAGTTGTATCATTATCATTCTTATTCTTATCTTGAAGATTTTCTATTTAGATGTTGTATCTATGTATTCATGTGCTTTGTATGTTGAGATCCTACGAGATGATGTATTGTATTTTGATCTATTTGTATTTATTATTACATACCCTGCAACATGTGTAGTGAATATGGTTATTTGGATGTGTTCCATTGTATCAATGGTACTTATGTATTTGCTTATGAGATTATGTTTATGTACTTATGGTTAAAACTAGTTAATAAAACTTTCTTAATGTGACTCGACATGAAGGAACCCTTGAGGAATGGAAAACTATATTTGTAATTGCTTATGTGTTCTTGATGTATATGTGTATATTGCTTCCGCATCATTACCTTCTATTATAAAAAGTTAATAAAAAATATTAGTTAAAATATTATAATATAGTAGGTAAGTTTCTCTTGGGTTCCTGAGTAAGGCTTTACACACTTACTAAAAAAAAGTAAGTTTCCATAAATAGTAACTTAGTACTAAAATAACCCTTATTGAACATGAAAAAAACAAAAACAATTTTCAATGATGCGAGATAGCCCCTACACCCAGGATGCTTCTGCATCAAAGCCCCACTAACATGACATGTCCCACTTATTGTGTCTTTGCCCCAACTCCAATCCACGTGTAATGTAATGCCTACCCCTAGTTGACTTTTTTGATTGTATTGTTAGATTCTTTTAGGCCTATTTTATGTTATGTTTTATGACTAGTGATACTTAGTTAGCAAATTAAATTAAATGTATTTCATATCTAGTTGATATATGTGTTGAGTTGCTTAGTTATTTCATGTGTTCAAGATTATTTTGATGATGCTACATGTATGCTCATATAGTGATTTCAGTTATTGCATGATGTTAGTTAGGTGAATGATTTATATGTAACTTTATGGATACTTACCCCATACTTACATGTATATGGTGTACGTGTATATTTTACTTTATGATTGACATTCTTGATGTGGTTGAGGGAGGGAGTTGTAGTCATCTGCTAGTCGGGATTTACATGATGTACCACTCTCTTCCATTGCCTATTTAGTTTAGAATATATGAGTATGTACATGCGTGGATTTTATGAAGATTGCAAGTACCAGATATCGACTACCTTGAATTGCCAGGATGAGTGTACCCTATCACAATATCTTAATGGTATAAGTGGGGAGATAATTTTTGAGTCCAAACCCTAACCTAAGCCAATTGTCCTAGAAAGTAAGACAAGTATCTGAATTGTTTACCTTTCTGAATTTGTCAAGTAACATGAATTCATGACTTTGACCCTAGAGTTTGACTTTGTGCTTTGCCTTTCAGTTGAGTTGTTTTGTGGGTCTAGTGTAATTTTTAGTTTTAATTAAATCACATTAAAAGATAATTTAATGGAAATTTTATAAAAGAAATTCAATATTTAATTAATTAATAAAGGAATTAAATTTAAATGATTTAATTAAAGTTCTATTTTGGCATATTTATATTTATTTTATTTAATAATAATTTATTTAGGAGTTTTAATTTAATTAATAAACTCTAAATGATATTATTAGTAAAATTAATAAATATTAAATTAAAAATGTTGCATGATTTAATAAGAGAGAGAAAGCTTTAATTTAATAAAGTTTATTTTAATTAAATTGCATAAAGCTTGTGCATGAGATTAAAATAATAAAATAATAAAGGAAAATGGTTTTTTGCATGATTGCACAATCAAAGCCTTGATTTAGGGGAAAAACTCTTTATCAGGAAATCAAAGCTCATTTCTCCATAGACAGGTTTGGAGGAGTTGATTTCTGGGAAGAGGGTTTCCAAAGGAAAAGGAAAATTCTTGCATGTTTTGTGCATTCATTATTTTAGCATTAGATCCAGGTATGATCTTGTGGGTTTGTGTAGTAGTTGCTTGTTCTTTGATTTCTTTGTCTTCTCTATGTCTAAAAGAAATTATTTTCAAATTTTATTTGGGTTGAAACCCTTGTATGTGATTTTAGCATTCTTCATTTGAGAAACCTTTGTATATGAATTGAATCTGAAACCCTTGTTCATGATATTATTGTTCTTCGTTTTGAAATCATCTGTATGTAAAATGGAAATTTGAAACCCTAGTGTTGAAATTATTGCTCTTTATTTTTTGAAAACATTTGTGAATGGATTTAGTAACTGAAACCCTTGTTTGATTTATTTGGTAATTCGTAATTAGATGTCTAAATTCAAGATTGCGTTCATAAAAGGATACCAAGAATTAAATTTACAAATTTGATTACTTGTATTTGTTTTTCCTATTAGATCTATACTGATTTAAAAAAAAAATTAAAATAAATAAATAATATATATACAATTATAAAATTTACCATTGCTGAGTTTTCATTCTTGTTTACTTGGAGAAAGATTGAACTTTGCATATGATATGGGGGCGAAACTATTTTTGGTTTGTTTTCAATTAAATTAAAATATAATTTAATTTATGATGGGTGGGGGCCGCCACACCCCCACGCACCTTTTTCTACTTCCCCTACTAGTAGTTACGACTATGCATGACAGACCTGTTGCTAACGTAGCAGGTGCTGCTTACGCAGACTTGTTATGGTGGTAGCAGGGTTGCCACGACACTCATGCCAAGCCTACAGGCTTTAAACTTATGTTGATTAAGTTTTTAAATTTAGTTTTTTATTTATTATTTTTTAAAAGTTTTTAGTTATTGTTAAATACTTTTTTTTTTGGATTAGTAAGAGGTCGAAGCCAAGATTAACTATTACCTGTTGTGATTAATTATTTTTATTTATTAAGTGTGAGTGCGAGTAGATTCGAACCCAAGACCTCTTTGATAAGAGGCTCACAATTTACTATTGTGTTGTAGGCTCTTGCCTTATTGTTAAATGTCCTATTAATATTATATGTTAGCAATAGTTTTTTAATAATATTTTAATATTAATGGTTAGTAATATTTAATATAATTATAAAAATATTAAATAAGATTTTTATTATTAATTATTATATGATATAAATATTATTATTGTTCATTATTATTATTATTTTGTTGATAAATAAGTAATTGTATTATTAATAAATTAATCTAAATTATTTTATTAATAATAAATAATTATTATCATTAATAATTTAATTAGTTATTGTTGAATTTTACTAATATTTAAAGTAAGGATTTCTGAGTATTAAAACATATTCGAAAAGTAAATTGATAATTGAAATTTGGAAAATAATTATTTTAAAGTAAACTCAGATTTTACTTAATGATGTCTTTAAGAAAATGATTTCTATTATCTTGGGAGATTGATTATATATTTTGATTATTCAAAAATCTTAACAAGTATAATACTTCGAAAAGATGAGAACTGAAACCCTTATTGAAATAAAAAACATTATCAGCTATAATACTTGGAAATGGAAATTGAAACCCTAATTGTATATTGAATCTTGTGTTTCCTTTTGAAAATGAATTGAACTATGAAAACTATGTTTAAACAACTTGTTATGATTTGTTGAGTGATTTGAGACTCGTGTGGACCTCAGAACTTTAGCGAATCAGTAATACTTGAAAACAAAAATGACAACTTGAAAACCTTTAGTGAAAATTGAACCATTGTATTTTCAAAACTTAATGAATTATAATAGTTAATTTTGTATGTACTTTATGTGATGTGTGAGTTACTAGTGTTGGGGTTTCAGGTTTGACTTAGTACTTTGACCAGTTAGGATGTTTACAAGAGGCTTGAGGGTTTTCTCTGTGATATCATGATGATGTTTTGTATATGATCTTTTATACCTGACCATGGTGATGTGTCATGTGTGTTCTATGAAGAATTTTATTCGTTAGTTGTTACTGCTTTCTAGTGTTCTTGTGTGAAACTAAAGTGAATGGTGTGACTTTTCTGGTATAACCTTTTGAGTCTTTGATCAGTTATCTTTGGATTGCTTCCCAGTTGCTTGTATTGAACTAAGGTGATTATGTGATTTATTCTTGGTGATATTATGTTATGACGTGGATTTGGTTTATGTGTACTTGATTTTGGATCAATCTTGTTAGGATGATCATATTGGCAAAATTTGTGATTTTTATTAGTGATATTTTAGTGCTTTCTAGTTGCTTGTTTAAGAACTAATGTGTGGTATGGTCATATCAGACCTTCTGCTTTTGTTGAGCTTAGGGTAGGTTATCTATATGTCATGTTGGAAAGTGGCTTGCAATGGAGGCCGAGGCCCTAAAGAGGTTGTCGAGTAACCCATTGTAGGTTATTTTAATAAGTGATAACATTTCATTAAATGGGTTTAAAATGAATTAATAAGATATTGGTGTAGACACCTAAATTTGATTACATCGCTTTAGTAATCCTATTTAGCTATCTTTAAAGGCATCACTAATTAAATTCCTATTTAATTAATCCTTTGCCATCCCCTAGCTGACTAATCTTATTTAATCATCTATAGTCCTAATTGAAAAATCAAATAACCTATTATTTGTCAATTAATCCTATTTCTCCTATCTATTTCCAAATCCCCTTTTATTGGATAAACCTATTTGATAAATAAATCCCTCAAATCTAATAGCCCCTAACTTATCCCTAATCCTCCATATGGCCTAAATCCACCCCATCCACCCATACTAACCTAAGCTTAGCCACTAACTCACCCACCCTCATGAATGCCATCCACTTGCACATCTCTAACATCCTTAATCTAATCCTAACCCAAGCCTAATCCCCCTCCTAACCTTGTCACATTCCCTAAGTGAGCTGAAGACTTTCCTAAGCCAAACCAAAGTCTCCTCCCTCAAAATATCTCAACCATAAAACTTTATCCCAACCACAAAGCCTTCAATGCTCTTACATGCCCTTAAAAGCTCTTACAAGCCATTATGAGGGCCATTTAAGGCCTTGAGCCTCCTTTGTTGACTCATCCTTGCCCTTTCCTCCACCCACTCTCCCTGTGACATGTGTCACTCCCTGATTGGTGCTAAACAAGCACAATCCATGTGCTCCCCTTTGAGTACATCCTAGCCCTCCTTAAGCTTTCATCTCTCCTTGCATCTAATCCCTCCATCCCTCAAGCCCTTGGCCTTTAAATTTAACCCTCTCCCTTCACTAAAATCAATCATCCTCCATGCAAAGTTATAATGCTATTTTGAGAGCTCATAAACTACCAAAATACCATTATAATGTTGGAATCACTCCATGACTCCATTGTTGAAACCTTGCCTCACTCACTCCATCCATCCATCTAAGCTTAAAGCATAACTTGTGAGCATACATTCCTAAAATCAAGGACAAATCCATTGCATCATTGTGTTATACCATTTGGAGCTTACCATTCTTGATTTGCCTCCATTTTTGGTGATAACAAATCGGTCCTATCATAAGTGTTTACTTGTTTTTAGTATTGAGAATGCTTTTTATAGATTAGTGTTCATTTTACTCTACTAAACTAGTGTATACATTTTGGCACGCGCGATGGGACCTCGCATTTGGGTCAATCTTTTTTTGTTTATTTTGATAAACTAACAAAACTAACATTGTTTGCTTGCAATTTTTTGTGTTAGGTTTGCTGATTTTGTTGCAGGTATGCAGGTCACTTTTGCGAAAATGCGCTCTTGGCCATCTCATCTCTTTTCACTTTAGAAGACTTCAAAACCAACAAGTTTTGCATCCCTGCGACCCCAGGAACGCGACCTCGCGACCGCGGGAACGTAGTTATTCTCCAGCAGGAACGCACATCCGTGACAGCGAGTTCGACAGTCATCACAAATCAGCCTCCATCACGTATCCTGCACTTGGCTCTGCATCCCCATCGACTAATCCTCCAGCGGGATCGTCATTCCCGCTTTTAGGAACGTGCCTGAGAGAAGCGAGATTGTCATTCCCACTTGCGAGAACGTGAACTGTATTCTTTTCATCTGTAATCATTAATTTTCCTGTGAAACTGTCATTCCTGCGTTGAGGGAACGTTGTAAAAAATACAAACTAGCAGAATCGCTCTGTTCAAAATGAGCTCCTTGGTTTTTTATTTTAAGTTTTCACCAGTTTTTCCTGGCATTTTTGTGCCTTGGGAGGCTTGCGGGAACACATCGCCACGAAATCAAACTCCAGTGGGATCACGAACCCACTTGCGAGAACGCTTGTACCCTCGCGAGAATGCTTTTTGTGTCTTAAAGTCACGTTCTGTCATTGTTTTTTGTCTTTACAAATCGAAAAAATGAACTTGTATGCCTAAAAACCCCCACAAATCAAACACTTCTCGTTGGTGCTCTAAAACCAACAAACAAATCTATCTTTTGCAAGCAAATTTAGGAAAAGTCAATTTTTGAACACTTAGGAAATTCGTTAACATAAATCAACAAAAATCAAATTAAGTGATTTTCATTTGGACTCACCATTTCTCTAACCGCCCATCATTCTAACCATTGGTTGCAATATTAGCACCATATATGGGGATGGGTCCACTTGAAAAAGGTGTTAAGTGTTCCAATCTGATTCTACTTAATTAGTTTTTTGAGGATTTATCTTAACTTATAAGATTTCGTGAATGTCCACAAATCTAGATTAGATCGATCACACTTCAAGTTTGGACTTTAAAATTGAACAAAAATCAATTAATGTGGAGGGCCTCCAGGCGCTTGCTTGACAATCGTATTTTACACATTTTTATTTTGGGCTTAAAACAAACTCAAACTCAATCTTGAATGCCTTAAAGAAAATCAATCGATACTTGACGTGGAGGGCCTCTCAGCGCGTGAGTTTACTTGTGTTGACCCTAACTCTTTTTTTTTTTCATTCTTCGATCACATTTTCTTTTGTTGACGCTGTCAAGTTGGAATTGAACATCTATATCTTAATCATTTATGTTTTCAATAGATCAAACAACCTAAGAATCAGTTGGTGAAGAACTTTGCTTTTTAGCCCAAGGTCATTTGAATCTTCTCTCCCCTTGTCACCTTTACGGGCCATCTTGGGTGCATAAGACTAGGATCCAAAACCTTGTTTTTAATTTTAGGAGGCCTGCTTGGGGATTTCATCACCCCTTGGGATGACCTCAACTCCAGCATTCCGGCGGAGTATAAAGATCGGGAGGTGAATCCAAAGACACCTCTCTTGGGATCAAAATTCTATCACTCGGGCTAAGCCTCAAGGAACTTTATACCCTTGAGAAGTGAAAGAGGAGAAGTGGGTTACCACTCCTCTCGGCTGTGTGACATCTTTTTGGTTTCATCTACAGATTTGGGCCTCACGTACCTTGCGTATATCGAGGACTCCCTAGCTAAACCAAATTTTATCCTTGTAGAAAGCTTCTTAGGATGTTGGTGTATTTGACATGCTTGCTCCAAACTTTTGTATGCTTGTTTGCTCATAGCTTTTGAATGAATGTTTTCCAACTTTGGTCAAAATCCCAGAAAAGCAAAAATCTCCCAGCTCAAGGCATACTTAGTGTAGTCACTGCCTCATCAAAAAATCATCCAAGCTCCCTCGCCGCAACCGAATCTATCTAGTTCTTTGCTTTAGGACAATCCCAAATCCAAAGTCCATCCAAATCATCCCCCCAGCCAACTACCAACCCAATCCAAAATCACCCAAGCCTCTAAAGAGTTGTTGTCACTCTGCCAAAATTTGCTATCCAATCAATCCTACCAATCAAGCAATCTCACCAAGGTTATCCCTCTGACAAAGAATTGTCTAGGGTAATCCAGCTTTGTCACTTGTATCCCTCATCACCTTGAGCTAAAGGTTGGGATCCACAAGTGGTCAATCTCGTGCCATGCCCATAGGATCATTAGTCTATCCTCAAGTTGACACAGCCACCACCAAATCCAACACATAGGAAAGCAAAACCCTCACTTTTGACAGCATGCCCTTGAAGTCTTCCATCCTAAGAAAAGCCTAAAATCCCCAACCCAATCTTCCTTAGGTTTTTCATATAGCTTTGACTCTCCCTAGGAAATCTTTCATCAGCCAATCCAAAATCTGTGCTTAATCCAAATCCAACCATGAGCTTCCGTGTTCATCCATATGCAAGACCCCATCCCCATCCAACTCATCATCAAAACATGAAATCCCAACCCTATCATGATGAGTTTGGTCACATTGTCCTTTCTCCCACTCCATCTTATTCCAATGATGATGATGATCTTGTCGACTATGATGGGTATATTGAAAGCCTTAGAGATATTACTCCTAGCATCCCCCAAAATCCAAACATTCCTCCCAACTACTCCATCCCTCCTCCAAACATACCCACTAGTACTCCTTACCATACCTTTGAGAAGGGAAATCCATTACTATCCTCATCCGTACTACCTTCCTATAGTGTGCCCACATATTCCTCTTATACATCAGTCATATCTCCATCTTCCTCTACCTACATCTCCCAGCCTCCACCATTCCAGAAAAATTCTAGTAGCTACATCCCTAGTCCAAATCCACCATCCCAATATCCTCCAAACCCCTTTTCAAATCATCCAACTAATCCTAGTCCTACAATGCATCACCTCCATCCCCTTGCTCCTCCTAATCCAACACACTTGTCTCCAAGGAATTTTACAAGGAAGCCCAAAGCAACTCCCTCTCCCACACCCATCACTCCTCTTACCTCATCCTATTGCTACCATCCCTATCGCATCCACCCCACTTATCAAACCCCTTTCATCTCCTACCTCACATCCATCGAATCCCTCCAAATCCCATCCACATCTCCTCCTCCTAGCATTATCCAAATCCCATATAATAAACCCAACGAGTCCCTCCCCCATCAGCTCATCCCCATTGACGAAACTCCTACCCATCCATCTACCTCACTTAAAGAGACCATCCATACTTCTCCTATCATTCCATCCACTCCCATCCATTCATGTCAAAATCTTGTCCAAAAGTATGTTAAAATATCCCATGACATAAAAGAAGAACCTATCATCCCACTTATTCCCCTACATGATCCACTTTTACCATCCCCTCCATATCTGAATCCCACCATCACAACTACTCCATCTCAAGATCCATTCCCATCACTCCATCCAACTCAAGATCCTATCCTTCCATCCCCTTTGCTCTATGATTATACATCTCCCATAATCCATGATGATAGATCCATCGAAGAAGAACTAACTATCATATATGAAGCTTCAACTCCTTTAACTAATAAAGGACCCACATCTTGTGTTCCAAATAATGAACATCATATTGAAGAAAGAAATAAAAATGTATCTCTAGATGTTGGTATCCCCGCTATTCTTGCATGGTCCCAAGTCCTTCCACCTCCACCCCAAAGTTCCCATCCATCTTATCCTACATCTATTTTGGGCCCTTATCCTACTTCTTTTCAACCCTCCATTTTGGGCCCATATCCTTCATTCCCTCCATCCATTTTGGGCAGTTATATCCATCCATATCCTATGTTCCAATCTATCCTTCCATCCCCTCAAATCCACCAGGTAGATCATCAAAGGCACTCACCCTTGAATCCCTTCCAACCTTTAAACCCTATCACCACATCCATTATCCCTCCATCTCCTCCATGCTCTTGTTCCCATACCATGTCTAATAAAAGCATATTGGATGCCAAAATAAAAAAGCATAAATCCAAAAATCCACAAAAGTCCAAGTCTCAACATGTCCCTTCTAAAATACATGTTCAAGAAGAGAAACATCTGATCCAAATCAAAGAAAAAGTCAAGAGGCCACAAAGGCCCAAGCTGCAAAAGTCAAAAATCATGTGGATACCCAAGATTCTCATAAAAGCAATGCATCTCAAAGGAAACTCTCAATTGGAATCCATTCATGCTACTCAAAGAGCCTCATCCATGTATCCTTTATCTAAATCCCCATATATTCATCTTTCATCCCCCCAACCCACTCTTAGTCCATATGCTTCTTATCCTAAATTTCCCATCCTCCATCTTCCAACTCTACTTTTAGTCCTTATCTTTCTCTTCCTCCATTTTCTCCTCAACCTCATTCACTACCATCTTTCCCACTACTTTATCACCTCTCAAGGTGTGTGCCAATGATGATCTTTTCATTTTCCTCATCCATTTACCCACAAGCCTTATGTCTTCTCATCCATCATCTGCCAAACTCCCGCCCACCATTCCACTTGTTCAATCCAATCCTTTTCCATCCATCCTACCAACATCTATGAGTCAAAATGCATCAAAGAAGACAAAAAAATCATCCATTGGTGAAAACTTGGCAATTCAAGTGCCATGGATAAGTACCATGGTGAAAACTTGGCAAACAAGCGCCATGCGTAATCCCTCCATCCAAATGCTCTGTACACTTGGGGGCACGTTCCATCACCCATCATCCCCATCTCATCCCACCATACCCACCACATCTTATCCATTTCACCCACCATCCTCCTTTGGATCTTGATAGAAATAAAGTCCACCACTCGATACATGCTTTTGGTCATCCCTTTGACATCCATTTTCCATCAAAGTTTGTATCCATCCAATCCCTCCATTGGCCTCATCCACCCATCCTCCATATCCTTTGCCTCATTCACCTTTCCCATCCTAGCTTCCATCTATCTCCCTCATCCTCTTGTTGACCAATATTCAATCCTTTGCATCCCTCATAAAAAATCCTCTTGAATAGCATATTAGAACTTGGGGCACTCTATTCCTTGGAGGCCGTGTCATGTCCATCTTTCCATCAATCCTTATCTTTTTGCATTCCTCTACCCAAATCCCTCTATCCATTGTTCCCAGCATTACCTCCATCTTTCCATCACTTGGTACATCCCTTGTCATTGGTATCTAGCCCTCAACTATCCCTCATCTTGAGCCTCCATTCGCTATCCTCCCATCTTAAACCTTTCATCCACTATCTCCTAATCTTGAGCTATTCTCAATATCTCCTCATCCTGAGCTTCTTATTCCCACTATCTTAAGCTTTTCACAAACCATCTTCTCCTTTTGATTTTTTCATCCCCTCATCCCATGCTTGTCCTCTATCTCCTCATCCCAATCCTTCTATCCACTATCTCTTCATCTTTATCTTTCCTGCTGCTATCCTATCATGTTGCACTTTTGTCCTATAATCCCTTGTACATCCTTTGATCTATCAGTTGTATATTACTTGTCCATCAGTCCTTTTCTCTTGGTCCCATTGTATACTTCTCATCTCTTCATGTCAGTTTGTGCTTGATAAAAATTTTTTTAAAAAACCTTGCAGTTCTCTTGGTTAAGTGCTTTAGCGAATCCTTGTATGAGATCCCTTGTCATCAAAATGTTGTCCTAAAGAGTTCTACTTGACCAGCTCATCCTAGTCCTCGATATTAACGATAGATCCTTGCAAGATGCATCCTTCCTCTCATCTGATCTTGGTTTGTCAGTATCTAGTCTTACCAATCTCTTTGGCAAAAAGTTAACTTTTTTATGGATTTACATTTTCTTTCAATTTATTTTTCTTTTCAAGATTTCAAGCATGATTCTTAACATATCTCTTGCAAGTGATTTGGGTTGTTCCCTCCTCATAGTCACCACGATCATTTATATCATGGTGTGCTACAAATGGGGCAACTTGAGAGCAAGGTCTTGATCAAGTCTTTCATTTTTTCTTTTCTTCTTGTGGGTTCCCCAGTATCATTCTCACTCTAACTCTTCCTAGATTCATGTGTGATGTTGGGGCAATCCTTGTGTGTTTGTTTCGTGTTAGTTCGTTAGTCCTCTGGATGGTTGGTGACACGGCCTTGATGTTCTTGGTAACCTTGGCAATTAACCAATAGTCCTATAGCAAAACTAATGCTCAACTACATGGTGGTGCTTCTCTTTGAAGTATCCCCCTCGCTCAAAACGCTTCAATGGATTCCCTTCATCTCCATTATCCCCCATCCATATCCCACATCTGTCTCTCCTACCCCAGCTTATGCATCATTATCTCTTTGAATCAATCTTCACTTTTAGCTTTAGGGATCCACAATCTTAGTCTTAGGGATCCACCAATCCAATCAATCCACCAAGCCTCATCTTTCGAGATCCACAATCCTAGTCCTAGGGATCTCCGAAACCCATCTTCCATCAATCCGACTCTTTGAAACCCTGTTGCATTAGCTTTATCTTCCCATCATCCATCCCCTCCTCTTGGTTTCCTTTTTTAGCACTCCACTCCTTCATCCTCCACCTTCCCTAAAGTCTTAAGCTTGCTTCCTTTTGTGCATCTGATTCTCCTTTATCATTCTCCCATAGTGAGAGTTTGAGTTAATTCAGCCCCTTCTCTTTTCCAATCTGAGTCTCCTCACTTATCTTGGATTCTTGTATTTTTCAAGAAGCCATCGAGCCTCGTCTTCTCTCCCCACCGCCTTCTTGAGGGGGCATCTCTAAGTCTAGTCTCTCCTCTTCTTATCCGAGACTGCAGCAACCTTGTTGCTAAGAACATCTTCCTCGTGTCATCTCCGTTTGAACTTCTTTGAAATAGTGTTGTCTCAACACTATGTCAAAGAGGGGCAAAATGTAGACACCTAAATTTGATTACACCGCTTTAGTAATTATATTTAGCTATCTTTAGAGGCATCACTAATTAAATTCCTATTTAAGTAATCCTTTGCCATCCCCTAGCTGACTAATCTTATTTAATCATCTATAGTCCTAATTGATAAATCAAATAACCTATTATTTGTCAATTAATCCTATTTCTCCTATCTATTTCCAAATCCTCTTTTATTGGATAAACCTATTTGATAAATAAATCCCTCAAATCTAATAGCCCCTAACTTATCCCTAATCCTCCACATGGCCTAAATCCACCCCATCCACCCATACTAACCTAAGCTTAGCCACTAACTCACCCACCCTCATGAATGCCATCCACTTGCACATCTCTAACATCCTTAATCTAATCCTAACCCAAGCCTAATCCCCCCCTAACCTTGTCACATTCCCTAAGTGAGCTTAAGACTTTCTTAAGCCAAACCAAAGTCTCCTCCCTCAAAATATCCCAACCATAAAACTTTATCCCAACCACAAAGCCTTCAATGCTCTTACATGCCCTTAAAAGCTCTTACAAGACATTATGAGGGCCATTTAAGGCCTTGAGCCTCCTTTGTTGACTCATCCTTGCCCTTTCCTCCACTCACTCTCCCTGTGACATGTGTCACTCCCTGATTGATGCTAAACAGGCACAATCCATGTGCTCCTCTTCGAGTACATCCTAGCCCTCCTTAAGCTTTCATCTCTCCTTGAATCTTAGCCCTCCATCCCTCAAGCCTTTGGCCTATAAATTTAACCCTCTCCCTTCACTAAAATCAATCATCCTCCATGCAAAGTTATAATGCTATTTTGAGAGCTCATAAACTACCAAAATACCATTAGAATGTTGGAATCACTCCATGACTCCATTGTTGAAACCTTGCCTCACTCACTTCATCCATCCATCTAAGCTTAAAGCATAACTTGTGAGCATACATTCCTAAAATCAAGGACAAATCCATTGCATCATTGTGTTATACCATTTGGAGCTTACCATTCTTGGTTTGCCTCCATTTTTGGTGATAACAAATCGGTCCTATCATAAGTGTTTACTTGTTTTTAGTATTGAGAATGCTTTTTATAGATTAGTGTTCATTTTACTCTACTAAACTAGTGTATACAATTGGTACCACATAAAGTCACTAGGGGGTTTGGAGTCCTAAAAGACTATCAGGGTAACCTTAGAGTTGACTTGGTAGTATGCCTTCTCTGTATGAAAGGATATTGATGTCACATAGAGACACTAGGGGGTTTGGAGTCCATAGTGGTTGCCAGGGTAACCTTAGAGTTGGCTCATTCAATGATAATTGCCTACTTACATAGTAGATTTCCTATGTGTATTTGTTGCCTCTAGGATTAGTTGATACTTGTCTCTTGGTACCCTTTGAGATAGTTTGCTTTCAGATGTTTTCTTCACTTAGATATTGGTTATGAATTGTGTTTTGATATATGTTTGGAACTTGAGTTTATCTCCTTAGTGTGGCAGGAGTGGGCCATTTAGGTTCCATGAGGTAGGGTGGTAGTACATTTTTCTTATACCATTGAGATCTGACTATTGGATGTCTTTGTTGGATGTACCTGTACAGTTGATTCTTTCTTTCTGATCTTATATTTTTGTTGGTAGTTTTATCCTGTTATATTGTACTTGATTTGTCATAGATCATATGAGATGTTCTATATTATTGATGATGTATATTCTTTGAACTTATCATACCTTGTGACTTGTACAATGAATGATTAAGCATTTCTAATTATTGCCAAGTAACATCCTATGTAATTGTATATTGTTTAAATAGATTTGTAATTGCGATTATTCCATGACATGGATTTTGGTTATGTACTAGATTTATTATTAATAAAACCTAAATGTGATTCAACGTCATGGGACCCTTAAGAGATGTAATCTATTTATGATGGTTGTATGTGTGTGAGTTATTGATTCCGCTATTTTATCTCTTGTTATTATTGCTTCTACTATATTATACCTATTGTTGTTAAGTTATTATTTTTCAAAAAAAAAAAGTTTGACAAGCTTAGTGAAACTTTCAATTAATTTCTTTTGGGTTCCCTGGCAGGGCGTTACATGTAAACATATCATATTTTTGTAAAAGGCTCTGTTAGAGATGCAAAGACATGACAACCATTGATCTGATGGCCCATGCCTTGTCATTCAAAAGCATGACTCCACTGATAAAGTATCCTCATGCTATAGATTATTCCAACATGACAAATTCTTGTGTGTAATGTCATAGTTGCGAACCAATGATGTGAAGGCTTAATACTGGGGCAAGTTCATTCTTTTCTTGCAACGTCTAGCATAGGTGGCCATATCTTGTATTTTTGGGAGATACAATGTCAAATCTGAAAAAATATGAGTACCATTGATTGAATTCCTTCTTGAAACAATGCACATAGGAACCCTGGGCCCACCTATGCCATGTGTATGAATCTCCCATTTTTGGGTGAAAGGATGTTAGAGCCATGAAAACACAAGAACCATTGACTTAATATGGACCCACTCATATGGTAAGTAAACATACATTTACCATGGGTTATATAGATTGACTTAAGACTTAGGGAGTTTAATTAAAGTTGGCATGACCATGGGGTACACACATTATGTCATAACATGTAGGATATAAAAGGACCCCCCTTCGATGACATAAGACTCAAAATAACTTGAGACGATAATGTGCCATAGCTTACCAAGGAGAAATAAGGGTCCAACACTTAGAAAAAAATTCAAAGATGATTAACACCTAAAAACCCCAAGACACATTATCTGCAAAGAATTTTCAAAGACCATCCTTAACCTTTTAACCTGGGAAAATAAGATCGACAATTCACAAGAACTCATCTCTCGTGAGAATAAATAGAACACTCAACACTCATTGTAGTGATGCTAGTAAGTGTGAAACACTAGAGCTTATGGAGAGGTCACCTAACCCAATACTAGTCTAACTCAAATGCAATACATCTTTTATTTATTTAATATTACTATATTATTATTAGCTAATATGCTATTATGCTTCAAACTTTGGTTGGAGTAAGTGATTTCTCATATTTGAAAAAGGAAAACCAATGTAAAAAAATTTGGTGCCATGTTTGTCCAATTTGTGGTTAGAGATAATGAGAAGACAATTCAACATACATAAATCAAATAGCTTGCAAACTGCACGCTAGTTTAGAATTAAATAAAGAGTAGATACTTGACTATGAAACCCCCATCACACAACCTGTAGTGCCTCTCCCATTTGACTTTTGTAAGTCATCCTGATGGATGCAACCTTGCTGATCTTTTGTTGTGATGGATCATGATTGTGATCCTGAGTGGTCTACACCGTTGAGGTGTTTAGATTTATGTTTCTGTATCAGTTGCTTTGATTATGCTTTTGACTGATCTTTGAGATTATGATGTGATTTTTGGTTCACTGAGGTTTGTGCCAATGATTACCAGGATCGATGTGGTATCATGAGGTTGTTCTGTGATTACCGTGAGATGTGTGCAGAGATTGCACTATGTTCTTTTACCATGCTACACTAGACTGGGTTCGTGTAGCAATGGTTAGTCATGTTTATGACTATGTTCGCTTATATTTTTAAATGCCTTTTTAATGCAGAGTATTCAATCATTATTAATGCTTAAGTAATTAGAATGGATTGTTCTTGTTGGATTATTTGGTTATGTGCTGCGGACATTTACCTTGTGTTATTTTGATCTGAGAGATATCTGTTCTCATGTTATGTTTACATTTGAGATGACCTGAGGGTCAAATGTTACTCTTTGATTCCAGTATCATAGATATTAGACTACTATGTTGTTCAGTTAATCATATTACATGATGATGCCATTTTGAGATGACAATGTATTTTATGATGATATCTGGTTATCTGGTATTTGGACATACCTCTGATTATGTTATGTGATGGATTTAATGCTATGGTTATTTACTTCATTCCTACGTTGTTATGCTTTATGCGAACGTGAGTGATGTAAATAGATTATTTTAATATAATTAAATCAATGGTTAAATTAGGTGATTTAATCCATTTATTGCTTCGGCTATGTTATTGTAGACACCTAAAAACCTTTAGAAAATAAAGTATTTTTATTTTCTGAAAAAGTCCTGATGACATCATCATTAATTAATTAATTATTTATTTAATTAATTAATTAATTTTTATGCCATTAAATCCCTTTATCTTAATTAAAAATATTTAATTAAGGAATCCCTCCCAAAAATGTTTAAATCTTATTTAAACATTATTTCCTTATTTATTAATTATTTAATTAATAAATTGACCAAAAATCCTAAAATAAATAAAAAAAATATTTTTTTCCCAAAAGTTGGCCAATTTCCTTATGACCAATAACCTCTTCCAAAATCTTCTAATCCTTCTTTAATTTTGATTAAAGGCTAATCCCATCATTTCCTACCCCTAACCCCAACTCAAAATATTTAATTAAAATTAAATATTAATCCTCATGTTTATTAAAAAAGTTTTAATAAATATCTCCTCAACCCAAACCCTTGAAATAAATAAAACTTTATTTATTTCCTAAAAATCTAATTTATCCTCATCCTAAGAAGTTCTAGACTCTTCTAGAAAGTCTTCATCCTCATCCTAGGAAATTCTAGACTATTCTAGAAAGTCTTTATCCTCATCCAAATTCTAGACTCTTCTAGAAGATGTCTTTAAACCTAATCCTAATCCCCTCCTAACCTTGTCACATTCCCTAAACATGGGTTAAAACTTACTAACCCAAGCCAAAGTTAACAAATATCTCCTCCTTCACCCACCCTCATTAAATGCCATCCACTTGCCTATCCCTAAGCTAATCCTAAACCATCCTAATCCATCCTCTAATCATTTGCACAAGCCTAAGCAAGCTTAAAACCTTCCTAATCAAGTCCAAGTCGAAATTGCTCTCATCACCCTCAAAATATCTCAACCATAAAACTTTATGAAGTCCACTAGGTCATAAATGACTCTTACAAGCCCTTTTATTGCTCTTACAAGTCATTATGAGGGTCTTTATGAAGATTTTATCCCTTGAGCCTCCTTTGTTGACTCATCCTTCCCCTTTCCTCCATCCTCTCACCATGTGACATGTGTCACTCCTTGATTGGCTATAAGGAAGCACAATCCATGTGCTCTCCTCTCATGCAATCTGAGCCTTCCATAAGCTTTTTCCCATCCTTGCATCTTAGCCCTCAATCCCTCAAGCCTCTTGCCTATAAATTGGATCCTTCCCCTTTACAAAATAACACAATCCATAAAGTAAAGTTATAATGCTATTTTGAGAGCCAAATCCATACTAAATCCATCTATCCACACCAAAAATCCACAATCATCCATTGAAGCCTTTGGAAGCATATTGAGCATACATCCTATCCATTTAGATAAAGCCACTCAACAAGAGAGCTTCTCATTGAGAGAGTCCATTAATGGCTCATATTCTCAATTGAGAGCTCATCTTAGTCTATCTTGAAGTTTATGAATTTTGTTTAGTTTGTAGAAGCTTTATTTAAATTTGGTTTCTATTAGCATACTAACATTGCTCATATACAGTTATTATATGCAATTGCACTTGATCGTGTTGTTTAGTGTGCAGGATTTATATCCCTGGCAGTGGCACATGGAGTTAGTGATTCAGCCGTTCATATTTCACCAATGTCGTCCTTGTATGGTCGACATATCCTTAATTAAATGTTTAATTTAAACCTTTCGATGATTATTAAATTCGAACTCATTTGCATTATGTGATTAGACCAGTAAGCGTGTCTGTGCATTTAGAGTTTTGCATTGTCGCGAAAAGTTATTAAGGAGATTTATGTGTTTTTGGGTTTTCGGGCTTTTTAAAATTGATTTATTTTAATTTCTGGCAACTTTGCCATAGATGAATTCCTATTTATAGGAATAGCCTATTTTCGTTTGGGTCGATTCGGGGTTTAGCTGGATTGGCTGGTTATTTGCCCTAATCGATTATTCACTCGAAAAGTGAATAAATATCCAAAGAGGAATTTAATTCCTCACTTCTCACTTTCAAATTGGAAAGTTGGAGAGTAAAACCCAAAATCCTCTTCATGAGGATTTACTGTTTTGTTCGTTGTGGGAGCTACGGGCGTGGGATCATCACAAAGTTGGGCTCATTGGATCCAGCTCGGGGAAATCTTGGATTGCCGCGATTTTTAGCTACTTCTGCGAGATATTTATTTTATGGTTCAGATTTTCATTTTGCCCTTTTGGCTGTGAGGTAGGGCTTTCTCGTTTTATTGTTTCTGCTCCGTTTCAGCTTCAGTTTTTGGTAGCCGTTTGTTTGGAGGCTGAGAACTAGTGTTCCCCTCCGTTTTTGTATGCTAGTTCTACCCGGTTGGGTGGGTATGAACATTTCTCTGTTTTTTGGGATGAGGGTTTGGAATTTTACACCGTTATGCTGGCCATTTTTGCATACCGTGTTCGATTCCATTTATTTTTGGATTTTTGGAGGTTTTGAACCCAAAGGCCAAATGGGTTTTAATTTTGAAATTTTCCAAAATTTTGGGGTTTTTACCTCGTTTTGTGTGCCGCCCTGTTTTCTCGAGTTTTCCTGCCACAATGTGGGTCGTGGACCTTGATGATCCGTTTGGATATCAGTCATACCACTTTTACACTTTTATGTTGCATTGGGATGCGTGTCACATCCGTACTCTCGACGTTGTGTTCGGTTGAGTGATTTTATACCTGTTATGGTTTTTGTTGGACCTTTGCTTTTGTTTCGTGAACGCTAGGATTCGTGTAGAATCCATACTCTCGGATTGAGGCCGGTTGAGTAAGTTCATGAATTTTGGTCTTGTTACATCATTGGGATTCGTGTAGAATCCATACTCTCGGATTGAGGCCGATTGAGTGATTTAATGATGTATGGTTTTATTGGCTTTGGGATTCGTGTAGAATCTGTCCTTCCCATGTTGCTTTCAGTAGGGTGTTTTCTTTGCATTGTGTTCTCATTCCTGTCCTTGTGTTATGATCTTCGTGATGGTGGTGCGCCACACACGAGTACGTGCACATACATTTGTTGGGTGACTTGTGAGGCCCAATCTTCCGTGGATTTGCCGAAAGTTATGATCATTGGGGTTGGGATGGGAGTATGCATGCCCATGGGCACTTGTTGTAGGATGAGCATGGGTAGGGTAGGGTAGCATCTGGAGGGGGCTTCTATCTCGCAGCCCGACGATCATGGCGTCATGGGTTGATAGAGGAAGCTTTAAATAAGTGATAACTAAATAAAATGTGTGATTGTTAATAAAACTTAAGATAAGTAAAATGTGTGAGCACCCGATTAAGCTTGAGGACACAATGTGTGAGCACCCATTTAAGTTTGAGGACACACGATCCGAGCTTGGGCTTTTTGATGCCAAGCGACTCTCCAGGATGTTAGCCCCTACATAGTAGCCTATTGAGTGTCTGACCAGGACCTATACTCCTTGCATTGTCTTAGGTTCTTGGTTCAGCCATCATACTGTCTGGCGTGAGTGTTAGCCATGGATGTTGTGTTTTATGTGTGTTTGTGGTTGGATCATTATCTCCATCAGCACGACGGGTGTGGACCTACGGGTGCCATGTGCTTGGGAGGCGTAGGTACCTTCACCACTGCTAGGGATCGGTGTACAAAGACGATCTTTTGTCCTAGTGCGACTGTTGCTGGATGTCTTCACTTGGTACTTCGGGTTTCGGAGTATGCTTTCTTGTGATTTATGCTTTCATTGGGATGCTTGTATATCATGATTAGATGATGTTATTTTATTTGGCGCATTCCCTTATTATGATGTTTAGCATATGATTAGATGCTGTGAATTCTTGTATTAAGCATATTTGTTGCTTATTGTTGTTTAGCATGTGATAGGTGATGTTATCTACTGTAGGATTATCTTATGCTTTACTACTAGCATGTTAGATTTCCTTATGCTTATATTGTTGCATGTTTTTAGTAGTGACGTCCCTATTACGACAGTACTGACGATTTGGTCGGTGGCTTGGGATATTACGCGCGGGGGATGGCTAGGACCCACGATGGTCTTATGATGCTATTGACGGTTGGGAGGAACCGCGCACTTATTTGGTTGTTTAGTTCTGAGATGTATCTTTGTTCATTGCGATGTTTATTTCAGTATGTGCTTTGCTTTTATGTTCTAGATGGTTAGATGTTTCTCTTTCCTTGCTGTTAGTGCTCTTGAGTGTTCATTCCTCGATTTACGTGGATTTGGTACTCCCCGGTGTGGAGGTTTTCTTTGTTGGTTTAGCTTTTTGTTTGTGTTTTGTGTCGCGCTGATTTGTTTCCTCGCGCGAGATTGTATTTTCCTTGCGCGAGACTGTTTCTTCCTCGCGCGAAAGAATACACTTCCCGCGCGAGAATGTAAATCTTCGCGCAGCGCATAGGAATCCTCGTGCGAAGCTCAGTAGTCCTCGTGCGAAGAAGTGAAAGATCTTGCGCGAAACTCGAGACCAATTTTCTTTCTCGCGCGAGAAACAGGGGCTATCTAGGCTTGTCGGATGAAAGTTCGAAAGTTGGTTTTGGGCACCCTTTTGGTTTTTACACCTTCCTGGCTCAAAACAAATTTCCTAGGGGTTTAAAATATATCGTTTAAGTATAAGTTGACGTATATTTTAATATATGCGACAAATCGTTTGAGATAGGTTTCAGACCTCTCAGAGATAAGTTATGGATTCTAGGAAATTTCAGGGCTTCAGAAATCCAGACTTAGCCAATTTTCAGGGCTTCAGGATTTCAGGCTTAGCCAAATTTTAGGATTCTGCATTTTACCCCAGCTTGGTGTTTTGTTGATGAGTGGTTGTTTCTTGTGCCCTCATCATGTGTGTTGTCTTTGTTGGCTTTGTTTGTGTGTGTTAGTTTGGTAGTGGCGTTCAGAGATTCGTTGGTTGCCAGGATTGTGTTGAAGTCTTCCGTTGTGATCTTTGTGATCCCTATATGATGTTGTCTTGTGCATTCATACTTGTAAAAAATATATATATATATATATTTTTTGGCTTGATTTGAATCCTTGTTTCCAAGGATCTCCGGGCGGGGCATTACATCTGGTATTAGAGCCTAGTTCAAACATTGGGATCTCTGTGTTTATGTTTCCCTTGTAGTTGTTGTTGCGTTGGTTGAGTGCGAGTGTCTTGGAGAGAACTCGTGATCTTTGTTGCTTTGGTATCTACTCATGATGGACTTGCTTGTCCAGTAGATGCAACTAGAGCAGTGTGTGGAGAAGGAAGTGAGTCTTCCTAGCCTTGTAGGTGGGATCGTTGTGCCTTGGTTGGTTGGTTGCTTGTGTGAACCTTTTTGGATGGAACCACTGATTGGTGTCTATGTGTTGGCCTTGTGTGCCTCTGCTCGTTTCTCCTTATGGAGTTAGGTGCATTGTTTCCCTGTTTTCTCCTGATTGTAAGTTGATGAATGAATCTTATTTGTGATTCTTTATTTTGTTATTATAATGATGAAATGGTTCCTTTCATTGTAAATGAGTGTTTATTGTGAATCATTGCAAAGTTGTAGTTTTGCATTATATATTTGGGTTAATGACTTAAGTCCCCAATCTGATTGATTCTTAAGCTTATGGAAATTTGTATTAGATGGATGAATATCTAAATGTTGCATTGCATGGAAATTTTTGTTGTCTGCATATGCATGAGATTACTGATGGTATACTATTTGATGTGTGTGAGTGTGTTCTCTAACATTGCTAGGAGGATGTATTCCTTAGCATTGTGCAGTGACTTATCCCTCTTGTGTGACTGTACTTGGTCATCACTTGTAATGTGATTTGTTTGATGCCTTATTTTATTTGGCTGGAGGTACTTTCCTCATGTTGTTGGGCTAGCATTGGTTTTTAGTATTTTCCTCTCTTGGAGTAGTCATCAAATTTTATCTATCGCTCTCCTTGTGGCAGTTGTCACATTTGACTTATTGTTGAAATGAGCTCTTTTGATACTTACTGTTGGAATCAATGATTCTCCCATTTGGGCTTTTTATTTTGTTTCATGATGACTATTCTGGATGTGTTTTACTGCTGCCCAGTTGTGTGTTGTGACTCTACCATGTTCATATCGAACCTCTGGTAGTACGTTTAAGGGATAATATCATGGAGAACATGCTAGTGTGTCTTTATTAGATCTAAAGTTGTTATTGTAATTGAATGGTTTAAATGGTGATTAAACTTAATGTTATTTTTGAAAGAAATTGAAAGGTATGTACTTGTTCTATAGTGACTCTTGGACCCTTGCTTGAAAATCTTTCAGTTCATTATGCATTAGTGCTTATGTTATGCTTAATTAATGAATTTATGAAAGAAGAGTAATGATGGTTTCAATGTGTGATTTACCTTTCATTCTATGCCTTATGTTGTTTTGGGCATGTGTGCTCTTGTGTGGATTTGGACATTTTGTCTGTTGCTTGTCTTGGTGACCAAGGCTGTTGGTTTTGAATTTGTTGTTTTGATTTGAGTGGTGGCTCAGATCGTAGGTCTTGGTCTCTCTTAGCTTCTTCATGTTGTAGTCCTTGTCAATATCTTTTCGACACTTTTCAAATGGATTCAATCCGAGTCCGGCTGTGAGGCTATGGCTTCTGGAGTTGTTGATCGATGTTCTGAGTACCTTTTCGAGTAGAGGCCAATTCAATCATGACATATCGTATTTATGGCCATTGGAGAAGTTTAACTCCTCATGTTATTCATAACGGAAGAGTTATCTTGGCTTCATAAGCTACTAGGTGTAGACACCTAAATTTGATTACACTGCTTTGGTAATCTAATTTAGCCATCTCTAAAGGCATCATTAATTAAATTCTTATTTAATTAATCCTTTGCCATCCCTAGTTGATTAATTTAATTAATCATCTATAGTCCTAATTGATAAATCAAATAATCTATTATTTATCAATTAAATCCTATTCTTCTATCTAATTCCAAAAATCCCCATTTATTAAATAAATCTATTTGATAAATGAAATCCTCAAATTCAAAAACCCCTAACCTATCTCTAATCCTCCATTTAGCCTAATCCACCCCATCCACCCATACTAACCAAGCTTAGCCACTAACTCACCCACCCTCATTAATGCCATCCACTTGTACATCTCTAACATCCCTAATCTAATCCTAAACCCAAGCCTAATCCACCCCCTAATGTTATCACATTCCCTAAACAAGTTTAAGACTTTCCTAATTCAAACCAAAGTCTCCCCTCAAAAAGCCCAACCACTAAGTCATGAGTGCTCTTACAAAACATAAAAGACTCTTACAAGCCCACTCATGACTCTTACACCCATCTTCCACACTCTTCCCTCTTCCACACTCATTCCTCTTACATCCCTCTTACATACTCAACCCCACTCATCATGCCTTTAACCAACCCTTTACCCTACCCTCTCACACTCATCCTCCTTGTGACAAGTGTCACATTCCCATTGGTGCTAAACAAGCACAATCCATGTGCTCTCCTTTGAGTGCATCCTAGCCCTCCTTAAGCCTTCATCCATCCTTGCATCTAAGCCCTCCATCCCTCTACCCCTTAGCCTATAAATTGAATCCCATCCCAAGTCATTTCATCAACAATCTTTGAGCTAAAGTTACCATGCCCTTTTGAGAGCCAAAAGCCATACCCATACCCTTATAATGCCAAATTGAGAGCTCACAAAGCTACCAATTTGCTATTATCCATCTCCACCATTGAAGCAACTTTGAGCATTTGAGCATACATCCACATCAAAGGACACATCTACAAAATCAAGGAAGCATGGAGTGTTTCCTTTTTTGGGTTTGCATTCTTTAATTGTTTCTTTTGTCTAATCTCATATGTAAATATAGTTTTAGTTTGTCAATGTTTGCTTTAATGTTAATGTTCTTTGCACACTAAGATGCTAATGTTCCATAGGATTTAGACCATTTTAAGCATTTTTACGCATAGAAAAAACAGCAAAAAAAGTTTTTAAAAAAATTTCCCATAGTTAAGCTCTCATTTTTGAAGATTTTGGCTAACTAACTAAATTGCTTTTTTTTTTCTCATTGCAGGTTGGAGCACATATGGAACCACTAACCATGTTTCTTGCAGGTTTTCATGTTGCCAAAAAATGAACTTGAATGTTTAACTATTTGTCTTTGAATGCATGTTGCTAAAAAAATGAACTTGAATGGTTAAACACATTTTCCATTGAATGAATGTTGCTCAAAACACACTCTTGAATGTCATGGATTAAAATCAACTTTCCTTGGAATACATGCTTAAAACAACAAATCCAATCTTGAATGCCAAGGATCAATTAACCATTGCAATATCAAACACTTCATTTGGAGCTTCTAAAATTGAACAAAACAAATCTCTTTTCCACATGCAATCTAGGTAAAGTTTGATTTTTGGACATTTAAGAAACTTTGTTAAGTTAAAATACAAATTTAAAAAAATCAATTTGAGTAGTTCCTTGGACTCACCTCTTTTCTAATCACCCATCAAATATTAACCATTGGTTGCAATCTCAGCGCCATTTATGGGGATGGGTCTACTTGAAAAAGGTGTTAAATGTTCCACAATCTAACTCACTCACTTGGTCTTTGAACGTTTGCTTTAACTTTATCAAAATTATTAAATGGCCAAAACTCTAGATTAGATCAATCACACTTCAAGTTTGGGCACTAAAATTGAACAACAACTGACGTGGAGAGCTTTCGGGTGCGCGCTTGAAATTGAATCTCACACACTTTTGTTTTGGGCTTAAAACAAACTCACACTCAATCTTGAATGCCTTAAAAAAAATTAATCGATACTTGACGTGGAGGGCCTTCGGGCGCGCGAGTTTTCTTTTGTTGACCCTAACTCTTCATATTGTTTGCATTCTTCGATCGATTTACTTTTGTTGGCGCTTCAAGTTGGAATTGAACATTGTCTCTTAAACATGAGTGCTTGCAAAGTCTAGATTAGCACACATAAGAGTCAGTTGGTAAAAAAACAAATGTGTTTTTTAGCCCAAGGTCATCCAAGTCTTCTCTCCCCTTGTTGTCTTTCGAGGCCATCTTGGGTGCATAAGATTAGGATCCAAAACCTTGTTTCTTTTTAGGAGTCCTGCTTGGGGATTTCATCACCCCTTGGACGACCTCAACTCCAGCGTTTCGGCGGAGTATAAGAATCGGGAGGTGAATCGAAAGACACCTCTCTTGGGATCAAGATTTTTTTATTCGGGCTAACCCTCAAGGAACTTTATACCCTTGAGAAGTGAAAGAGGAGAAGTGGGTTACCGCTCCTCTTGGCTGTGTGACATCCTTTTGGTCTCATCTACGGATTTGGGCCTCACGTACCTTGCGTATATCGAGAACTCCCTAGCTAAACCAATTGTCAGCCTTGTAGAAAACCATCTAGGATGTTAATGTCTTTGGAGTGACTGATCAAAAAATTTGTAGAACATACACACTCCTCGGCGCAGGTATCACATTCTGAGAACCACAAACTTCTATCTGGGTGTTCCTATCTATTGCTTGTTTTTATTTATTGAATGAATGTTTGCCAAACTTGGTCAATCCTAGCTTAGGGCACACTTAGCGTAGTCACTGCCTATTTTAGAAGTTGAACAGGTTGAAGCAAAACAACCAGAATCTCCCAAAGCCAAGCAAATTCAGGAATTTATGTCGGAACAACCCAAACCCAAACAGAAGTTTCACAAAGTCAAACTCAAGCCATCTCTAGCATACCAAGAACTTTCAGCCAAGAGAAAAGAAATAACACCAAGCCCATGAATTGCCAAACTCCACAAAGCAGAAGACAAAGCTACCGACAAAGCACTTCAAGAGGCCTGGTTAGAGCGCACCATCAAATTTAGCCAACATCCAGGAGTTAATACTGCTTATGCCTTACCAACTAGGCATGATTTCTATGATTATACACCCTTGTTTCTCCACATCTTCTTGGATAAGCTTCACTTTAGAGTCATCTTTGTAGAAAAGCCAGCCATCTTAGGTTATCCCCTTAAGCATTATTAGCTCATCCATCTCATTTAGAATCAAACCATCTAGCCAGAAATCGAAAATCTGCACATCTAAGCTTTCAAAATTTTTGTCACCTTGCTAAAAGTTTTCCATTCCTAAAATCTTCCAAATCCACCAATCTCACCAAGGTTATCCCTTTGACAAAGCTTTGTCTAGGGTAATCTAGCTTTGTCACTTGTTATCCCTCATCACATTGAGCTAAAGGTTGGGATCCGCAAGTGGTCAATCTTTTGTTCTTCCTAAAGGATCATCAGTCTATCCTTAAGTTGACACAATCACCACCAAGCTTGCACATAGGAAAGCAGACCTTTTGTGCTTTGACAACATATCTTTGAAGTTAGAATCCCCAACCCAATCCTCCTTAGGTTTTTTCATATAGCTTTGCCTCAACCTAGGAAATCATTTGCATAGAAAAGCCTTCCCCCTTTTGCATCCATCAGCATTATTGCATCTCATCCCTAGGAGCATTTTTCATGCCACCCTTCACTCGCTTAGCCAAGAAGAAAGAAACAATGGAGCCCTATCATTTGGATCGAATAGCCTCACCCCCCTTGAGCACTCAGCCATCCTTCAGCCCAGAGCAAGCTATGCCATCACCTACTGACATTGAAGCTTTCATGAACCAACCAGGAAATGCAGTATTGGTAAACGCCATTATAGACAAAAACAAAGAGACAATCATGGCTAATTTTCAAAGGGACAATGTAGGAACCTTTGACTTTGGAAGACCCCCTCCATTATCAGATCCATCTCACCCATTGTTTGGGCAGCTACCACCACCCATAGGCTCTTATGATCCAAATTATCCTCAATATATTCCAAAAGAAGAGCCTTTAGCCAATCCATATGACCCAACAGACCCAAACATACCATCATCCACCCAAGTTGAAATCTCCATGCCGCAAGCCAACCCAGCCACCACCACTCCATCCTTGGTTCATACCTCTCCGCTCCAAACCCCCTTTACCCAAAACACCTCACCGTTCACCCCCTTCACTATTTCTGCTGCTCCCCAACCCAGCCTTCCAAATCCACCCATCTCCCAAATCAGTGCTAGCATCTTTGGCCAACCTCAGCAATATACAACAGGGATTCCACCCATGGGGCCAAGTAATCAACCTTTCATCGCCCCCAGCTTGTTCACCACAGCCCAAAGCACAATCCCATCATTTCCATTAGGTCTTGGGAGCTCAATACCACCAGCCACAAATCCACAAGCTACTACCTTCACTCCACAAAGCTATCAAATCCCACAAGCTACTGCCAATCTTCTACCAAGCTCCCAAGTGACCCCAGCTCTCGCCACCACTATACCAAGCTTCCAAATCCAGCTACCAAGCTATCAAACCCTATCAATTCCATTCCCAAGCTTTCAATTCCCACCACCTCCACCACCAACTAGTCCATTACCTCCTATTACCAACTAATTTTCAATGCCACTTCTAGGAGGTAATCCAGCACCCCAGCCAACCACCAATTATTTGCAGATACCATCCCAAATGGGGGCACAAACCACATATATTGGTCAAACCCCACAAGCCCCCCGATCCTTTCCTCAAGCCTCACAACCATCTTATACCTTACCTCTACAAAGCAATCCATTTATCCCATAGCCAACTTATGTTCCTCAATCCCAACCTCAAATCCCATATCAACAGCAAGCCTCACAACACATGCAGCAATATGCACCACCTCCCCCTCAACAACCCATCATCCACCATGCAGCTGCCCAAACAATGTACAATCCCTATCAGCAAATCCCTCACAACCATCCATATTCAGTGGCCCCATCAAGCACATACCTACCTCAAGGCACTCCTACATTGGGGGCACCCCAACCATCACCTATCAATTCAGAATGGGAGCAAATGAAGACAGCTCTGAAAGCCATCCAAGAGAGGAATGATCCAAAGACATTCAAGTTTGAGAATGTGTGTCCTTACCCATTTGACAGAGCCATTACCATGACACCATTTCCCAAACACTTTGAGGTACCTAAATTTGACAAATTCAGAGGAAAAGGAGACCCTGTCACACATATCAAAGAATTTTACATGCATTGCCAGGACGTGGCATACAATGATGTCTTCCTCTTGCGCCTTTTTCCCAAAAGCTTGGCTGGACCAGCTCTTGAATGGTTTTATAGAATCCCCTATGGCACAATTAAAAACTTTGCTGAATTATCTGAGGCATTTGTAGCCCAATATGCCCATCTTGTTGAAACAGAGCTATCAATAGTTGATCTTGTCCACACCAAGCAAAAAGGTGGAGAAAGCCTTGCCGAATACCTGCAAAGATGGCAAACCCTTACCACCCGCATATCCTGCACCTTGCCAGAATGCCATGTTGTGAAAATGTTTATTGATAATGCACATCCTACCTTGGCTCACCACATGACCATGAACTGTTTGCAGACCTATAAGGATATCAAAGAGAAAGGAATGATCCTTGAGCAAGGACTCATTAAAGATGGTGTGGTAAAGATTTACAAAGAGGCCAACCAAAATCAATCACATTCCAATGACAGGTCTAGGTATTGGAACAAAAACAAGCATGTTGCAACAGATGGGGTTACTGACACCAGACATGTGAATATTGTTGGTCCTTCTCAAAACCAATCTAACCCACCATATCAAACAAACAACCAACAAGCTATCAATTACCAACAACGAAATAACCAAAGCTATCAAAACCACAATACAAGACCCAACTTTCAAGGGTCTAACAATCAAGCTAATGCCATCAATGTAGCTGCAGGGCAAAAGCCCAGATTCCAACCTACACCTAGAAACTATACACCCCTTGGTGAGCCATTGGATGTTATTTTTGAGAAATTGGCTAAGGAAAACCTCATCAAATTTCCTCCTACCCAGCAAATTGATCCAAGCCAATCCAAAGCTGCATGGTACAAGGACAATGAGTATTGCAAGTTCCATAGGGTAAACGGTCACACCACCCTCAGATGCATGAAACTGAAAGACTATGTGCAGGACCTCATTGATCGGAAAGAAATCACTGTTGGTGCCCAAACCTCTCCCAATGCAGGCTTACAGATTTATCAAAATGCTTTTCCTCCACACAACAACCAAAATCCTGGAAAAGCACCTATCCAAAACAACACCAACAACCGCCAGCCAAACCAACAGCATGGGAAGAACAATGACCACACTTCATCTTATATAGACTATGGTAGCCTTATAGGTTGTATATCTAAGAAAGAGCCTTCTGTCAATGTTATCAATATCCAAGGACCAGACAATGAGTGTGCGGTCACCACTCGAAGACCGCGATTTAACATCGCAGGCCCACTAGTTTCATCAGCACCATCAGCTCCATCAAAAAGCCGGTACAATATCTTGGAACACCTTGGGAACATGCCAGCCCAAATCTCCATTTTAGACCTTCTCCGCACTAGTCCTGTGTACAAAGACATCCTTGACAGTGCTCTCATAGAATCTCGTGTCCCTTCTGATATCAATACTACTGATTTTCGTAATCTTGTTGGACACCTTTCATCCTCATGTGCCCTATCTTTCAAACCCACCGACATACTCACAGTTGAGCCAGATCACACCCTTTCGCTTCGCATAGCCATCATGGTATCCAATTTCGCCGTGAAAAGAGTAATGATAGATAATGGATCAGCCTTGAACATTTGCACCCTAAAATTCATAAAACAAGTTGGGTATACTGAGGCAAATATGATCAATGAGGTTATCACCATCAAAGCTTATGACAACTTGGAAAGGACCACAGAAGGGACTATTTTGCTACCAATCAAGGTTGGGCCGGTCATCCAAGAGACAGTTTGCCATGTTGTTGATCTAAACCTACCATTTAACATCCTCCTCGGTCGCCCATGGATTCATGCTATGAAGGCCGTTCCATCCACCTACCATCAGTGCATCAAATTTCCGCATCAGGGCACTGAGGTAACCATCCATGCCGATCCAGAACCCTTTGCTTACTGCAATGCGGTTGAAGCTTCATATACAAACCATTGCCCTGGAATAGACATCGGCACAGCCATCGCCAGCTCATCCCACACTTGTAATGATGCAGAAACCATCCTCGCCTCCACCCTATCTAATGTAAAGATCAACAACAAAGGTTGTGGAGAATATAGTCTATCAGATGCATTTGTTGTCGGAGCAATCCCACTTGATCCACATACCCATGGAAGGCCGACATATCACAAAGCTAGAGAGATTCCACCTCCCCGATACAAACAGTTTGGCCCAACCACCTTTGTTTCCTCAAAAACCCCTCTTCATGAGGAGCTCATTCCAGATATCAACAATTGGTTACATAAGGATGCACCTCCAAGAAATCAAGCACGCCTTGATCACTTTAGCCAAAAGTATCCCCAACAACATAAGCTCATCACTGAAAAATGGAACTATCAAGGAGGTAAACTAGGACTAGAAGAAAGGGGCATGCAATATCCCATCGAAGCACATAATTGGGAAACGAAGTTAGGTCTTGGCTTTGGCATACCCACAACTGGGGGCACCAACGAGAACGGTCACGCTTTTTCGAACATCCACCGCGACCTTGTCAAAATCGAAGACATTCTTGAGGAAGTTGAAAAGAGAGCCTATGATGATATCCTAGACCAAATCTTCCTAGGAGACTCTGTTCTCCGAGAACTATCCATCCATCTCATTGACCTACCACTTGCTCATCCACAACTCATAGATTGGGACCTACCAAGTGTCATACATATTGATGAGTTCGCATCAGAGGAAGTGCTTCTAAGATTCATGGGAGCCGAAACTCCTCATAAGAAGACAAAGCTAGATTCTGCCTACATCTACAAGCTAGATCCCAAGGGGTATTTTGGAGAAAATCCCCAACCTAGTTTCGATACACCCAAAACTGGAACTAAGGTAAATCTGGGACTAGCTAAGGTAGCGAAGAGAACCCCTCAGCAAGAAAATCCAGAGCCACAAGCAGAACATGAGGATTTAGTATTGCCTCCTCAAGATAATCGACCAGAGGTGTCTTCTATTCTAATAGAGGATACTAGAGAATTCAACATTGGTTCTTCAGAGATCCCTAGAATTGTTCACATTGTTGCATCCCTATCACAAGACCAAGTTGACCTCCTCTTTGAGGTTTTACGAGAGAACATCGGTCGATTTGCATGGTCATATCAGGACATGCCAAGACTTGATCCAAAGCTTGTAGTTCATCATCTTGCAGTCGATCCAAAGATCAAGCCCGTCAGACAAAAGCTTAGAAAAATGCACCCCAAGGTGGCATTACTAGTCAAAGCTGAACTAGAAAGAATGTTAGCTGCTAAGGTTATCCGACCTATCGACTACTCAGAATGGATCTCCAACATGGTCCCTGTCACTAAGCCTTCCGGTGACATCAAAATCTGTACTGATTTTAGAGATCTTAACAAAGCTTGTCCAAAGGATGATTTTCCCTTGCCCAACATAGATATGATTGTAGATCTTACAGCTGGACATGAAATTTTGTCCCTTATGGATGGATTTTCTGGGTATAATCAGATCAAGATTGCAGAAGAGGATCAGCATAAGACAACATTCACTACCCCTTGGGGAAACTTTTGCTACACCATGATGCCTTTTGGCGTAAAGAATGCTGGGGCTACCTATCAAAGAGCTATGACAGCCATTTTCCATGATCTTATCCATAGCATTTTGGAAGATTGTGTGGATGATATCCTAGTCAAATCTCACACCTTCATGGATCATCTTGCTGACCTGGAGAAAGTCTTTGATAGATTGGCCCAATATCATCTCATGCTAAATCCCAAGAAGTGTTTCTTTGGGGTCACATCTGGCAAGCTTCTAGGCTTCATAGTTTCTAAACGAGGTATAGAGATCGACCCCAAAAAGGTCAAGGCTATCTTAGACATGCCTCCTCCCCAGACACTACGACAGCTTCGCTCTCTTCAGGGAAAACTTCAATCTGTCCAGCGCTTCATCTCCCAACTTGCAGATAAGTGTACACCATTTTCACACTTGCTAAAGAAGAATGCAAACTTCAAGTGGGATCTTTTATGTCAGCGCTGCTTTGATCAGCTCAAGCAGTATCTCACCAATCCCCCTATCTTGGTTCCACCAGTTCCTGGTCGTCCCTTGATCTTGTATATATCAGCAACACCTACTACTCTAGGGGCACTTCTAGCACAACATGATGATTATAGCAGAGAGAGAGCCATCTACTATATCAGTATAACCCTAGTTGGTTATGAACTCAATTACACTCCTATGGAAAAAGCTTGTTTGGCAGTTGTTTTCTCAACTCAAAAGCTTCGTCACTACATGCTAAGTCATACCATCCAACTAGTCTCCAAGATTGACCCTCTCAAGTATATGCTCTCCAGAACAGCACTTACAGGCCATTTGGCCAAATGGGTTATGCTACTAAGTGAGTTTGACATCCAGTACGTGGACAAAAAGGCAATCAAAGGGCAAGCTATAGCAGATCACCTAGCTGATGCACCTCTAGTAGATGCATATCCTTTGCTCACAGAATTCCCAGATGAGCATATCTGCCTAATTGAAGAACAACCCTCATGGAAGTTTTATTTTGATGGCTCATACACCTCATGGATCAGGGGCAGGAATATTATTAGTTACACCTCAAGGAGATTACATTCCAAAAGCCTTCAAGCTACAATTCCCTAGCACCAACAATATAGCAGAATATGAAGCTCTTGTAGCAGGATTAAAGATAGCTGCAGAATGGAATATCACTGAGTTACAAGTCTTTGGTGATTCCCAACTCATCATCAAAAAAGTCTTAAATGAATATCAAACCAAAGATGAAAAGCTATTACCCTACAAAGAGCTAATTGATCAAATGACCCAGCATTTTACAAAGCTTCAGTTTACACAAGTGCCACGCATGAAAAATAAAGCAGCAGACGCCATGGCCACTATCGGCTCGCTCTTGGAAATTCCCCAAGACGCTACGCAGTATGAATTTTTAGTTGAGCAGCTCCTCACACCCGCTTATGCGAATGAGGATTCAAACCGTGTTTGTATCTTGGTTGGTCCCCAATCCCCTTAGTACCATGAAATTCACGCTTACCTTAACGATGGTATCATATCCCCTCACCTCACACGCACCCAACGCCAGAACCTTATTCGAAAATCATCCCGCTATGTTATCATAGCCAATACCCTATATCGTCGGGGTTATCATGATACTCTCTCTCGATGTTTAGATGAAAATGAGGCCACGATGGCATTAAAAGAAGTACATTCTGGACTTTGCGATGCCCACACGAGTGGTATTGTCCTAGCACGACAAATCCTTAGAGCAGGCTACTATTGGCCTACCATTGAAGAAGACTCTTGTGACTTTGTCAGAAAGTGTCTCCCATGTCAGCAGCATGCAAATCTTGTGCACGCTCCAACACAGGATCTACAGCCGATTGCACCACCTTGGCCTTTTGCTTGTTGGGGCCTTGATCTAGTTGGAACTATCACACCTCTCTCATCTCATGGACATAAATGGATAATAACAGCTACAGACTATTTCACTAAGTGGGTGGAAGCAGTCCCCCTAGTCTTAGCTACAGGAGTTCAAGTCTCCAAGTTCATCTTGTACCACATTGTTTGTCGCTTCGGCATCCCATCCACCATCTTCATTGACCACGGAGGTAACTTTGAAAATCTCAACATGGAAGAATTATGCACTTCCCTCCGCATCCATCACCGCTTTTCTAGCCCATATTTCCCACAAGGTAACGGCCAGGCAGAGGCAACTAATAAAACCCTCCTCAAAATCCTAAAGAAAGTTGTCAATGATTCCGGCCGTGATTGGCACCTTCAAATAAATCTAGCTCTATGGGCCTATCGAACTTCCTTCCATACATCCATAGGCACAACTCCATACTCCCTAGTCTATGGTGCCGAAGTGGTATTACCTGTAGAAGTTGAACTTCCCTCACTACGCATATCTTTGCGAGGGAAAATCTCAAATGAAGAATACAGGGTAGCTCGACTCACCTAGCTAGATCTCTTAGATGAGAAGAGACAACAAGCCTATGACCATCTCACAGTCTACCAAACTCGTCTCAAAAGGAATTTCAACAAGAAGGTGCTCCCACGACACTTTCAGCCAGGTGATATGGTCCTCAAAGAAAATATGAAAGTCCAAGCAGATCGAGAAAAGAAAGGCAAGTTTGAACCTACATGGCTTGGTCCCTATGTGGTTACTGCCTCCTTTGGCTACGGAGCCTATCAATTATCTACACCAGAAGGAGAACTCTTGAATGATCCCACTAACATCATTCATCTCAAGAAGTTCTATGCTTGAAGATCTTTGGTATACCCAGCTTTTGAAAAATACAAAAAAAAAATAGTAAAGAGAAATAAGCGTCCAATGGTGAAAACTTGGCAATTCAAGTGCCTTGGACAGGTACCTTGGTGAAAACCTCGTAATTCAAGCACCTTGTGCACTAAAGACTAATCCATTATCTATCACTATCCTATCCCTCATCCATCCACCCACCATCCCATAAAACACCTGCTTGTTCCCTTGGTGTTCCAATCAAATATCCAAAATCTGATGGAGCTTGTCAATACCTCCTGTACAGCTTGTAAATCTTGTACCAAAGCTTGTATTATACCTTGTAAATCTTGTACCATACCTTGTATATATCTAAATCTTGTCCAAAGCTTGTACCATATTCCAGCTTGTAAATAATCTTGTATCCTAGCTTGTATCCTATCACATGCACACACAGAATCCCATTTTCCTTAAGTTTTTCACAAACCATCTACCTATCCACCTATCAACTATTATAGACACCCCATCCTTCACAAACATTTCCATCTCACAAAAAACCAAAACATGAACAAACTTGTACATTTGTAACATATCTTGGTCTGTTAGCTTGTACATCCTCTTTAGCTTAGTACCATTGTATCTATCCAGCGTTCGTGTCAGTTTGTCCTTGATCAACATCTTGCACACATCGCACACCTTGGTTAGCTATTCCAATGCATCCTTTAGCTAGATCTCATGTCACCAAAGTGTTATCCTTCTTAGTTCATCTTGCCAGACACATCACTCATCTAGATCCATCAGCTTAGGTGCTCTCTGATAGATCCTTGCAGGATATAGCTTTCCTCATGTCTGATCTTGGTTCGTTAGTACCTTGTCCTACCCATCTCATTGGCAAACAGTTCTCTTTTGGATTTTCGCTTTCTTTTGATTTGGGATCTTCCCTTTTGGGTCTTGAAATATCTTTTCCAAGCAATCTCCTTGTTCCCTCCTCAAGGTTGCCACGATCTTCCATATCATGGTATGCTGCGAATGGGGCAATCAGAGCGTAAGGTCTTGATCGGGTTTGTTGCTCGTTTTCTTTTTCTGCTTGTGGGTTAACTAGTGTCATTTCCACGTTGCTTCCTCTGGGATTCATGTGTGATACTGGGGCAACCCTTGCGTGTTTGTTTCGAGTCAGTTCGTCAGTCCTCTGGACGGTTGGTAAAAAGGCCTTGATGTTCTTGGTAACCTTGGCAATTAACCAATAGTCCTATAGCAAATCTAGTGCTCAACTACATGGTGGTACTTCTCTTTGAAGTATCCCCCCACTCACAAAGCTTCAATGGATTCCCTTCATCTCCATTATCCCCCATCTATATCTTGCATCTCTCGCTCCTACCCCAGCTTATGCATCAGTATCTCTTTGAATCACTCCTCACGCTTAGCTTTCGAGATCCACAATCCTAGTCCTAGGGATCTCCGAAACCCGTCTTCCACCAATCTGACTCTTTGAAATCCTGTTGCATCAGCTTTATCATTCTATCATCCATCTCCCTACCATGGATTCCTTTTATAGCACTCCGCTCCTCCTCCCCCCCCAATCCTGGAAAGTCTTAAGCTTGCGTTGCTGTTGTGCCCTTGATTTCCCTTCATCATTCTCCCATAGTGAGAGTTTGAGCTAATTCAGCCCCTTCTCTTTTCCAATCTGTGTCTTAGCTCATCTCAAATTCTTGTACTTTTCAAGAAGTTGTCGAGCCTCATTTCTCTCCCCGCCACCTTCTTGAGGGCGCATCATCTAAGTCTAGTCTCTCCTCTTCTTATCCGAGACTGGGGCAACCTTGTTGCTAAAACATCTTCTTCGTGTCATCTTCATTCGAACTTCTTTGAAATAGTGTTGTCTCAAAACTATGTCAAAGAGGGGCAAAATGTAGACACCTAAATTTGATTACACTGCTTTGGTAATCTAATTTAGCCATATCTAAAGGCATCATTAATTAAATTTTTATTTAATTAATCCTTTGTCATCCCTAGTTGATTAATTTAATTAATCATCTATAGTCCTAATTGATAAATCAAATAATCTATTATTTATCAATTAAATCCTATTCTTCTATCTAATTCCAAAAATCCCCATTTATTAAATAAATCTATTTGATAAATGAAATCCTCAAATTCAAAAACCCCTAACCTATCTCTAATCCTCCATTTAGCCTAATCCACCCCATCCACCCATACTAACCAAGCTTAGCCACTAACTCACCCACCCTCATTAATGCCATCCACTTGTACATCTCTAACATCCCTAATCTAATCCTAAACCCAAGCCTAATCCACCCCCTAATGTTGTCACATTCCCTAAACAAGTTTAAGACTTTCCTAATTCAAACCAAAGTCTCCCCTCAAAAAGCCCAACCACTAAGTCATGAGTGCTCTTACAAAACATAAAAGACTCTTACAAGCCCACTCATGACTCTTACACCCATCTTCCACACTCTTCCCTCTTCCACACTCATTCCTCTTACATCCCTCTTACATACTCAACCCCACTCATCATGCCTTTAACCAACCCTTTACCCTACCCTCTCACACTCATCCTCCTTGTGACAAGTGTCACCTTCCCATTGGTGCTAAACAAGCACAATCCATGTGCTCTCCTTTGAGTGCATCCTAGCCCTCCTTAAGCCTTCATCCATCCTTGCATCTAAGCCCTCCATCCCTCTACCCCTTAGCCTATAAATTGAATCCCATCCCAAGCCATTTCATCAACAATCTTTGAGCTAAAGTTACCATGCCCTTTTGAGAGCCAAAAGCCATACCCATACCCTTATAATGCCAAATTGAGAGCTCACAAAGCTACCAATTTGCTATTATCCATCTCCACCATTGAAGCAACTTTGAGCATTTGAGCATACATCCACATCAAAGGACACATCTACAAAATCAAGGAAGCATGGAGTGTTTCCTTTTTTGGGTTTGCAATCTTTAATTGTTTCTTTTGTCTAATCTCATATGTGAATATATTTTTAGTTTGTGAATGTTTGCTTTAATGTTAATGTTCTTTGCACACTAAGATTCTTGTTCTACACTAGGTACTTGTTGGAGTTCGTGCTTGGGTTTTTGTGTTCCCTATTGCACTGAACCACCCTTGTGAGGTGTAGTGTGGTTTGTGAGCGTTCCTTGTTGTGGATGATGTTGCCTTATCGTTTGGGAGTCACTCAGTTCTTTGATGAGTCTACATTCTCCTTTCTGGATGTTGACCTCGGCACATCTTCGTATTCTTTCTCTCTTGAGAGAGTAGGCTAGTGTGGTTATGCCACTAGCTCAGTTAGTGTTCTCTTGTGAGTATGTTGATGGTTGGGGGAATTGTGAGTTCCCTAATGCATCTTGGGCTGATTTTGTGTAGAGGTTGAGAGCGACTCCCTCTCAGTCCTAATACTCTGTAGTATCCTTCTCCCTAAGCGTATATCTTCATGTGGACTGTCTCAGTCAAGCTTTCTCTTAAATCATTGACTTGAGGCTGGAGATTGAGTTTAGTGGTAGTTTGGGTGTAGTTTTCCTAGCATGGTGCTGGAGGGACATGGTATCGTTGGACACATGTTACCATTTTGTGAGTTGGTATGCAGACATTTCGTGATTGTGTCCACTGACGAAAGTCTTTGAACCTTGTGAGAAGGTGATATCTTGTCTAGTTGGGTTGTGTTACCCTAGTTCCCAATGTTAGTTGAGCTTTTGTACCTTGGAGAGGTGTTGTGCTCCTACACTTGGTGGTGAGTAGTCCTTTGGAGTGTGTCCTTTTGTTGGTAAACTTTCATCCTCTTTGTTCTAAGGGTGAGTTTACGTGGATTCCAGAATGATCATGTGTGACATGATAGTATTCTTGGAAAGTTTGGGATGGTTATTCCCCATGATTCCAACTTTTGTTGGAAGAGCTTAGTATTTTGACCTGGTTTTTTGGTCATGTGGTTGGTGCATGTCGTGGTTGGGCACCTGTTGACAAGGTAGAGTGGCTTGTTCCTTACCTTCTATTGTTGACTCTATGGCTAGATGGGTTCTTCCTAGTGCATAGAAGGTTTCTTGTTGGAGGACCTTGTGTCTGTGTGACACCCATTCTCTTGTGGTTAACCCATTTGGGGGTTAACGTGATGGTTTGAGAATGTGGAGTGATTTGGGTTTGACTTGTACAGAGTTGTTGAGTCATTCCTATTGCTCGCTTTTGATTTTGTTCTTGGTGTGTTTGGTTTCTATTCTTGGATTGCAGGCTTCCAAGAGTAAGCCTAGTCTTTGGGGGGGATGATGTAGTGCCTCTCCCATTTGACTTTTGTAAGTCGTCCTGATGGATGCAACCTTGCTGATCTTTTGTTGTGATGGATCATGATTGTGATCCTGAGTGGTCTACACCGTTGAGGTGTTTAGATTTATGTTTCTGTATCAGTTGCTTTGATTATACTTTTGACTGATCTTTGAGATTATGATGTGATTTTTGGTTCACTAAGGTTTGTGCCAATGATTACCAGGATCGATGTGGTATCATGAGGTTGTTCTATGATTACCCTGAGATGTGTGCAGAGATTGCACTATGTTCTTTTACCATGCTACACTGGACTGGGTTCCTGTAGCAATGGTTAGTCATGTTTATGATTGTGTTCGCTTATATGTTTTAAATGCCTTTTTAATGCAGAGTATTCAATCAATATTAATGCTTAAGTAATTAGAATGGATTGTTCTTGTTGGATTATTTGGTTATGTGCTGCGAACATTTACCTTGTTTTATTTTGATCTGAGAGATATCTGTTCTCATGTTATGTTTACATTTGAGATGACCTGAGGGTCAAATGTTACTCTTTGATTCCAGTATCATAGATATTAGACTACTATGTTGTTCAGTTAATCATATTACATGATGATGCCATTTTGAGATGACAATGTATTTTATGATGATATCTGGTTATCTGGTATTTGGACATACCTCTGATTATGTTATGTGATGGATTTAATGCTATGGTTATTTACTTCATTCCTACGTTGTTATGCTTTATGCGAACGTGAGTGATGTAAATAGATTATTTTAATATAATTAAATAAATGGTTAAATTAGGTGATTTAATGCATTTATTGCTTCGACTATGTTATTATATGCAATTGCACTTGATCGTGTTGTTTAGTGTGCAGGATTTATATCCCTGGCAGTAGCACATGGAGTTAGTGATTCAGCCGTTCATATTTCACCAATGTCGTCCTTGTATGGTCGACATATCCTTAATTAAATGTTTAATTTAAACCTTTCGATGATTATTAAATCCGAACTCATTTGCATTATGTGATTAGACCAGTAAGCATGTCTGTGCATTTAGAGTTTTGCATTGTCGCAAAAAGTTATTAAGGAGATTTATGTGTTTTTGGGTTTTCGGGCTTTTTAAATTTGATTTATTTTAATTTCTGGCAGCTTTGTCATAGATGAATTCCTATTTATAGGAATAGCCTGTTTTCGTTTGGGTCGATTCGGGGTTTAGCTGGATTGGCTGGTTATTTCCCCTAATCGATTATTCACTCGAAAAGTGAATAAATATCCAAAGAGGAATTTAATTCCTCACTTCTCACTTTCAAATTGGAAAGTTGGAGAGTAAAACCCAAAATCCTCTTCATGAGGATTTACTGTTTTGTTCGTTGTGGGAGCTACGGGCGTGGGATTGTCGCGAGGTTGGGCTCGTTGGATCCAGCTCGGGGAAATCTTGGATTGTCGCGATTTTCAGCTACTTCTGCGGGATATTTATTTTATGGTTCAGATTCCCGTTTTGCCCTTTTGGCTGTGAGGTAGGGCTTTCTCGTTTTATTGTTTCTGCTCCGTTTCAGCTTCGGTTTTTGGTAGCCGTTTGTTTGGAGGCTGAGAACTAGTGTTCCCCTCCGTTTTTGTATGCTAGTTCTACCCAGTTGGGCGGGTATGAACATTTCTCTGTTTTTTGGGATGAGGGTTTGGAATTTTACACCGTTATGCTGGTCGTTTTTGCATACCGTGTCCGATTCCATTTATTTTTGGATTTTTGGAGGTTTTGAACCCAAAGGCCAAATGGGTTTTAATTTTGAAGTTTTCCAAAATTTTGGGGTTTTTACCTCGTTTTGCGTGCCGCCATGTTTTCTCAAGTTTTTCTGGCACAATGTGGGTCGTGGACCTTGATGATCCATTTGGATATCAGTCAGACCACTTTTACACTTTTATGTTGCATTGGGATGCGTGTCGCATCCGTACTCCCGACGTTGTGTTCGGTTGAGTGATTTTATACTTGTTATGGTTTTTGTTGGACCTTTGCTTTTGTTTCGTGAACGCTAGGATTCGTGTAGAATCCATACTCTCGGATTGAGGCCGGTTGAGTAAGTTCATGACTTTTGGTCTTGTTGCATCATTGGGATTCGTGTAGAATCCATACTCTCGGATTAAGGCTGATTGAGTGATTTAATGATGTATGGTTTTATTGGCTTTGGGATTCGTGTAGAATCTGTCCTTCTCGTGTTGCTTTCAGTTGGGTGTTTTCTTTGCATTGTGTTCTCATTCCTGTCCTTGTGTTATGATCTTCGTGATGGTGGTGCGCCACACACGAGTACGTGCGCGTACATTTGTTGGGTGACTTGCGAGGCCCAATCTTTTGTGGATTTGCCAGAAGTTATGATCATTGGGGTTGGGATGGGAGTATGCATGCCCATGGGCACTTGTTGTAGGATGAGCATGGGTAGGGTAGGGTAGCATCTGGAGGGGGCTTCTATCTCGCAGCCCGACGATCATGGCGTCATGGGTTGGTAGAGGAAGCTTTAAATAAGTGATAACTAAATAAAATGTGTGATTGTTAATAAAACTTAAGAGGACACAATGTGTGAGAACCCATTTAAGTTTGAGGACACACGATCCGAGCTTGGGCTTTTTGATGCCAAGCGACTCTCCAGGATGTTAGCCCCTACATAGTAGCCTATTGAGTGTCTGACCAGGACCTGTACTCCTTGCATTGTCTTAGGTTCTTAGTTCAGCCATCATACTGTCTAGCGTGAGTGTTAGCCATGGATGTTGTGTTTTATATGTGTTTGTGGTTGGATCATTATCTCCATCAGCACGGCGGGTGTGGACCTACGGGTGCCACGTGGTTGGCAGGCGTAGCTACCTTCACCACTGCTAGGGATCGGTGTAAAAAGATGATCTTTTGTCCTAGTGCGACCATTGCTGGATGTCTTCACTTGGTACTTCGGGTTCCGGAGTATGCTTTCTTGTGATTAATGCTTTCATTGGGATGCTTGTATATCATGATTAGATGATGTTATTTTATTTGGCGCATTCCCTTATTATGATGTTTAGCATATGATTAGATGCTATGAATTATTGTATTAAGCATATATGTTGCTTATTGCTATTTAGCATGTGATAGGTGATGTTATCTACTGTAGGATTATATTATGCTTTACTACTAGCATGTTAGATTTCCTTATGCTTATATTGTTGCATGTTTTTAGTAGTGACATCTCTATTACGACAGTACCGACGATTTGGTCGGTGGCTTGGGATGTTATGCGTGGGGGATGGCTAGGACCCACGATGGTCTTATGATGCTATTGACGGTTGGGAGGAACCGCGCACTTATTTGGTTGTTTAGTTCTGAGATGTATCTTTGTTCATTGCGATGTTTATTTCAGTATGTGCTTTGCTTTTATGTTTTAGATGGTTAGATGTTTCTCTTTCCTTGTTGTTAGTGCTCTCGAGTGTTCATTCCTCGATTTACGTGGATTCGGTACTCCCCGGTGTGGAGGTTTCCTTGTTGGTTTAGCTTTTTGTTTGTGTTTTGTGTCGCGCTGATTTGTTTCCTCGCGCAAGATTGTATTTCCCTTGCGCGAGACTGTTTCTTCCTCGCGCGAGACTATTTCTTCATCGCGCAAGACTGTTTCTTCCTTGCGCGAAAGAATACACTTCCCGCGCGAGAATGTAAATCTTCGCGCGGTGCATAGGAATCCTCGCGCGAAGCTCAGTAGTCCTCGCGCGAAGTGCGCACTTTCTCGCGCGAAGCGGTGAAAGATGTCGCAGGAAACTCGAGACCAATTTTCTTTCTCGCGCAATAAATAGGGGCTATCTAGGCTTGTTAGATGAAAGTTCGAAAGTTGGTTTTGGGCACCCTTTTGGTTTTTACACCTTCCTGGCTCCAAACAGATTTCCTAGGGGTTTAAAATATATCGTTTAAGTATACACCTTCCTTATACTTAAGATATATTTTAATATATGCGACAAATCGTTTGAGATAGGTTTCAGACCTCTCGGAGATAAGTTATGGATTCTAGGAAATTTCAGGGCTTCAGAAATCCAGACTTAGCCAATTTTCAGGGCTTCAGAATTTCAGGCTTAGCCAAATTTCAGGATTCTGCATTTTACCCCAGCTTGGTGTTTTGTTGATGAGTGGTTGTTTCTTGTGCCCTCATCATGTGTGTTGTCTTTGTTGGCTTTGTTTGTGTGTGTTAGTTTGGTAGTGGCGTTCAGAGATTCGTTGGTTGCCGGAATTGTGTTGAAGTGTTCCGTTGCGATCTTTGTGATCCCTGTATGATGTTGTCTTGTGCATTCATACTTGTAAAAAATATATATATATATATATATATCTTGGCTTGATTTGAATCCTTGTTTCCAAGGATCTCCGGGCGGGGCATTACACAACCCTCTTCTTCCATCTTTTTGCATGATTTGATAGGGGACTTTCACTTTAATTTCATAAGAAGTCGAAAGTCGAAAGTAATTTTAGTTTAATTAAAGACAATTTAGAAGTTTCAATTTTGATAAGTAAAGATTTATTAGTGTATAAAATAAGTAATAAATAACAAACCTAATATTTTATATTTTATTAACATTCATTTAATTATTATCCTTGTAATATAAATTTAATGAGATTTAGTTTGAAAAATAAATATTGGTAAATAGTAGTAGCTCTATTGATTTATAAAATAGTTGACAATACTATAAAAATACATAAGTGCAAATTATCACTACGAAAAAGTTTGGAGTTTATATTATCTAACATATATCTAACTAGCAATTGCATGCTTTTGTGCTTGCAACGATAAGTCGATAGATGCTTGATAACAAAATTATTTTTTTAAATAGAATATTATGTGAACAAATTAAATTATTAATAATTTCTAATTTAAATAACATAATATTTACTAAAATCTTTTAAATAGATTAATAAATATTATTTATTTAAATTCACTTTATCAAATATGAAAAAATCATTTAACAAAACTCCATCAAAAAATATACTATGAAAAATTAATAAGAGATATATAAAAAATAACGACGTCTCTAACAAATATTCTATTAATTAAATAAATTATAGAAAGTAAAAAACAATATTTAAAGAAAAAACTAAACTAATATTTTAAAAAAATTAAAACTAAAACCTAAAACAATTTTAAATATCGAAAGTTACATAAATAGAGATCACAACATGAGCTAATGTGGAGATCGCAAGTAATTATTTTTAAAATAAATAGAAAAAGAAAAATAATAGTTAAAAGTGCAGATTTAAAATATAAGCTTATGTAAACAAATTAGATTATTAATATTTTTCAATTTAAATAACATAATATTTAATAAAATATTTTAAATTAATTAATAAATATTATTTATTTATATTCAATTTATCAAATATGAAAAAAAATCATTTAAGAAACTCCATCAAAAAATTTGTTATGAAAAATTAATAAGAGAAATACAAAAAAATAATATAAAAAATATGACGTCTCTAACAAATATATATTCTATTAACTAAATAAATTATAGAAACTAAAAAACAATATTTAAATAAAAAACTAAACCAATATAAAAAATAATTTAAAAACTAAAATCTAAATCAATTTTAAAAACCAAAAGTTAACTAAATAAAGATCACAATATGAGCTAATGTTGAGATCACAAGTAATTATTATTTTTAAGTAAAGAAAAAAGAAAAACAATATTTAAAAGTGAAGATAGCAACTAATAAATATCGAAACAATAATTAAAAGTGGAGTTAGATAAAAAATGATCGATAAATAATTAATAGGAAGGATTTACAATTTTTCGTTCCAGCCAACTTACAACCTTTTCAACCAACCCAACAAATAACCTAGACTAAATTATAAATGTAATCGTTACACTATCTTTTGATATAAGTACTAGCTATAGTCATTATTAAAATTTTAAATAATTATTTAAATATAAAACAATTGAATTATTGATAAATAGAAGATGTTTTACATAATATATAAATAAATTTATAATATTGTTATAAATATACAATTTTTGAGTGAAACACATTGAAATGAGTAGTAGTTGATAAGAATTCATTAATGCTCCTAGAAATGACTAGGATTTACCAATTTCGAAGTTGTGATAATGCTATCAGGATTTAAGGGGCTTTCTATTGAATGGTTCATAAGGCACAACACTTGGTGAAGATTTTGCAAATGGGGTTGCAAGCTTTGGGTTTAACCATGGAAGAAACTCTGTAGTTAAGCGTGCTCAAGCTGGAGTAGTACTGGAATGGTTGACCTCCCGGGAAGTGCCAGTGCTTCACCCTTGTGAGCATCACGTAGATCCAATAAGTGCTAAGTGTTCCATTTATTCTCACGAGAGATGAATTTGTGTTGAATCACTACTCATGAAACATGGGTCAATGAATTTGACTCAAAAATCACACAGCTAAATCCTAATAGCAATATCACAATTTGACTTGCCCCTCCTTATCAATTTCGAAGTTTGTAAGATAAAAGCATCACGAGAGGATCGCGTCTCTTCTGGTTTTGATATTCCAAGGTAAATCCACGCTAATACCGATCTTGGCAGCAAGAAATAATGATGGCGCAAATTGCAGTGGGTGAAGGAAGTAGGGGTTCCTCCACGCTTATTTTAGACGAAACTCCTTCGCATTCACAGGCTCAGCAGCAGGTTCTCACGCTCCGCTTGGCCCCTTGCCGCAGGAAGGTGGTCACATGGAAGGAAGGCACCGTCGACAACGAGTTCATGAACAAGAAAAGCTCTAAAAAATGCTGTATTTTTCACAGGGACAAACCCTTCGACGAAGACGATAGTGATGACGATTCTGACGAAAACCGAAGAAAAGAGACGGACGATTCTATGTCACGTGACCGTGGCCAGAGCAGCGGCGAGAATTCCTGCTCACATCAGCATTAGGGCATGCAAAATTTTGTAAGTTTTAACCGCATTTTCTTGGAGCAATTGCAAGGCTTTTGCGAGGGTTTAAATCCGTCCGATCATTTTAGGGTTTCCGCACAACTGATGAATTATCAGTGTCGGACGTTTTAATACTTGAAAAAGTTTCCTTGCAATGTTTCGGATGGGGAATTTTTAATTTCTGTGGGCTTTTTTTTCAAATTTGTATTTACTATAATTGCGGAAGGTTTTAGGCCTTAGAAGATTTCAACGCGAGGGTCATGATTATTTTTCGGGATATAAATATTCGAGTATGTCTTTTATGAATGATCAGGTGATTGTCTTTTGTAAGGGCTTCACTTTTCGTGCTCGAGTTTTCAGAGCAAGATGTTTCAAACTGATTCTAGATTTTCCGCTTTCAGGGCCTCCTGCAGTTTTAGGTGTACGCTTTTTAATGATCAAATAATGTCTTGAAGAGCATCATGCCAAGCAGACGTGGAATTATGTTCGAGCTTTTAATATGGTTTCAAGATATTTCCATTTCTGGATTTTTTTTTTGAAATTAATGTGCATTTGCGTGTTACTACACTATCAATGGACTGATTGGAATATTTTGTAAGTTGTCATTTGGATTATTTAAAGTATTTCTCATCGTAGAGCGAGGGCTAATAATTGTAAATTTATGGAGCATCGATAATGAATCCTGTAAATTTTCGTCTAATATCCGTGTTGATGAATCACCAACTAAAATATTCGGTACACTTATATATTATTTTGATATGACAGCATAGAGATTCCTGGGCTTGCTGTTTGAATTTGCAACTAAATGATTTTTTTGGCTTTCTGGTTAAATTTTTAAGCTCATTTAACGCAATGAAAGGAAAGGGTCGAAGGGGATGTAGTAGCGAATCTAACCCTGAAATTGGTACGACGAGATCAAACACACCGGTTAATAGTCAAAACCATTGCAGATTTCAACAATGTTGCCGGGCAGCATCTGATGACCAACGAAAACAAGAAGCATAGCATAATAAGGGAACAAGACTTACCTGGATTAATGGTATAAAAAATTAAGCAAATGTTTATTATGAGTACTATAAATAAATAGTAGGATAGCAGTCCAATGTTGTATGGTGAACAATTGTATGCCCGTGGCTATACAGCCACGAAAATGCACTTCCTTTACATTATTTTTTCTAACTTTTAAAAAAATTAACTAAGTCCTCTCCTTCGTATGGAAGTGCATTTTCGTGGCTGTATAGACGTTGCCCAATTGTATGGCCATACATAATGTAACACTGTTCACCTTTTCTAATTACTATAATAGCAGCTTACCATGGGACACATCCATGAGATTAGCAGGCATCTCAGATGTCTGAATCATGCTACGGAGGGAGGCTGATGGTGTAATAAACACAAATTCCCCGCTGCTTCTACTGCAATCCTATACATAACTCTGCTTTCTCTATTATAAATTAAGAACTACACACACTTTCGTCAGTTAGTTGACCTGCTTAGCTAAGTTGTTTATACTAGTTTATGGATTTCTTTGTATCATATGTATCTATAAATAAAAATCTATCTACATACTTATAGATGCACACATGATGAAAAGGATAACAATGCATAGATTATCCAGGCTTATGCACTGCAAATTATAGTCTTGGCACCTGAAAATTAAGTTTCTGGAGACATCATCACAAAAAGGGAACAAAATTAGGGGCCAAACTTTCAATTTTTGAAAGCTTGAACCCTAATTGTAAAATATCATCGAATTTGTCTCCCATTTCCATTTCAAATATAACAGAAATAGTAATGAAAAATAATTAGATACATTGTTAAGACTATAAACAATGCAGGCTTAATAGAATGTAAACAGAATGATAATTGTTTGATTTCGAGTTCTGCAGTTGGAGTAATCACATAACTGTTGGTAAGCAAAAAATAAACGAGTTGCAGCCTCTTAAGTTTTGGGGCTTACCAAAACAAATTACTGGTAATTGTACCATCTGCAGGATAACTGTCTAGTACACAGGATAATAAAAAAGAAGGGACTGATCAACTTCAGATATTTCTTCTGGCACTGTATGTTTCAGAGGTATCCTAGTAATGCATATGAACTGTTTCCATGAGATTCACATTTGATCTTCCTTTTTCAAAGCCTATACCTTCCCCTCATTAGTGAGGAACCTTGTTTTGCTCTTGCCTTTGTCTGGTTTTTTTTTCGGGTTTGTATTGTTCTCGTTCTCTTCTTCATTTTACTTCTTCACGAACTCTAGCAGGCCTTGCATGAAAGATTTATTTTCTTCATTAAATTTCCAAGTCCGACCATTCAAAACCTCAGAAGAGTTAACTGGAACATCTCCATTCTCAAGTAGCTTCAAGAACTTGTGCATCAAGACTTCTATTGTGACCGTTACCTGCTAAACAAAAAAGAAGAAAATGAGTCTCTTTTCAAACTCCGTAAGCACCATCCCTCTTCCCTGGTATTTCTCCTCATTCCTAGAAATCCAAATTTGCCATAAAATCTCAGTAGAGAGAATGAGCTAGAAATTATTGAATGATTTAGTTAACTTTTTGATAATTTTAAATGATATTCTAGACCAGACAATATTATTATTCCTGCCATTGAGGGTAGAATAGAAGATGTTCCAGATTTCTTAGCAATAAAACAATTGAGAAAATATGTTTAATGGATTCTGGAATCCTGCAAACATTACAAATTTCAATCATTATTGTCAATTTTAAAGGGCACCATTTGAAGGATAAACGGTCAGTTGAAGCAAGCCTTCTTTGGCTATATCGCAATGGCCCAATCATTTTAAAAATGCTTTTCCAATCCTTGTTGGGTAGAGATTAAATCCCATAGACTGTTAGGGTATTCAAAGATAGCATTGGTTTTTTTGGTCGGTAACAGATTTTTCATTTTATTAAAGGTGTGCACAGGGTTCAAAGATAGCATTATTATTGCAAAGAGTTTTATAGATAATTTTTGGATTCAATTCTTTCATCTTAGTGGCCCATTAGACGAGGAGATAGAAGTAAACCAATTAGTATCTGAAGATCAGGGTTTGGGAAGGCTCAGAGAACATCGTTGGGATTGTTGAGAGAACAACATGCTTTGTTGAGGATACAATAGGTTCTCCAATGAGATTGAATTCACTGCTCATAGGAGACCAAGGCTTCAGTTGCCTATCAATGAAAGCCATCAATGAAAATATCATTAAAACATTTTGGTGAACCAGTTTCTTGTGGAACAACCTTGAGCAAGGGTTAAAAGCTTATCTTTATAAGAGAGATTCTACCAGATGGATCTGTCTCTATGAATTTTTCCCCTAGAGATAAAGTTATTATTAGAGATATTTCCCCCAACAGATTCTCAAGCCTTCCAAATACTCTTGAACACATTTGATCCCGAAGGAGAAATTGGGAAGGAGACAACTGGGAGGCAACTAAGGGAGAGAAACTTCCAGGATTTTGCATGTTTGGGAACAGCGTTACCGATTGTGTCTAACAGGAACATTTCAAGGCTCCTTGACATCAGCCGCTGTAATGATCCATTCGACCGCAAGGACTATTTCTAAGATCTTTCAGACCTAAACCACCGTAGTCTTTGTCCATTGTACACCATCTTCATTTAACCGAGTCTTTCTTCTTTTTTCCTTTACCATCAGACCAAAGGAAGTTTAAATTTGGTTTTGAATGTCATTAATCTAATACCCACTGAATTGCCAAATCAAGAGGAGATAATTTTTTCTTAAACTTGGAAACTACGGACCAGGGAGAGGAAGTGTTCATTCCACCTCCTGATTATTCAATCAATCTTTTCTTTAATCTGTAACCACATATCTTTTAGACAAGGGTTTATAGCAAAGGGGATACCTAGGTATCTTACAATCTTGGCCGAGACCCAACTAAATTCATATTTAGAGAATAAAATAGGCTGTCTATCTTGCCAGCCTAGCATAATTGATTTAGTGTTGGATAGCTTGGCACTAGAGGTCTTGTAGAATATATAAGTTTAAGAGATTCTCTATTCCTTTCATTCAATTCAATGGATAGTGCAATTGCAGTATCATCTGCAATTTGGACATTCACCAACTCTTCCTTGTGAGTAACAAAATACCTTTAATGCTAGTAGAGAGTGCCGATTCCTTAGTGTGGGTAATATGATGTACCCGAGGCAATAACAAATAGAGCAGGGGGAAGAGGGAAGCCCTGCCTAATAGATGTTTCAAGCTTGAAAGGTTCAATTCTGGAGCAATTTACTTATACTTGAGCCACTGCACCATTCAACGAAGTTTGAACTTATTGATAAAGGCTAGGAGGGAACACAAAAGCTTTTAGAGCCATGAATAGGAAGGGCCATCCTGCCCTATGAAAGGCCTTTTCAAAGACGAGAAGAAACATAGCAGAATTCTAATTAGAGTTTTTGAACCACTCCATTGCCTCTCAACTTCTAATGAGGTTCTCAATAAGTCATTATATCTACCTTAACTAAATCTGTTTTGAGTGTTGCTAACAAATCTGGGAAGAATATTGACCAGTCTAAGAGCAAGAAATATCTCCCTTCAATAAAATCTGATTTGAATGTTGCTAACAAATTTTGGAAGAAATATTGATGAGTCTAAGAGCAAGGATCTTTTAGGAGACGTTAAGGAGGGTGATAGGTCTACACAATGCAGATTTCAACTCCTAACACAAAGATTTATAGAAATTGAATATATTAATAGGCTGACCATGTTTTGTGGGTTTGAACGGGAGTGTCATAGTCTCAAAACACAATGATACCGATTTTCTCCAATTTAGGACATCTTATAATATTTTTTAATTATGGACAACGAATTGTGTTTATTATAAAATGTACGATACCAAATTACAAGTTGTATAAAAATAAATAGTTACAATCCAAAATTTTGATTTAAGCAGATAATTTTTTAATATAAATGTGTAAAATAAACTTATATGTTGTACGTGTTATATGGTAAAATTGCCTAAGATTAGACAAACTAAAAGTATAACTGAAATTCAGTTACTTCAAATTTAATCAGAAACTAATCAAAATTTAATTATATTGATGAAAAATATAGGAAATTTTTATTTTGTATCTAACATGGTCCAAAACAATCATATTGTTATCCTTTTACATGGGGGCAACAACACTCAAGTTTGTTCTCTATTCATGTATAAGGTGAGGTTGAAAGGTGGAATTCTCACCACATATCCAAATGATTGCCTTTGAAGCTTTAGACAGTGGCAGTAGTAGCAAAGGCAGGGTTTGCAGGCAACACCAAGCAAGTTCTATTCTTGTATAAGGAGAGTTTGATAGGTGGAATTCTCACCACAAGTCCAAATTATTGCCTAATTATGACCTGCGAATCTTTAAACAGTGACAGCCCCCAACAAAGGTAGGGTGTATGGGCAACACCTAAACAAGTTTTCTATTTTCGTATATAGTGAGGTTGAAAGGTGGAATTCTTACCACAGGTCCAAAGTATGGCCTTTGAAGCCATGATGATCATGGTGCATGCCATTTTTTTATGATTTTATTGTTTTTAAAATTATAATAATCTATTAATAAACCCTGTAGAAAGAGACCGATGCATAGAGATTTGTATCAAAGCTAATGAATATATAATTATAGTGGAAAAAATATGGTAACAAGTCCAATTCTTTTATAGAAGGAAGATGTAGAATTTTGTAATTTCTTGTAGATTCAAGGTTTTCCTTGAAAAGTGTACTGGTATGCAAGCTAGGAGAGTACCTACCAGATATTTAGCTTCAAGAGTACTAGAAGAATGCAAATCATGTACTCATTTAATGAATTCAAAGACATTAATTGTCCTAGTAGATCTCTTGATTGTTCCTAAAGTTTTTCCATTGATTCAAGAATACATTTGTCACTGTTTCTATGAAGGATGAAAGCACATAGTTTCCAAAATGACATACATGTTGATTGCAAGCTAAGATATTGGTGTGTGGGTTTTTAGCCAGGATGTTGGTGTGGGTGTGCAAAGGTGTTTGGAAGCGCAATGGAGGTGGGCAAGAAGTGTCGCTTCTGCCTGTGGATTCTAGCGGGATGCTTGGGGAAGCATACGTTGTACATCCGCGTGAATCCACAGAGCATCCGGGCATTTCAAGGGCCAAGTCACCTAAGTGACACAATATAATGTGTGTTTTTTGGGTTTTTTATTATATATTGTCTCCTTTTTGCCCCAAAACTCTAAAATGATCCTAATATGGGCCATTCATTGCTCATTCCTCTCATTTTGTTTGTAGTTGGGCTCTCTTCTCATTTGGTCTCTATTTTGGCATTTTGAAAGCAAGGTCATTATTCTTGAAGAGGATCATTTGTAGGGTGTCTAATAGCTTTTGGTGTCATATTATCTATCTAATCCATAAATCTGGGCCAGCCTCTAACCCCGAGAATTACAAAACCATCGTGGTTGGGCATACCTTCGCCAAACTCTATGTGACTGTGCTAAATGGTATCCTGTCCAGAGAGCTCGATTAATGACATTGTCGGGCTAGAGGTCAAGTTGGGTTTCACATATATTTTTAGACCACTAATCACATTTTGACCTTACGGGCCATCATTGAGGAGGCTCACCACTGCTCAGTGAAATTTTATTGTTGTTTTGTTGATTTTTGCAAAGCCTTCGACTCTATTTCTCAAGCGACTCTCTTTCAACGTTTTAGGCACATGGGGATCTTAGAGATTCTCCTTACAACTATTAAGAGGTTATACGAGTGTGTTGTAGGTAGATTTAGGACTCCACAGGGCTTCGTTGACACTATCGGGCTAATGATGTGATTCTCCTAGTGTCTTCCCCCGATGGTCTTCAACAGCTCCTTGATGGCTGGGCCTCTTTTTGTAACTCGCGTGAACTAGTTGTAAATATGGGAAAAACTTGGGTTATAGTCTTCAATTGTTTGAGGACATCACACCTCCATTTTTACTTCCAAGGTATCGAGATCGAGATTGCATCTTCATATACTTACTTGGGGGTTAAGTTTTCTGGAACTCAGTTCAGCTTGAGACCAGCCATGCAACCCAGAGTCAACAAGGGGCTTGACTCCCTCACTATTATTGAGCAACAATGCTTTCGACACCACTTCTAGGACACCACGACTAAGATGTCCCTTCTTGATTCCCTGGTCAAGCTAACTGTCCTTTATGGCTCTACTGTTTGGGCCCCCTCCCTCTTGGAGTTTGACTTGGTCTTTGTTGAGAGAGTCCAAACTTTTTTCCTTCGGCGCATTATCAAGTGCCACCGGTCCACACCGCACAACATCATTCTAGCTGAGTTTGGTGCTCACCCTTTCAGATTGGGACCATCTTTGATTTAGTTTGGCTTCTTCACCGGCTCCAAAGCTTCGTTGATTCCTCTAAGGGTCGTCATAGATATTCCTACTTGGCTTATTATTCCTCTATGGAGGTTGCATGTTCGGACTCTGGTCACAGGTCTCATTGCTGGTACACCCAAGTCTCTGCCCTCTTGGGCTCGATTGGTATAAGTTTGGATCGTCTTCTCCTCTTTCAATTTTCTCTGGACGCTCCAGCCCATCTTCTTCCACCTCAACAAGAGTTGAATGAGCATGTTAGACTTGACATCTACAAACAATATGTTATTATAACTTAGAGGAATCCCCTAGGTGAGCTTCATTCGTGTATGGCCTTCTATGCTAAGCACTTCCTTGATATTCAAGACAAGATCATCTTACACCCCTACTACCTCACTCATTGTTGGACTCACGCTCTTCGCATCTTCTTGGGATCTGTTAGAGTAGGATCTCATCGACTACGTATTCAGATTGATCATCAGATCGATAGGGAGGACAAGATTTGTCAGCTTTGTCACCATGAGGAGGTTCGGACCGAGTCTCACTTTATTTTTCGATGTCCCATTTATTATGAGATCCAAGGGAGATTCTAATGTTTGTTCAAAGAGTGTCGGTCTCTTCCCTCATTCTTCAGATATATTGACTAGCACTGTCTTGCACTCTACCTTCATAAGACCATGCGGCTTCGCAAGCACACTATACAGCTCCAGCTTTGCTCAACATTGACCCCTACGCAGCTCATCACCTCTTTCTTTAGTCCTACAGTCCCTACCCAAGGATTGAAGCAACCTCTATGCACTATCTCCGTTCACACTAGATTTTTTGAGACCCCGCAAAGATCACACTTGGTAGCATCCCTCTAGTAGACCTCAAAGGCGACCTTCCAAAGTACCTGATTGCTCTAATGCCCACCTTTCCATTCTGGACTACTTCTTGCCTGTGAGGAGTTCTTAGTTGTTGTTATTCATTTTCTTGGTTCTTTCGTTGTTTTTCTTTCACATTCTTTATGCGGACATCATTTGGTGCTCCCCCTTGCTAGCATTTGTCCTTTGTACTATTTCTAATCCTTTAGACTTTCATTGGTCTCCTGTTGGACATTAATAAATTTATCTTATCTTATCTACAAAGGAAGGTAAGCATTTGATACATTTCATGAGCCTTTTTAGTGATTTTTTTTAGATGTTCATGAATTTTTCAAGTCTTGGAAGAATTTTTCCAAGTTTTTAAAAAATATTTTTAATATTTTTATAAGAAATGAAGGAACAAGTTTAGCTATCATTTTTAGTATTTTTGTATTGTATATTTGCACTTCTATGTTTCGTGTTAATAGTTTATCTAAATATTTCTAATTTAATCTTTTGTTTTTCTTATTAGATTCGTAGTTTCTATTGTGCAAGAATGGTCACTACTGATAGTCAAAGTTTAGCAACAAGGCGAGTTGAATGAAGTGATAACTTCAATATTGATGTGGCATCTCCATTATGGAGACACGCCACGAGATTATCACAGGTTTCAGGTGGTGGGTCATACATTTTGAAATGCAATGAATGTCATAATACTAAACCATTTAGCAACTCATATTCTCGGGTCAAAGCTCATTTTATGGGCCCTACTAGTAAAGGAATAACATTGTACAAGGGAAGCAAAGATGGAAAAAGGAGGAGTGATGCACAGTTAGCCGGATTTATAAAAGGGCAAGAAGTTGTTGATCATTTAGTGAGCAAATAAAAAATAAGTTTCTACAAATCTTCATCCACAAAGAGCAAAGTGAATGTGCCCACCAATCATGTTGCATCCTCCAAACATCCATTCTTGGAAGTGGGAGAGGAAGATGAAGAAGTTATTACCCACAAAAGAGCTATGTTTGATCAAGCATTCAAAATGGAGGCAAGAGAGATTGTTGATGAAGTAATTGCACGTTGCCTTTATGCCAATGGTCTTCCTTTCAATTTGGTAAGATCACCATATTGGAAGGAAATAGTTGCAGCCATCCTTAGAGCACCAACTGATTACATTAGCCTTAGGTTTGAAAAGGTGTGTACTACTTTTTTGCAAAAAGAAAAGATTTCAATAGACAAAGCTCATCAACCAATTAGGACATCTTGGAAAACTTCTGGTATACCTATTGTGTCTAATGGATGGAAAGACACAAGAAATCAACCATTGATAAATGTGATTGCAATGTCCCCCAAAGGGGCAATGTTTTTTAGGGCTATTGATTGTGAAGGACAAGTTAAGGATTCACTATTCATTTCTAAAATTCTCATTGAGGTAATAGAGATGGTGGGCAGTGAGAATGTGGTCTAGGTGATCATAGATAATGCCAAAAATTCTAGGGTTGCAAGTGCTTTGGTTGAGTCTCGATACAACCATATTTTTTGGACACCATGCACCGTACGCTCTCTCAACTTGGTCATGCAACAATTTGGCACTCAAATAGATTGGGTGAAGCAAATATACCAAGAGGGAGATAAGATAATTTTATTAATGTCCAACAAAAGACCACAACATGGGTCTATGGGACTGGAAACTTACACCAAGAAAAAAGCAGACAAATGGAGCACCAAACAGTATCCAAAAAAGAACAAGTACAACAAAAAAAGAAAAAAGCAGGAGACATCATGAAAAAGAATAAGCATTTGTCCTCATAGGGAAAAAGTCCAACAACGACTGATCTGTGCAGCTACCGGTGGCCCTATGATGAAGCTGAGTGCTACAAGAGGAGTGTTGTTCGTGAGGAGATACAAATGTTTGCGACAAACCACCACATGTCACAATCTTTATTCAAACCATTCTCCAAGTTGGAGTTGTTGAAGGTAAATTTAAAATTGTAATCACTTAGTTTCATTTATTTATTTATTTTGAATAAGTTTTATATTCATGTTCAATTATCAAATTATTTCTTGTTTATAACTTCGTTTTATATTTGATGTCATATTGTCAACTTGCTTAGGTTGCTAATGCTAGATTTGCATCTTATATTGTTGTTATGAAACGACTCCTCAAGGTGCAATCAGCATTGGGCCAAATGATTATTTGTAACCAATGGGCTATATGGAAGGCTTCAAATTCAGAGAGAGCCTTGAAGGTCAACGATATGATCTTGGATGAGCATTGGTGAGCTCGTGTGCAATTTGTAATGGATTTCACTGATTCTATCATGACTATGCTACGCTTTGTTGATACAGATGCACCTTGCTTGGGGGATGTGTTCGATGGCATGGACACCATGGTAGACAAGGTAAAGCTTTCCATACAAGCACATGAGATTAACCCCACAAAATGTGAAGCCTTGTGCAAAAAGGTGGAGGAAAACATTTATCATCGTTGGGAGAGGATGACTACCCCATTTCACCTCCTTGCATATGCCTTATCTCCAAGGTACTATAGCCAAGTAATACTTGCTATGTTGAATAGAAGTGCACCATATGTGGATGAAGAAGTTGCTACTGGGTGCTACACTGCATTCGCAAGACTTCCCAAATGATGAAATGCACAAAAAAGTGAGGCTAGAATTTGGCTTATTTTCTTCAGGATCAAAACTTACTCCATATGCAATAAAGGACCAAAATGACATGGGAGCTATCACATGGTGGTACATGTATGGTCAACCATTCAAGCAGCTACAACATCTTGCAATCAAGATCCTCTCACAAGTAAGTTCTCATTTATTTATTAGTCCATAGGCAGGGAACTAATGTTTTCAATTATGTTCACAATTATTTTTTACAACCAAAACTAGTTATTTTCTAAAGTTCAAAAATCAATTTATTTTTAAATTAATTTTTAATCAACAATTTCTATTTTCTAATTGGCTAGTGACAATTTTTCCAGGGGTAAAAATTATTTTGACACAAGAAATTGAAAAAAATATTTTCTAAAAACTTCTTCCAAATTCTAGATCAGTGAACATTTTATATCAAGTTACCAACATAGCACAAACATGATTTGAGATCAATAGCCCTACCCATCTGCCTGCATTGCCAATCTCCCTGAGCACTACTTACAAACCATCAATAACAATCAACAATCCAAAAAAATGATAATAATAACATCAAATAGTGCCCCTTCTCAGAAGAAGCCTATAGCCCTCTACCCTTTTTGTTCATTGTTTTCAATTTTGACCTAGCATAAGCTCAGCTATCAAAATTCTAATCCGCTGAAAACCCAATTGAAACTTTACATATGTCGGAATGGATTGGATTTTCTTTCCATAGTTTACATAGGTCAGATTGAATTTGCATCTAAGCTCTTCATTGCCCACTGATGACTTTTTTCGTTGAAACTTGAACACTTGTTTCAACGGAGTCTGAGGAATTAAGGTTACTCAAAAAAGTGACAAAACAAGTATTCTGGCCATGGATGATGAACAATACTTCCTCCTCTATCATCTTCTTCTTATAACCCTAGCCACTTAATTTTTCAAGGTATTGCTTTCCATGACGAAATCCCCAATTCATATGCACACCCACTAAGGTTGAGGATGATGACGATGACCGTTACTACATTGCCATATCCAATTAGTTTTTAGAATCCTCATCATGGCATTTTAGCCTTTTTGCCTTGGCCTCCTTCCACCAGCAATTTTGATCTTGTAGTGTGCTCACCCAAAAGGCAGAGGAGAGGAATATAACGAGTCTAGAAGCTTCACAATCCTCCATTTAATAATAGAAATTGTATAATCTACAGATCCTTATTAGGTGGAAAACCCTGTTCAATTTTCTCACTCATCCTCAGAGAAGAAATAATGCACTGGGGACGATTGACAAGTTGCACTGGCCGACTTGTCCACCTCACATGATTCTTCAATCCTGGACAAGTTTATATTTGGCTTCACTTCCTTACAGAGTACTCTAAAAATATTGTTTAATATGGATTATACTCATAGCTATGCGGACACCATAAAGCCATTTGTACCAATGTCAATATTGTGCCTTATTCTAATACTCCACTCATAATTGTGTTTGGAATTTTATACAATTGTTATCATCTAAATTCAACCTCTATTTAAAAGTTGATTGAGATATCTATTTAAATTTTATTATTTTATTTTGTTAGTGATATAAAAAGATGTTTTTTAATTTAATTTGTTTGTCAATTATTGGTCAAATGTAATAAGATTTTTTCATATAGTTAAATTTTAAAATTTCAATATTTTCGTTACCTCTTTTATTTCCTTACATTTCTTTTTTTGTATTAACTTTCTCTTTTCTTCCTACAAACAAGAATTAGACTTTAACTTTAGGCCTTATAAGTAATTAGTTGTTTCATTTGTTGAGAAATAAACTTAGCAACTCACTTGTCATAGTTCTACTTAACAATATTTTAAAATTTTCTCATGTAATGTCATCAAAAGTCATAGTTTAACTTACGAATGTTTTAAACATTTTCATACAATCACTACACTATAACTAGAGAAATAAAAATCAACCTTCTATTCTTTGCTGAAGGCAAGGACTAGTTCTTTCAGAGCTCTTGTTTATTTAGCATTTGTATTCTACACTTAGTGTTTAACATTCTCTAATTTTCTTTTCATTTGTATGTCTAATTTTATGAACACTATGAAGGTTGCAAGTTCTTCTATTGCTGAATGGAATTGGAGTACATACTCCTATATCCATTCAATGAAGCACAATCGGTTGGGCTTAAAGAAAATAGAGGACTTGATTTATATACATACCAAGCTTTGGGATGTAGCCCCTAAATTTGCAAACTTGGATGCAACACTTCAAGATCTTACTCTGATGACATGATGATGTTGATAACATCATAGCACATGCATCCAACATAGTTGGAACCATGTTTGGTTCAAATAAACTTGCAAGTATTGCAACATAAGGAGATGATGAGAATGTGGATTTTTTAAAGAATCCCAATGATTATGATTGACCGAATTTGATCTGTGAATCTTGAGCTTGACTCTTGATTGATTAACATTGAACCATGAACTATGTTTTGATTTTGTAATTCGAATTGCATTGGAATCTTGGGTAATTTACTAATTAGACATTACTGTTATTTCAATTTGATTATGCTAATTACTACATAATGGTTTATTTTTGTATACTTGTATTTCTTTGCATACATAAATTATAGTATACGTATACATATACATATACATATACATACACATGCACATATATATGGACATACCCAAATGCATCTAAAATCCCCCCCTGCACATCAGCACCTCACACCTACATCAGCTTTAGAACGAACATCGATAACTTAGATTGTAAGCAATGAAAAGGATGGTAAAAACAATGTTTCAAACATTAGCAGACTATGAACACAAAAGTAGTCATATTGTAGTTCCTAAAGAAAGTTTAAAATATAATCAAATGGTAGAGATCATATCAAAGATGTGTCTCAGAGTAACATCACGATGAGTAAAATGAATGACAACCATAGCAACCACAAAAGAAGCAACATTATTTTGGAATAACATGTTCGTATACATAACAATGATACCAAAATAGGCATTGTTATGAGAAATGAAAGTAAGTTCCCAGTTTCTTTAAGTCCTATACAACAAAGAAACCCTTATGTTGTTTGAGAGGAAGTAATGTTATACCGGATCTAGCAGTATATGGGTTACAAAGATAACCCTTTAAGACAAAACATGGAGAAGATTATGTTGTGCTAAGAATAGAGTTTTCAAACAAAAATCTCAAGATTCAGAGCAAAAGACAAGAAACCCCATGATAGGTTTTTGGGAAGAATGAAAATATGCAAGTTGGTGATAAAATTTCAAGCTCCATAAATTTTGGGGTTATTTTCTTTGAAGGAAATTTTAAACAATGAGAAATGATAAAGAAAAATATCTTCATACAATAAGTGACAAGAAAACCCATATTGTTGTTGCAGCCTCATGGCCACTTATTTTGTTTTTAAAGAAAAATATATCGATTTTTCTTAATTAATGTGCTCACGAAATTTCAAACAAAAGAGGAGGAAGTTTTAAATTGTTTTCTATTCAAGTCTCATTAAAAAAATCATTTTCTTTTTTTGAAAATAACAGGGCTAGCAAAAAATATGGGGTGTTGTTGAAAAACAAAATCTTAGAATAAATCCACATACTTGCCGATTAGTCCAAGAAATTGCAAGAAATTTTGACACGTGGGGTCATTCCCTGTAATGGTTACCTATTTGATAACAATACCCAACAAATGGTGAATGACAATCGTGTTTTCCCCAAATTTCTCATGCAAAATTTGAGACGACATAGAACTTCCTCACAATAAACCTGAGATTCATGGTGGAAGACAGAGTAAACTTCATTTTTTTCTTCATTAAAAGTTGATTATGGTTTCAAACCCTCAAGAACTTATAAGATAACTAAGAGGGGGGTGAATTAGTTATCCTTAGGTCATTTTAAATATTTCACCACACTTACAACAACTTTATCTTAACAGTAATTCAACTTGGTAAACATATGAACTTCATCAACCTTATGCTAATAATAGATTTACAGTTCCCACTAAGTATTAGGTTCATTAATCGGCTTACACCAATGATAAAAAATTTCACATGTAGAAAGAAAATATGTAAAACATTCATCCATAGTTTGAAACAAGTATTTTTAACATGGAAATCCGGTTAGGGTAAAAATCAGCTGGGACTAGTCACATGAAATAATTTCACTCTTTTGAAGTGAGCTCAGACATGAGCCAACCCTGTTAAAGGTTACAAGCACACTTGTTAGGTGTGACATTGTTAGGGGATCTGAAGGTCATCTAGACCTTGTCACCCTTCAATGAGTGGCCTCTCCAAAGGACTTCCAAAACATTCAATCCAGAATGTCACCATAAAAGGATTTACAAATAAAGATTTTTAAGTCCACTCAATTAAGAGATTTTCTACTACAATGGTTAGAGAATAACAATAAATGATCTAATAAATATGAAACTCACTTTGCTTGAACAGATCTCCATTCTAGCCATATCTCTTACTCACTAACCAATCATCACATCAACATCATCAAACTTCTTCACGTCGCACTTCAGATCTGCTCAGTATGATTAATTCATTTAGCAACTTTACTACTACCTTATCAACAACTTGACTAGCAACATTTACCTTCTTGTCTCTTCCTTATATAGACATATATTTGTCGCTTCATTACATTCATCAAATTTTGCCACTTAATTACAACCATTTTTAAGTCTTTCTAGATCAGATACATTGAATCTAGACACTCGAGAATTTTTCAAACCGCTAACTTTGTGCTTCACCTTGGATTATTAAACACACTTCATATCTTCACCATCTGATCTTGCCTTGTTTATTCTAGTTGTTGATCTTGCAATTTACATGAATTAGTGTTGTCAAACAAGTTGATATGAATGACAATATAACAAGTGATCTAACTCTTCTACATACAATGTATAGCTTGGTGCTGACCTTGTTCCTTATCAACATTACTTATGTCTAACAATTTCTCACTTCTTTCATCAACATCAGTTGTGGCTAACAATCTCTCCCTTTGGCATTGATGGTAACACATATTTGAAATGTACCATCCAATACCAAACTTCATTATCAATACATCTCTTCCTTCAATCTCAACATCTAATATCAACACTTTAATCACTACAATACTCTTCCTTCGATTATGCTTCTTTGTTTCTTCTTTCTTTCTCAACAATCATCAATGGATCTTTCTTTCTCAACAATCATCAATAACTCATCATCTCCATTTGACAACAATCAACAATATATTTCATTCAACATACTCACTCTCCCTTAGTTCATATACTCATATACATATCTCCTTTTAGATATCCATCTTCACCGAATCTCTCTCCCTTTGTTTTATATTTCATTTAGTTTTCATCTCTCCCAGTACAATACTCTCTTCCTTCAACAACAATGCAAAAGCTAATAATAAACCTTCACATTTTTAATGTAGATATACCTTGTACCTTGCATGTACTGCTTATCTCTACGTCATTATATCACTTTTACCTTTCTCACAACTTTAGGACTACCTAAAGAGTGAACCCCTGCATCAACTCACAAATAGATATTATGATAAAATGTGAATTGATCCAACATACATCTTCTCCCTAGTGAATATTAGAGAGAGGAATGACCCTTAGTTTACATCTTAGATATTCAATAACATCCTTAGGTAATGACTTGGTAAAGATATCAACAATTTGTTCCTTTGACTTCACATACTCCAACCTCACTTGTTTCTCCTGAATCTATTGTCTCAAGTAGTGACATTGGATTCATATATGCTTTATTTTTGCATGCACCATCTGGTTCTTTGAAATGTTTATAGAACTTGTGTTGTCACATTAAATTATTACATGATCAATCACTTCCTCATGCACACCTTCCAATAATAATTTGGTCCACACAATATTAGAATAATTTATTATAGCGGCAACATACTTAGCCTTAGCAATAGATTGTGAAATACAACTTTGTTTCTTACTTATCCATGTTACCAATCCTTCTCCTAAAAAGAAAGCTCCTCCACTTGTGCTCTTTCTGTCATCAACATTGTCTACCCAATCAACATCAATATAGACTCTCATATCAAAATCTCCATTCTTAAAAATTCATAAACCATAATGTTCAGTTCCTTTAAGATATCTAAAGTTTCTCTTTACAAAGTCATATGTGTCTCCTTAGGATAAGAAGAAAATCTTTCCACAATACTCATAGCATGAGAAATATAAAGTCTTCTATGAACAACATATTGTAATTTGCCAATCATTGATCTATAAAGTGTCTCATTTACCTTGGTAGAGTCATCTTCCTTTGATAATTTGCATCCTATGATCATTGGTGTACCAATTGGTCTTGATTTTTCAATGCCAAATGTCTTCAATATTTCCTTGATATACTTGGAATGAGTTATGTATATACCATTCTTCACTTTTTGAACTTTTAATCCACCATGCTCAGGGTGCTAGTTTCAATCAATACAAATCTTTGTGTAGTTTACAAACCTTGCTCTTCTAATTTTGATCCATAAAACCTTTTGGTTTATTAATGCAGACTTCTTCCGCCAAAGTTTCATTCAAAAATGCAGACTTCAAATCCATTTGATATACCTTGAATCCTTTGTAAGAAGCATATGCAAATAATATTCTCACTGATAGTCTAGTAACAGGGGCAAATGTCTCACCATAGTCAATTCCTTCTTCTTGTGCATATTCTTTACATACCAATCTTTTTTTATTCCTTGTCACTTCTCCATTTTCATTCAACTTGTTTATGAGAATCCTCTTTGTGCCAATAACATTCTTATCCTTAGGTCTCAATACTAGTGTCCATGTGTTGTTCTTCTCTTTTTGATCAATCTCTTCATTCATATCATTAATCCAATCTTCATTATCATATACATCTTTGACCATTCTAGGTTCAAATTCACAAACCAAACATGTATTGTCTCTTAACTTACTTGTCATAATTCATGCATCTTTGTCTCCAATAATCTAGCTCAGTTAATAGTTCCTTTTGACATACTTTGCTATCATTGGCTTGGTTCTTTGTTCTTCAACATATTCTTCACTTAGTGGGGGATCAACTTGTTGCTCAGTTGTAGCTTGTTGTTGCTCGGATACTGCTTATTGTCACTAGATGACTCTTGGTTGTTACTCACATAGGGTACTCAATGAACCTTCTTGTACATATACAAATCTTTGATAGTCTTCAAGTTCTTTCTTTCTTTATTCACCATTCTTATCTGCAAACTCATCAATTCTCACATTTGCACTTTCCACCATTTTGTTAAAAGATTTGTTCAAACATTTATAACCTAGGAATATACCTTCGTCACTTTTTGAATCAAAGTTTTCATTCCTAGCATCTTTTAGAATATAACATCTACTTCCAAATATTTTAAAGAAACTAACATTTGGTGTATGCCCAACTAGAGTTCATAAGGTGTCTTGTTTGTACCTTTCTTCAATTGTACTCAGTTTAGTGTATATATAACAATACTAATTACCTTTCTCCAAAATATTTTTATAGCCTCCTTCTCAATCAACAATGTTATAGCATAACCAACAATAGATCTGTTCCTTCTCATAGCAATTCCATTATGTTGTGGAGTCCTTGGTCTAGACAGTTGTCTTTTAATTCCATTCTCGTTACCAAAGGCAATAAAATCATTACACATGAATTCACCCCCTATATTAGATCTCAAACATTTCAATTATTTACCTCTTTCTTTCTCAATTCTTTCCTTATAGTATTTAAACATTTCGAATGCATTGGATTTTTATCATAGAAACATAAACAACATCATTCTTGAATAGTCATCAACAAATAATATGAAATATCTATCACCATAATAACTTTGCAGTTTCATAAGACCACAAGATCGGTATGAACTAATTCAAGTATATCATTAGAAGAATAAGACCCACTCTTAGAATTTGACTTAGTCATTTTACCAATTTGATATTGGTTACATATCACTTTATTAGATTTGCATAAGCTTGGTAAGCCTCTCACTCTTTTCTTTCTACTAACTTGGATTATGTTATCAAAATTAACACAACAAAACCTTTTACGCCAAATAAAACTATCTTCAATTCTTACAATCAAGCATGTATCCTCAATAGAATCTAGGTAGAATAAGTTACTTCTTGTTTGCCCTCCAAAACCAATCAGATTTCCAGCATCATCATGGATTTTCACCTCTCTTTTTTTGAAACTTGAGTTGGTGCCCTGAATTATTGAACTGACAACACTCAACATATTATATTTTAGTCCTTGCACCCAAAATGCATTACCACATTTGATCATTTCATTCAATATAATAGAACCTTTTCCTTTCACAGGACATGGAGCATCATTTCCAAGTTTAACAAATCCACCATCATAATATTCAATATTTTCAAATTTATCAATATTATCAGTAATATGATGCGAACAAGCACTATCAATAAACCATGTATCATTTACCAACTTGAGAAATCAAAGCCTTTTCATTCTTATACCTTTCATCTTTATAATCATCTTTCATTGCTACATATACAACTCCCTCATCATCATCTTGATCAATAGTCTCATACTTGTTGTCCTCTTCTTCTGCTAGGTAACAAGACTTCATTCTTTTATCCTTATAGTCTCTATTTTCTCAGTATGTGTCGTCTCTTTTGTCATTCCTTTCATTTATATTCCTTTTAGGACATATGGCTGCAATATGACCAACCTTGTTACATTTAAAACAAATCAAAGGCAGATTACTTTTATACTTTCCTTTTCCTCTCAGTAGCCTCCTTTCCAACAATGCCTCTAGCTCTTCTAGATCCTTATCTTCTTATTCATAATCACTTTCATCTTTTTTACAATCTGAGTTCTTTTCTCTTACTGAACTTCCAATGGTTAGAGATTAATTAAAAGTTGTTCCAATCTTTGGTAAATGATTATCAAAGCTATTAAACTCAAAAGAACTCAATCTGCTGACCAAAACATCAAGTGTAATGACATTACTAGGTATAGATCTCAATTCTTGAATAGCGAAAACTTTAATATCATAGATAGGTAATATTGTTCTAAGAAATTTTCTTACCACAACTTCTTCACTTATAGTTCCACCAACACGTTTGATAACATTAACCACTTCCTTGATTCAATTGTTGTATTGCACAATATTTTTACCTTCTTGCATTCTCATATCATCAAACTTTCCTCTTAAACTTTCAACCTTTTCCCTCAACACATTCTAATCTCCTCTATGAAAAAGTGGAAGTTTATCGTACATTTCCTTTGCAGTAGCACAATATTTGATATAATCAAATTCAACATCATTTAGGGAAGAAGCAATCTCTATCATCAAGGAGTTGTGTTCTTGCTTTTCTATCATCTGCATAATTGTCATAGGTCCATGGGTGACGGTGTATATTGATTGTCCAAGAAATACAATGAAGAGTCTCCAATTATAGACAAATACAACCCCATCCTTCTTTTCCATGAAGGGAAGTTCTCCTTGTTCAACTTTGGTACCTCTCTCTTATACATATTTGAATATTTAGCTTAAGTTTTTCAAATTTATTCCTTCAAGCACAGATGATTTGATACCAATTGTTAGATAACTGAGAGTGGGGCGAATCGGTTACCCTCAAGCCCTTTCAAATATTTCACCACACTTGCAATAACTTATCTCTTAACAGTAAATCAATTTGGTAAATAGATTAACTTCACCAACATTATGCTAATAAATAGATTTACAATTTCTACCAAGTATTAGGTTCATTAATTGACTTACAACAATAATAAAAGATTTCACATGTAGAAAGAAAATAACATGTAAAACATGCATCCATGGTTTGACACAAGTATTTTTAATATGGAAATCCACTTAGGGTAAAAACCACCTAAGACTAGTCACCCAAAATAATTTCACTCTTCTAAAGTGAGCCTAGTTAGGAGTCAACCCTGTTAAAGGTTACAAGCACACTTGCTAGGTGTGACCTTGCTATGAGATTTTCACCAAAGATCATCTAGACCTTATCACCCTTCAATGAGTGGCCTATCTAAATGACTTGCAAAACATTCAATGAAATGTCAGCATTAAAGGATTTACAAATAAAGTTTGTTAGGTCCACTCGGTTAAGAGATTTTCCTCTAGAATAGTTAAAAAGTAACAACAAATGACCTAATAATTATGCAACTCACTTTGCTTGTTTAGATCTCCATTCTACCCATATCTCTTTCTCACTAACTAGCTATCACATCAACATCATCAAACTTCTTCACTTCTCACTTCAAATATGTTTGGTATGATCAATTTGTTCAACTTTATCACCACCTTATCAACAACTTGACCAACAAAATTTTACCTTCTTTTCTCTTCCTTATATAGATAGATTGTTGATGCTTTATTACATTCATCAGATTTTACACTTAACTAAAATCATCAATCCACCTTTCTAGCTTAGATACATTGAATATAGATACTCGGGAAATCATTTTATCCTCAAACTTTATGCTTCACCTTGGAGTACTAAACACGCGTCAAATCGTCACCATCTAATCTTACCTTTTTTATTCTAGTTGTTGATCTTGTTAACAAACTGTCTTTATCTTAGAATCTTCTAGAATAGTCCAGATCTTCGCTTTTTGTTGTCAGTTACTCAATCTTCCATAAACTATTCTTCCTTTACCAAACTATGTTCTTGCTTCACTGAAGAACACATCACTCGGTTAATACTTCACTTGGTTATCACTGTTGTCGCTCGGTAGCATTGGTGCTTGCTCAAATAACATTGGTGTATCTTCTATTTATTTATCTTTTCACTTTACAACTTCATTTCTTTACTAACCAAAATATCTTTCTTGTGTATCATCTTAACTCTTCATCAAATCATATAAAACAATCAAATCAATGTTATCTTGTTGTAGACCAATTCATTAGTTTCCCAATTGGTATCACATACTCAATATTACTTATTTATTTCATCTTCTATATTCACAATTCAATTCTCCATTCAACACCACATCCTTTAGATGATTGCAATTTAGATGAATTAGTGTTGTCAAACAAGTTGACATCAATGAAAATATGACAACTGATCTAACTCTTCTACATACAATGTATAGATCAATACTAACCTTGTTCCTCGTCAACATTACTTATGTCTAACAATCTCTCCTTTCTTTCATCAGTATTAATTATGGCTAACACAACCGTGACTATCAAAGAAAATCAAATTATAAAAATGATGCCTTTTTGGTTGTAATGTCCCCACTAAATCGATTGATTAAGGACAAGTAATACCTACAAGAATAAACATTAGAATCATAATAACAATAATACTAACTATATTATTCTACCCTCTAAGTTAATTCCCAATCTCAAGGATGTCTCTAGATCGGGTTTCATAGCTCATATCTATTTTGTTGTCATCCCGAGAGCGCACCCCTTAAGATTCTTCTTGGACGAGCATCCTCTATCCAAAGCTATTCACATATGTATATGTTAACAACTTTAAAATATTCTGGTAGGTCGATTTTCGGCCATGGCGGACTATGGAGATCTTAAATATCTCAAATGCTCCATGCTATGATATCGACACTCGACCATGGCAGACAATAGAGATCTTAGATATCTCGCATGCTCCATGCTACGAGTAACATTGGTAACTATGGTATTAACCTCATAGGTTAACACAATATTATTCACAAGTATGATTCATTAATATAAATAAATTGATAAATATAATTAAACAATATAATCCATAAACATACCTTTCTTACCTTTTTCTTTCCTTGGTCCATGTGGCTCTATCCTTAGTTGGCCCTTCAAAGAATTATTCCTTCTAGATTATCTCAACTCTATATTTACTTTTCAAAAAATTTCATTTTCTAATTATAAGGAAATGACAAAATATACTATTTTATTTCTCTTTTTCCAAGAGTCACAACCTTTTACAATACAAATCCATTGAAAAGTCACAACACTTCATCATTATAATCCTTTCAAAAAGTCATGACACTTCATAACTAAAATCCTTTGGAAAAGTCCAAATACTTTATAATCAAAATATTTTTGAAGAGTCATAACTATTCATAATTATGACCCTTTCAAAGATTCACATCCTTTCAATATTGATATCTCTTTAGAAAGTCACTTCATTATTTTCTTCATATTACTTTCCTTTTCCATTTTTCCTCTTTGAACTCCTCTCTTCTTCTCTTCCTTTTTGTTCTCCTCTCTAAAATAAACTCTCATCCCTTTTATATCTTAATTTTAAGGAGTCATGTCTATTTGTTAAACATTTCTTGACTTTTTATTAGATTTAGTTAATTTATATTATTCTATGTTATATTATTTATTTACTTACTTATTTGTGTTTATTTTATTTATTATTAAATTCTATTTAAAAAGTTAACATACTTTCTACAATATTGTCTCTTGTATTTAATTTTATTTATTTCTTTACTCATTGAAATTTTATTATTTTTTAATTATTTAAAATATCATACGAAATTTTATTTTATTAATAATATAGATTAAATAAATATTATTTTCTTGATTTATATTTTAGTATTAGTTTTAATATAACTTTATTATTTATTTAGTAACATTGAATTATCTAATAATTATTAAAATTCTATCTTAAAATGGGGATATGACACTGGTGGAGTTAGAGCTTTTTTTGTGTTGTCCATTAAATTGGTTTAAAGAGAGATTTTGAGTCCCATCATCATTTCTTTGGAGCAAGGAGGTTTCGTTCTAGGTAGAGAAACTATGGAAGGTGCTTTGGTTGCACATGAGGCCTTGCACTGTATTAATAGTAGAAAAACTCTTCATTTTGTCATAAAGCTTGATATGATGATGACTTATGACAGAGTGAATTGGGACTTTTTATTTAAAGTTCTTGAAAAAGTTGGCTTCTCAAAAAATTGTTGTAAATGGATTAGGGCATTCATATTGGGTGCTTGGTTTTCAATCATTATCAATGAAGCTTTAACTGGTTTTTCCCCCTCATCTCAGGGGGTTAGGCAGGGGGACCCATTGTCTCCAATTCTATTTATTATCATGGATGAGGCTCTTAGTTGCAATGTTATGAAACAACACGAGAAAAGACTGTGGAGAGGGGTCTAGATTGTTGGCATGAATATTTCAGTTACTCACTCTCTATTTGCTGATGACACACTATTTTTTGGTAAGGCATCCCTCCTTCAAGCAAAGAAAATAAAGAGGACTTTGGAATTATATACTTCAGCTTCTGGACAGAAGCTAAATGTTCAAAAACAAAAAATCTACTTGTTGAATGTTAATTATGTCCTAGCTACTCGAATTGTTAACATCTTGGGCTTCATAGTAGACCATTTACCTTCTACATATCTGGGCATTCCATTTTTTGTTGGGGCAAATAAGCCAACTTTCGGGTCAGTTGTCATTGATAGAATTAAGAATAGAGTTTTGATTTGGAAAGCTAGGTGTTTGTCCCTATCTGACAAGACATTGTTGATCAAATCTGTCTTAACTGCAATTCCTAACTATTATCTAGGAATTCTTAAAGCGCCTGTCATGGTGATAGATCATATTGAAAAAATTATCAGACTTTTTATGGAAAGGTAATCTCTTAGAGGACAAAAAGATTCATCTTATTTCATTACAAGACATGTATTAACCCAAGGCTTCGGGGGGTGTGGGCCTCCATGATCTGAGTAAAAGAAATAAGACATTTGGAGGCAAATTAGTTTGGAAACTATATTCTAAACCAAACAAAAAATGGTGTCAAATCATGCAACAAAGATACTTAGATAATGGGGAGCCCACTCATGTGTTCACTATCCTTGACCCTCCCAAGGGTTCCACAATTTGAAACTTCATGATGTCATCTCATGATGTAGTTTCAATTATATAACATGGGAAGTGCATAACAGATTCAAGGTTCTATTTAGGAAGGATTCTTGGAATGACAACCCTCCTCTAGCACAAACACCTTTGTTTCAAGATTTTATGGATATTGTTGTTATTACTTGGGGGGGATAAATCGATCCATTATGTCTGTGTTGTTGATATATTCTATGGGAAAGTCATTTGGAAGGATTCTTCTGACCTTCCTCTAGATGAGTAACAAAAGGTACATTTGAAGTAGCTTCTCCTTGATTGTAAAGTTTTTTCTCAGAGAAGGAGGATGTCCTTAGATGGGCTCCAGCAAAGAATGGCCAATACAACATCAAGGAAGGTTATGTAGCTATGCAACATATTGAGAATTTGAGGCCCACATCTAGAGCTTTCTCCATGTGTTGGAACAATGTTGTGCTACCCAAAGCTGGGTATTTTTCTTGGTTAGCACTTAGGGAACATATTCTTATGAGTGATAAATTGGCCATGCTCTGAATAATACAACCTTTCAATTATGTTCTTTGTGGTGAACAAACTGAAATAGTTGATCACCTCTTGTTAAAATGCTCATTTGCCTCGCAATGTTGGCAATTTATTCTTTCAAAACTTAGCTAATATATGCCACTTCCTAATACCTTATGGGCTCTATTTCAATCATGGCATGTTTTGTTTCTAGAATCCTTGTTTCATAGCATTTTGAATTATGCTCTTGTGGCTGTTACATGGGCATTATGGTGGGAGCGCAATCGACACATTTTTCAGACACAAATCTTCTTCTTTGAGCCAAGTTCAAGGCCAACTTGAGGTAAATATTGTGGAGATGGTGAATTCTAGCTTGATTAACATCAGATGCAGTCATTATTTTTCTCCTTGGGATGGAAAAATGGTGAGATCATGGAAAGGGTTAGATATCCCAATGAATACAATTCCTAATCCTAATGGTCAATGGTTTGCTAATAGAGCAACTATCAAATGGATTCCTCCTGAACGTGGCTTTGGAAAGTTAACTTTGATGGTTCATCGCGTGGTAATCCGAGTCATTCTAGGATCAAGATTTGCATTAGGGGTCATGATGGGCAATTGCTACCTGTCAAAATTTGTCCACTACCACCAGGTACGAATAATGTTGCTAAGGCGCAAGCGCTGGTAGAAGAAGTTACTTTGGAAAAACTTGGTGGTTTTACAAAAGTGCATATTGAGGGTGATTCTCTTATTATTACTAATGCTTGCATCACCAAAAAATTACTAAATTGGAGGATTGCATACATTATGGCTCATATTTGGCAGCTTATTGACTCCTTTAGTGAATGTAGAATATCCCATGTTTACCAAGAAGATAACAAACTTGTAGATTATCTCTCAAATTTGGGGGTGTGATGGTGTCAGTATCTACTCCTTCAACTCGACAACTGACTAATATTTGTACCCTGCCATTAGTGATTTGGAAAATATGAAAAAACATAGATGAATTTGCATATGTTTTTATCTATCCATTTGGCTATTTTGGTAAGTTGTTGATGTGGAAATGCTAATTTTGGGGCCTTTTTAGAATTGATACTTGTGTCTCTATTGCTGCTCACGTCACATGGCCTCATCTAGCTTGATGAATGTTTGTAGCAGGAAGTATTGTTGGTTGTTTTCCCAGCTAGGACCTTGTGGCAACTTTGGGAAATTCTTGTTTGGATAATCCTTCCCATGGATGTGGCTTAGCTCAAAGACTTTTATCACTTTGTATTTAGAGTCCTTCCACTCTATTCGTTATAATTCTTTGAGTGATGAATGTATTCTGACAAGGTTTGATTTATTCTTTGATACTTGGACCTTGTGCTCGTTTGCTTCTATTGTATCTGAATGATGAAATTGGGTTTTCTTACTAGTTCTTTCCCTGTGGAGTTCTTGAACTAGCATCTTATTATTAAATATTATTTAGTGGGTCCACCCACCTTTGCCTAAAAAAAACTTTGTAATGGATTTTCGTTCCATGTTTCTAATTATATTTATTAATTAATATTGTAATGTGTTGTCACTATATTAACATGTTACTATATTAATTAATTAATATAATTTAAAATAATTATTTTTAGCATTGGTAATTTTTATATGTACATAATATTAAGCAATTGTTGTTTCATATATAGCAATCACTTGGTGAAAATTTTATTAATTAGGATTAGTGGATGTTTTCGATCACATGTTTAAAGAGTCTTTTTGGACTTAGAAAGACTTTTGATGACTCAATAGAGTGTTTTTAGGAGCTCTGATGTAGACTTGGAGTTCTCTATCTCTTCATGTGGTATTTGATGGAAGGGGAGTTTTCTTTGTCATTTGGACATCTTTTTTGAGTTCTTAGAGTTCTATTTTGAACTATGTTTTCAAAGATCCAAGTTATAGTTCCACATTTTTAGAGGAGTTATTGGGTTTAGGAGTTCTTATATATACACCTCTTTTTATATGATGGGGGATTATTGGTTGGAGAGAAGAGCCTGTGTAATGATTTTTTTGACATTATGCTTATTTTAAAATTGTGTAAGATTGGAGTTGATGTTTTTGTAGTCTTTGAGAGCACAATACCATATTTTTTGAGATCTATCTTGGAGCTTATTATTTATATGCAAACTATGATTGATATTATTATTTTTGTGTTTTTTAGTTTTTGAAACCTTAAAATTGTGTCTCATTTTTGCATCTTTGAAAGCTAGTTATTACTATTCATATGTCATAAGTTATACTATTGATCAAAATAACATTGGATGTGATTAAATTCCTCTGATATTATTCATTTAGAGTCTCCTTATGAAATATATATATATTCCTTCAAGGTTGTGTCTATACCAGATTGATGTAGGGTTTTCATTGTGTCATAAAAGAAATATCATTTTCATTGTTTTAATTGGTGCATCACCTTTATTTTTCTAGTTCATAATTTTTCAAAGTTTTTTATCTTTCCCTTTTCTTATCAAGTATTTCAATTAGTGAGCATCAAGTTGATAAGTTCATATAGGAATTGGCCTCGAATCTAGAGGTTCTTTCCATGTGTAGGTAAACCACTCCCTAGGGAAGTTCCCATGTTCCTCTAAAAATATTAGGTTTTATTACAACTTGAAAAGGGGGTAATTTTTAGAGTTAATAGTTTTGACATGCCATGTGGGACACTTTCTATGAAAGTCATACATTTTCTTGTTGCTTTGATATTGTTGCCCTAGTATTTACCCTACCCAAATTTTATTTTTTTAAAATTAAAATAGGAAAAGAAACATCTAATTTTGAGCTTTTAAAAAAGTAATAATCCATGGGATTCCTAATGATTTTGTCTCTCCAAACTTTATGTCTTGTTGTCAGCTTCGTGTTGCACTCTAACTTTCTTAAATTGGAGCTACCAGTCAAAAGTTATGCTATTTTAATGTTGGTGCTTTGATTTTAAATTATTTAAGAATTTAAAATTAAAATTAAAAAATAAAACTATAACTTTTGGAAAAGTTAATGGTTAATAGTCATCATTATGACCCTCTTGTTAGTCCCAATGTACTAATGCATAAGGTAGGGTACTAATGTTTTCGTGGTGGTCATCATCAATTTGTTTTCCAACCAAAGTTAATAAATCTCTAAAATTGAAAAAAACTTTTGTTTTTTAATTAATTTTGAATCAAAAATTCTTATTTTCTCATTAGCTAGGGGAAATTATGCTAAGGATAAAAATATTTTTTGACACCAAAAATTAGGGAAAAAGGTCTTTGGAAACTTCTTTTAAATTTTTGGATTAGTTTCAGCCAAAAAAAAAAATTGCAATCCTTTTAGGATCAACAACTTAAGGGCCCGTTTGGTGAGCGGAATAGAAATACGTAGTCCAAAAATTTTGAATTCCTTGTTCGGATGCATCAAAATGGGATTGGAATACAAAGCAAAAATAGAATACGTATTCCATTTTTGGCCCAAAAATGGGGTTTTGCAATTCCACCAAAATAGGTGTTATTGGAATACGTATTCCTATTACATTTTTTTAAATTTTAGAAAACATAAATTTTTGGGTCTACGAATTCCCATCAAATATTGGCTGAACCAAACGAAAAACAGGCATACGTTCTATTCCAGAATAGGTATTCCTATTTCGCTCACCAAACGAGCCCTAAGGGAAACATGATCTGAGACCAACACCCCCGCCAGCCAGCCAGCCATGGAGAGTTGTTTTGTTTCTACGCTTCTTTTTTTTTATCAATGTAAAGAAAAATCATTCTCCATTTCCATTGAACCCTCGTTCCACCGACTTCACCGGTCACTAAAATTCCAGCTTTGATGGCATAAAACTACATAGATTAACTAAGAAATGCACAAAGTAGCAGCCTTTTGCACTTGTATTTTTATTATGCAAGTTATGAATAAAAACAAGGGCATCATGGTTATTTTGGTTGTAGCGTTGCTTGAGAAGTTGTTTGCACATTTTGGACTTTTTCCTCAAATTTATTTTGATGGTTGTTAATACGAGCTTTGTTTCAAACCCTTCAACTCATGCCAGTGGTCGTAGACAAAGGCTGAGTAGTTGCGGTACGTGCTACAGCACAAGGAGCCTTTGGAGCCCGATTCTGTTAATTATTGTTAGTTGGACAGCTGTTATTTCTGACCCAAAAATAGCAATAGTATTTATGGGTAGCTTGGATAGTTGTTCGTCCTTATCTATGTATAGCAACATTAGTTATGGGTGGTTTGGACAATTGTTTGTCCACTTGCCAAGAATTAGTAAATGGTTATTGCAACGATAATTATTTACTAATTTTAGTGATTCCTTTTTGGACACCTTGCAACCAATTCTATTGTTGGCTGTCGAGTTGTCTTAATCTCAACCGTCAATTGTAAATCAATCTTGGTCGTTGCTTTACCAATAGGAGTAGTATAAAAGGAGGTCAAGGGGGCATTTGGAGAATATGAAGTTTTGGAGAAACGTTTGCAGTGTTAGCAAACAATCTTGCAGTGTTAGCAAGGGCACAGTGTTAGCATGGGGATAGCAGTGGGGAATATCAGCGGGAGAAATTAGGAGGTTATCGGAGTTCTACCAGTGAGAGGCAAGGAATTTTGTATCTCTTGATTTGCTGAAGTTTAATATAATTTCTTATCTGTAGAACTGGTTTTCTCTTAGGGGTTTTTCCAGGGACAATTTGTCCGAAAATATTATGTTCATTGTGTTGCGCATTTCTTTCTGTATTTTATACGTGAAGTTGTAGTTGTGTTATTTTTTAATATTAGCTGAAAATTTGTTTTCAGCAGTTTAATAATCGTTTATGATAGGAGATTAATAATCAGTGACTGTAATAGTTATATTTTTCACATGGTATCAGAGCATTGTTAAGGGTAGAAGAGTTTTGCCATAGGAAAGAAATTTTGATCTAGGAAAGAAATTTTGATCTAGGAAAGAAATTTTGATCTCTTTAGATTTATTACTGGTTTAAACCCTTGAGATGGCTTCAACTGGTTTGAGAGATCAGGATAGATTGGATGGTGCCTCAAATTTTGGTGTCTGGAAGGCCAGAATTTCTTTATTGTTGGAAGAGAATGGTATCAAGGATTATGCTACCAGTGTTTTATCTGTACCAACGGATGCAACATAGCTCTCAGCATATAGGAAGGACGATGCCAAGGCGAGGAGGATAATCCTTGATGGTGTCAAGGATCATATTGTTCCACATATCTTGGACCTAGATACAGCAAAGAAGATGTGGGACACCATTCTGAATCTGTACCAGAATGCTACCACCAATAGGAAGTTGATTCTCAGAGAGAAGCTAAAGAATACCCAAATGAATCAGGGAGAAGATGTCACAAGTTACCTCACTAGGCTCAGACTTGTCAAGGATGAGTTAGCAGTTGTTGGAGATAGCCCTAGTGATGACGAGCTAGTGAGAATAGCCCTAAATGGGTTTACTAAACAATGAAGTGTCTTTGTTCTAGCTCTCAATGGACGAGATACTTTATCGAGTTGAGATCGACTATGGACTGATTTCACTCAGGAGGAGTTTAGACTAAGTCTTGTCAATGGGGCCAATAAGAGTCAGAAAAATGAGGTGGAACAAGAGAACATTGCCCTAGCGGGTAAAGGGAAAGCAAAGAAGGGATCTAGCAAATGATCAAATTCACAAAGTGAGAAGAAGAAGAAGGACCTTTCTAAGGTCAAGTGCTTTGGATGTCACGAGTTTGGCCACTATGTCAGTGATTGCCCAGAGAGGAAGAAGGGTAAGAAGCAGGTGGCAGCTTCAGCAAGTGCAGAAGAACTCTCCAGTAGAATGGAAAGTGAGTTTGCACTCATAGCTTGTATGGTTAGCTCAACCTTACAATGTGTTTGGTATATAGATAGTGGGGCGTCATTTCATATGATAGGAGTTAGAGAGTACTTCTCCAATTACAAGGAGGAGGACACCAACATCCAGATTTCTATGGGAAACTTGTCCAAACTCAACCCTATTGGGAAAGGGATTGTTCAATTTCAAAGGGAGAATGGAAAGATAATCCCACTTCATGATGTGTTATATGTGCCAGGCTTAGGTATGAATTTGATTTCTGTATCTTTTCTTCAGGATAGGGGGTATAATGTACTCTTTAGAGGGACACATGTGTTGATTAAGCACAAGGATTGGAAATCACCCATAACTATTGGAGTTAGGAGTGGTCACCTTTATAGATTGCAGTTTGATACTCCTAAGGCACTTATGAGCAACAGTAATCCTAGAGATCTTGGAGAGCTATGGCATAGGAGGATGGGCCATATTCATCATGGCGCACTTAGATTGCTTCGTGAGATGGTGACAGGTGTTCCAGAGGTGAGCACAGAGCATGACGATGTATGTAAGGGATGTGTTTTGGGGAAGTTTGCGAAAGCATATTTTCCAAGGAGTGACACTAGATCTAAGGGTGTTCTTGATCTAGTACATTCAGATGTTTGTGGACCGATGTCGACAAAATCTCTCAGAGGATATGAGTACTATGTTACTTTTATTGATGAATTCTCTAGAAAGACCTGGATATACTTCTTGAAGACTAAGGATGAGGTTTTCAGTCAATTCCAAGAGTTCAAGGTTCTCGTGGAGAACTCGATAGGAAAGAAGATAAAGGTTCTTCGATCAGACAATGGAAGCGAGTACAAAGGAAATGTCTTCCAATAGTTTTGCACCAAAGAAGGAATCAAGAGAGAATGGATTGTTCCTTACAATCCACAGTAGAATGGAGTTGCTGAGAGGAAGAACCGTTCTATATCGGAGGCAGCAAGAGCTATGCCACATGACCAGGACATGCCCCGTTACTTATGGGCAGAGGCATGTAATACAACAGTCTACATCCAGAATAGAGTTCCACACAAGGTGCTAGGGAAGATGACACCAGAGGAGGCTTTCACAGGGAAGAAGCCAGATGTTAGTCACTTCAGGATATTGGGGAGTTTGGCATATTGCCATATTCCTGGAGATACACGTACAAAGTTAGATCAGACTGTAGAGAAGGGGTACTTTGTTGGGTACAGTGAGACCTCAAAGGCATATAGGATTTTCATTCTAGGGACTAAAAGAATTATTGTCAGACAGGATGTCAAGTTCATGGAGGACAAGGCATTCAGGAGATCCAGAGATTTGCCAACAAATGATCAAAGTGAGCAGCCAAAAAAAGCTCCAAGACCAAGTCAAGAGCAACAAAGCTCAAGTACAGTTACCAGTACGAGTGTAGACTCAATTAGTGAAGATTCACAGAGTATGGAGCAACAGGTGCAACAGGAAATGCATCTAGAAGACTTAGAGGTTGACATTTCATCCTCTACAGTTGGCAGTGGGAACCATGTGGTTCCAGATACACAAAGGGATACTCAGGAGTTTGTGGGAGCTCCTAGGAAGAGTACTAGACAGCGAAAACAACTAGCTAAGTTCAATGACTATGTGGCATTAGTTAGTCAGTTGGTAGATAGTGAGCCTTCTAGCTATCAGGAAGCTGCAAAACATCAGGTATGGCGAGATGCTATGGTTGAGGAATATTCTTCAATAATGCAGAATGATGTGTGGGAGGTAGTACCTAGACCAACAAATAGGGCTGTAGTTGGATCACGTTGGATCTATAAGATAAAGCACGGTGCAGATGGTAGCATCGAGAAATACAAGGCAAGGTTTGTGGCAAAGGGGTTCTCTCAGAAGGAGGGAATAGACTATGAGGAGACATTTGCTCCTGTTGCCAGGTATACTTCTATACGAGCTGTAATCTCACTTGCAGCACAGATGGGATGGAAAATCCATCAAATGGATGTCAAGACAGCATTCCTTAATGGTGATTTGAAGGAGGAGGTATACATAGAACAACCAGAAGGCTTTGTAGCACACAACAAAGAGACCCACGTGTGCAGATTGAAGAAAGCATTGTACGGACTCAAGCAGGCTCCTAGAGCGTGGTATGAGCGCATTGATACATACTTGCAGAAAATGGGCTTTGTAAAGAGTGAAGCAGATGCTAACCTTTACTACTTGATGGTTGGGGGTGAGATTCTCATTCTTGTTCTTTATGTGGATGACCTATTTCTTACAGGTTCACTAGGGCTCATAGTGGATTGCAAGAGGAACCTTGCAGAAGAGTTTGAGATGAAGGATTTAGGACTTATGCACTACTTTCTAGGCATGGAAGTGTGGTAGACAGATGGGGAGATTTTCCTTGGTCAAGGGAAATATTGCATTGAAATCTTGAAGAAATTTGGGATGGAGGATTGCAAAGCCATGTCTACACCCATGATCACGAATTGGAGGACGGTAGATACAACTAAGGAGAAAGATGTAGATCCCACTTTATATAGACAGTTGATTGGTTCGCTTATGTATTTGGTCAACACTAGACCAGATATAGCATTTGCAGTAAACTCTCTTAGTCAGTTCATGATTGAACCAAAGAGAATGCATTGGATAGCAGCTAAGCATGTGCTACGTTACTTGCGTGGTATAGTCGAGTATGGGATCAGATATGTTTGAGGTGAAGGTATCAGGTTGATAGGCTATATTGATGCAGATTGGGTAGGAAGTACAACAGACAAAAGGAGCACTTCAGGGTGTTGTGTCAGCTTGGGATTAGGAGTTGTATCTTGGTTCAGCAGGAAGCAGAAGTCTGTAGCTCTAAGTTCAGCAGAAGCAGAATACATAGCAGCTAGCATGGCGACATGTAAAGCTATATGGCTTCGGAAGTTGTTAGTAGCCTTATTTGGTTAGAAGGTTGAGACTACTATGATACATTGTGACAATCAGAGTTGCATCAAGTTGTCTGAGAATCCAGTGTTTCATGATAGGTCTAAACATATAGATATCAGATATCACTTCATCAGGGATTGTGTACAACGAGGTATTGTTTGACTACAATACATACCTACAGACGAGCAAGTAGCAGGCATTCTGACGAAGGCTTTGGGAAAGGCCAAATTTATCTTCTTCAGAGATAAGTTAGGTGTCCTGCAGAATAGCTTCCTCGCTAAGAGGGAGTGTTAATTATTGTTAGTTGGACAACTGTTATTTCTGACCCAAAAATAGCAGTAGTATTTATGGGTAGCTTGGACAGCTGTTCGTCCTTATCTATGTATAGCAACATTAGTTATGGGTGGTTTGGACAGTTGTTTGTCCACTTGCCAAGAATTAGTAAATGGTTATTGCAAGGATAATTATTTACTAATTTTAGTGATTCTTTTTTAGACACCTTGCAACCAATTCTATTGTTGGCTGTCGAGTTGTCTTAATCTCAGCCATCAATTGTAAATCAATCTCGGTCATTGGTTTACCAACAGGAGTAGTATAAAAGGAGGTCAGGGGGGCATTTGGAGAATATGAAGTTTTGGAGAAGCATTTGCAGTGTTAGCAAGGGCGTAGTGTTAGCGTGGGGATATCAGTGGGGAATATCAGCGGGAGAAATTAGGAGGTTGTCAGAGTTCTACCAGTGAGAGGCAATGAATTTTGTATCTCTTGATTTGCTGAAGTTTAATATAATTTCTCATCTGTAGAACTGGTTTTCCCTTAGGGGTTTTTCCAAGGACAATTTGTCCAAAAATATTGTGTTCATTGTGTTGCGCATTTCTTTTCGTATTTTATAAGTGAAGTTGCAGTTGTGTTATTTTTCAATATTAGCTGAAAATTTGTTTTCAGCAGTTTAATAATCATTTATGATAGGAGATTAATAATCAGTGACTGCAATAGTTAGATTTTTCACAGATTCTGCAAGCTGCAAAAGTGAAGGCCTCAGAATGATAAGAGGCAAAAGCAGTGCAATAGAAAATCGTTTGCAGCGAAAAATCCAATAAGGTTTAAAGATCAACTCAAAAAATGATTCAATGAAGTCTGTTGCTTCTCAAACTTTCTCTGCAAATATTCCTGTGCTTCTTCAATGGCGACTGATGAATGTGAAGTAAATAATGAGTTTCGATTTCGCCAACGAAAAATTGGTAAAAACAAAGAAAACAAAGAGAAAGAATGAATTAATTGTATGTCTAAATCTAGAACAACGTGTCATAAAGTTGAAAAAAAAAATTAATTTTTTTTTTGCAATAGATAATAGAGGACTGACATAGTATATGTTGACCAGATAGTTTTGACTTACAACTGCAAGAGCAGGTAAGTGATTGTGTAGAAGGAAGTTCACTCTGACATAATGCATTCATTTGTTTCGTAAGAGTATATTATTTTTTCATTTAAAATTTTTAACAATAGGTTTTAAAAAATTACACAATTTGAATGAAAAAAGGTAGAAAAAATATATTTTAGCATGCAATTTTTCTGGTTAAAAATGAAAATTTTAAAATAAAATTATATATGAATCTAAATAATATTATGGAAAAATAATAAATACAAAATATTTTAAAATTTTAGACTATTTAAATTTTTTTTTAAATTATTATAGAAATAGAAAATGTTATGATTGGAAAAATGTAACATAAGTATACATAAACAAAAGAAAACGAATGAAAATTATTGCTATAATTGACACTTTTAACTAGGTGAACTAAAATTAGTACTGACTATAAATAAAATTTGTAATATCATATAAAGATTACTTTAAGAAATAACATCTTATACATAAATAAAAGAAAACGAATGAAAATTATTGCTACAACTGACACTTTCAACTAGGTGAACATAGACTAAAATTAGTACCTGACCATAAATAAAATTTGTAATATCATATAAAAATTACTTTAAAAAATAACATCTTCTCCTTATGCCTACTGATCATATGTTCCAAAAGTCACATCCAGACCATTATTGGAAAAAATTAGCCTTCTAGAAAAATACTCAAGAATACTTGGCTACGATCTTTCAAGCCTTATAATTTATATATAGATTTGATGTCACTTGTATAATATGACATTATACTTGTAATCTTAACTACTAAAAATTGAATCATTATATATTTTAAAGGATCATTTAGCGATCCCCAAAGTATTAAAATACTTGTTGAAGAAAGTGATGTTGAAAACTTATTATATAATCATCTATTTCCCTATTGTATGAAACATGACACAAATGTTGAGACATTATGTTCTAGCACAAATCAATCTTCTATCTCAAACAAAAGGCAGGGACTCTAGCTCCTTCAGAGCTCTTGTTCAATATTCCTTCTCTTTTCCAAACTATTACTTCTGCAAAAATAAATGATTAATGGTTGGATTTTTCTCTCTTCCAAACTATTACTTCTGAAATAATTAATGATTAATGGTTGGATTTTAGATTATGAAAAAGGGAAAATTTGAGAAGTTAATGATCAACATTCTTGTTATGATCGACATCCCAACTTTTTTTCAAACCTTAACTTTTGAATAAGTTAAAAGTTAGAATCACAATTTTGTGCCCTAATCTTAACCTCTCAATTGTTCAAGAACCCCAAACCTAAACTCTTTGTTCAAAGTTACTACCTTGTATGAAATTTGAAGAAAATGAGAATGGTAGTTATTGAAATCTGTACGAGGGATGAATAGTGAATGGGTAGATGAAGTGGATTTACGGATTACAATTGGATATCTTCAAATCCCTGAAAATGATTGGGAGCCTTCAAAAACAAATTATATAGTCTCATGTTCATTTGGTGTGAGTCCGGGTTTGATCACTTTCACCGCTTTCTTCCTAGATAAGGTTAGGATGAAGTGTTAGCATTCATCAAAACATATAACGAAGTGATTGGCACAGGCCCAAATTCGTCGCCAAGCATCACGTTGGAAAGATCTGCCATACAAAGGCTCAATAAGGATTTTATGAGAATCATTAAGCGATGCAAGAAGGATACCAACTCGAGCATTTAACAAGGGAGTTTTTCTTAGATGTAGTGGTTCAAAGTATGGAATGAAACAGATCGAATGTGTAGATTGAAATAAGACAAAAATATATGGAACATGGTCGATCATCTTCAATGATTTGTACCCTAAGCATTTGGAAAATATCCTCCAGGGGATAGACATTGGAAGTGTTGAAGAAGACATGTGGGAATAAGTGAAATAGGAAAGAAAGGAAGCTGTAAGCCATAATAGGCCTCAAAGAAGTTGCATCTCATATCACATGATAGTTGGTGAAGTTTCCCAAGTAGTTTCACCACCCCCACACAACAGTTCATTTGAAGTGATAATTGGCCATATTACTAGTCAAATGCAACTAGCAGATACAATGCAGAAAAAGTTGATCTTTAATGGTGAATCATTTCCAACAATGACGAGTAAAAGCTTTTAAGCAATGGTGAATAGGAAATAGAATTAATAAGTGTAAAAATATGAGCCCCCAGTGTATGCGCCAATGTCCTTCATGCTCATGCAAAGGACTCTCTCAATCTATGATGGTAGGGTGAACGTGGTTTATTGGTGATTGTAGATCACTTATGAATATCACCATGAAAATGCATATAAAATGTGAAAGTGTAGACATGGGAGTGATGTATTTGATAGAATGTTTGTTGTAGTTTGAGTGTCAATGGTTTGACCAAAGGCCTCCAAGGTCTTCATGAGATGACAAACATTCATACATGGGCACAAGCTTCTATGGGAGCATTTTGTTTAGTACACAACCAAGTGTTATGCCAAAATTGAGGTGTTTAGACATCATTTAGGGCCCGTTTGGTCGCAGGCATAGGAATGGAGAATAGGCATGTAATATTGGGAATAGGAATCGCTATTCCAATAACAACTATTTTTTGGAATGGGTATAAGCTCATTTTAGAGGCAAAATGGGAATACGTATTCCTATTCCCTATTCCAAGTGATGAACCAAACAGAAAATGGAAAACGTATTCCAACTTTTCTATTCCTTTTCCAGCAACCAAATGGGCCCTTAAAGATGATGAAGTAGAATTAAAACAAATAATTCTTAGTTAGAGAAATGCACACAACTCAATATGGAACATAGTGTGTGGGCATCTTGAATGTTTATAAAAAAATGATGAGAGATGTTTGACATAATACATAAAAAAGATCTCAAGTAATAACATCAAAGTTTCACAAAACATATTGGAAATGAGTCCATAGTTTTGTCAAATAATGTAATTCCACCAATCTGTTGGGTGCATGTGCAAAACATAAAGCATAGAGAAGGAACTACATTATGTTCTAAGACTATTGTAAAGACATGCTACATCAAGGAATGAAATTATGGAAAAGAAAATGAAAGGTCACACATGCTCAAATGGAGTTCTTAAAGAGGATTTAGAAGCTTTGAATCCAAATACAAAGGAAGGTAGTAGTTATCAAAAAGTGAGAGCCAGATCGATAATGAAGTTGACAAGTATAATGAAAGACTCTCAAAAGAACCCTTAGTCAATGGATGAAGGTTTCTAAAAATCTCACCTGTTGGAAACGTACAATTGGAACAATTTTTGCTTTTTCATTAATGTCAAATCTACTAATAAGACATATTTCTGCCTAATCTAAATGTCATATCTATTTGATTAATGAAGAGGATTTGAGAAATTGCTCATAACAATAGCACCTAGAGGAAAGGTTGAGTTAAGGAAAGGAAGTTACAATGGACATTTATTAGTTATACTTTGATAAGACAAAGTGATTGTTTATATCAAGAAAGTAAAGCTAAATTGAGCAATAGAGTAAATGGTTAAGGAATGCCGAGTGATGCTACTGTCAACCGAGTTATAGTAAGAGCCAAGAAAATCTAGTGTTGACTGAACATCAGTATCAATCGAGCAAGATTGTTGATGTCAAGCTAGAATTTTTACAGTGACTAAGTAAATCAGTGATGATTGAGTGTCAAAAATTAGTGATTACTGAGTAACAGTGTTGAGAATGAATTTGAGGAAATCGTGGATTCTAGTTGACTCAGTTGATTTCTTGGGAGATGTAAACCATGTTGAAGATAATATTGATGAGTTGGATCATTAAATTCAAGGTGAATATTAGGTATAATACCTATGATATAATTTTATGGATGAGAAGATTCTAAAGAAGAAAGAAGATGAACATATACAATGAACCTGATGAACCATATCATAAACCCTAAGATCTACGATGATCATGGAAAATGACAAAGAAAGAATTACCTATTTAAAGAGTTAGAGAGCTAAACTTATAAACATGCACGAAAAAAGGTGGATCAAAGATGCACAAGGGTGAACACAAATGTGTGAGAGTAAAAGCAAAGCAAAAGGAGATTTCTTGCACCAATGTTGTTGATATTAATAAGTGAATCTAAGTAGATGGGTTAAGTTTTGTTGAAAGGAGAGGTTGATTGCTTGAAAGGTTGCCAAGCAAATCAAGAACAGAGATGACAATGGGGAGCTTATCAGTGAATCAGCACATGAACCGAATAGTGATCTGAACCTACAAATTGCATTGTAATTATACAGATCAAAACCCTAATGTTTTCTTTCTAATCATTGTAAACAATTTATATTGAAATCCTTTTAATAGAGGTTGATCTAACAGTCATTTGAAGGACTTAACAGTCTATGTAAATTCTTTAACAAGGTGACATTCTAAATGGATTGAACAAATTCCTCTGAAATGCCCACTCCTAACAAGGTGATTAAATCCTCTAACCAGGTCACATTTAACAATGTGTATTGTAAGCCTTTAACAGGGTTGGCACCTAACAGAGTTTACTTCGAAAGAGTGAAAAGTGGTGACATGTTGCTAGTGGTTTTTCCCAAATTAAGTTTCCACATAAAAATCGTAGTGTTAAACTTGTGTTGAATGCTTTATATGTTTTACATTCGATAAAGTTTACATTCAACAAATTATGTTATGTTTGGGACAATAATTTTATCAGTACAATAAAGATCTGAGCAACAACAAGATAAGAATAACAATGAATGTTTTATATTTAATTGTTTAAATGGTACTTATGGACCTTGAGTAACTAATTCAACCCCCCCCCCCCCCCCTACCTCTCATTTATTATAAACATTTCTAACATCACCACACATGGTGCTTGATGTTTATAATTGATCGAACTCTACACCCATGGTATCTATGGATTCTCAAAGATTGGAGAAAAAACTTGTTAGATTGTGGTGACTGATCAGGGAAGTACTGTACATATTCAATTACTCGGTGGGGTTTAGGACCAAGCCGAGCCCCAAGCGAGGGTTTGGGGGCAACAACCCTAATACAACCGAGGTCATTAGGGCATAGTTGTCTTGGGGTTCAGGGGCAAAGCCCCCAAGAAAAAAAATTGGGCCCTATTTTATCAAAATTTTGGGTCGACGTGTAATTATTAATTATAACCCTAAAGCAATAAAAATACTTGTATAAAAGGGCTCAGGGTTAAGGATTGTTTTATTGTGGTGATGCAAAAATTGGTTCTTCCAGCGGTATTGAGTTGTAGGGGATTACAGATTATAATCAGGTTGTAATCACTAGATCATAATAATATCAGACTTATTGTTTGGTGGATGTAGCCTAGTGATTGGGTGAACCATGTTAAATCTTGGTGTCTTGTGTTCTTTTCTATGTGATCTATTATTTTCTGATATTGTTTATCTTTACATGTAATTGTTATTTGTGTCTGTGGTTTAATCCTAACAAAACTTGACATGGTGAAGTGGTATATTCTTTGGGAGAGGTTTTGTTCATATAATTATTTCTTTTTAGAGTGTTTGTAGTGAAAGATGTAAGTTTACAAAAAAAAAAGCAAAGACAAATTTCAATCAAAGGAGTTTAGTTTAGATGCAACCTTGCACTTGTTCCAATCACATGATAAGTGACATAATGAGGATGATATCATTGATTAAAATGGTTCACTTAATCAATTCATGTAAGATGAATATTGGAATAAAAATTCATGGGAACTTTCAATAAAACTAATATGCATGAAGTTAAAGTCTAAACACTCTTCGAAGCAATGTTAGCTTGAATAAAGGTCGTAAGTATTTCGATGGAAAGGGGTGAAAATTCCTTCTTCTTCTTCTTTTTGAGATGATACATAATGTAACATCTTAAATTGGAAGCACTCCAATTTAATGAAGGTTTAGCACCCATTTAGTTTGGGATCATTATGTTCTCTCTCTCTTTCTTTTCCCCTTCCCTTTTCCGTTATTTCTTCTAGGTGGAATTTGGGTAAAACCTAATGGATCCTCTCTAAATCTCCTATTTTAATCATGATAATAAGCTCAATGTAGGATCTATTATCCCTTAGGTCCTTGCATTCCATCCATCTTTACACCAATAATCTTTTCCTAGCACTAAAATGGGGTTTCCTTAGAATTGGGCATGATTTCTAGATTTTGAGACTTTTTTTGGGGTCCCCTTATTGTACCTAAGCTCTATGACCCCTGATGTGTTAGGGGGCATTGCACTCTTGATGGACCAATCAAGGGTGCATTATGTCGTTGATAGGGCCCTATTTTGACCCATTTTCTCTGAGTCTCGTGTTTTAGATAATTAGGTACAAACTCCAATGACTATCAACCTATGAGAGTTAGTTGATTCTACTCTCTATTTAAACCCTTCCATTTTTTCCATTTCTCATATGGACACAATCATATCATATCAAGCAATTGCACCCACAAGCTCTAGCTTTTAAGTGTTCAATTTTTCAAGTTTCAAGCCTTCAAGCATTAATTCAAGCATTCTTCTATTGGAGATCAAGGATTCAAGCATTTCAAAAATTGAAGGAGTTTATCGTTAATATCTTCTTCAATCTATTCAAGATACTTTGGTACATATTCTACATCCATTCATCTTCATCTTCTTGGTCCAAACCCATAGGTGAAGACAAGCACATTACATTTGATTCAAGAGATCTGTCTTTGTGAGGTGAATTCATACATTTGATTTACATTCTTACTATTTCAATTATTTTAATTCAAGGTTAATTCCTAAACTAGGATTTGACTGAGGCAAACCCCCCCCATGAACAACAAAAAACTATTTTTTATTATAGGTTGCAGACCTCGGATCGATGAATAGGTTATAGATCAGAGTAGCCTTTTCAAATTTCTTTGAAATTGTGAAAACATAATCAACATCCGATATAGCCAATCAGAGTCACACTACACCCTTGATGCACCTATTTTCCCCTAAAAAATTGCTAAAATATTTCCAAGTTTTTTCTATCACGTAGTTTCAAGCCCGGATCCAAAGGTTTCTTCTCATTTTGATCTCTACAACAAGCATAAAGTAGATTTGAAAAGTGATTTCTTGTTCCCTCTTTTTTCAATTCTACATATCTTTATTTAGCATATACACACACATTAAGGGTCTTTGAGGATTTTAGACATCTTGCCCCTGTTCTTCTAGATCTAGTTTGCATTAGTTCTCCTTGTTCACTCGATTAGCATTAATCTCGCTAGACGTAATCCTTTAGAATTGGGATTGAAAGGTTCCTATTCCTTATCTACCCCTTTCTATATCACACACTCACAAGAAAATACACACACACACACACACACACACACACACACACGTGTGTGTGTGTGTGTGTGTGTGTGTGTGTGTGTGTGTGTGTGTGTGTGTGTGTGTGTGTGTGTGTGTGTGTGTGTGTGTGTGTGTGTGTGTGTGTGTGTGTTTTATGTGATGAACTTAGGCTTTATCCCATTGATTCACATGTCCTACACTGTATTTATTGGTGAACCCTACTATTGACATTTCCACTTCTAATTAGGTGTTAGTTGTTTCATTTATTTATCATTGCATGCTTTACACTCTATTAGGTTGGAGTTCATATTATAGAGGTCTTCTTGCCTTGTTTGGTGTATGAGCTTTATTACTTCTAGTCCTACCTATAGCATTTCTGTTAAGAGAAGTCGTAGAACAATGACTCATTTTGATCTAGATTGCTCTTATCCTCTTCTTCAAAACCTTAGTGACCTATAGTTTCTCATAATCCTAATCCTTCTATACAACATGACTCTTCTCACTCATCCCATGATGAAGATGAGGCTTTAAGAGTTCCAACTAAACAATTTGATAAGCTTGCAACTAAAATTGATAAAATGCATGATTGGCGTTTACAAGAAAATCACAATGTCAAAAATATTATTTCTTTTGATGCACTTTAGAAAGTGATCCATAATGATGAACATGGTGTTAATATTTTTTGCAGTCTTACTCATCTTTTCCATACTCATGTTAATCCTTTGAATCAAGTTACTTTTGAAGTAGGAATGGCTCCTCTTGTTTGTACTATTGAGCCTATTTTTCTTTCCTCCATGTCCATCTCTAGTATTTCCATTTATGTTCCTTCTATTATGACTACTTATGTTCAGGTATCTAATCCTCTTAGTGGTCTTCCTATTCCTTCTCTACCTGTGAATGTTCTGTCTGGTTCATTGCCAACTTCACAACCTTCATACAACAATGTTCCTTTCACTTATCCTAACCCTTCTATTGTAGTTCCCAGTGTTCCACCTATAGTTTCTTTCCTTCTAGCTAATTCACACACTCTTCCTAGTGTGTCGAATGTGTCTGTCCCATCTTTCCCTTCTAATGATTCCACTATCCTTAGTTTGATTTAGATGATGTCTTATTTGCAATAACAACTTGCTTCTTTCACTCAATCTAAGTTCAATGTTCCTACATATGATATGGAGAGTCCCTAATTTTTCTTTTGATATTATCTGTATTGTTGCTCCTTTATAAGATGATATGCCTTTCCTTGACACTGAAATAGTAAAGTTGATCTCGTGACACATCTTAAGACTTTCCAAGTTCTATATAGTGACAATGCTAATGACCATAGGATCTTAGCCAAGTTGTTTTCTTTCACTTTTCGTGACAAATATTTGCAATGGTATTGCTCTTTTCCACATTATTCTATTGATTCATTTCATAAACTTGCTAATGCTTTCATACAAAATTTTTAGAATAATATTGGTCCTTATGTTTCTTTGATTGATTTGGTGCATTGCAAATAAAGTCCTAACAATAAAGTGACTAAATTTATCGGTAGATTTAAACATTTGCATGCTTATATTTCTTATCATGCACCTGAGATTGATATGTAACAAATACGTTTACTACAAATTTAGAAAAAGACATTAGAGATAGTATTATGCTTACTGAGTTTACTTCTTCTTCACAACTTTGTGCAATGCTTCATCATTATCAACTACAAGTGAGTTAGTTTAAGAGCACCACTCCAATGGCTCTTGTACTCATTGATAAGAGTGATGCCACACCTAATCTAAACAAATTCCACAAACCTAACAACTACATCAAGATTAACAAAATCACAAATACAATAGACAATCAAGTAGTTGTTGCCTCTTATAGTGCCACTACTTCTTCTTTTGTTTTCCATATAAACCATAAGTTTACTCCTCTCTCAAAGTTTTTGCATTCCATTATGACTAGGTTGGTTAGTGCTAATATGATTATACTTCCTCCTATTAAATCACTTTTTCCTTCTACTACATCAAATCCATATTTTAATCATCAAGCTTTTTGTCAATTCCACTGCCAGCCTAGACATGATATTGAAGCCTGTTACTCTTTGAAACATAAGATTAAGGATTTGATTGATACTAGTTATTTATCTATTAAGGGCCAAGATAGTGAGAATAAATATGTGGAACCTCCTAATCAAAATCTTTAAATTTATACTAATCCTTTACCTCAGCATACTACAAACACTATTGTTTAGAAACCTCCTTCTATTCCTCCTGAAGTGAATGTTACTTATAATACTTTATGACAGGAGAATAATAATACTACTAATGTTGTGGAACATATAGTTCAACCTCCACCTCCGCCTAAGGAAGACATTCCCTCTACATCTAGCGATCTAAAGCCCTTACTATATCATTCGTTGATGTTGATACATTTAAGGCTCTATATGGTCCTTTCTATATTTCTACTCAGATTGTTAAATATCATTCTTATGGGTGTCTTTTTTATCCTACTTCTATGGTTAACATCATCACTAAGGAACATATTTATAATAAGAGGAAACATTATGACTTTTATGATTCAACTAATACTTGGATTCAAACTTGTAATGCTTTCTTGTATCCTCCACAAGGTTCCATTTTTTTCTTATTGAGTTATGTGGTAAAGTGGTGAATAGTACCTTTGTTGTCATTCCTACTTCCGACTAGTTTCAAGTGAACCTTGGCTTACCTTTGTTGACTTCCATGCAAGCTATTACTTCTCTTAATCATCAATGAATTAATTTCTTTTATGATGGTGAGATTAAGAAGATCAACCATAGTTTTTATCATCCTTCTTGGCCTCAACACAGTGTTATTATTGACTTCTTTTTGTCTTCTCCTCCTACTACTACTCCTACTTGCCTAGATCATATGTTCTGTTCATACAAAGAATATAAATGTCAAAATATTGTCGAGTCATGTAAGCCTCATGGTATTTTTCATGCAACTCCACTACCTATTTATTATAATTCTTCTATTTATAATGGTCAAACACCTCTTGCATCTCCTGATCCTCCTAGTGTGGTTCCTTCTACTACTATGGACCCTACTCCTAGTATGGTTCCTTCTACATCTCAACTTTCTATTGTTCTACCTCTTGTGTCATCAAAAGATAAGGAACCTAAGTTTGTTGATCCTCATTTGTCTTCATAATAAATTTCTAATAAAACTAAGTGTAATTTAGATGATCAGGAATGTCGAAAGAACAGTCAAGTTTGTGCTAAAGATCGTATGAATGCTTCTCATTAGCGTATGTCTATTGAAGAGGTTAATGATATGCATATTCCTATTTTAGATTTTATTACTATTAATTTAGATGACAAAGATACTTTAGATGATGAGCATGAGATTATTGATATTGATGTTGATTTACCTAACATGCTTTATACACAACTTACACTTACATCAATACTTGAGTATAGCGACTCTTCTAAGAGTCCTTCTTTGATTTAGCTATTGTCCCTATTGTGTTGGACATAGCCCCTCTTGAAAGTTATCCACCTTCTCTTACTACTAGTGACTGAGATAGGGGAGGAGGCCAACATGCTTGAAGGAGTGCTCTAGAACAATAGCTTTTTGTGTGTTTCCTTGTTGTTATGTGCTTCTCTTGTGCCCTATTTGCCAAATGTCTATTCAAATTTATTTAAATAAACCTTGTTGCTCTGTTGATACAAGGTGATAAAGAAATATTTATGTTTTCCCATTCTTCTATTTATATCTTACTTCTTCTATCTTTCATTCTATGTTATGTTGTACATGTGCTATTTTTTGTACTTGTTTCCTTGTGTTGTCTTCTTAAATTAGCGACATGGTAGCACCAATACTTTTTTATCTCTGTGATAGTGCTCCAAAAAGACCCTTCTTTGTAACTCTTACATGTATTTCTTCCATTTTGTTGTATTTCTACTACCTTTTGTGGATGATGACATGTCATAATTGATATAATACTTACATATTATCATATGATCATATTGATCCCAAAGTTAGTAGATCCCTTCTATGCTCTTGCATGTTATGTTTTCATTTCACTTGATTTGTCCATTGTTGAGGGTATCTCTTAGTGGAAATGTCTCTTGATGATTGAACATATACTTTGTTAAAGTCATTGATATTGTTAAAGTGTTAACAATGACTTTAATGTGGGGGCATACATTCTGCTCATTCTTACATTCCAATCATGGGGTAGTAAATATAGATTATGATTCTAGCTTGGGGTACTTTAGCCTTATTTTCTTAGTATGTTTCTTGTTGGTGTAAATAAGTATTTACTTATTACACTTACTTAAGTTTATTAGGTTAATGCATTAGTTTATTATTTTGCATTATTTTATTTGTGAGACACTTAGGAGTTTGTGCACTCTTGTGAGTTGTCATGATGACATCATAGGGGCTTGCACCTCTTTTAAGCACATGTTTTCTACAACACAGGAATCTTCTACACACATATGACACTTTGTCATTCTTATCCATTCATCTAGAATGTTGGATAAGGTGCTTAGTTTTCTTATCTCCTGGTTGCTTCTAGAGACATTCTAGGTGCTTCTTGAGAGGCTTTTATATATAGGCACTCCTAGTGTACTCTTATTATGGCATATTGAATATATCATTATTCTGATCATACTCTCTCTTTCTGGTCTATTGTGTGCTTGTGTTTGAGTTCTTAGTTCCTGGGTGAATTTTTCCCTTAGGAAAATTCTTACACTTCCTAATTTAGCATCAAATCTATACACGCATTCGATCCAGGAAGTGAGAATCCTTGACATATTCTCTTTCTTATACATGCACATATGCTAAATCACATCTATGGGCTACACATGTGTAAGTCACATATATGGGTAATACATCCTTACTAAAACCTTACCATAGTGATACAAAGAATGTTGATCTGTGGGTGTATTCTCTAATGGGTTTACTAGCAGGTTACTACCTTGTTAGACTATTTCAATTCCATTTTTGTAGCATCTCTTTTGGTGATTCATAATAGGGTGGGCACTCTATTGGGAAAGATAATCACCCCTTTTTAATTCTCATTTAGCTATCTCTCTCTCATTATAATTTGTGGGTTAGTAAAGTCTCAATCCCTTGGGGGCTTGACTCTTTCTTTCCTAGATCTTGATAAGAGTATCATCTACCTTGTACCCTACTTGACAAATAGTTTGGATCAAGTTCATTCTCTCACTAAAGTGAGGGCTTAATGTACTATCTTAAATTGGAAGCACTCTAATTTGATGAAGGTTTAACACCTATTTAATGATGGATCATCTCTCTCTCTCTCTCTCTCTCTCTCTCTCTCTCTCTCTCTCTCTCTCTCTCTCTCTCTCTCTCTCTCTCTCTCTCTCTCTCTCTCTCTCTCTCTCTCTCTCTCCCTTCCCTTTTCTGTCCTTTCTCTTAGGTGGAATTGGGGGAAAAGCCTAATGGACCCCCTTTAAAGCTCCTATTTGTATGGTAATAATCTTGAGGTGGGATCTATTTATCCTAGGTCCTTGATTTCCATCCATTTCCACTAGGAATTCACTCCTAGCACTGAAATAGGGTTTCCTCATAATCTAAGCATGGTTTCTAGATTTTGAGACTTGTTTTGGGGTCCCTAGATTGTCCTTGAGGTTTGTGTACCTAGAAATTAGGGGTGCAATGTGCCCTTGATGTGTTAGGGTTACATTACACCCTTAATGGACTAATCAAGGGAGCATTGTGCCTCTAATAAGGTCATATTTTAGCCCTTTTTCTTTGGGTCTAATGTTTTAGATAATTGGGTACAAACTCCTATGATAGTCGATCTACAAGAGTTAGTTGATTCCAATCTCTATTTAAAACCTTCCATTTTCTCCATTTTTCATCCATATAATATCATATCATATCAAAGAAATTCGTCCACAAGCCCTTGCTTTCAAGCATTCAACTTTTCAAGTTTCGAGCCTTCAAGCATTCATTCAAGAATTCTTCTCTAGGAGATGAAGGATTCAAGTACCCAAGCAATTGAAGGAGTGTATCTTCAGGATATTCTTCAATCTATTCAAGATCAATTGGTATATCTTCGACATCCATTCATCTTCTTGGTCCAAACCTATTGGTGAAGAGAAGAACATTGTCTCTGATTCAAGAGATCTAAATTTGTAATGTGAATTCATACATTTTCTTTACATTCATACTATTTCAATTCAAGGTTAACTCCTAAACTAGGGTTTGACTAAGGAAAATCCCTCATCAATAACAAAAATCACTTTTTATTGTAGGTTGCAGACCTCATATTGACAAACAGGTTGCAGATCAGAGTACCTTATTTTGGGAAACTTAAAAACTGTAAAAATACAATCAACATCAAGTACACTCAATCAAGGTTGCACTGCACTCCTGATGCACTAGTTCACCCCTAATAGATCACCAAAATATTTTTGGATTTTGTCTATCATGTAGTCATAGGTCTGGATAAGAAGGTTTCTATTCATTTTGATCACTGTAACAAGCATAAAGTAGATTTCAAAGGTGAGTTCTTGTTCCCTCATTTTCCAATTTAGCATATACACACACATTAAGGGTCTTTAAGGATTTTAGACATCTTTCCCCTATTCTTCTAGATCTAGTTTGCATTAGTGCTCCTTGTTCGCTTAGTTATCATTAATCTTGAAAGACTAATCCTTTAGAATTCAGATTAAAAGGTTTCTATTCCTTATCTACCCCTTTCTATTTTACACACTCATTAGAAGGTACACATATATCTACATAGGTTATGTGATGAACTTGGGATTTATCCCCTTGATTCACATTTCCCACCCCACACATAGGTTGTCTTATGAAATCAATTCTTTGTGCTTAATGAATGGTCATAAATGACTAGTTTCAAGAAGACCTTCAAAATGTTATCAAAGGAAAGATGAGTAGAGATAAAAATCTACCTCAACAAGTCAATAATGTTGTTCTCCTTTGAGGTCATGATTTTAAAATTATCATTTAGTGAAAGTGACATATGTCACTTCTAATAACTCATAAGCTAGGATCCTAACTTTTCCTTGGTTAAGGTTAGGTTTTAGAAGTTGAGGTTTGTATGTGTTAGAGTTAGAGTTAATTATCAAATGCATTTCAAATTTCCAAACTCTAAATTTTGAGGTAGTTACAAACTAGAAATTTGTTAATGATATAAGGGAAAATAAATATCATAAGAGATGCCAAGTAAGGAAGGGGGGATAACTTTTCACAAAGGAGAAACTGTATAGAGATTTGTAGAGCACTTGATATTCATATTTGTACTTGAAGGTTTCAAACTTGTACAATTTCAAAAGAATAACCATGAATGCATTTAATTCATATGTGTTAGATTTATTTTGTAGTTATTGTTATAAATTTATCATATGTTAAATTGATAGTTCCTTGCGTACTTTAGATATACGTAAAGGATGAAGCATGTTCACACCTTGGTATCTTGGTTAGAAAATGTTGAAGTTACTTGTTTCCTTGTATGTGGAAATATGTTTTCTTCTTTTCATTGATTTCAAATATCCATCATATCTTGTACTTATTCCCCCTTTTAAGTGGTTATTCTTTAGGAATATTATAGCATATTTTTAGGTCTACTCATGGGGTTCCTTTCATCAATTTCTTTTAGTTTTGCTTAGCCTCCTTTTTGTACTTTCTAGTGAAAAGTACTCAAAAATTTCAAATACCCACATCATATGAGGGAGTTTAACCTTCTCAATCATAGAGAAATATGGTAAGTTGATAGTGATTAGTTGTAGTCTCTCCAACTATTAACACAATTGTTACTATTCACAGGGAAAACAAGGTTAGTTTTAGAGATAATTTCATAGTGACAAATATGTTTACCAACATATATGCAACCAAAAATTTATCTACTTGTAAAGAGATTTTAATTGCATATCTAGAAACTCTTTTGTGCAAGGAATATAATACTAATTTTATTTGTGTCTATGAGAAGAATTCAGATTATGAGTTCAAGTTCTATTGAGTATTTACAGTTAGATCCTCCTAGGAGAATAGGAAGAACTCTTACAAGAACTTAATCATCAAACCAAGTTTAGTCATTAGCTTTTAATATACAAGTCAGACCATCAAATGAGTATCCTAATAGGCATTCAAGATCATCTACTCTCATAATAGAGGTTGTTGTTTCATCTTTTACAATATTTTCATCCTTGACAACAAGTAATTTTGCTTCAACCAATAATTCATTTTCAAGTGCTAGCACAACTTTATTAAGTTCTAGTGTTGTTTTAGTAAGTGTATTAACCTAGTCTAGTACCATGGTTGTTCCAAGAGCTTCTCTTTTGTGCCTTTTTTCCAAGGTATTCATTTGAACCTTCCTCAACATGATGATATTCTACTAACAACATTGAAGGGACTGCTTGAGTTTACTGAAGAAGGTCAAATAACACCATTTGATCATATCAAAGATGTTGCATCTCTTTTTATAATGTTCATCATGAAACATAAGAAAATATAGTTGCCAATATATTAGTTGTATCCTTTAAAGGAAAAGCACTAGAATGGTTCATAAGTTTACCAGTTTCTTCAACTACTACATTGAATCAGCTTGGAGATGCATTGGTGTTCTCCCATCAGAATCTAGCTAATCAGGCGATTGCTACATTGAACGCCCCGAATGAGAATATTAACAGTCTAGGTGAATCACTAATGAGTGCTGGATTTGATGGGGAAAAGATGGAGATGGCCAGCTTGGACATTGGGCAGACTGAGGATGATTTGAAAGAAACCAGGGATTTGGCGGATGCTCAGAATTAGGACCAGGAGGATGCAGACAACCGAAAGACCAATGAAGCTATAGAGACCTTACAGGTTCTTGATAGGGAGAACTAATAGTTAGTGCTTTCTTTTTGTCTCATCTTTTTCTAGTGTAGCTGGTTTTTTGTATCCTGGTCGTAGGCCTGTCGTTTGGGTTTGGCTTTTGATAAGTAGATGCATTGTAGCTGGACTTTACTTAATATTTCTATTTCAAATATGTTGTAAAAACTTTTGGGTTTTAGGATCCTTGTAAAACCTGTTTTACTTAATCAAAAACTTGGAGATGCATTTAATTTATTTTTTTGAGATAAATCTTATCATCTTTCTCTAGTTGAATAGTTAACCATGATTAAAAGAGCACCACAAAAGGAGATGACACATTTTGACACTCAATTTTAGAAGACATGGACCAAAATTCCCATAACATTGAGGTTATCTCCAGACTATGCATTCTTGTATTATTTAAAGAGTCTAAATAGTGATATTCCAATCATGATAATGTCTATGGGAGGAAATTTAGCACCTTGGGCTTTCAATATAGTTGTTAGAAAAAAAAATAGCTTGATTAAGGTAGGGGAGATTACACTAGGGCCTCCAATGACTATTTTTCCTAACATTCATCCTAATATAACCTTGCAAATACCATATTTGAACCCTTTTCTAGTTGTTCCTAGCCAAGAAATAGTAGCTATAGGACCCTCACAAGAGTTGTGTGATATTAAAAATAGCTAGTGAAAAATTGAAAGTTTATTGTACACATTTAGTAATGTGTTAGCTCGCCTTAAAATGAAAGAGTTGTAGGGTTGCCAGCCATATTAGCCTTAGAAATTAAGCTATAAATTAAAATTTCTAACTAAAAATGTAGGAACAATGCCAAGAAAATAATAAACCTTATTAGGGTAACACAATTGGAAATAGGGCATAATGTTAATCAAAGACTCTTTAGGCCTTATGCTCTTGCACAAATGAATGCAGTTAGAGATATTGTTCCTACCCAAAATAACTTTGCAACAAAATATGATTGGTGTTATCCATGTAACCAAACTCATAACCAAGCTACATGCTCTAATGAGGTTATTATTCAAGCACTAATGGTTCAAGTTGATTCAAGTACACAACCTATACATGATGGTGAAAATGAGAAACAACAAGATGCGCTTCCAATTAATGTTACTTCTCTGAACTTTCAAGGAGAGCATTTATGTGTTATAGGTAGAGATGACCTATTTTAAAAAGAGAGCTCTAAACAATAAAGTAGAAAAGAAGAGCAAGGACACAACAACTAAAAAATATATATACCTCAAGCACAGTATATTTTGCAAAATAAATCCTCTTGTTATCACTCAAGATAAGATACAACATAATGTACAACTAGGTATTCCTAAAGTTCAACCAAAGGTACGTGTGATACAACAGCATCTTTTTCAACCAAAGGTACATGCAATACAGGAGCATCAACCAAAAATATTTCCTTTTATTCTTCTTGTCTGTTGTTTTAGGAATAGTCATTGATGTTCATTTTTTCTCTTTCTCTATAGTTAGTTCCTTGAAGTGGACCTATCATGGATCCTTCTCCTAAGCTCACAAAAACTTATTTCTCATTTGTGGGAGCTAGCCTTCTCTTTGTTCGAGACATTTTGGTTTCTTGGTAGCTCAAGTATCATGTAGGTTTGACTTTGACAAGGTTTTGTTTGACATTATGGAATTCTACACACTTAGGAAACTCTTCTTGGATCATGTGTGGACATATCCTTGCCCCCATAAAAGTTAGTTTTCTTAATTAAAAGGTCATTGAATTCTCCTTTGGTTAGGACCTATAGTTTGTAATTATTTTCCTGATAGGCTAACTTGTGCTCTTGATGGATATATAACTAGAGATATAGGATTAGGAAAAGTAGAAGATTTCTTTCTCAGCTAGGTTCATGATCATGTAGAACCTTTTTGAAGATTTTTTGTAGGGTGGTAGACTTGGTTTCTAACCTATAACTTGTAGATGGTTACAATTCTTGCAAGAGCTATTGTGAAAATTATTTGAGGTAGAGGAAATGTAGATAATGTTATTATAGAAATGTTAAGACAAATTATATCTAGAATTGAAGTCATTGAAACAACTTAGAGAAGAGAAGGGAGTCTTCAAGATGTTAGTTATGAAGAAGAAGTAGTAGTACCTAATCTTGAACCTAAGGTAGAACAAGGTGAAGAGATACTTATGAGAGATTTGAATAGAGAGAATTCTAGACCTATTTTTGAGCTTTCTACCTACAATTTAAGACTTGATATTGATGTCTTGTTGGATTGGATCTCTAAGATTAAGAAATATTTTCATTATGAAAGTATTCCTAATAGTAACAAGGTGAGGATAGTAGTTATAAAGTTGAAAGGACATGCATCTCTTTGGTGGGAACACTTGAAAACTAATAGATAAAGAAGAGGAATAGAAAAGTTCAAGAGTTGGGTAAAGATGGCTAGTAAGTTGAAAAAGAAATTCCTTCATGTTGATTATCAAGTAACTTTGTTAAGAAGAATTCAAAATTTGAGATAAAAAGACATGACTTTGAAACATTATACTAAAGAGCTCTACAAGTTGGACATTATATCTAGACATGTTGATAATAAGGTTTGAGAAAGTTGGTAGATATCTAAATGCTTTGAGGACTTCTATACAAGATTAAAATAGTTTTATAAAGATGGAATGTGTAGAGGAATCATATTTGTATGCCTTGAAGGCTAAAGAAAAGTTTGCAAAGAAACAATACCATAGATAGAGAGTAAGAGGTGGGATATTTTAGCGAATTAGAGGAAGATATTATGGATAAAGTAATAGATATAAAAAGAAAATCTAATGATAAAGGTAAATCTGATTGAAAAGAAAATAGTGGAAGTAGAGGAAGAGGTAACTACACCAGAGGTAATCATACTAGTTACTCTAGTAATAAAAGGAATGAGAAAAGAGAGTATAGATATTAGTTTAAAGGTACTTGTTTTAAGTGTGGTGAAGGATTACATAGAGCCTTTGGTAAAAAAATGGGAAACAGTAGCAAAAAAGCTTTGATTCAAGAAGAAGTTGTTGATGTACCTAATGAACTTGAGAAAGGAGAGAAATTTATGGTGAAAAGAACCTTGTGGAATGAGTAGTTGGATAATTAACATGTTTTGAGGAAAAGTCTTTTTAAGACTAGAAGTGAGATTGAAGACAAATGTTGCAAGGTGATCATTGACAATGGAAATTCTAAAAATTTGGCATCTAAAGAGTTGGTATCTAAGTTGAAATTGTAGATATTAGAGAACCCTAACCATTATCCCATTGCTTGGATCAAGGATGAACCCAAACTATTGGTAATTGAGCAATGCCTTGTGAAATTTAAAATTGGGAACTACTTTGATGAAGTTTTGTATGATATTATACTTATGGATTGTTGTCATATTCTTTTGGGAAGACCTTAACAATATGATAGAAAAGTTTTACATGATGGTAGATTGAATCAATATATTATTTGAGCTAATGGGAAGAAATGGGTATTGTTTCCTTTGATTAAGAAACCTTAAGAGAATCATCGTACTACTTTTAAAGTTTTTTTGGTTGAGGGAAATCAATTTGTGAAAGATATGAAGAAGCATAATGTTTGTTTTGCTTTGATTCCTAGAAAGGCTGAGAAAAAAGATGTGCTTGAGCATACACCTGAGGTTAGATCTTTGTTGGTTTAATTTCAAGATATTATTTTTGATAATGTACCTAATGAATTACCCCCTGTGATAAGTATACGTCATTGTATGGATTTGATACTAAGAGCTAGTTTGCTTAATAAAGCACCACATAGACTAACACCTGTAGAAAATGAAGAATTAAATAGAAAAGTGAAATAATTTCTTGAGAAAGGTTTGATCAAAGAAATTTTGAGTCCTTTTGCGGTACCTATTCTATGAGTGCCTAGGAAAAATGGAGAATGGACAATGTGCATCAATTCTAGATCTATAAACAAGACAACACTGAAATATAGGTTTCCTTTGCCTAGGACAGATCACATTATGGATAGATTAAGAAGAGAAAAGTATTTTAAAAAGGTTGATTTGTAAAGTGGTTATCATCGGATTAGGACTAGAGAAAAAGATTAATGGAAGATTGCTTTCAAGACTAATGAAGGTTTGTATGAGTGGTTGGTTATGCCTTTTGGTTTAACTAATGTACCTAATACTTTTATGAGGCCGATGAATAATGTTCTCAAGAAATTTTGGGTAAGTATGTGATTGTATACCTTGATGGCATATTGATCTACAATAAGACTAAAGAGGAACACCTTGAACATATCAGACAAGTTTTGTAGAGATTGAAAGAAGACAATTATTGATAAATTTGAAGAAATGTACTTTTATGAAGGAGCTTTTGTATCTTGGTTTTCTGATTTTTGTTGATGGTTTGAAGATGGATCCTAAAAATGTAAGGGCTATTCTTTATTTTCCTACACCTAAGAATGTTGGAGAAGTTAGATCATTTCATGGATTGACAAGTTTCTATAGAAAGTTTATCAAAAATTTCAATTCATTTTGTAATGCTATGACAAAGACTATTAGAGGTGATGAAAAGTATTTCAAGTGGGCACATGGAGAAAATATAATCTTTGAAACATTAAAGAAAAATTCTTATAATTAACTATTCTTTCTTACTTGATTTTAACAAAGTTTTTCAAGTTGATTGTGATGCCATTAGTAATGTCATTGGCATTATTTTGAGTCAAGAAGGTAAGTCTATAGCTTTTTACCATAAGAAATTGAATGATGCTAAGAGGAAATATTCATTCTATGACAATAATTTTATGCAATTATTCAAGCCTCAAAGAAATGGAGACACTATTTAATTCCTAGAGATTGTGCATTTTACACTAATCATAAAGCCTTGCAGTATTTGGGATGTTAGAATAAGTTGAATCACAAACATATGAAGTGGGTTGAATACATGCAAAACTTTTGTTTTGTGCTCAAACATAAAAGTGGACAATCAAATAAGGTGGAAGATGTTTTGAGTAGAAGAAGAATTTTATTGATAGAAATGAGGATTGAAGTGCTTGGTTTTTAAGATGTTAAGAACTTGTATGAAACTAGCCCTGATTTTGCATAAACTTGGAAGGATTGTAAGAACCTTGTGATTGAAGAAAGAGACAAGTGGATTGATTATTTAATTCAAGAAGACATGTTGTTTAAAGGAGTCTAGTTTTGTGTACCTAGAGGATCTATGAGGGAGAATATCATTAAAGAGAAACACAGTGGTGGAGTTGCAAGACATTTTGGGATTGATAAGACAGTAAAGATGATTTTAGAGATATTTTTAGCCGCAAATATATAAGGATGTGCATAAGATGGTAAGAAGTTGCAAAATATGTCTAGCTACTAAGGGAAGTGGTCAAAATGTTGGATTGTATACATATTTACCTATTCCTTGCAGAGCTTGAAAAGATATCAATATGGATTTTGTTCTCGGATACCTAGAACTATAAGAGGTACATTGATTCCATCTTTGTAGTGGTTCAATTTTTTTCTAAAATGGCACATTTCATACCTTGTAAGAAGACATCAGATACAACACACATAACAAATTTATTTTTCACACAGATTATGAGACTTCATGGATTGGTTCAAATAGATATGCTAAATTAACTAGTTATTTTTGGAGAATAATCTAGAGGAATTTGAGTACTAATCTTAAGTTTAGTTCTACATTTCATTCACAAATTGATGGACAAACAAAAGTTACAGATAAAAGCTAGGGTAACCTTTTGAGATGTTTGATTGGAGATGAACCTTCTAATTGGGACATGATTTTGGCACAGTAAAAAATTTCATATAATAATTAAATGAACAAAAGTACTAAGAAAACCCCTTTTAAGATTGTGAATGACATGAGTCCTAGACAAACTACTGGGTTAAGAAAGTTAGATGTTGAAGTGAAGAATAGTACTGAAGAAGAAGAATTTGTGGACTTTATGATGAATTGTCATGAAGAAGTAAAGAATGATCTACATGATAGTAATTGAATATATAAACACAGAGCATATAAGAGGAGGATACATAAGACTTTTGAGGTTGGAGATGAGGTAATGATATATTTGAAGAAGAATAGATTTCCAGCACATAAAGTAAGTTGACGATGAAGAAGTTTGGGCCTTGTAAAATCTTGAAGAAATATGATAGTGGTAATGCTTTAAAGGTTGAATTTATTGAAGATATGGATATGTTATGTTTAATATTTCATACATCTTTGTGTATCATGAATTTGATGAAGAAGCATTTGATAAACATGATTATTGTAAGTAGAAGACAAAGGGAATTGATAAGATTTTGGATAACAAAATAAGAAAAAACACCAAAGGAAAATATTGCAAAGAATACTTGCCACTATATCAAAGACAATTCTTGGAAAACATAAAACGAGTTGGATCTTTATGGTACTTGTTAGAGCATCAGGGTTTCTTGATGTGGACATTATTTCTTAAATTATCCCAGGTGTTTGATGTAGGAGCATCTTGGGTTCTTTGGCGATATTTCGTCGACCAAAAATATTTCCTTTTATTGTTCATATCCATTGTTTGAGGTATGGGTGTTAGCATGAATGTTGATGATACTATTTTGGGGGAATATACTAAGCATTGGAAAGTATTGACATGTTGCATTCATGATTGTGTTTGTCACTGATGTCAACATATTATAGCTTATGTAAAGACTTCCTAAGTAGTAGATAGAGATCTTAGTCATATAGACAACAGTTTGATTGTCTGGTGATGCGCAGTCATGGACATGTTCAACACAGTGTTCTAATGACATGATTTACTGTGCAGCTCATCTAAGTCGAAGACGTATGAAAATTGTACCTGATTTATAGAGTAGTTTAGAGACAGAGCATTTGGAAGGTAGTTCATGATGTTTGTTTACTGTCTCTCATCTAATATGTAATGAGAAGATGCGCAGTCAAGTAGTGACAAAGGACAATCTATTGGTGACGACAATAAGTGCGCAAGCCCTAGTATCGCATGTGTAAAGTTTTGTATAGACTATGAGCCAAAAGTGCTAATGTAATTGTAATTAATTAATTGTCTTATTGAGTTATTTTGAAGATTTTGTATAAAGGAAAGATGTTTTCCTTGATTGTAATGTGTCGTCATCATTGTATGAAATGCGAAGTATGAAAAGGAGTAGTGTTTGGTAAATATGTGTAAGCAATCCAAGGATTATTAGATGTGAGATTTGTAATCTGGTTACAAGATCAAAAGGAGCTGAGGTTTGGTTGACATGACAAAGATTAAAGAAGGAAGCACATTTCATTTCTATTATTCTACAAGGAATACTATAAAGATCATTTGGATAGTGGGTTCATTAGTCTTATCCTTGAAGTTGTTTGGGCAGTGGGTCTAGTTGTCTTCCACAACTCCTAACAAGGTTGATACAACTCCTAATAGGATTGGCACAACTCCTAACAGGGATTCAAAGTCTCCTAACAGGGACTCATATGTACTAAATGTATTCATAGACTCCTAACAAGGTCCATCCTCTAACAAGGAACATTTATATTAGTACATCATCTTGTGGGTTCCATCCCTACCACAGTTTTCCCTCTGATCAAGGGTTTCCCCAATTAAAAGATCTAGTGGTATTGTGTATGTGTATCTTGTTGTGATTTCTAATTATATTTCTCATATGGTTAAAGTCTAAGATTGATAATTATGATATTAATTGGATAATTGATTCACCCCCCACCCCCCCTCTCAGTTATATTGGTGGACTATATATTCTAACAATTGGTATCAAAGCATCAAGTCCTTGAAGGATAAGCTTAACAGCTTTGGGAGATCAATGGTGAATCTTTTTAGGAAAGATAGTCCTAAATTTAATGGGGCCAACTATGATAGTTGGAAGGAGAAGATGTAGACTCGTGTTGTACATGGTTCCAAGTCATTGGATCTTAGCAAAGAGTGAGAAGATTATTGTGAAAGAAGAACAACTTGAAGAATGCAATGAAACAGAGAGAGATGTGTTCATGTGAAACATGAGAGCTAGAGAAGCTCTACTATCAGCTCTTCCAAAGAATGAATACAATCAAGTAAATTCACTTCAAACATCTAATAAAATTTGGAAAGTATTAGAATCTACTTTTGAAGGTGATACACATGCAAAGAGAATTAGATTGCAGAATTGGATATGTACATTTCAAGATGCTAAGATGATGGAAGATGCATCTGTAAGAAGCTATATTGGTAGAATATCATAAATTGTTGTAGGAATTCGATCTCATGGTGGAACCAAGGAAGAAGATGAGGTAGTATGGAAGATCTTAAAAAGTTTGGTGCCACCTTCAAGCAAGTAGCTTAGATGATTTAGCTATTGATACCTTGCTCTAAGGGTTTCACCAAGGAAACACTACTTGGAAGATAAGAAGCTGCAAAAGTAGATCTGAGACAGTCTGGAGATCTAGCTAGAGTGGAAACAACTTTCAGTGCCCTGAACCCTCAAACTAATCTAAAAAGGAGTGCAAGCACACATGGAGATTTTGCTAGTAGCAATAGATCTGATGAAGATAAGAAGATTGAGGAAGGTATAACCATTCTTGTGAGAAGAGAAAAAGATGGCAAGGAAATCTTTAAGTGTTGGAATTGTGATGAATTTGGTCATTATGTATCTAAATGTCCTAAAAGAGTGAAAAAGTATAAGGGAAAGTTCAAGCCTAGAAGAGATAGAAATTATCTATATGCAAATGAAGATGAATAATTAGATGAGAGAGGTCAAAGTGAGAGTGATGATGAATTGGGATTTGTGGCTATCAAGGAAGATGATCTTGATAGAGAAATCAGAGAAGAAAGAGCTCTAGTTTCCCAAGTGGAAAATAAATTTGATTGGATAATTGACAGTGGTTGTTCACATCACATGACTGGTGATATGAATAAGTTTTTTTAAGTTGAGGAATCATGATGGAGATATTTTTAGAGTTGGTAACAATGCAACCTATCATATAACAGGAATTGGATTAATTACTCTTGATGGTAAAACTAACATTGATGATGTTCATTTTGTTGATGGATTAGAGCATAGTTTGTTGAGTGTTGGATAGTTGGTGGACAAGGGTTATGAGTTGAAATTTACTAAGAAGAGTTGCATTATCAAAGACAAAGATGGTAAGTTGATTGGAATAGGCACAAGATCCAGAGGTAATGTATTTTAGTTGAATCCTACTGAAATGACATGTTTGGTAGTTAAAGTGGACAACAGTTGGTTGTGGCATAAAATATTATGTCACATAAACTTTGATAATATTGTGAAAGTTAGATTTGTAGTCAGAGACTTGCCTAAGATAACAAAGTCTACTAATGTTGTTTGCAAAGAATGTATTTTGGCTAAATGGAAGAAAGTATCATTTCCTAGCAAGAAGTTCACTACCACAAAAAATCCAGAGATCATTCATGTTGAGAACAAATTGATACAAGAATGATAAATGTGTTTCAATCTTTGTCTTGTCACTAATGTCAAACCCACTATTTTTTGGTAAGACAACTGCTTATATAATTTAAGTATTATCACTTGTTTGAGTGATGAAGAGGATTTGATCAAAATGATGTAACAATAACACCTAGAGGAAAGGTTGCATTATGATATGGAAAAGGAGTACAAGAATCAACGAAGATAGTGATAGTATAGTGCATTGATAATCTACTTAAGGTTGCAAAGGTTGGTTACATTGATTAAGTTTAGAAGAATAAGTTAAACAAAGTTTGTCTATCAAGCTTGACCAAGTGCATAGTAGGTGTCGAGCAAAGTTAGTGCTAGTCGAGTAGAAAATCAGTTAGAGCTGAGAAAAGTCAATTTTAGTGTAAATCGAGTGAAATAGTTGATGCTGAGTAAATTTTAGTTGATGTCGAGCACCAGTAAACTTTAGTTCGTGCCGAGTGATTTTATAGTGGATGTCGAGCAACACAGTATGTGCCAAGCAATAGAATGTTGAGTGTCAGCATTATGAGAAAGATCATGAATTCAATAAATTTGAGTTGACTAGTTTGATTTCTTGGATTATGTGAACTATGTGGAAGATAAGATTGATGATTTGGTGGCACAAATTCATGGTAAATCATTTTAGGTGAATTCAAAGAGGATTGAAGGAGAAGTTTCTAGAAGGGAATGAAATGAAATAAGGGGTAGATTCATTGAATCCTACCTAATCTGTCCTAACCCTAAATTGGACGATGGAGGATGAATGGAAAACTATCTTAATTCTCTATTTATAGAGATGGTTGGTTAGAAGCAAAGGTTGTCATGTGTGAAAACCTAATGAAGACAAGGAGTCTAGGGTATTACTTCATTCAGTGACCTAAGAGAAGAGTCTACATTGGCAAGCAAAGCAACAGGGCTTAAGTGTATGTATGCTTGAAGGGTGAACAAGCTATTAGAGTTGAAGTGTGTGAAAACCAAGCAGAATGGAGGACTAAAATAGAGATCTATAATTTGAAAATGGAGTTGTAAGTTGTTATCAGATCAAGCCTTACTGTTACTCTCTAATAATTGTATCAGTCTAGGGTAAATCCTTTGGATTAAGGTTGACCTAACAATCATTTGTGAATCCTTGAATTGGGTGATATTCCAAGTGAATGATCTAAATTCCTCTAACAAGGTTCACTCCTAACAGGGTGATTGAAATCCTTTAACTAGGTCACATTTAACAGTGCACATTGCAACCTTTAATAGGGTTGGCCTTTCATAGGGCATCACTTCAGAAGAGTGAGAATGGGTAGCATGTTACTGGTGGTTTTGTCCAAATTTGGTTTCCACATTAAATCATTGTGTCAAATGTGTTATTGAATATGTTATGTTTCATGTTTACATTTTTGCAAATTGATTTGACAATAACCTACAAGTTTGAGTGATTGCATAATCTAATGGATGCATGCGTGATGAAATTGTTTTATGGATATGGGTTCACTAAGCTATGAAAAGTTTTATTTATACATCTATACCTTGGATAACTGATTCACCCCCCCTCTCAATTATTCTAAAGAATTCCAAAAGTTCACACAAATCTGAGTGGTCCTTCAAGAATAAGAGGATTCTGTGGTGAAAGGTACTTTATGATTTTTGTTGATGATTTCACTAGAATGATGTGAGTATTATTTCTTAAAGAGAAGTATAAAGCTTTTGAGAAGTTTAAGATATTTAAGAATAGAGTTGAGGATGAATTTGGTGTTCTAATTTAGTTTTCTCCTTCATCTCACTCAGCCATAACTATCTGTCAACTAATAATGTTTTCTCATCTATCTCTTAAGTTCCTTAATCTGCTTCAACTGCTTCAATGACCTAGTGAACTATCACTCGATCAAGCTTAGTATTTTACCCAACAACTCTTCTACACTTCAACTCATATTTCTTCTTCACTTTATATAATGATCAAATAATACATTATCTTGTCAAATACTAACTGATCAAGTGCCCATTGTAATTCCAACATATTTTACTCCTCTTTACTCAACAACTTCACTAGATTATCTTATTATCTTCTATTTTCAAATCATCTTCATCAATCAACTAATATAGAAATCTACACTATTAACAAATGTCTTACCAATAGGATTTGACATCAACAACAACATAACAATTCTAATTGTATTTTCCAACATGCTCTTGGTAGAGTATCCCAGAAAGATACCCTCATCACTTTTTTGTTCAAACTTCCTTTGGTATTCATCTCATTTGATGTAACACTTGCTTTCGAATACCTTGAAGTATCTCACCAAAGGTGTGTGAACAAACCATAGTTCATAGGGAATTTTCTTGGTTCCCTTCTTCAATAGAACCATATCCAATGTGTACATAGTTTTTCTCACAAATTATCTCTAGTATATTTTTGCAACAATGTTTTGAAACATTAGTCTCCTATCATAATCTATTATCATTTGATTTCTTTTCTCTAAACACTATTCTATTGTGTTGTCCTAGGAGATTACATTTATCTTCTAATTTTGATCTCCTAATTGTATCTCAAATTATTGCAAGGTGAACTCACCTCCTTGATTTGATCTCAAGAACTTTAGTGCCTTACTGGTCTCCCTTTCCACCTTTTCCTCGTAGGCCTTGAACATGTGAAAGGATTCTAACTTTTCCTTCAAGTAAACAATCTAAATGATTTTGGAAAAATCATCAATGAACAACATAAAGTATCTATTACTAGATACACTCTTATTCCTCATCCGATTGCACAATTCAATATGAACTAACTTTGAAACTTGTTTAGAGGTAAATAACTTGCTTGAAAAACTAGAGCTGACCAACTTTCCTAGTTGACAGTCTTTACACATTACATTTTTTAGGTTTAGTGATAGGAGGCAAGCCTCTTATACATTTCTTCCTTCCTACCTTAAAAATTCTTTAAAAATTTACATGACATAAGGATGAACCCAATTCCTCCAAAAATGCCCAAATGCAAATTGTTAGTCATGAGGTTTCAATGGAAACCTCCCAAAATTTTAGAAACTTCTTATTTTGCTAGTTTTGATTGAAACTATTTTAAAATGTAATTTCTATCAAAAGTATCTTAGTACTTTTGATTCTAACCTTCTATGCCACAACCAACTATTATCATTCTTAGCTAGCAAGCATCTATTTTCAAAAATATTGAGGTAGAAAAGGTTACCTTTTCTTTTTTCTCATGTACTTAATAGTATACCTGTCTTGTCAAATAATTTGCAAGGCCCTTTGTTAAAATCAAAATTATAACCTTTGTCCATTAATTGAGCCACACTCAATAGGCTATATTTAATAACTTCCACTAGATATACATCTTCATAGTTAGTGGATTCATTCAGGACTACAATACCGTTACCTATTACTATGCATGGTGAGTTGTTGCCAAACTTCACCATTCTTTCATTATAGGCCTCCACCTCATGGAATTTTCTCTTGCCATGGGACATATGATGAGAGCAAATGTTGTCAATTATCTATCTCTTTTGGATATTGATGGTTGTTATTAGGGCTCTCTCTACCCTTCCTTATGTGATAGAGACAAAGGAGGTTTCATCCTCATCTTCATCATCTATACTAGTTAACTCTTAATTTTTCATAACCCCCTCAACAATGTAGTATCTCTTCTTCTCCTTTTCTTTGGACTTTTGCCATCTTTTTTTGTTCTCCTTCTTGACATGTTTTGGACATCTAGCAACACATTGTCCTACCTTATTTCAATTGAAACAATAAAATGAAACTTTACCTTTGTACTTCCCTTTCCCTTTTATCATTCTCTTTGTGAATAGAGCCTCTGACTCTTCTTGTTTAGCTTCCTTGAAATGGAGACTTTAGTTCTCTTATGTATCTAGAGGTTATTTCTTCCTCCCTTCTTCTTTGAGTTGTAGTAGGTGCAACTAAGGCTTTGAATTCTACTTCAACTTTTGGTTGATTGTTTTCATAGTCGCTTAGCTCAAATGCAATGAGATTTCTTATCAAGACATCAAGTAATGCATCCATTTTTTATATTTTTCTCAGCTCCTAAATGGATGTTACCCTTATGGCATATTTAGGTAACAAGGTTTATAGTATCATTCTTACACATTCATCTTCATGTAGCATGTCTCCAACAACTTTGATGGCTAGCATCACATCTTCCACCCATTTTCCATAGGTTTCAATTTCTTCTCCTTCCTACATCCTCATATCATAACATTTTCCTCTCAAGCTTTTAATTTTAGCCTTTTAAGCATTCTTATTGGTCCACCTCACAATAGGTGTATAATAATCATGCCATAGGCCATACTTAGAAATAGTGTATTCAATCTAAGGACTATTTTTCCCCACCATGAGATGCATTTAATTTTGTCAACCCAGGGATGTATACTTGAAATGGTCGGCATAGTATGTGCACTAGGTTTCTTAACGAGTCATTATGCTTATGCTGCAAGAAAGTAAAATGCAAGGAAAGAACCTACACTAGTGCTGTAGGAAACTAACACACTTAACTCTTTACTAAAACGAATACTAGAAATGAAATTAAATACTAATATATATTCCAACTCAGTTCATCTACTATAACTATTCTTGCAAATGCTATAGGAACACTCACAAAGTATGATGCTACACGAAGGAACTTACAACTTCTATCTGCAATACTAAAGATGCTTGAAAACAAATCTATACTACTCTAATCTAACCCATCTCCCAAGTGGGCCCCCTTGGTTGGCTTCTACTAATCTAATAACACATAATGTAAACCAAGAGCTATTTCATTATGTTCCAGAAATTCCTTACACAAGAATGATACTATAAAACAACTCACTACAAGAGTTAACAGTTTCTTGTTATAAACTTTTTCTAACCCCTAACACTATTGGGCTAATCCCTATAAATAGAATATCGACACTTATTCTAAAATAAAAAAGCAAAAAAAACTAACTACAAATCCACCAGAGAAGGAGAAAGAATGATAATAGCTCACAAAACTAATAATAAAGTTTGGACAACCGCTTTGACATAATAACAAATGCAAAGAAAATCTATCAATTCTTCATAGCTCCTCCATATTAGTGGTCATGTCCCTTGGTACCATTATAACTCTTTCCATCATGACTAACCCTTAATCTCTTCTCTCCTTGAATGTTGTTTGCTATCTTCAACATTTCCCTTTGAATACTTCTGACCATCTTCAGCTTCCTTTGCTAATAGGTTAGTTATTATGTAGAGATATTTTCAAATAAGCATTATCAAATTAAATTCAAATATTAGAACACAGATTCTGATGATTATATGAAATATTGCATTATATATATAATATTGGCAAAATATGACATACTATCTACCCATAGGTTAATCATAAGTTCAAGTAAACATAAATTCACAAATGTCTTGGTGGAAGTAAAATAGAGTGTTTAACATTATCATAAAAAATAGAGGCAATAATTAGCCTCGTCACTTATTGCCACCTTACACAATTCAAGGCTTTTCCCACATTGCATATGTTGTCTCTAGTTATTCTACATTTTTGCATTTAACATAGGACATGTTGGATATAGCATCCATTGTGGCTATGTGATTTTCCTTATCCTTTATCTAATCAAGGGTGAGTTGAGAAATAGGTTCTACATTCATTATCTTTGCATGGCTCTAATATGCATCTCTAAGGGTTCTCACATGCAATGTCAATTTTCTATACCATAAGTTGTAGCTTTCCTTTGAAAACTTGGGCACTTCTCTTTTCAACATATTGATCTTTTCCTCAAGCTATTAAACTTTTCACTTCAAAGGACCTAGGCTTTGATACGAATTTTTGGTTCATAAATATATAAGTATATTGAGAGGTGGGGTGAATTAGGATATACTAGGTAATTTCAACTTTTCTCCTTTACCTCTCTTCATTTCTCCTTTACCTCTTTTCACACTAGTCTATAGGTTAGTTCTAGCTACAAATTAATTGGTTGGGATTAGGAAAAAAATAATGAAGAAAATCATATCAACACATAGCATATTAGTTATCTTGTGGAACCTAGCTAGGGTAAAAACCACAGTGTGTGAGTCGATCCTCACAAAGCATGCAATCTCCTGAAGTGCACCCAGTCAAGAGTGTTAGGTGTCACTCAATTAAGGAATTTAGATAAGAATTGTGAAAGTCTTTCCTGATTAAGAGAAACCTAGTTAAAGGACTTCAAAACACAAACTAACGCATCTCCATGTTTGGGGATTTAATATAAAGAACCTATTAGGGCCCACCCTTGATGGGGTTTGCTATTGTAAAGATTAGTAAGCAATAGAGGAATGATCTAATGAAATAGTTACTACACTTAGCATTAGTATAGATCCCTTTAATGCTTCTTAGACCTATCTGCAACTATGCTCTTCTCTCTTTCAACTCTGCAACTTAGACATGATCACTTATATGCTTAGCATTGCTCACTCTTGCACTCATTCTCACTTGTGTTGTTTGGGCTAACTAGAATCTCCTCAACACAATAACATTGTTCATGACTTATTACTATCATACTTCTCACTCTAAGATTACACTTAGCTCAACTCTATGGCTCCCTTTCTATTTGCTTTGGAATCTAACCTTATCTCAAAAAGCAACGTTCTCTTTTATAATCTTTTCTCGATCTTCTTTGAAAGCCTAATCTATGAATCCAAAATTTGAATTCTCAAGCCTATTCCTAGCTTGTCCTCTTTTCAAATGTAGTGTGTATAGACAAAAGTTACAGATGTTGTGTGACTTCAATGACTTACATTGCTAGAAAGTATTTAAAGTTGAATTCCTTTGACTTTCCTCGTTGTGACAATATGTATCACCATTAAATGCAACAATAAGTGCACTTCTATATACTTTGTAATGGGAAAATTATGAGTATCCTACTATATTCTTCTTCTTGCTAACTTGACCAATCCATCCTACATGAATACCAATCATATGATCTTGCTTTCCTACTTACCATCTCTCATTTCATTCTTACTCACTTAGCATGACTTTGTCTAAGTCATATTTTGTTGCTATTTCCTTTGTTAGACTACTTCTTCTCCTTACTCCAATTACCCTCATGAACTAGAGTCACACATATAAGGTCAATGTGCTTCTAACATTATGCAATTTCTAGAGAATACCCAAAGAGGATGTCTAAGCCCCTAGCTAATAACACTATAGTGGAAACACAACACACGGAACAAGATTTGATACCAAACTCAATGTCTTTATTCATAAAACAATTGATTATATGCAATGTGTCAGGTTGTAAGGCCATCCTAGTTATGGCTAAATATGAAGGAAGTAATATTTCTACAAACCCCACAAGATCCAACTAATGCCAACTAACCCTAATATGTAACAAATAATCTAGTAGAAACTCCAAGCAAGATCTAAACTTATGCTCGTAAGCCACCAAACAACCTTTTTATTCCCAAGCTCACACTTTGCTACCAACTCTTCTCACAAGTTTGCAACACTAGATTCCTTCTTGAATCTCTACTACTCTCCCCTCTCTCTAAACACAACCACAAGTTGACCTATTACAAATAGAATCATCTAGAAACCCAAATAAATATAAAATGTCTTAGTCAACTTACAACAATCACTAAATGCATATAGGATAAATAACCAAGACTGCAATTAGGTCCTCACACCTCCCATGAACATTCCATGTCATGATCATGTGCAATACAAATTAAATGCACCAAGTTGGCTGATCAAATCTCCCAAGAACACCATTCGGGAGCTAAACCATCAAGCGTCAAAAACCACCACCAAGAAAGCCAAGCATCATTGAGCATACTAAGAAAGCACGTTCACTGATATCCCAAAAGAACCACCAAGTACTAGTTCCACCAAGAAAAGTATTAATAAAGCACTACAAGCACCATTGAGAATCTTTAGTCATCGAGCTCCATGGGAAAAATTACACCCAAAAACTACCCTAATAGTAACTAAACATCACCTTTTCAACCGAGCCCACCAACTCCAAGGTCAAAATCACCCCAATGTACAAGATTTCCAAATACCCCAGGATGCTCCTATATCAAAGAATCCAAGTGAAAAAAGATGTCAATAGCTAGAAGCACATCTTTTAGGATTAAACACATAAGCCCCGAACTGGTTCTTCACATACATATCCTCCAATTTCTCAACTTGTACACCTTTTCATTTGTTCCACTTCTACAAGTTGTTTCCTACAACATAAAACTTAGTGCTCTATCTCTTCACATCCTTCCTTAATGTTTCACAAATCTATTTTCCTCGATGATATCCAACCTCTTGATAATCCTTCAACTCAACTCACCTACAAAAATTAGGTTCCTCCAACTGAGTTTTGCATTCTACGAAGGAATCAGTGAAAAATTCTTCCCACCCTTCTCAATTGTGAATACATTCTTGACACAATCATGCACCACCCTACAATCATATTGCCAGGGTCTACCAAGAAACATGTGGCAACTACTCATGTTCACAATATCACACAACACTTGATCCTTATACTACCCAATCTGAAAATCAACAAGACACTATTCCCTCACTTCCATAGCATGTTCATCTTGCAACCAACCAATCCTATAAGGAAAATGATGTCTCGCTCTCTTCAAACCAATTTTCTGAACCATCTCCTTGGCAACTAGGTTATTAGTACTACCACCATCCATAATCATATTCGAAAAACTACCACCAAACTTGCAATGAGTCTTAAACAAATTCCTCACCTAAAAGGTTCTAGTACCTTCTTACCAAACACACTCATAGAACCAATAAGTTATCGTCCTCCCACTCGTGCTCATTCATCGAGTGAATGGCATAATTCACCATCAGTTCTTAAATCACTAGCCTTCTAGGAACAATCAAAATATTTATGTCCTTCCATACCAAAATAAAAACACATGTGCTTAAATACACTACTACTTGTTCTTCTCTTTTGCTCAACAGGTTTCAGTTCATCGTCAATAATCTATTTATCTTTTGCTAAGCGATCCTTCTTCTCCTTCTCTCAAGAACTACCTTTATGTCTTCTCTTTTTCCTTTAGAGCATACTAGTAAGTATCCTCAATTTAATCAATCTTTAGCATACCAATCTCATCCTAGATATTGAATCTCAAACCATTAATGTATCTAGCCACCTTTTCCTTATAAATTTTTCTATGCCCAAACTGAATTATTTACTTATAGAACTCGTTGGTATAATCCTTTATAAACATATTCTTTGATTTTAGATGTTACAATCTTTTAAACAACTCAAATTCATAATCAACGGGAATGAACTTAGCCTTCAATTTTGTCACCATCAATCTCCACTTAGTGATCTTCATTTCACCTTCATCTTCTCTATCACTACAATTATTTCTACCATAAAGCAACATGTCCTTTCAACTTAGTCTTTGCCAACCTCACTCTAAGTGGATCACGATTCACCAATGTCCTCTACCTCAAAGTAGTCTTCAAACTCACCAATCCAATCAATCAGGCCTTTAAGATTCAAAGTATCTAAGAAATTAGAAACATCCATCTTATGCTTAAACTTCAATCGAGCTTCAAATCTATCTAACCAACTAGTTTTGTCTTCCATAAATCTATCCACATGATTGGTTCTATCCTCTCCACTAGATCCAACAACCTCAATATCTTCAACAACTTTCTCATAACCTTCTTCAGTACCCACACTCCTTTGTACACAAGATATAGCTCTCATGATCTCAACAACCCTATCATTCTTCATCAACTCCATCTCAGATCTAAAATCTGATCTAACCTTCTCTAAAATTTTAGTCTCCACAACATCATAAAGATCTTCAATTTCCCTATGGTCCAATCTTCTTGGAGGAATCCTTCAAGATCTTTGTAAGCACTTTGCAATAGATCCAACTTGAGCACCTTGTGACAAACCTGAGTTTATTTCAAGTTAGATCACAACTTGCCGCCTTGCACAACAACAAGAAAGGTCCCACAAGTCCAAGAACATAGATTTGCAAACCAAATTGCACAAAATTTTTGCAATCATGCTCCAACAATCACATACTTGCCTTCATCATCTAGGTTTTTACACAAATACTCAACATGAAATGCCTAACTAGACTCTCCCTTTTTTTGAATGAGCATTGGGTGGATCAGTGTTGTCCTTAGAAGAATCACTAGTATCATCCATAGTGCTGACACGTGGCACAAAGTCATCAGGCTCAGCAAAGAATTTAGCAAGATCATGAGGAATAGAATAAGGGTAAGGATGCTCATCATCCAAATTATCATCTTGAGTATCTAACTCAACTTGTGACTTGTTTCTGGATGAACCCTTAGGCTCTGGAATGAATTTTTTAGCCCCCAAATGGAAGGGAACCTTATTAAATCCTAGACCAAACATATCTCTATTTCTTCAAGCTATTGCTTTGATAGGATCAACTAGACCATTGTTATTGCACCCAATAGGACTATTTCCCTTATAGCCAAAGCGCTTCATGAGTCTAAGACTAGGACCATACTTCTCAAGAGTGATCTCAAAAACTTGTTATGTTAAGTCTATTGGAGTCTCTTCTTTGTAAAGCCATACAGCAATGGCTCTATTTTTACTTTCATCCTTTAAGGGAACTATAGCCTTGACAAAAGTACCATTATACTTGGTTTGAGATATCAACACAAATGGCTTCTTTGCCTCAGATGGTCTCCCATAATGATGAGGAGACTCAGGAAGAGATGTTAATGACATCACTGGTTTGATATGGTACTCACCCATGCCAGTTTCTTTTAGCTTGAATGATTGCTCAATTTGTTTCAGCTTGTTATCATGATAATCAATAGATTCCCTGTTAATGGGGATGAAATTCTCAACAGCTTTGAGCATACTTTAGGTATAGCTAGTAGTGGTAGGAATAGTGACTTCGGAGCCATGAAATAGGAATTTGACGCATTGGTGGTATGTGGATGACATAGCATGCATCTCATGTATCTATGGTCATCCTAGCAGAATGTTATAAGCCAAGGGAATGTCGAGGACCTGACAAGTGACATCCCTTTCTACAGGATTGACACAAAGGGGCAAGACAACAAGACCTAGAGACTTTCGTTCAACTTCATCATACACTTTGATAGTGATCTTGCAACGATGATCAATAGAGTCCTCAAAGTAATTTAATTGTCTAAGCAAAGCAGTAGAGACAATGTTTAGCCCAGTGCCATTATTGATGAGTACCCAACAAACACGTGTCTGATGTATCATGACCTCGATGTGTAGAGGTTGATTGTGTGAATGACTTAATGAGTTATCATCCTCCTCAGAGAAGGACATAAAGTAAGGTGAGGTCAGATGAGCTACCATAGATTGAAATTGCTCAAGATCAAGATCTTAAGGAACATTTGCCTCAGTGAGGGCTTTGTCTAGAATCTACCTATGAGCAGGCGAGATTTTAAGCAACTCAAAGATTGTGATTCGAGCATTAGTTCATTTTAATTGATCAAGAACACTGTAGCTAGTTACTGATAAATTTGTCGTAAGTTTTACATCTTTTCCAGATGAACCAGCAAGGGTTTTGTCTTTATGTTGTTTAAGATCGAGAGTAGAAGGTACAGGGCCTTTGAGTACCAACTTGACATGAGAGCGTGTAACAGCTTTGGTACAATGTTGTGAAGATGTATTGTCGGTTGTGTGGGAAGTAGGGCCCCTCAAGACAAATGGTGTCTTGGGTTTATTGTTATCTTGCTTGTCCTTGATGGTTATAACATCACAATACTCAAAATCCATAGGTTCAACCATATGGAGTATCTCATCATCATTGTTAGAATATGTATAGTTGACCTTGTTATTAGGATTTGGTTTTGAACTCTCTCCTTTTTCATAAGCTGGGAAGGGCTCTTTGAAAGCCTTGTGATCTGAGTTCTTGTTATGTTTTTCTACCATAATGTCACCATCGTCGATCATGTCCTGGACATTATGATGTAGGTTTATGCAATTGCTAGTTTTGTGCCCTTTATTTTGGTGGTACTCACAGAATGCGATTTCATTCCACCATGATGGGTGTGGTTGTGGATCATAGGGGTGCGAGTTGTCCAATGGTGAAATAAGCTTGTTTTGTAACAAGGTTTTGTAAACCACATCCAAAGGTTCACCCAAAGGTGTATACTCTCATTTAGGGCATGTAGCCCATGAGTTTCTTGGTTTGTTCCTGGATGTATTGTTTTCAGGAGGAGGTTTCTCAACATTCTTGGCCACGTTGAGACCCTTTGTCAGATTAAAGATTTCCTTAGTAGGTTTAGGAGTGACATTGTCAACAACCCCATCATGTACAATTTTTTGGTTCTTGTTGACATACTTGTGTTTATCCTTGTTAGAGGTGGATCCTTATTTTGTGTCCTTCTGAAGGGTAAGTTCACCCTTCTTAACTATGAATTCCTCTATGCGAATAGGCTGTGTGACCATATCTTCAAAGGTACGTGGATCTTGAAGTTGGACCCTATACCCAAAATTGAGCAAGAGATTATCAGTGAAGATATCAAGCTTTTCTACTTCAGGAATCTTGCATGAATATTTAGTGTAAAGTTGTCTCCACCTCTGAACGAATGTGAGGAAAGGTTCTCCAACCTTCTACTTAAGGTTACATAAATCTCAAATATTGATAAGGTGTTGAATGTTATGAGAATATTGTTGGACGAACAAGTTGGCAATTTCATCAAACATCTTGATACTAGGAGGTAAGTGTGAAAACCACTCCATAGCCTGACCACCTAGACTTCTAGGGAATAAACGCATGAGATATGTTTGTTTATGCATAAATTCCATAGACAAGGCACCAAATTCTCACAAGTTATCTTACGGATCGATGGTTCTAAAATATTTATCATACTTAGGTAGCTTTACTCCTCTTGGAAAAGGAGTCATGTCTAGGCTCTTGTCAAATGGTAATGGACAAAGAGTGTCTAAGGTGTATGTTTTCATGGGTTTATCTTTCTCATGCATCATCTGAGTCAGTTGGTCTTGCATGATTTTTAGTTGTTTTTGGAGTTTGGAAGTCTCAGTTTCCTCTTTAGGCATGATGATGGTTTCCACATTGAAGTGATGGGGTAGCTTAGCTCCCTCTTGGGCAAGTTTGAGAAAGTACTTTTCTTTCTCTTTGTTGAGTAGGATTTCCATGACCTTCTAAAAGTTTTTGTCTTTACAACACTTTGCTATGTGTTCAGGAAGTATTTCCAACTCTTCCTATTCCTTGTCAGTGTCATGGTCTTTTTCTTTATCATTCCTAGGTTGATCTTGATGTCTATTGTGATTACCATGTTCAGATTCATAATTAGCCATTGCATAAACGTGTTTAGTGTCAGTATGTTGTGATTGGAAAGGCCCTTTAAAAAGGAATTCAAACATTTTGTTCAGAGAGGTGAGACCTTTACTAGTCTCAAGATCCTCTTGATACAAGGGGTTCCTAGTTTGTTGTAAGTTTATGAAGAATATTCGCTAGACTCAAGGTGATCTGATGGGTGAGGGAGATCGTGAAGATGCCTCACTGGATGAACTAGATACAGACCGTGTATAAAATGAAAGGTGACCTCTATTGCGATTATGAGCTCTAGCTTGACCTCGCCTAATTATAAGGGGGTAAAACACATTCCCACTTTTTGTTGCAACAATCATAGACAAGGACAAGAAGCAAAAACCAAGACAAGGATCACACTAAAATGTAGTCTCAAAAAGCAATGGAAGAGTGTTGTGTACTAAGGTATGAGTAGTCTAAGTGAAGGCTAGAATAGCCAAAGATTATGACTATTGTGACACAGAGTATAATGAACACTAGAGGATGAGGGTGAAACAACAAAGAGACAAGACTAGTTAAAGTATAGACCGTGGGTCATCAATCAAGCAAAGTGCCACTGTTTGGGACTGTTTATAGACAAAGAAGAGGTAACTCAATGTAGGAAATAGACTAGACACAGAGTGTAAATTGCTCAAACAAGTTGATTTGACAGCTCTGGCTCAAGATCTCGCGTAAAGATCCTCTGGGACGCACACGAGAAAGTACATAGGTGGGTGAAAAATCTTAGAATAGAAACTATAACTTGCACAAGGATGTACTATAGGTCGTACGAAGAAGTGACAAGTTTTGGCAGACAAAATAGAAAGCTATTAGCCAGATCTCACGCAGAGATATGCAAGTTCTTATGCGAAGATCTGGACAAACCTGTGTGAAGAAGTAGCAGAACAAATGGAGCTCGTGCGAAATCTTGCAAAACTGTGTGCAAAATTTGAGACCAAACAGACAACACAATTGGATTTCGAAGAGATTTTGACAATTTCAGACTGTTTCAGACATATTGTTGGTTTGTTTGATAGATAACAGATAGATTGCAGGGTTGATTTTCAAATTGTGAAATAACTTTGAGTTTCAAGTAGACAAAGTGTTTTCAACAAGACACGGGAAGCTAGCAATAGTCGAATACAATCCAACTAAGGGCAAAGCAACTCAGAGGGACAGGGGAGTCTTGACCCTTTTAGTTTGTTTAGATGGGTTTGGACATGTTTAAGAATTGATAACAAACACGCTTTATCCCTAAAAACAAAAAATGGTAGAGAAGGCAAAACCTATGTCCCACAACTTATACGCACGTGTGCAACTCACACAGCCATGTCACCACCTAGAGGGTGCCCATGTTTTTGGTGTATTCAAAGGGCTCAATAATATATACACTGAATGAACACCCTTATGGTAGGGGTTAAGCACATATACCACCTTCCAATGTCCAATAGCATGCCTATGGTGAGTTCTATAGGAGAGATTCTTCCCCCTCCTTGCACAAAGATTATGCCTCCTTTCGCAGGTGAACCAAGTAGCTTCTAACTAAAAGTTTTTACTTGGCTTCCATTCACATCAATCCTCGATGGCCCTGCAAGTGGAGTTGAGACCAACAACCCACACTAGCATCTGAGAGTGCACACACTTTCTTAGAAATACTGGGGCTAGCGCCAGCCAGTGCAATAGATAGAGCCTCCTCTTGATATGCTATATCAAGAATCAAGAGGAAGAAATTAATATGGAAAGTTTGTCCATGTTTGGGAAAGTTTGTATAAAGGAGTCTTTGTCAAACATCCTGCAGACAACTGTTAGGCTACAAAAAAATAGAAAATTTGAAATAATGATGCTTGCAGAGAGAATACGTCAGTAAAAAATGATAAACAACATATTGAAAGATTGAATTTTAACTACATTTTTTCAAGATTTCATGCAAAATCTTGCACTGGACCATGTAAAATCTTAGAAACAATATATGATCAAATGAGAATGGATTAATTAGAAACAATAATAGATGTAGTTATCTCAACTAGAGATGATGTAGCTACAACTAGAGGTAAAAGATCTTTTGGGAATGGAGGAACATGTGGATCTCCATACATCTCCCAAAGATAGATCCAAATATCATAAAAATTAGCTGACTTCATATCATCAAGTGAATCCATAACCTCCATATCCATATGTAGAAAGAGTGCATGACAAATGATTGTATGAAAGTCCTTTCACATATGGCAATGCATTATTCTCACTAAGATAAGTGAGAACTAATTCACTCCATTGCTTATAGTTTTGTGTCGTCAAGGTGATTAAATCTTCCTCATCCATGATGTACTAATCAATGTAACCCCCCTAAATAGAATTTTGACACTTTATACTAAGTGCGTGTACAATTGCCACTTGTCAAAATGAACCAGAGTGGACTTCTAATTTTGATATTTACAACTAAAAATATGAAACTATATATGACTCAACAAGATAAGACACAAGACCTCTCAAAGATCTAATTAATTACAAGTGCCAAAATAGGCCAAAAATGACCAAATGTTGAAAGTACTATGTCCACTCAAAAATACTCCAAATTGATATCAGATCTGGAAAGTAGAAAAAAAATTATGCACTTTAAAAAAAAAAATAGCACTTGAATATGTGTCCATATGAGCCTGAACGAAGCCTCTGAAATTGTAAAAATCAAGATTGGAAATTTTTAGAAACATCCAGGAATAGAGATAACAAACAACCTGCACCAATGTGTGGGTCATGAAATTCTACCCCAAAACAAAAAAAAATTGCTCAAAAAGAGGAGTCTATATAAGGGAGATATCATTGTTTGAAAATCACATATGTAATTATTTTTCCTGAATCGTCACCATCACACCTCCAAAAATCAAATGACTCTAGATTTCACCTTAGATGTCCAAATCTAATGAAAAAAAAGTCGATTTGGGAGTTTTTTGACCTTCTGAATGTGATACCAAAATTTGATTTGCACCAACAAGCTCCAATCTTGACTTGCAAAAAAATTTCTCCAATGGCTATGCAATGAAACTCCTATGGCTCTGATACCATGTAAGAATTTGCCTAAGGAAAGAATGAAATGCCAAGATCTAGAAGCTCAAGAGATAGCACAAGAGAGACAAGATATGATCAAATGAGAATGGATTAATTAGATAATTGGATGAATACATAATAGAAGTGCCTTGTATATAAGGCAACTAATATGTCTAAGAGTCATAAAAGAGATAAGCATAAAAACTAAGCACATGTCCACCAAGAGTGGATTATCCTCCATTGTGCATGAATGTACATACAACAATGAGAGGATAAGAATGCAAAGTTGTATCTCATAAGGAGATGTATTAGACACCATGTACTCAATTGGAGTGCAAAATTATGTGTTGTCTACATGACAACTCATATGAATATGCAAACTCCTAGGTGTCTACATGACAACTAATATGAAAATGCATTACCTAAGTAAACTGAAGTAAAGTGTACATAGTAAATACTTATTTACACTAATAAAATTATTGATAAGCAGCAAAGAGTGTGGAATATAAAGTTGAGTAGAGTAGTGTGAAAGTGGAGGAAACTTCATTGTCAAGGTTTTTCTAAGTGATCTGAGGTTAGGTATTTGGATTAGAGGTTTGTGACCTAGTCTACAAGGTTTGACAGTGAGTGGTCTGGCTGACAGGATAGAGGAAAGGAGAAGATAACAATAAATTACTTGCTTGAGTAGTGAGCTCTTCTTGTAGTTGAAATTGCATGTTTAGGCAGTGGACTCTTCTTGCAAACAGGGTTGGCACAACTCCTAACAAGGTTGGAATCTCCTAATAGGGATTCAAAGTCTCCTAACTGGGACTCTATGTATTAAATGTTGTAATAGACTCCTAACAGAGTCCATCCTCTAAAAAGGAATATTTATATTAGTACATCATCTTGTGGGCATCATTCCCACCGAGGTTTTCCCTCTGATCAAGGGTTTCCGTAGTCAACATATATGGTGTAATTGTCTATGAGCATTTTATTATGGTTGTTGTTTACTTTGGTTGAATGGTTAAGTCTGTTTAAAGAAGATAAATATTTTAATTGTTGGATAATTGATTCACACACCCCCCCCCGCCCCAGTTATCTTGGTGGACTATTATTTCTAACAATTGGTATCAAAGTGTCAAGTCCTTGAAGATAAAGTTTAACAACTTTGGGAGATCTATATACGTAAAAATGTGGCCTTGGATCTTTCACCTAAACTTCAACATGGTCATTGTATGTGGATCCATCCTGGAATGAACATGGGATAGTTCATCCAGGAGGTCCAACGATGCGACCTGTTGCCTTCTACCTAGAAGGATTTTGCCTATGTGCCCTCAGACCAAGATGTAGGCAATCAGACCTTTCTAGAATGAAGGATTTATGAAAAGTGTGATTATACAAGTAATCTATATGATGTGAAATTTATTCTATTAAATAATAAAAGAAACTAAACTAGATGTATGGATTATTAAGCTAGATGACATTAAAATACTAAGCAAAAGCACATATGAGAGCCATAAGAATGAGTATTCAGTTCGACAACAATTCAATATCATCAAATTCCAACCTCTATAATGAGGGATTGAGAGTCCCTTAAATATAATCCAGGAATTGATCAATGGTCAAGATCAATTTGGATGGACGGTTAAGATTAGAGAGAAGATTCGGTAAAAATGGAAACTTCCTTGTGCAAGTGAAGTTGACTAGTTCAAATCTGAGTGTGATGAGAAGTTAACTGAGTTTTTTTATGGGTGTGAGAACAAGTTAACTAAATTGTTTCCAATTCAATAGGTAGTTCACTCAGAGTTTCCATTTTAGAGCTGAAGAGAAGATTTTGAAGATATTATTTAATTTAATAAAGTAAGATATGACCTCATAAATATCTTTTTCATTTAATTGAATAATCTCATTCAATTAATTAAAGTGAGCATAAATATTAAATTAAATACTTTTAATTCCTTAGTACATTAGCCTTTAGATATAATTTAATTTAATTAAAGTATAAACACTTCAAATTAAATTAAATCTTAATCAATAGGTTTAATATGACTAATTCGAGTCAATACTTAGGAATTAAACATATAGCCGTGATTAATGCGGATTTAGGGTTTTCTTCATTTGACAATTAAGTCAAGTAGAAAAAATTAGAATAAGAATTGCCTAGTAGAATAGGACTTTAGAATTGATTAGAATAGACCAAAATTAGTGATCATGGCAATGAGCCAATTTTGGGGTATTAAATTTTGCCCCTCTTTGAATGAATGTGCAAGCATCACATTCAATTCAAAGAAAATCAGAAAGCATGATGCAAAGATTAAGAAATGAGATTGGTTCCGAAATTGATGACATAGAGACCAATTGATAAGCTTTTAAAGATTATCTCCAGAACAGAGCTTAATATTAAGGAATCCAAGTAGGACACCTAGATACTTGAATTGATAAGAATTTTAAATGTTTTCTCTAGAATGAAGCTTAACCTTTAAGGATCCAGATAGACCACCCAAATACCTAGATTGATAAGCTTTTAAAGATTATCTCCAGAACATAGTTTAATCTTAAGGGATCCAAATAGAACACCTAGATACCTAGATTGATAAGCTTTTAAAGATTATCTCCAAAACAGAGCTTAATCTTAAGGGATCTAGATAGAACACCTAGATACCTAGATTGATAAGCTTTTAAAGATCATCTCCAAAATAGAGCTTAATCTTAAGGAATCTAGATAGAACACCTAGATACCTAAGCATAAAAGATAACAAAATCCAATCATGAGTCATAGAATCATCCTCAGAATGAGGCTTGATCCTTAGGAGTCGAGGTTTAGACTGTCCTGATACCTATCCATCAAACTCTGATAAAGACTATTATAAGAAGTGGTCAGCTAATGAAAAGATGATATCAAATAGAGGGGAACAAAATGCCCCTAGTGATGAGGACATCAAATGGGAAGAAGATGCCTTGAGCAATGAAGATGCAAATTGAGTCAAATTCAAATTCAATGATGTAATCATTCTGCCCCCTCAGGAGCAAAATTGAAAGATGACACACCAGAAATATGATGTAGAGTAGTATAGAGAGAGATATAGAAGAACATGAAGAGTCAGTAGGATATAGAAGAGATTAGAATGATCAAAAGAAAATTTGGAGTCAATTCAACATGATTTTGAGGTCCAGAAGACCAAGTTTGACCAATAGTTGATTAGGTTTGACCATAGTTGACTTTTTCCAAATTAGTGATGAAATTTGAAGAAATTTGAAGTGGAAAAGATTCAAAGATTCACCAAGTATTAGCAAAAATTTGGACTACAGAAGCGTTCAATCACATCGGTCCCAAAAATTTAAAATACATTTTTGAGCCACTTAATGTGTCAGATTTTGAATTCAATCTCGAAAATGGATTTAGAATGGTTAGATTAGCTAGGGGGTGATTTTTGCACAAATTAGAGCACTTTGAAAAATTAGGTCAAAACCTATATAAGGGCCCAAAGGGTCATTTTCAAATCATTTGTGCATTTTGTCTTTAGTGGAGAAGAGAGCTCTGAGAGGAAGATGGTAGTCCTAGTGCGTAAACATCATTTCGAGTGCTCTTGATGACACAACTAACCAACGAACTATGGACCTCTGGTGAGTAGTCGACAAACTTGCTTCACATTTAATTTTTCATGCATTTCGAGACATTTTTACACATTTTTAGCATGTTTTAAAAGTGGTTCTATCGGTTCTCATGCGAGGGTGTCTTTCCTCGCACGAACCCAATCCTTCTTTGCACGAAGATCCACCAGCTCGATGTTTCTTCATGTGCATTGGTGGGGAATCTCACACGGGAGATACCCACCTCTCACGTGAAATGCGTGGGATTTTGGGCGCATTTCGCTAGCAGTCTCATCATTTCTCGCACGAGGACTTGTTTTCTCGCATGGAGTAAGATTTCACGCGAGAACATGTATTTACGCACGAAATTTTGGCATAGGAAATGAATTAAAAAATTGTATTTTTGATAATTTGTCCAAAATTTCCATTTAATTTACCGTCTTTTTGACTTATTGAGCGGATACTGACCGTTTGCATGTTGTTCTTATTCGTGTGTGCAAGTGGTCTTTGATGACATCGCATTCAATCACACTATCCACCTTACAAAGCTTTGTTGTGGAGCTTAGATGATGTCGATATTGCACAAATTGATAGATTAGGATTAACATCTCTATGCCAAATCCCAGCAATGCTGGTGAATCACGGCTTGTTGATAGCATTGGTGGAGCGTTTCCATTCAAAAATGAACACCTTTCATCTTCCACAGGGGGAGATGACTATTACGTCAGAGGACATCTATCGGATACTGTGGATACCCTTCCATGGACCGTGAGTGGTGTACAACATAGTGCCTAGAGTAGGCACAGAGGCATTGAGGGCCATATTTCAAAGAGATTTGGTAATAGGGAAAACCATCACATGGGATGAGCTCATCCATACATATGGTACTACTCATAGGTTGGCCTCTATTTTGGTCATTTTCATTAGTTGCTTCCTAGTACCTGACAGAGGACAACATGGACTAGAGTGTGGGTAGGGTGTTATGCTATAGAGGATGCTTGAATCTCCTGAGTGGTTTGGGTGGGGCCAATGCATGCTTGCCCATATGTTTTACGAGATGCATGAGATTTTGTACCACGAGCGGAAGAGCATGGTCGTAGGGGTATATGTTCTATAGATCTGGGCATGGGAGCACCTGCCAGTGACATGATCCATTTTTGAGGATGCCCCAAAGCCTATGGAGCCATTTATATGTAGATACAAGAGGCAACTTACCCAAGTAGGTCTAGGTAAGAAATAGCACTGGAGGACATGTCTCGATGACCTGGTCTCTGTCATATGGCAGCCTTAGAGAGAGACTAAGGATTGGGATGATGCTCCTTGAGAGCTAAGCTAGATGTTCTCTTCATGGCCACTACTAGGCCGAGCCACCCATATCATAGAGAGGTTTTCCATTACGTGGGTGTGGCGATAGTATGGGCTAAAGAAGACTTGGAAACTTGTACTGAGGAAGAAAGAGATCTTTTCATGTGTGACAAAAGAGCTAGAGATGCACTATTGACTGCACTTCTTGAAATTGAGTACAATTAGGTAAAATCACTTGCTACTTCACATTTGATTTGGAAAGCTTTGGAAAATAGTTTTGAAGGTGATGCACATTCTAAGAATTTGAGGCTACAAAGTTGGATTTGTTCTTATCAAGATGCTAAAATGATGGAAGATGAATCTGTAAGAACATATATAGGTAGGATATCAAAAATTATTGTAGGTATTAAAGCTCAAGGAGGAACCAAAGAAGATGATGAGGTTATATGGAAGATATTGAAGACTCTAACACCACTATTTAAGTTAGTAGTTCAGATGATACATTTTTTGATATCTTGTACCAAAGATTGCACAAAGGAGACATTGCTTGGAAGACTTGAAGCAATTGAGAATGAACTTAGATAGTCCATAGAATTGACCAAAATAGAGACAGCTTTCAGTGCCTTGAATATTTGACCTAACTTACCAAGGAGCACAAGTGCTAGAGGAGATTTTGCTACCAGCAACAGATCTGAGGAAGACAGAAAGATTGAAGGAGTAGCCTTTCTGGTAAGAAGAGAAAAAGGAGGTAAGAAAATCTTTAACTGTTGGACTTGTGATGAATATGTTCATTATGCATCTAAGTCTCCTAAAAGGGAGAAAAAGTATAAGGGAAATCATGAGCCTAGAAAAGATAGAGAGTGTTTGTATGCAAATGAAAATAATAATTCTAATGAACAAGCATTAAGTGCTAGTGATGGTGAAATTGGATTTATGGCAAATAAAGAAGAAAGTCTAGAGAAGGTAGCTTTGGTATCACAAGTTGAGAAGAAACATGATCGGATAATTGATAGTTGTTGTTCACATCATATAACTGGTGACATGAACAAATTTGTTGACTTCAAATGTCAAGATGGAGGAATTGTTAGAGTTGGAAACAATGCATCATGCCAAGTTAAAGACATTGGATCTATAACTCTTGATGGTAAAACTAACACTAAGGATGTATACTTTGTTGATGGTTTAAAGCATAATCTTTTGAGTTTTAGACAATTAGTAGACAAAGGTTATCAGTTGCAGTTCATAGAAAAGGCATGCATGATCAAAGACAAAGATGGAAAGGTAATTGGAACAAAAACCAAATCTAGAGGTAATGTATTTCAATTGAATCCTACTGAAATTACATGTTTGGTTGCAAAGGTACATGTCAGTTGGTTATGGCATAAGATATTTTGTCATATAAACTTTGACAGTATTGTGAGGACTAGTAGAATGGTTGCAGTTAGAGATTTTCCAAAGATTGTAAAGCCTACTAACACTATGTACAAGGAGTGTATTTTGGTGAAGCATAAAAGAACCTCTTCTCCCAGCAAGAAGTTTACTACTATAGCGAAGTTGGAGATTGTACACATAGATCTCAATAGTCCTACAAAGACTAAAGGATTCTATGGTGAAAGGTAATTTATGATTCTAGTTGATGATTTTTCTAGAATGATGTGGGTTGCATTTCTTAAAGAGAAATCTGAGAAATTTGACAAGTTTAAGATATTCAAGAATAGAGTTGAGAATGAATCTGGTATGAAGATTAAATGTTTAAGATCAGATAGAGGAGGAAAATTTACTTCAAATGAGTTTAACATGTTTTGTGAAGAGAATGGAATTAAAAGACAACTATCAACTCTGAGAACCCCTAAACAAAATGGTGTTGTAGAGAGAAGGAACAAGTCAATTACAGAAGCTGCAAGAGCTATGTTAGCAGAGAATGATGTATCCAAGATATTTTGGAGAGAAGCTATGAATACAACAATCTATACTATGAATAGAGTACAAGTCAGGAAGGACACAAACAAGACACCTTATGAACTGTGGTTTGGTCACTCACCTATAGTTAAGTATTTTAGAATATTTGGAAGTAAGTGTTACATAAAGAGAGATAATGACATTGGTAAGTTTGATGCTAGAAGTGATGAAGGTATATTTCTTAGTTATTCATTGAAAAACAAGGCTTATAGATGTTATAATTAGAGAACTAAGACTATTATGGACAGTGTGAATGTGAGAACTAATGAGAAATTCATAATACAAGAAAGAATAGTTGATTACAATTCAAATGATGATGTTGTTACTTATAAGCCAAGGAATGATGAGGTATTTCTTGAGACTAACAATGATTTGCAAAATGAAGGAGATCCAAGGTAGGAGCAAATCTTAGAACCTTCAGTAGAGCCAGGATTTGAGATAGCAACTCCTACTTTAGGAAAGAACATGATAAAGAATCACCCATCTGAACACATCATCGAAAGCAAAGACAAAGATGTGATGACGAGAAGCAGAGTAAATAAAGAACTATGCTTGATATCTCAAGTTAAGCCTAAGAGTGCAAATGAAGCATGTAAAGATGACTATTGGAAGCAAGCTATGAAATAGGAATTGGATCAAATAGAAAAGAACCAAACATGAGAATTGATCACCAAACCAACAAACAAGAATGTGATAGGAACTAAATGGGTATTCAGGAACAAGATGAATGAGCAAGAAGTTGTAAGAAACAAAGTAAGATTGGTATGTAAAGGACACTCGTAGCAAGAAGGAATAGATTATGAGGAGACTTATGCTGCAGTGGCTAGAATAGAAGCAGTAAGATTATTCTTAGCCTATGCAGCACAAAAGAAATTCAAAGTATATCAGATGGATGTCAAGTCAACATTTTTGAATGGAGAACTTGAAGGAGAGGTATACATTGAGCATCCTGAAGGATGTCCTTTGATAGAAGACAAGGACATAGTATGCAGACTAAGGAAAGCATTGTATGGATTGAAGCAAGCACCTAGAACTTGGTATGCAAGGTTGGACAAACATTTGACAAAACTTAGATATAGAAAAGGTATGGTAGATAGTAATCTGCAATGGAAAGAAACTGATGATGGTTTGATGATTTTGGTAATATTTTTTGAGGACATTATATTTGGAGGAAATGATGAAGAAAGTGAGAAGTTTGTAGAAGAGATGAAGAAAGAATTTGAAATGAGTATTGATAGGAGAGATGAAATATTTCCTAAGATTGCAGATTGTACAAAATAAAGAAGTTATTTTTATTTCTCAAACTAAGTACTTGAAGGATTTACTGAAAAGGTTTGGTTTGGAAACATGGAAACCCATTGGAACACCTATGGTAATTGGACATAAGTTATCTACAAAGGATGAGACACCTACTGTTGAGAAAAAGAAGTACAGATCTATGATTAGAGGATTGCAATATCTAACTCGCACAAGGTTGGATATAGCAAATGCAATTGGAATTATTGTAAGATTCCAGGCTGATCCCAGAGAAGCACATTATGCAGGAGTAAAAAGGATATTTAGATATCTAAAGGGAACATCTAAGTTTGGATTATGGTATGAAAAATCTAATGATTTTACTCTAAGTGCTTATACTGATGTAGATTGGGTAGGTAGTATGGATGACAGAAAAAGCACTAGTGGAGGAGATTTCTTTCTTCGAGGAAGATTGGTTTCTTGGTTAAGCAAGAAGTCAGATTGTACATCTCAAAGTACAACAGAAGCAGAGTATGTTGCAGCAACAAATAATTGCAACCAAGTCATTTGGATGAAGCATATGCTGAAGGATATAAAGATAGAAATCAGTGAACCTGTTGTTATACATTGTGAAAACACAAGCACGATAAATATGTCTAAGAATCTAGTGTTTCATTCAAGGATTAAGCACATTTATATTAGTATCATATGTTGAGAGAAAAAGTTGCAGAAAAGGAAATCAGATTGGAGTATGTGAGCACTAAAGAGAAAATTGCAGATATATTCACTAAGCCTCTTCCCAAAGAAACTTTTGAGTATTTTTGAGGTATGCTTGGGGTTATGCCCCTTCTTACATTGGAGTAGAAGATGCAAGAGTGCATCAATCTAGTGTAACATAGCACCATTGTTGTATGGATTGAATGCTGATGCTTCCTAAATGGGGGAGTATCTATGATGGATAGAGTCATCTGGGATTCTTGTTGGTGTTGTTTTAAATAGTGTCTTTTGACACTCGAGCTAGTAAGTATCAGTTGTTGCAAAGTTTGATGTAGTAGAACTGGTTACCTTTAACATTAATGTCAGTAGAGGAGAAGTTTGGCATGAAAAACATTATGCTGAGGAAGATGTTTGGCATAAGCATAGTATGAAGAATGACAGTTTGGTATAGAGAAAATTGAGGTATATCAATGGAGGAGAATTATTGATGAAGAGGATTTGAATACTAAAAATCTTTTGTAGGTATTCTTGGAATTAGATGTTTTTCATCTATGTTTCCATCAATGCCAAAGGGGGGGATTGTTGGAATATTGATTGGAAGTATGAATGCTAATGATATTCCCATGGGGGAGTACTACTATGATGATATGTTACATTTGTGACTAAGTTTGTCATTGATGTCAACATAGCAAGTTTTTTGTGGTATCTGATAGAAGAACAACATAAAGATCAAGTTGGTATGGAAGGCTAGTTGAGTATTATAACCATCCAAGGTTATGGGAGATATTGCCGAGTATCTGGTATATGTAGTTAACATCGAAAGAAGAATGGATAAGTCTAGAATAAGTTATGTAAGTTTTGGTGATGTCTATTTTGAGATAGAGTTTACAGAGGCATGTTCTGGTAAACTTGTTATATCTCTTAGAAGAGTTGATATCTCAAGGATCAAGGTTGAGGACATGAAGAAGACATGTTGACGATGACATGGCTAAGCTCACTCGTCATAATATTTCATGTACAAAAATTTATTCAAGTTGCAAGGCAGAAGATTAATGTTATCGCTAAGTGATTGAGAAGGTCTAACAACTGAGTCAGGAATTGTTTTATGGACTCAGTATAAAGGAAGGATATTTTCCTTTATCATGGAATATGAGATTGTGGATTTTAATTATTGATAAGTGGCAGAGAGTGTGGAATGCAAAGTTGAACAAAGTAATGCAGAAGTGAAGGAAAATTCATTGCCGAGATTTTGCTAAGTGATCTGAGGTTTGGTATTTGGATCTGAGTTTTGTGACCTGGTCTACAAGGTCTGACAGTGAGAAACCTAGTTGATATGATAGAGGAAAGGACAGAGGAAAGGAGAAGATAACAATAAATTACTTGTTTGAGAAGTGAGCTCTTCTTGTAGTTGAAATTGCATGTTTGGGCAGTGGGCTCTTCTTGCATACATTGTATCACAACTCTTGACAAGGTTGGAATCTCCTAACAAGGATTCAAAGTATCCTAACAAGGACTCTATGTACTAAATGTTGTAATAGACTCCTAACAAAGCTTGTCCTCTAATAAGGAATATTTATATTAGTACATCATCTTGTGGCATCACTCCCACCAAAGTTTTCCCTCTAATCAAGGGTTTCCCTAATCAATATATTTGGTGTAGTTGTTTATGAGTATTTTATTATGGTTGTTGTTTACTTTGGTTGAATGGTTAAGTTTGTTTAAGGAAGATAAAAATTTTAATTGTTGGATAACTAATTCAACACCCCCCCCCCAAGTTATCTTGGTGGACTATTTTTTCTAACACTATACTAATCATTGTTCTTTCGTTTCCTTGACATCAATGAAAACAGTCATAACTAAGTGCACTAGTCACTCCACCAGTCAGTCCTTAGGCTTTGAGATAGTTATGCTAAAAACATAATCACAATTTCAAGTATTAAGAAGCATCAAAGGAACATATAACTTCTATGTGAAACCTTTTGCTTTTGAAATTGACATGGATTATATTTATATACCCTTCAAAGAAATCAAAACCATTCTTTAGTACTTTCATCTTGGAGCTGATAAAAGTTAAGGGAAACCTATCCTATTAGGTCTTCCTAAACTAACCTAAGCTTAAGGATGAACTACTAAGTGTTGTTGTAATCAAGTGACAAGATCAAACACGAATGCATTTATTGTTGCAATTGAACTATAAACATAAAGAAACATTAAAGAGACATGTACCTTACTTGAAACCTTTTTTTTAGATTACTATATGATATTGGAGTAGCTACATTTTCTTTTATTTAAAGTGTTTCAACACTTAGGCTAAAACAAGTGTAGATGACCTCATACTAGAGCTCATTTGCCCTTTTAAATGCATGAGAATGGAACACTTCTACTTGACCCTTTAGCCATTAATGTTTTTAAATCCTTATCCTCAAGGTGTAAATTTATCAATGAAACCCATCTCCATTAACATGTTTCATTGATATGTTTGTAACATGTGGATTGACATTGTTCTCAAAATAAGCAAAAAGAGAAAATTGAGACATAGAGTTTTATATCAAAGCTACAAGAATATATAATTATAGTGAACATATATGGTAATTAGTCTAATGTTTTTGTAGAAGGAAGTTAGATACTTTTCTAATTTGTTGCAGATTTAGGATTCTCCTTGAAAAGTGTACCGGTATTCAATCTAGGAGAGTACCTACTATATCTCTAGCAATACGAGTACCAAGAGAATGAAAAAGATGTATCAATTCAATGAATTCAAAGACATATTAGTCCTAGTAGATCTCTTGAATATTCCTAAAGTTTTTCCATTGATTCAAGAGTATATTTTCTATTTTGTGCATAAAGTTTTCACTATTTCTATGAAGGATGCAAGCACATAGTTTCAAAAATGGAATACATGGTGACTACAAGAAATGAAAGGGATGGTGATAGGAATTTTTCAAGACTATGAGCATAAAAGAAGTGATACCCTAGTTCTTGAAGTAGAAATTAAAATATAATCAAATGACAAATATTAGATCAAATATATGTCTTAGAGCAATACATAGTGAGTAAAAAGAATGACACCCATAAAAACCACAAGAGAAGAGGCACTATTTTGGAATAGTAGGCATGTTCTTTTAGGATGAACAATTAACAATGATACATAAATAACCATTGTTATGATAAATGAGAGTAAGTTCCCTAAATTTTGTTAGTCATATACAATACAGAAACCCTTACATTGTTTGAGAAGAAAAAATGTTACACCCAAATCTAGCAAATATATAGGTTACAATGAAAACCCTTTAAAGACCAAACATGGAGGGTGTTAAGTACTAATCATAGATTTTTCAAAAAAAAAAATGTCAAGATTCAGTGAAAAATACAGGACCCTCATGGTAGGTTTTTGGGAAGAATGAAAATCTGCAAGTTGGTGATAAACTTCCAATCTTGATAAATGTTGGGGATGTTTTCTTTCAGGAAATCATAAACAATGAGAAAGGATAAAACTTTTTTTTTGTTGTGTCTCTTCATACAACAAGTAACAAGAAAACCCATATTGTTTTTGTGGCCTCATGGCCATGTATTTTGTTATTAAAGTAAAATATATGCATATGATTATGTTCCCACCAAATTTTAGATAAAGGAGAAAGTTTTCAATGGTTCTTTTTCAATTCTTATGAAAAATCACATTCTTTTTTCTTTTTGCAAATATTAGGGCTAGCAAAATATCTGAGGCATTGTTGAAAAACAAAAGCTCATAATAAATCTACACACACACAGATTAGACTAAGAAATTTGCAAGAAATTTCCAAATGTGTGGTAGTTTCCCTTTAACGACAGCCAATTTGATAACAATACCCAACGTATATGGTGGATGAAAACCATATTTTCCCCAAATTTCTCATGCAAAATCCAAGTTGACAAACAACTGCCTCTCAATAAAACTAAGATTCATGGTGGAAGACAGAGTAAACTCAAAGTGTTTCTTCACTGCAAGTCAACTAGGGTTTCAAACTCTCAACAACTATGACTATTAAAGAAAGCCAAATGTAAAAATGATGCCTTTTTGGTGTAGTTAGGGCTTTTGCCATGTTCTCCATCATATTCATTTTAAGAGAAATTTCACGTCAAATATCTTTGTAATGGATTTCTATGCCATTTTTTAAATTATATTTATTAATTAATATAGTAATATGTTTTTATTCTATTAAGACATTGCTATATTAATTAATTAATTAATTAATATGATTTAAAATAATTATTTTTAGCATGGATAATTGTTATGTGTAAATAATACTAAGTGATTGTTGTTTCATATAAAACAATCACTTGGTATTATATTTTTTTAAATGTTAGTGTTAACTTTTTTAGCCCCCCTCCCCTCATTCCCTTGTTGCCATCATCAAAATTTGATTAGAGACATCTATTCATGATATCAAAATTACAAAATATGGCTAAAACCCTAGTTATCCCCTTCAATGTATCAAGTGTTACGATCTTACAATCATGGTTTTCATCATCTAGTCATAAGACTTCATCTTCCCTCTCTCGATGTTATGAAGCAGGGCTTGCAAAGGATCGTAATGCTAAATGTTGAGTCTCTTGATCTTATGATATCACATTGATCATAACATCATCAGTGTAGATTTTCAAGGTTTGCAATCTCTCGATATCCCTATTGTTGTAACACCGTAAGTGTTTTATGACTGATGGTAGAGGTCTTCTATGTTACGACAAGCTAAACGGTTACAATCTTACATTGTGCCAAAGGATTGTGAAGATGATTTCTGAGTCTCTCGATGTTATGATAGTCAGTGTTATCATAGAATCGTAAGGGCATGTGATCCTATGAAGCTTATACGAGGACTCATGACCATAAAAAAATGTTGTTGTCATGAGATCATAGGGTCAGATGAAGGAGACTTTCAAATCCATGAGGGGGAAGGAATCGTAAGATTGTAAGTAGGGAAATGTTTTAGACAGGTTGATAAGGTGACATGTTCTAATTGGTTAGAGGTACTAGCAAGGCTCAAAGAGTTTCAAGTTTTATTATGACCTACAAATCAGAAGCAAATCAATGATTGGCATATTCTCGCTTTTCAAAGATGCACGAAGTTTAGCCAAAGTGGGAATACGAGCTTTTGATGTGTGTCATGGTGGGCCACGTATAAGAGAAAGTAGTGAAGTCTTTTAAAAACATAATAGACTTCTTGTCATATGATCGTAAATGTAAATGTTGAGGCTTTTGAGGCTACGACAAAGAAAGATAGCAGCCAACGTATCATCGGGAGGTAAAGGCAACGGTTACAGGAAGTTGTCGAAGTCACAACAAGGTTAGTTGGACACAGTTAAGAGATTGTAAAGGTTATAAAGGGCACCTTCGACCATGCCACAAAATGACGATTGTAAGATCATAAAGGTTAGTTTCCAAGTTGACGATGATACGAGGGGTTTTGACTTCAGGGTGATCATAAGATCATAGACCCTAAAGGTTGACAAAAAAAATAGAGACTTTCTATTTCTTCGAGATGGAAAATGATAAAGGGTCATTGACCAATTAAATCATAGGAAAGGTACAAAGAAGAAGTCAAATTTAGTTGACTTGCTAACATGATTGGCCTAGCATATTGAGAATGCAATCAAAAGTGGCTCGTTAATGGGAAATCAATTCTTTGATCATCTGCAACCACCTTCTGATTTCTCTATGCTTGTTAAATGCAAGTTTCTTCATTCGACTGTGTTGGGTTATCCATCTACCCAACCATGCAGTTATGGCCATCGTTTCTATCTCTTCAGAGCTTGATTTGCACATAAAGATCAAATTTTTAGCATGGAGATGTGCATCTAATCAGATTTCTTTTTTACTCTCAATTATTGCTTTCCCCTGCAATTTTAACTCCACCTGGTTGGGATTTGAACTCAATGTGGTATCAAAGTTATGCTTGAACTCTATAAAAGGTAGTTGTGAATATGTTTTAGAGGTTCCTCCCTATTCTGTCATGTCTACTTGTAGTAGCTTTATGCTCTACAATTGTATTCCTTGCTTTCCATTAATGAAATAGTTCCCTTCTTTACCTCTTCTTACCATTCACAATTGGTTCATGTATCTTTCCTTGCTTTGAATGTTTCTTTCTAGTTTTTAAGGTTTGTATGTTGTGTTCAAACTATTGATGATCTATGTATTGTGAAGATGTCTTTCCATTCAACACTTGATCAGTTCTAAAACTGCATGTGAATTCTTTGAAAGTAGAATAGAGTCAAGACTTGTGTATTTGGGCTTTTCACTAATGTGTTGTGCATCTTTGAGTAGAGTTGTAACCATTTCTATCTTGGTGCATCACCACCTTTCCCTTCAACAATTTACTTTCATGCATCCCTTCTCCCTTTTCTCTCAAAGTGGTAGTGTAGGTGCATTCTGATTGTAAGGAAGCTGACCTTCTCCAGAGACTGAATCTCATAGTTCATGTCCCACAACTTGGATATTGTTTCCATGTTACACAAGGTCACTTGAGGGTCATACCTCAAGCAAGGGTGCAAACTTTTGTGTCAACAATTATTAACTGAGATTAAGGGATGTTTTTAACCATGTGTTTCGAGGGTCCTTTTGGACTTGGAAACACTTTTGATGACTCAATTAAGTGTTTTTAGGAGATTTGATGCAAACTTAGAGTTCTCTTCATGAGGTATTAATGGAGGGAGAGTTTTGTGCCATTTGGACACTTTTTCTGAGTTCTTAGAGTCCTATTCTGCAACATTAAAATTATGTCTCATTTTTGTATATTTGAAAGCTAGTGATTACTATACATAAGTCATAAGTCGAATAGCATTGGATGCAATTTAATTCCTTTGATATTGTTCATTTAGAGTCTTCTTTTGAAATATTTATGTTCATAGAAGATTCCTTCAAGGTTTCATTTGTACCAGATTACTATTGGGGTTTTCAATGTGTCATAAAAGAAATATCATGTTTATTGTTTCAATTGGTGCATCACCTTTGTTTTTTCAGTTCATAACTTTTCAAATTTTGTTCTCTTTCCCTTTTCCTATCAAGTATTTCAATCAATGAGCATCATAGAAGAGAGATGCATATTCTAGATTCGATTGTGTGCTATAGTTTTGCATCGATGTTTTGAATCACACTTTGTGATCCATCATCAGGATGTGAAGAGCTAAAGGAGAAAAATGATTAGTTGTAGACCAATAAGAGAATATATGTGAGAAAACCTAGGTGTGAGGAGAAAAGGGACACGAAGATCAAGGCAACAAGGTCAACCATGAGAGAAAAAAGTTAGCCCAAAGACAAAGAAAAAGAAAGTTAAAGTCACAAATAAAAATAGTGACCAAGATAGAAGATATTAAACAAGTAGAAGGAACAAAAATAAGAATAAACTAAAGATGGTGGTGGCAATATTAATAATAATAATGACAAAAATAATAATACAATAACGAGTAGAATAAGAGTAATCATAATGCTAATAAAGAAGAAATTGGTAATACGAAAGTTAAATATATGTATGAACTATATATGGTATATGTATCATATATATAGATTATGTACATGTATGTATAAATATACATTTATATGTATGTATGTATGTATGTATGTATATACATGTATATATATATATATATCTACATATATACATATACATATACATATATATATATATATGTATATATGTAGATATATATATATATACATATATATATATACGCATGTGTATATTTATATATATATATATGTATATGTATATGTATATATATATGTATATATAGATATATATATATACATATACATATATACTTATATATGTGTATACACATACACACACACACACTCACATATATACAAATATATATGTATATACATACACATACACAAATATCTATATATATTGTTGATCTCAGATTGGTTTGACAAGTGAGTGTCGAGCCACTCATGTGTTGAGTCACTCAAGTGTCATGCAGATAGTGTATGCCGAGTGATACAGGAGCTGAGCAAGCAGTACATGCCAAGTCATTCAAATGCCCAATCATGGTATAGAAATCAATATATGTCAAGAATCAGAGAGTTTAGATGCCAAGTAAGAAAATTTTGACATAGTTGTTTGTAATGGCACAAACTACTATGTAAACCATTTTTGAGTTGACTTATAGATTGAATTATGATATTTTGGAGATAAGGACAAATCTTAAGTTGGAATTTCAATGCATTATATGTAGCCAATTAGGTAAACAAAAGGTTTAAGTGGCAAAATGGATAAATCACAATCATTGATTCATACCTAACCCTGTCACCTAAGTCTTCTTAAGGAGGACAAACCCTAAACTTCATATGTGCGTGGAAGAAGTGAAGAGAGAAGTTTGCATACACAAACAAAGCATTCATGGTGGCTAAGTAATTGTGAAGTGAAATTGCATTGCAGAATTAGTTAAAAGAGAATAGAGGAAGGGAATAGTATACAATAGAGAAACATCTGATCAAGAAGGATCATGATACATTAGTTTAGAGGTGATCTATCATCAAGCAACAAAGTGCTAACCATAGGATCAATGTCGAGTCATTCTAATAGGTGAATCAGTTAAATTTCTTAACAAAGTAGTCCTAATAGGTTGTATTGAGATCCTCTAACAAAGTGCTTACTTAATTGTTAGTTAAAGTCCTTTAACAAGGCACACTTCTAACAGGGTTTTGAAATCCTTTAATAGGGTAAGACCTAACAATATTTATAAGCCTTTAACATGGTAGACCTTTCACAGGGTAGATCATGTTTCATGATCAAATATTGTAACCTTCATTGGATACACTTTATTATTGTAGTAGTGAAGATTTGTGGGTGTCATCCCCACCCCAGTTTTACCTTCTCATTGTAGGGTTTCTAGGTAATCATATTTGGTGTCATATATATGTGTGAATGCTTACTTTTTTGCATGATTTAGATGTACATGCTTTACATGGTATTTTAGTTTACTTATTGAATGTACGAGATGGATGTGTGGTGGATGTTTTATGGGTCAAAGTTTAAACTACTGATTCACCCCCCTCCCAGAAGTTTACCTTTCCTAGTGTAATTTCAACAATTGGTATCAGAGCCTAATTCTCTGAAAGAGAAGCTTTGTAGCTTTGAGGAGAGATCTTGAAAATGGAAGTCTACAAGTTGGGAAAGATTATTGAGAATCAAAAAATTGAAATACAACTCATTCTACATCAACTGAATGAAGCAAGAGAAGACCTAAAGAAATCTTTGAAAAGAAGGAAGTAAATTGCTATTGAGGAGAATGGCACAGAATACAAAGAGATGGACACTGCCAAGTTATTTTCTAATGAAGAATCCAATGAATTTGATGCAGTAGTTGCATATCTAATGGAAAAGAATAGAGCCCAAGCTGAGGAAATAAAAAATCTCAAGTTAGAGCAAGAATCACAAGCCATACTACTATGTGAGGTGACTGAATAGAAGAAGAATGCCATGGAAGACAAAGCCATGATTGAAGAAGACAAAAGAATTTTGACCAACAAACTGGAAGAGAAATCATCAGAGCTAACCAAGATTTCCAACATGCAATTGGATACTTTCAGTCAAATGATGAATGCCAACTATGAATTGAATGTCAAATACATTGAGATAACAACATTAAAGTTGCAGAATGAGAAATTGCGTAATGACCTAAAAAGGGAAAAGGAATTTGCTAAAAGTTTAAATAAACCTAATGAAGCCATCAAATACTTTGAGCAATTATTGAGATCCCCTAGATCCAATAATGATACATTTAGACTAGGATACACAAGCACTAAAGAAGGAGAATCATCCAAAAGTGCTTAAGAAAGGAGCAACAAAGGTAAAAACTTCAAACCTACTTGTCATTATTGTTGTAAGAAAGGGCATACTATTAATGTATGCAGGAGCAAGACTATAAATCAAAATGTCAAGCATAAGAGCATGGTTTACTGCCATAAGTGCAACAAACAAGGTCATCAGGTACATGAATGTAGAACTAAGACCATGCACACTCAAAGATCTAAAGGATACTGTTATAACTATTAGAAGTATGGATATAAAGCTTTTGAGGGTAGATCTAAACCCATATGGTCATCAAATAGGCAAACAAAGGTAAAGTACAATGGAAACTCTTACAACTAGGATTATAATACAAGATATAGTTGTCATTATTGTCAAGAGTATGGACATGTTCCTGAGAATTGTATTAGGACACACTTCAAAAGTGACTACAAAAGGTGGTTGAGTCAAACCACATATTTTAGTTGTTTGAAGATTGGTCACATTAGTCGATATTGTCCAACAAAGTCAAAGGCACCAAGTTGTGAGTTCAATAAAGGTAAAGGCAAAGGCAAGGTAGATGTTGAAAATGTCAAAAATAAAATGAACAAGTCATGGAAGAAAAAGGAGGATTGCAACACATCAAATGGATAAGGGATCACTTCACCCAATGGGTTAGGTGATCACACCTCATCAAACTAAGCAATCAAGAGGTATGTGGGATTGATATTCATAAGTTATATCATACATCAATTCCAAAAGAATTTAGTTCTGAAAAGATTAAATAAGCATGAATAAAGATGCAAGATGTTATTAGGAATCAAAGAAAATCTATAAGTTTTTCATGTTGTTACCGAGCATGAAAAGTTTCCTATGATTGTTGAGTGAAAATGCTATAGGATGTCGAGCTAACAAATTGGCTGGTTGATGCCAAGCTCGTAATGATGTATGAAAAGACTAGTGGATGCCAAGTAAGCCTACAATTGGTTGATGCCGAGCTTACATCTCTATAAGCACTTAGCATTAATTGCAATGTTTCAAAAGGGTATTTGATCAATTTTTAGCTCATTTTATATCATTTCGAAATTGAGAAAGAGCAAGGAAAGAAAGAGGTGATCAGGAAATTCATCAGAAGTGATTGCAAAAGATTTAAACAATGATTCAACACCATTTTGTCAGATTTAGCAAGGTATTTATCGTGTGCTAAGCTACGCTATTTCTACTTCCATAAACCCTAGTTTCGTACAATGGCATCTAGTTCAAAGGGTGTAAGGGGTAAGGAGGTTTTGAATGTTCAACTGGTTAGTAATGAGGTCAAACAACTAATTTTCAAGGTGAAACCTAATATTGCATATAAACAAGATCCCCCTTCGGTGCGTTATCCATGATACCATCAAAAGTTTTAATGGTTCAAGATGTTAGGAAATGTTACAACTTTAAGATCGGAAGTATTGGAGACATGGAGATTAGACAAGCATATGAAAAACTTTGTGAAAATGGGGTGTTAAGGGAAGAATTCAAAATTGCAAAGAAGAAAGGGTTAACTCGTACCCTAGATTTCACGAATGTTTTCAAAACTAAATGGATTAGGATTGTATTAAGCGAGATTCATGATAGTTCACTATGGTTAGATAATGGGCCTATCAAAATCACCAAAAGAATAATCCATAGGGTAACAGGGTATCCAACCCTAGATCGGTTTAAGACTTTAAGGAGTGATTCAAAAGAGGTTATTGAGAAGAACACAAGGGTTGTGTGGAATAAGAGAGGAATGACTATTGACACCATCACAAATCCATTTATAGACTTTGCAATAAGGGTAATTGCATATAAGTTTTATAAATCAAGTAGATTGAACAATGTACCCTATATTGTAGTAGATGTTGGCTATACAGTTGTGAAAAAGGATCACACATGTGATCTTGTTGAGCTACAACTACAACAATTGATTGAAAATCTAGGAGCAATAAGGAAAACAAAGAGTGCTCAGTGCAAATTTGGTTCTATTTTGATATGTATTTTCTTTTATGTTCAAAACACATTTTCTACATTTAGCATTGTGGTATGGAAAACAAATAGGTCAGTGACAGTACAAATAGGTGAGTTCATTGAACAATTAGGTGAAAATTTTGAATCTATAATGACCAGTTACTTTGAGCACCTTAAGAAATCTATGAAGAAAAGATTGAGGATTCCAGTGTCATTAGTGGAAAAGAATTATGATGTTGTTTGTTTCCTAGTTGATGCTGATTATACTTTTGTTCAAGCATAAACTCCAAGAGTAAGATGGATAACACCATTAGGATATGAAATCAATGTAGATGAGGCCTCTGTAGTAATAATTTCATTACTTGCTGAAGATATATATAAAGATGCCAAAGCATTTGGTAATTATGAGATGGCCAAGTCTAAAATTATCATGGAACTAAAGACTGCCTCTGTCATAAAGAAGAAGGAGAAGTTGGTGAAGAAATTAAATTCAAAATTTGGTGAAGGTGTTGAGTAGGAAGAGGATGAAGAAGAAGAGGATAAAAAGGAAGAAGACATCCAGACCCAAGCACCACTTGCACTAACACAAGGAATAGGAGAAGATCAACAAGAGGAAGAGACATAAATTGTAGAAGGTGTTGAGGGAGGAGAAGTTAAGGAAGCACCTACTCCTACTGATCAAAAGAAGAGAAAGGCTATGGCTCAACCAGTGACAAGGTCCAAGAAGACTGCAAAACCAAGCTAGCCCAAACCTAAAACACCTACTACAAGGGCTAGTGCATGTGTCATTGTACAAAAGGAAAAAGAAAAGATCAAGACAACATAGCAGGAAGGAAGAGCATTGAAAAGGCCAAGGAGGAAATACATTGCTCATGCTGAATCTGATGAGGAAAGAATAGAATTAGATGACAATAGCCAATTCAAAGTGGTGAGTCACAACCCATCTTCAGATCTAGAAAACCTATGTGAAAATGTTAAGAATAGTGCAGATTTGTCAGGATTTTCTCATATTGATTTTGATAATCTTGGTAAAGTTGAAAAGAATCAAGTGGAGGAAGCTATATATGCCATGATGGAATTTTTTAAGAAAGTCCCACTAGAGATTACTAACTCTGTGCCTAAAAGCTTATATGAAAGAGTTGAGTAGAAATGGCATTACTGTTTGAATTTAGAAAGGCAAATAAGGGAGACATCACTTGCACAAGTTATGCCTAAACTCAAAAAGGCACAAATTGCTAAGGCTATGAAGAAATATGTAGTTAGATTTGTACCAAAATATAGAGACTTGAACATATTGCAAAATAATATTGAAGATGTTGTGAAGAAGTCCACACAGATGTGGAAGCTCACGTATGGGCTTGCTACAATAAAAGAAGGAGAACAAGAACCCATTGAGGTAAAAGATGATGAAGAAGATGATAACAATGAAGACACTGTTAAGAGAGATATAAAAATGAAAGTAGATGACCAGGCAACAATTGAGGCAGAGCAACAAGAAGAATAGAGTGTACAAGATGCACAATTGCCAAATGTCAGCCCTCAACAAACAAGTGTAAATACTGAAACAATAATAATAAAGGTTGTTTTTGATCTAACTGCTCATAACATCAACCCCCTAACAAAGGAAGATTTGAAAAAGATACTTGATCAATCTACATTGCAGGCAAAATTGTGTGATAATCCAGTATTAGTGAGTGTAGATGAGATTCAAAAATCAGTGACTAACACTACACGGGAACAGATGAAAACACAAGAACCACCTACCATCACCCCTCAAGTCACTAATGTTCAACCTTTGGATAAAATACTAGAAATGACATCAAGAAAGGTTGACATAGTTGGAAAGGACACAGTGGAAACTCAAGGCACTACTAAAGCACAAAGTGAAATAGGTCACATAGATTTCTATGCACCTCCAACACATGTACAAAGTGCAAGTCAAGGCATTGTGGAAAATAAGGACAAGCCTAAAGAGACCGAGTTGACACCAAAGCTAAAGGAGCAAGCAACCATTCAAGCACAGGTAACTTTATCGAAATCTAGCACTTCTTCCAGTCACACTCTTCAGAAGCCGAGCATAGATGCAACACCATTGCAAATTTTAGTGTCAATTCCAAGTACATCAAAGGTAGAAGAGGTCATACAATATGGAGATGTAAGCCTTGATGAAGAGATTTTTTTACCTAAGTATGATTATGACACAATGACAATAGAGTAGATGGGTATATTGCAAGAAGCTCTGGCTAGAAAGAAGCATCTGAAACTACTTAGAAGGGAGCATAGGTAGAAGCAAGCATTGCTAGATATTAAAGACATCTCCTTAGATGCATAGTCATGCAGACCTTGATACAAATGCAAAATTATTGGAATGGCCTAAAAAGAAATTTCAAAGCAAAGTGAATGAGAAAATATCAGGTGACATAGTACTCACACAAGTTGCATTGGCAACTAAGGTAGAAAGTGTGAATAAGTACTCGAGAACATTTTCTCACTATACACCAAACTGTGCAACCCCACACTCTTCACACAAGAAACAAGGAGTCACATTTTGAGTTTGGAAAGTTAAATTAATGCGTCAGGTGCAAAATTGCCTATGACTCCAACCCAAAGTGAGAAACATTTTAGAACTTTATTGCAAACACAAAGTTAGTTAGCAACATTATCTACTGAAGAAGCCAACATAAGGGCCAAAGTGATTAGCATCCAAACAACTTTGACTCCTCGCATGGAGATTTTGCACAAGGAGTTAGGCTATGCAAAAACTCTTATGAAGAAAGACCCCAATCTTTCTACATTAGATGGGCTAGTCCACCTTGTTGTCGAGTTGGCCATCCAAATTAAGTCTTTGGATGTAGCATGTGAAAATTGGGATGCTGCTCTTTATACTAGAGGTGCATAAATCTTTCTTGGACAAACACACTATCAGTGTATAGCCCATTGACATAAGTGTCAAAAAGGGGGAGATAAAAAGAGAAAAGCGAGCTTAAGAAAAAGGGGTAGAAAAGAAAAGGGGGAGATAGTAAAAACAAAGAGAAAGAGAGTTAAGCTAAAATAGAGTAAGAGCATGGGGGAGCTAGCAAAGAACAACACAAAACAACATGAAGTGAAAGAGTATCAGTTGAAGCATATCTACTCAGCGGGAGTACATAATTTTGAATATAGAACAGACCTATCAACTTAGGGGGAGTTATGAAATTTTGAGGTATAAGTTGTTGCAAAATTTTGATATTTTTGAAATTTTGTATAAAAGCTGAATAAAGAGATATGTTATGCTCGTAAGAATAAGGATATCAATGCATGACCAAGTGTTTTTGACACTCATGTCAAAGGGGGAGATTGTTGATCTTAGATTAGTTTTGACAAGTGAGTGTCTATACACTTAAGTCATTTACTTAGTTCATGCCAAATAAGTAGTACTTGCAGAGCACAACATGTATAAGATAGAGTATGTTGAGCCACTCATGTGCCAAGTCACTCAAGTGCGAGGCAAATAGTGTATGCCGAGTGATATAGAAGCTGAGCAAGCAGTACATGCTGAGTCACAATATAGAAATCAGTATATGTTGAGCATCAGAGACTTCAGATGCCGAGTAAGACAATTTTGACATAGTTGTTTGTAATGGCACAAACTACTATGTAAACTATTTTTGAGCCGACTTATAGATTGAATTACGATTTTGGAAATAAGGATAATCTTAAGTTGGAATCCAAATGCATTACATGCAGCCAATCAAGTAAAGGGAAGGTTTAAGTGGCAAAATGGATGAATCAAAGCCATTGATTCATACCTAATCCTAAGTCACCTAAGTTTTTTTAAGGAGGACAAACCCTAAACTTCATATGTGAGTGGAAGAAGCAAAGAGAGAAGTTTGCATGCACAAACAGAGCATTCATGGTGGCTAAGGAATTGTGAAGTGAAATTGCATTGCAAAATCAGTTAAAAGAGAATAGAGGAAGGGAACAATATATAGTAGAGAGACATCTGATAAAAAAGTATCAAGAATACATTAGTTTAGAGGTGATCTGTCATCAAGCAACCAAGTGTTAACCACAGGATCAATGTTGAGTCATTCTAGGCTATATTGAAATCCCCTAACAAGGTTCTTACTTAATTGTGAGTTAAAATCCTTTAACAAGGAACACTTCTAACAGGGTGTTGAAATCCTTTAACAGAGTAAGACCTAACAGTCTTTGTAAGCTTTTAATAGAGCAGACCTCTCACAGGGTAGATCATGTTTCATGATCAAACATCGTAACCTTCATTGGATACACTTTATTACTATAGTAGTGAAGATTTGTGGGTGTCATCCCCAACCCAATTTTACCTTTTCATTGGAGGGTTTCTAGGTAATCATATCTAGTGTCATATATATATGTGTGAATGGTTACTTGTTTGCATACTTTAGATTTACATGCTTTACATGGTATTTCAATTTACTTATTGAATGTATGAGATGGATGTGCGGTGAATGTTTTATGGGTCAAAGTTTAAACAAATGATTCCCCTCCCCCCCCCACCCCCCCCTCAAAAGTTTACCTTTCCTATTGTAATTCCAACATATTTGGTAAAAATTTACGTTACACTACAGATTAAGTGTGTGTGTGTGTGTAAGATTATACATATATAAATTTTGAACAATACATAAAAAAGAAAAAAAAGATAAAGAAAAGATGACCTAGATGGAAATATCTATCTGTGTGTGAAAATAAATAAATTAAAAAGTGGAAAAAATTAAAAATTAAAAAGCCTAGAATAAAAAGCAGAAGAGGGAGACCTACTTAATTTAAAAAAAAAATAGAGGTGACCATGAAAGAAAAATAAATAAAAGAGAATTGGGACACAAGGGGGTTCCGAGTAGAAAGAAAAACAAACTAGATGATGTGGAATACTACGAAAACAATGTACCTATTTAACAAACCACATATAGAATGATATATAAGGATATCTATCTACAAGCCATATATATATATATATATATATATATATATATATATATATATATATATATATATATATATATATATATATATATATATATATATATATATATATATATATATATCTTAGTAGTTAAAAATATTAATTAAAAAGAAATTTAAAAAAAAAAGTATAATAACATAAAGAATAAATAGAGGGAAGTGCAATGGAGGATATGTGTGTGTGTGTGTGCAGTATATATATATGTATATATCCAAATAGGAATATGGGTCCACTATATGTAAATTTTAAAAAAAAAAAAAAATATATATATATATATATATATATATATATATATATATATATATATATATATATATATATATATATATATATATATATATATATATATATATATATATAAAATAAACATGTAGGATAATGCATGGGTATGTATATGCAAGAATGAAGATAAGAGGGACACCTACACTCTAACAACCAATAAGGAGGGGGCAAAAAATTAATTAATTAATTAATTTTAAAAAAAACAAACCATCACACTAGAAATTACAAAAAATGAACTATGTGTTGTGGTCCCACAACACACACCCCATTCCCTACTAGGAATGGGGCCCTCCTACTTTTGTCAAGTCCCCAAATTCATCATTCAGGATTCAGGAAATTTTAAAGGTCAAAAGTTGAAAAACCAAAAAATTTGAAAAATTGAAAAGTAATATATATATATATAACATTTGGAAAAATATAAAAAAATTGAAAATAAAAAAAGTTAAAAAATAAGAAAAATCGAAAAGGATATAAAAAATATAAAATTCAAAAAAATATAAAAATTGTAATATTAAAAAAAGAAGAAAAAATATAAAAATTATAAAAAAAACTTTTTGTGCATCCGCGCGCCTAATGTGGTGCGCAAGGGGCCACACCACCCTTGGTTGCGCAGGGGTGCGTTGCGCACCCCAAGGGTGGGTGGGGTTATATAAATCCCGGCCCCCCCAAAACACTTTAGATTTTTTTCCCTTACTTTTTTGACTTACAATCAGCACCCTCCGTGCTTCGTTTGTTTTTGGCTCTGCACTCACAAGGTGAGAAAAATGTTTCACACCGTGCACGCCTACTTCCACCACTTCATGTAGCATGCGTATACTAACCCTACACTCGTGCATTAAAAAAAAACCACCATGAGTGTCACACGTCGCACACGTCATGCATTGCGCGATTACTAAGTCGCAAGCCTCGCCTTCACTCACAAATGGCGAGCCCCCAACACCCCTGCGCAGCTCGCATTGCTCCACCGCGGGCATCGCGTGCGCATCACATCCTCGTGCCCTGCATGCACATTGTAACTCCTCCGCGGTTGCGTGTATCATCACCTGTGTGTCACTGCGTATTGTGCCACACCATGCGAGCATCACATAGACCCGTAGATGTGATGACGCCGCAGTGCAATTCTTCGAAACCCTTCACACATTGCACGCCCTTGGACCTGCGCTTTAATTCACGACACACCTCCATGCAAACACAACCCCCGCCACTGGCATACTGCAATCTTTGTGTCGTGCAGCACACACCCATCTCGCAGCCTGAGCATGCCCACACCTACGCGTGCATCCAACATCCACCTCCACATCGCTTTAAAACCCGAAAAATAAAATAGAAATATAGTAAAAAACTTTAAAAATAAAAAATAATATATATATATATATATATATATATATATATATATATATATATATATATATATATATATATATATATATATAATGTATAATAATAAAATGGAAAAATAATAGATGAAAAAATAAATAAAGGTGCCCAAATTGAGCATCTCATTTTTGTTTTTCATGTTCATTTTTCGTTAATAAAATTTGAGTGCTTTTATGTTATTTTAATTTTTTTAGGATCTCACTATTTTTTACTAATAAACATTTTTTCTCGTGTTGTGCAGATATTATGGCATCCACATCTAGAGAGAAAATGGCACCCAAGCTCATTGTATTCATGTTCCAAGGCGTAGCATCAAAGTCGAGGTTCCATGATGATCATGTGGAAATCAAAGATATTGATTTGGGACATATAGACTTGGGAGAGTTCCTTAGAATCTGTAACAAACCTACGAAGAGATCTGCTCTGGTATCCACCTTGATCTATTTTGGGTTGGTAAGTGCAACTTCACATCCACTATTAGTGTAGTCAGCAAATTTGGTTATGACATTGGCACAACACTTTGTCCCTGAGGAGAGAGTGGTTAAGAGTGTGACAGGAGAAGTGGTATTGGACCTATGACCTAATAACATTGAAAGGGTTTTCCATCTCCCAAGGGCAGATCAATTTATTAGACTCTCCTATGAAGCAACAGAGAGATGATACAGGGAGCACCCTAAAGAAGCATCTGAAATCATCCAATCCTCATATCTCATTAAGAAGACTCCTTTGGGTAGGGTCATAGGGAAAGTGGACATGACTAGGGGATACATGAAGGAAGATATTGGTCATTCCATCATCCTTTTGAGTAGAGTCATGGGTTTACCAGCAGCTAGCCACCTTAGCGCTTTCATGGTCAACTTCATCAAGACAATCAGTTCATCAAGGATGCCACTAGACTGGGCCACCACACTAAGTGAAAACTTTTGTGAGCAATTGGGGGCAGTCAAAGACAAGAAGAAGTTCTATATGACTTCTTACATGGTGTATCTGTTTGCAGCAAGGGCGATAAACTACCTCGGTTTGTACAAAAGAGGTAGTATGCAAGATCCTAATGCCTGGCCTTACATTGTCTACCCTCAGCTAGTAAGGAAGAAGCTCTCAGTGCAGAGCAAGGAATATAGAATCGTGAATGATGCATTCATCTTCGCGGTCATTCGATTCATAAAAGGAGATTATGCAAAAAGGTTATCCGATAAGGCAAAAGCATAGATAACAGCTCTCAGGGCCTACTTCATCCAATTTAAGATATTCATGTATCTGTGGGTAGATGGTGCCACTGTCAACCCCAAGAAGCTCCCCAGATATCCAAGTCACAAACTGGTGTTATTGGAGATTGAATCTACGTATGAGAGGGTGAAGAGACAAAGGAGACCCTGTTGGACATTGCCCCTAGTCATTGGACCATACCAGGTCAAATGGAAGCAAGATATTCCATCCTTTGAGTGGGAATGGGAGAATTATCCCTTTGAGGAATACAATTCCCCTAGGCTCTAGTTTGATAATATTGGGAGAGTTGAGAGTTTGGCTGGTAAGGAGTTCCACCATGAAGATGCTATTGAAGATCATTGGATGAATGCAACAAATGACTATGATGTCCGCATAAGGGACTATTGTAGGATGACTTTGTATCTAGCTAAGAAGGCTCTCAAGCTAAACATCTTGGAAGAAATAAGGAAACATGATTCACGGGAGCTATTGGACCCCCTGTTCAACTCGGAGAAAATAAGGGAAAGGCCCATCATGAACGTCAAGGTTGACAAGGAGGAAGGCGGTGATATTAATCATCGAGCAAGACATGTTGTCAGAATGACAAAGGATTGGATTAAGAAGCCTTTTCAACTTGATCCAATTCCTAACACTATAGTCTTTCATGCTCAGGCCCACCTAGAGAAAGGCAGAGGGAAGAAAGTCACAATTCCTACCTTTGTGGCCCAGTCTCCCATCAGGCCAGAGATAGTATACCAACTTGACCGCCCGGCTAGATACTACCATCCTCCAGAGAGGAAAGGAAAGAACAAGAGGAAGAGGACTTCCCCTCAAAGGATTCAAACAGAATAGGGCAAAGCACAAGCACCTTCCCTGTAGCAGGAAGAAAGTGTGCAAGGATCAGAAGATACTGGGGCTACCCAAGTCCAGGATGATCCCCAATTGCCTCCCTTTGTGCCTAGCCAATCAGAAGAGGGAGAGAGTCAACAAGTTTCTATTCCTTCTTCACAAGAAGATCCAACATCCCCTTCTGCTTCCACAAAACAATAGAGGATTACAATTTGAATGAAGAAAAGGCAAAGGGTGACTAGGAGAATGGTGTCTTTTCTGTCTATTTCAAAGACCATTCTGGAAGAAGAAGAGGAGATAGATGAAGAAGAACAGTTACCCCTGCAGAGAAGAACTCGACTAGCTAGAGCCACAGAGCAGGAAAGGAGAAAGAGTGCCACAGGCACATCGCCATCCACCCCAGCAGGACCCTTGGAAGTCTCTTCTTCGGGAGATGAAGTACAACAATGGGTGGATGAGCAAAGTGAAGAAGGTGATGACATTTTCAAAATGTCAGATTTTGATTTTATGCCCGTCGATACATAACTAGTTGGGGATAAGATTAGGGATACCCCTACAGGTGAATTTCAATAAGAAGACTGGACGCAAATGTCGCCAAATTCACAGGGTCTTGATCTTACTCCCCCATCTCCACCACAAGTCACAGTGGTAGATAAGAGTTCGGTTATTCCTCCACCTCAGAGTTCAGAAGAAGAACAAGTTCAAGAACCATCACAAGGGGAGGAACTAGAACAAATGGTGACTGATGAAGTGTCAAAGGAGGGACAGATGGTGGAATTTTCTCAACCACCTTCCCAAGACACTGAGGTGCAAGCTATAGGGTCCACTAAGACTAAGACCATAGAAGGAGATCGAGGATGAGTGATAAGGGGAAGGAGGTAGCAAAACATACTCTTCTTCCTTGAGAGGAAGGTCTTCAACTGAGCACATCCCAAGATGGCTTCGAAAAGAAATAATGAGGAGTACCAGACCTCAATTTCGTGCTTCGTAGGAAGACATTTTTGAGATTGTGGAGATTTTGAATAAACCTAAGTCCCCGTCACAAGAGGCAAGACCACTGGCATTTGTCACCAATACACGAGATCAAGAATTGTTTGCATAAGTGGTCATTCCTCCTAAAGACATGGATGTAGAAAGTCTTGGTCCCAAAGATTATCAATTGAAAGAGGTTGTGTTGGGAAGACCCACATAGGATACAACCTGATTGATGGTGACCATGGGAATCAAAGAAGTCTTTAGGAGCATGGAGCAAGAAGAGTTTGAACTCCAAACACTTTGAAGGTAGATCAAGATCCTAAAGGGATATTTAGCCAAAGTAGTTGGTCCTCTAGATCCTGAGCATCCCAAGGAGACATTGAATACCATACTCAAAGAAGGGGGAAGTGTACAGTTAGACCCATTTTTGAGAGCCTGTCAACAATGGCAGGACAATTTTGAAGAAAAATGAACTTTTATAATCCAAGGGAACCTAAAGTTATTGTGCGCTACACAGGAGAATGTAAATAGAATGGTAGCAATTTTGAAGCAGGACTTTAGTATTATGGATGAGGTAAGAGCCTAGAGTAAGGACTTCCAAATTTTGCAAGTCATAAAGGGGCAAAGGTACAGAGTTTTGATAGATGTATATACAGGGGAAGAGTTAGATATGATTGATGATTGGATAGAGAAAATAATAGATAGCAATAAAGTGATGGAAACATTATATGTGGAGATCCATAAACTCAAGGATCAAGCCCGAGAGCAAATTTTGGAAGCAAAAAAGCATTACAACGATGCTTGATTGGATATTTTTGAAGATGAGGAATGAGAGAGGTTGTTGCCTATAGGGATAGTGGTAGAGAATTTTAAGAAGATTTTTGTGGAAGCTATTGATGACGAAGATATTCAGCAAGCCTTCAGGACTGAAGAAGCTTTGTTAGAATTGGATACCAAACTCGAGGACTTTGCTGACACTCGAATTGAGGTAGACAATTACAAACAAAAGGTCAAGGACAAATATGAGGCTTTAAATTTTTTGGATGTGGCTAAAATTACTAATATTATAGAGAAATTCAAGGGCAAACATCCAAACATAGCTTTGGGATGAAGAAGAACAAAACCCAGATGCCAGCATTTCAATTTTGACACTCAGTAAAATTTTGAGATTTTAGACCATTTTTGAGGTGCACAGGTCTGTAGGTACTCAGCTCCACATGTGCACATTTTTGAAAGATCCGCTAATAGCTAACTGCCAGTTCCAAAAATAGAGCTTTCCATGCATCGAAAATACATTCTGACGACAGTTTAACTCCGAAAAATGCCTTGTGAAGGATCAACTTCCATTTTTGGCACTTTCATACATTTCCACTTCGACTCAAAGCTTTCTCATTCTTTCTTCTCTCACAATTCTTTGTTTTTTAACATGTAAAGGCTCATGCATCCAATTAATGAATATAAAATGGATGGAGTCCTACTAAGCACTAGTTAGATAGTTAGTTTGTATATAATTAGTTTTTTTTATTGTTTAAAAGCATTTTATTGCATGAAGATATCTCTCACTCTCAACATAAATTGAGGAGACGATTTCTTATAAATACTCTATTGAAATATGTAATTGGGGCTGCCGTTATTTTGCAATAAATTATGCTTTTGGTGCTCACATTTAGAGTGTAGTAATTCTTGCTTGAATGTGTCATTGTTTTTGTGGATTTATTGTTCATGGAATTTTGATTGAGCAAAAGGTTTATTGCTTTGTTTCTGGTTGTGCGATTCATTAGCTCTAGTGTTTGCTACAGTTTAACGAATTCTATCGACATATCTAGCTTGAGAAGAAATCATTGAATTGTGCCTAAATAACTCTCCGTCTCACATGAGCGCACTTTTCATGGCCTTGTGATTTGATGAAGAGTGAAATATCATACGATTATTAAAGTTTCTCATCGACGATTGCATCAGTGGAATTGAGGAAGCGCTGCTCCTACTTTCATTGGTTACCTACCGATCTCTTCGAAAGCTTAACTCACAGACATGTTATTTTTTGTAGCTTATGTCCA